>CM034299.1:33698466-34898466 GCA_019925795.1 Dendrobium chrysotoxum | reverse complement strand
AGTGCATAGTCGAAAATATCACTAGGATCCATTCTCAAACAATCTTCTGCCAGCAAGGACGTGGTACGAGTCCTCTAACCGGCAGTTTCGCCGCCAAATGGCACTGCAGGATAAACGGTTATGACTCGGGGCCCTCTGAACCAGGTGGTCGCCGCCAAATGGCACCATTATATTATGGTTATGGCCAGAGCCCGTATGCTCCCCAATGGCATCAAATCCTTGAGATATGAATCGATAGGATATGATCGATAGGGCATAAAGCCCTCTGTTAGCTAAGGTGGATTCAAATTTGTCCCCTTAGATAAACACTCACCCCAGGTCTACGAGGTACCCTTGGACGAAGCAACCCATGGCTGCCGATAAGGATCCTTCTGTCAGGTTGGGTCGACCACCTCCTCTGACTAAGTAGACCAGGGACCATGATGGCCCGGGACGACGGAACCATGGGATCTTGATCGGGTCCATCATCCATTCCCCCACCATCCGCTTTAGGTGCAAGATGGTAAAATTTTTTAATTTTAAATATCAAACCCTTCCAAGCTTTTAAACCCCAAACTCATCCTGCTACTATATGCCAGATGCACGTATCTATACGTATCTGATCGATGACTAGCCTTAATCGAAAGTTCTCTCTCGTTATCGGGAGGGGTAATTAACTATAGGGGCTTGCGCCTATAGGAAACCAGAACTCAGATCATAAAGTCCTCACAAAATGAGGGCGAAATCTCTGGGTAGTGTCTTATCTACTATCTCATATGCCTTCCAAAATTTACCCCGGAACTTAGTTCGTTAAAACTCCCCCCTCAAAAAAATGAAAAAAAAGCGGGCGGAGGCCGGGGCCGAATTTTCGGAGCCCACAAATTTCTGGCGACTCCACTGGGGAATGGTTTCTCTTTCCATCTTTGGCTAGTCACCTCAGTGCTACAGTAGCAGCCGTTCTCAACCTAGATTCAAAATTTCGAATCTTTCAAAATGAGCGTTTAAAGAATTAAAATTTTGAATATTCTAAAAAAATGATCATTGCATTCATCATGCATTATTGGGATAGCGTGTTTAGCAGAGTTTTTAAATTTGTATGATTTTAATTGCTTGCTAATGATTATATATTTTTATCTTTTGTTCTGTGCAAGTCTCTGCATTTTGAAAGTGTGGGGTGATGTATCAGATTCTGATTACTAACCCTTACCTTTCATTTGTGCAGATGGATCTACAGAATACCCCATTCACCGTCCAACTGGGACGCGGCGCTAGCATCCAACTAGCAAATGCTATGATCACTACCGAAAATACTGGAGCGACCATCCAGTTCGGTAGCGTTGACTTCCCTGCAGTCGTTGCAAGGACTGCTGCCATTCCTGCTAACGATGCAAGGCGACTCCAACCTACCGAAGCCCCTACCCGTCATGCACGTCTGCCAGTGCAGCGACCAACCATTGAAGCTTCTACTCGTCGTGTGCATCTGCCAGCACAACGACCCGCCGCTGAAAATTCTCGCAAGAGAACATCTGTGTTCGAAAGACTTTCACAGCCCGAGGCTCTGACTGCCAAAAGAGTTGTGACTGGTGGAAGGATTTCTGTGGTACCTGTGAATACCACATCTCTGCCAAGTGGGTTACCTACACCCAGAAAGAATGAAGCTGAGGCCTCCTCATCTGGAGGAAGGCTTACGAGAAGGCAAAGAAGAAAGAAGAATGCTGAGATGCGAGCTCAGCAGCAACAACCTTCTGTCCACCCATCCAATCTGCCGGCCAGAGAGCCTGAAGCCAATGTTCCTATCCGGAACAAGTTTACTGACCTAAGATGGGTCAAAAGAAACAGCTCTACTGGGGAGCTGAAGAAGTCTTTTTGGGACCGACAACCCGAAGTCCCAGCCCCTCCAAGGAGATATGAGCCTGAAACCCTGTCATCCCGAGTGTACAGGGTACTGAAGACCGTGAAGGAGAAGGGTCTAAAGAAAAAGAAATTTCAGAGGCCACTTATGATTGAGGCTAGAAGGACCCCTCCGAGGGAAAGGATATCGTCTGATTTGACAGCTGAAAGAAGAAGAAGGCGACGACAAATTCCATCCGGTGAGCATCGGGGTGTGACACCTGGACCTTGGGTTTGGGGATCTGCCGCCGAAAGGTCCCAACAAAAAGGAAAGCAAGTCTGGAGGCCAAGGCCTCACAGAGAAGAAAATAAAGAAGAAAGAAAAAGAGAACTAAATCTGGGCGTGACATCCGGTACTGCTTCCCGGAGATCTGCCCCCGTTCACAAGCAACATCAGAGATGGGTCCAAAAGAAAACCCACCACGATGACACCCATCTTGACGGTCGACACCTTGGAGAATCCTCCGGGGGATCCCGTCACCCGTCATCCCCTCCGAGAGAAGAATCTAATTTCGATCGTAGCCCACGGATCGAAGAAATCTACTTACCGAATCAGGAGCCGGAGATCCAATGGCGTCGTCGCTCAGAGATTCAAGTATTAGAAGAAAAAATAGAAGAAGGCATAGAAGGGGAGGAAAATAAAGAGGTAGAAGAAAATATAGAAAACATAGAAGACGATGAATACATGGAAGGGGATGAAGATTTTGAATTTATGGAAGAAGGAATGGAAGAAATGAATGATTCCATAAATATAGAAGTCGTCTATATGGCAAGACATACTCGTGCCATTGAGGAAGTCTACCATGAAGAAGGTGAAGGCGATCATAATCGACAGCCCCAACCCAGGCGAACACAACGGCGTCAACGTGAGGTTGAGCCTACTTTCGATGGAGGTGATCCCCCTGATGAAGAAAGAGTCGAGGAAGATGAAGAAGAGGAAGAAAATCCTTTCGCGACCGATGATGTTGCTCTTACCGATGTACTACAGCAAATGGGGGAACAAATGAAAGCTAAAGATAAGGAGATCTCCCAGTTGAATGAGAAAATGACTGGAATGATGGCCCAGATGGCAGTGATGATGCAAATGATGCAGAAAACTACAGCCGTCGGTCCCATGCCTGATCCCCCTGCCGATCCTCCAAATCTCCAACTACCTCAAGGCTCAGGAATACGAGGTGTTCCTGAAAATGGCAATGAAGCTCGCAATACCGTCCGCCAGCCCACTCCACAGAATGTTGCTAGCACCTCCGAGCCCGTGACGGCTGCACAGCTCGAAGGACTAATCACAGAAAGGATAAAGGCCATTATAGCTATTGACCAGGCTGAAAAATTGGTGGGTAAAGGTCGTCCGTACCCAGCAGAATACGACCAAGTGCCATACCCAAAAGGGTATTCAGTGCCAAAGTTTCATACCTTCAACGGTACTAACAACCCTAGGCAACACTTGGCACAATTTAAGGCCACATGTGGGAATACAGGGGGAAATGATGCCTTATTCTTCAGACAGTTCGTTACCAGTTTAACAGCAACTGCTTTCGAGTGGTATGCTGAACTACCAAATGACTCTGTGAAGACATTCGCAGAGTTAGAATCGATGTTCGTGAAAAGGTTTGCTAGTGCAACTGAGAAAATCACGATCGCTGACCTCGCCTTAGATAAACGAAAGAAGGAGGAATCAGTGTCAAAATATATCACTCGCTGGCGCAACCTGAGCATGAAATGTGAACAGCAACTTGAAGAAGAACACGCCGTGCAATTGTTAATGGGGAACATCGATGATAAGATGCAACCATTTTTGTGCATGGCTACAATTACCACATTTCAGGATCTCCTGGATAGGGTGGCCAAATTTGAGAAGTTAAATTTGTCAAGATCAGAAGGCAACTTCGACAAGCTCAAAAAGGCTAAGGCCCCAGATGCTAAGAAGAGTGAAATCTACTCTACATCCTCTCTCAGGCCAAATAGGGGAAAGCAGGTGGTCTATAATGTAGACAAAGGCAAGCAGCCGATGCAGTATGAAGAAAAGCAGAAGCAAGTCTACAATCCTAACCCTCAGCCGAAGCTGGTACTCGGAGGGAATGATAGGCCACGAACTTTCCAGGGCGGAGGGGATCGCCCAAGGCAAGCAATAGGAACTGGTGATAGAACGTTCATATCCATCAAAGATAAGATGAATAAAGAATATTCATTCAAAAGGGAGAGTGTCGCTAAGTTATTTCGACAGGCGGTAAAAGCAGGCCTGGAACTGCCGGAGTGCAAGAGGCCAGAAGAGTCGAAAGAAACTGGCAACCCGAATTACTGCCCATATCACCGAGTGCTTGGCCATCCCATTGAAGACTGCTATATCTTTAAGGATTGGCTTGAGAGAAAATACCGGAGGGGAGAGCTCACATTATCAGACAATGTGTTATCACATCCCAAAAAGAAATCAACTCGGGTAGTTACGATTTCTCCCGTACCCCAAGTTGAAGAAAAAAAAAATGGGAAAAAGCCAGCTCGAGAAGAACAGTGGAAGACCGCGGTCTCTAAGAAGACTGTAAAAATGTTGAAACAACTGGAGGGGGTTCCAGGTGTAAAGTGGAAATCTCCTACAGAGCCGGTGATAGATCCCAAGGCACTGCCTGCGGTACGAGCTTCCACTTCTAAACAGTTTCTCAACCAAGCTGGCACTTCAAAGTCTGAGAAAGTAAAATCCTCTAAGAAGAAGACCAAGCTGAAAAAGCCCAAGGAGAAAAAGACAGCGACCCAAAGGGTTATCGATGGTTTGGATGAATACTATCAAACTACGAGGCGCCCCATTAAGCTTGCTGATTTTATGACAGGACTCAAGATTGAGGAGGTAAAAGAGGCTGACGAAGAGCCACTCCCCGTGGAAACTTGTCGGGTCATTTCAATGACACCATTGGCTGCAATCAATAAGGAAAAAGAAACACCCTCTGAATCATGTTTGATGGTATCGCCAATGGATCACAGTTCAGAGGAAGATTTGTATTTTCCAGAAGAAGATGGATCCGAACCTGATATCGCTTCGCAGATGGAGCAAGTGAACTTGGGCAGTGATTCTGAATCAACGGATAAATCTCCAGACACGATAATGGCTGACTCTGAGGGAAATGCACTATCAAATGAGTCTGAGCAAGAGGAGATCGCCCAGGTGCAGCTGAGAAGTGGTAAAATGCTACCATCTCCGCCCAAGAAAGGGATCCCTACTAATGACAAAGGGAAAGAGATAATTATAAATGAAGATATTATCCCCAAGGATACGAAAAAGAAAGATGCCTCAAACAAAGGGATAGATTATAATATCCTATCCCATCTGAGAAAAATCTCAGCACAACTCAGTATATATGATGCTCTTGTGATGTCTAAAGACCTGCGGGAGACCTTGATCCAGGCTCTCAAGGACCCCGAAAGATATGAGGCTTATTTTGCCGAACGTAATTTGACAGAAGTCTTACGAGCTCGAAATGAGCCAATCATCACTTTTGCTGAGGATGATATGATGCTTGGAACGGCAGACCACAACCGCCCTCTGTATGTTACTGCAGAGAGTGACGGAATGATAATCAGCCGGATTCTGATTGATCCCGGGTCTTCTATCAATCTTATGAGCTTGAAGGCGCTAAGATCATTATGTCTTGATGTGCAGCATCTCGGGCCAGATAAATTGATGGTGCATGGTTTCAATGAGAAAGGGCAAAAGACCTTAGGATCATTCATGCTCTCCCTAACATTTGGGGAACTTCATACCGAGGCAAAATTTCATGTGATTGACGCGGACACCTCATTTAGGGCGCTTCTAGGTCGCCCGTGGTTGCACGATTACGGCATGGTCCCTTCAACACTACATCAGTGTATGAAATATATTAGGGATGGAGAGGAGTTCAGAATCTCTGGTGATATTCAGCCCTTTGCAGTCCACGAGGTAAAAATCTATGAAGATGCCAGATACTTCATCCCTAAGGAGCCAAAGCCGTCGAGTTCTCTCGAGACTAAGGCAGCCAACCTGAAGAATGCAAGGCGATCCAAGCAAGAAGATGAAAAGAAGCAAGCGGGGAGAAAGAAGACGACGCCAACTCTCCCTAAAGCAACGATCACTCCTAAATCAAGAAAATATGTGCCTCACCTAGGGAGTGACACAGACGAGGATGAGGCCGCCCCGTCTAAATCCCAGGAAATACGCCAATCAACGGCTAGGGGGAGGAAGAAGATAAAGTACTCAGATGATGACTACGACTATGAGTCTACCTACATGAATAATGTACATGTACTCTCAAGAAGAATAGATAATCTGACGATCTCAGATAATGAATGTGTTGTCACACGAATTCCCCCACAACACTTCAAAGAAATCGTTTCCCGAGAGGTACATAATGTTGAGGAACTTGTAACATTTTATGTACCTCCTCTAAGAAAAAGAGATGGGCCGGGAACCCTATTTTATAAATCTGGAGAACGTGAGGAGGAAGGGAGTCGAGACTGGCTCTACAGGCCCATCGAGCGTCGGGAATTAGTAGTCACGAGAATGCCCAAATTTAACACTAAAAATATCCGAAGGATGTTGCGAAAACAGGCCAGAATTCGCACTCCCGTACAACAACTCCGTACCTGTTTAAAGCTCTGGTATCGAAGAAATCCCCATGCGATGCGAAGAAAGGATATTCTCGCAAGGAGGGGCCTCGGATTCGTCGTACATAAGCACCCTCAAAGAGAGACGTATCAAGTCATCACTTGTAGGAAAGTTGAACCCAATGATGATTCTGAGAGGGAAGTTTATGAAGTTGATGACTATAATGAGCAACCTGTAGAAGCCGAGCCTGCACCTGAAGAACTTGAAGATGGTGGACAAGCGGCTACTATGGATGAGTTAAAGGAAGTCAACTTGGGAACTGAGGAGGATCCTCGCCCAACCTTCATTAGTTCCCTTCTGCCAGAAGACCAAGTGGAAGAAATAAAAGAACTTCTCTGTGAATTCAGGGACTGCTTTGCCTGGACATATGCTGAAATGCCTGGCTTATCCCCTGATGTAGCAGTTCACAGACTGGCGATCAAACCAGATGCGGCACCCATCAAACAAGCTCCAAGAAGAATGAGATTGGAGATTGAAGAGCAGGTAATTGCAGAAACAAAAAAGCTCATAGAAGCAGGCTTCATTCGAGAAGAAAAATATGCCGACTGGATCGCCAATATCGTCCCCGTAAAGAAGAAGAATGGACAGATCCGTATCTGTATTGACTTCCGGGACCTTAACAAGGCGTGTCCAAAAGACGATTTTCCACTCCCCGTATCAGAACTTCTAGTTGACACCACATCACACTATGACATGTTCTCTTTTATGGATGGATCGTCAGGATACAATCAGATCAAGATGGCGCCCGAAGATGAAAAGCATACATCATTCAGAACGCCTATCGGTATTTTTTGCTATACAGTCATGCCCTTCGGCCTCAAGAACGCTGGTGCCACCTACCAACGGGCGATGACCCATATCTTTGATGAATTAATACATCAGAAGGTCGAATGCTATGTAGATGACCTGGTTGTTAAGAGCATAGACCGAAAAGAGCATCTAAATGACTTAAGAATTGTATTTGAGAGAATCAAAAAGTTTGATCTGAAAATGAATCCTCTCAAGTGTGCTTTCGGGGTCTCCTCCGGTAAATTTCTTGGCTATGTCGTTCGTCATCGAGGCATAGAAGTTGACCCCAATAAAATCAAGGCGATCATTGAGATGCCACCGCCAAGAAGCCTCCGTCAACTCCGTTCCTTGCAAGGACAACTGGCTTTCATTCGACGATTCATATCAAATCTGTCGGGTAGGTGCCAGCCATTTTCGAAATTGATGAAGAAGGACGTTCGCTTCAAGTGGGATGAAGAATGTCAGGAAGCATTTGACAGTATCAAGAGATACTTGTTAAATCCACCCATTCTCGCAGCGCCAATTCTGGGGAAGCCTCTTATACTGTATACGGCAGCACTAGAAGAGTCCCTCGGAGCATTATTGGCCCAACACAATGAGGAAGGAAAAGAAAATGCACTCTACTATATCAGTCGGAGATTAATCGGAGCAGAAGTACGATATTCTCCAATTGAGAAACATTGTCTGGCGTTGATCTTTGCAGTCCAGAAGCTCCGCCACTATATGCTCTCCCACAAAATCACCTTGATATCAAAGATCGATCCGCTGAAGTTCTTGATGACAAGACCAGCGTTGACAGGTCGTTTGGCAAGGTGGGCAGTGCTATTACTGCAATTTGATATAGTGTATATGCCACAAAAGGCGGTAAAGGGACAAGCTTTGGCAGATTTCCTCGCCGCACATCCAATTCCTGCAGATTCGCCGTTGAACGATGATTTGCCCGATGAACAAATCATGCAGGTTGATGGAGAAGAAAAGCTACCATTTTGGGAGATGTACTTTGATGGGGCATCGTCTATCAAGTCTCCCAAACCTCCAAATCTTGCAAAGGCCCAAGCTGGCATCGGTCTTGTCTTTATAGAACCTGAGGGAGGTATCATGAGATTCTCGTTCAGTTTAACGGAACCTCGGACCAATAATGAAGCCGAATACGAAGCTCTAATAGCAGGACTGGAGATTGCAATTGATGTCCAAATCACAGATCTCCAAATTTTCGGTGATTCTCAACTTGTGATAAATCAAGTTCTGGGCATTTACAAGATCTGCAAACTTGAATTGGCCCACTACCACCGGCGAGCTCTCGAGCTTCTAAAACAAATACCGAATGTCAAGATAACTCAAGTTCCTCGAGGACAGAATGCAAAAGCAGATTGTCTAGCTAAACTGGCCAAGGAGCTTGCAAATGAGGATAAGAGGCCACCTATATTCATCGCGGTTGAAAACCGCCGAGTCTTAGAGCCAGCAACCCTACAATTCCCGCAAGCAGAGGGAATACCAGGTTCAAGCCAACAGGATGCAACCCCGGTTGATCCTCAACCTCCCCAACAAATCACTATTAAAAATCAACCAGGGGAACGTCCAGCAGTAAAAAGACGAAGAACTGGTAGATTCTCAGAGTCGTGGTTGGATTGCCTAGATGTTGAAGTCGAAGACGATTGGAGGCAACCATTCGTCGATTACTTCAAAGAAAGTAAACTTCCAACAGATAAATCTCTGGCCGCACAAATTAGAAAAAGAGCATTACGATACGCGTTTGTCAATGACACGTTGTATCGACGAGCTTTTGACCAAATGTGGCTACGATGCCTAGGGACCAGGGAAGCTGATAAAGTGGTAGCAGAAGTTCATGATGGGCTCTGCGGAGCACATCAGTCAGGTCCCAAGATGACTGCTAAAATCAAAAGAATGGGTTATTATTGGCCAACAATGGTGACAGATTGCATTAACCACGCTAAGAGGTGTCACGAGTGTCAAATCCACGGTGATGTTATACATCAACCACCAAATCCACTGCACCCAACAGTAGCATCCTGACCATTTGAATGCTGGGGTACAGACATAATCGGACCAATAGATCCACCATCGTCGGCCGGACATCGCTTTATATTGGCGGCTACAGATTACTTCTCCAAGTGGGCAGAAGCAGCTCCATTCAAAGAAGTCACATCTGAGCATGTGATCAACTTCTTCACCCACAACGTCGTCTACAGATTCGGTGTACCACGACGCGTGATTTCAGATAATGGCACAGCATTCAAGAGCACAAAAATCTACAAGTTTATTGATCGACACAAGATTGATTGGCGATATTCTTCCATATACAACCCAAGAGCCAATGGCCTGGCAGAGGCATTTAACAAGACGCTGGTGAAGTTGTTGAAGAAGATCCTCACCAAAAATAAGAAGGAGTGGCACACGAAGATGGCAGAAGCGCTATGGGCATACCGTACAACCTACAAGACGCCAACCAAGGCCACTCCCTATTCATTAGTATTCGGAGTTGAAGCAGTGTTGCCACTAGAGATTGAACTGCCGTCGCTTCGAGTAGCTATCCAGCACGATTTAACTCAGGATCAAAATGCTCGATTAAGAATGGAAGAGCTTGACGCACTTGACGAAACCAGGTTACAAGCCCAACAAAACTTGGAGATCTATCGAGCAAGGATGGCGAAATCATTTGATCGAATGGTGCGTCATCGATCATTTCAAGAAGGAGAATTGGTCCTGGTGCTGAGAAGGCCAATCATCCCCCACCGAAAAATCGGTGGTAAATTTGTATCCAATTGGGAAGGCCCCTTTGTTATCGAGAAAGTGTATCAAGGAGGAGCCTATCAGTTGATCGATCTGGAGGGCCAGAGACCTATGCCACCGATCAATGGCCGGTACTTGAAGAAATATCATGTATAGGGATAATGAGGTGTTTAGAGTATTCTATACTTCAAATGCACTCATCGATATGTGTATGACTCATCTTTGAAATTCTCTTGTAATACAAGAATGCATTTCAAAAAAAAAAAAAAAAAAAAAATTTATACAGGCGGTATTTTAAATATTTATCCGGGTCGACATCGTGCCGCGTGCCGAGATCCCCGAATAAAATATTTAAAATCTCAAAACTTTTAAGTTTGCAAAAATTTTTATCTTCTTGCCAAGCATGGGGCATTTTAAATATTTATCCGGGTCGACATCGCGCCGCGTGCCGAGATCCCCGAATAAATATTTAAAATCTTAAACAATTAAGTTTGGCAAAAAAAAAAAAAAAAAAAACTTGTCAAACAGGGGCCATTTTAAATATTTATTCAGGTCGACATCGCGCCGCGTGCCGAGATCCCCGAATAAATATTTAAAATCTTAAACTATTAAGTTTGTCAAAAAAAAAAAAAAAAAAAGTCTATATACATATATTATTTATCCGGGTCGACATCGCGCCGCGTGCCGAAATACCTGAATAAATATTTAAAATATTCAATGTCTAAGCTTCTCCCACCTTGAGGATACCCCTACGAGATAAAAGACATCTGAATACTCATTTGGGTCGACATCGTGCTACGTGCCGAGATCCCTAAGTGAATATAAAAAAGAAAAAGAAGAGAAGTTCAAAATTTTCAAATTCATCCCATTTTAAAACCTCCCTACGAGACGGGAGGTACTCAAGTGTTTGTTTGGGTCGACACCGTGCTACGTGCCGGGGTCCCTAAATAAATATTCAAATCATCAAGCCTTATGTTCCTTCGAATAGGGATACGGCGAATTCCATTATTAACACACGAACGCAGGTGATTTTCCTAAAGGTTTGGGACGTCATTCTCCTCCAGTGTACCAAGATTTCGAAAGTCAAGAAAGAGACTTTTGTAACTACATGCTCCAACAAATTGAGGCAAAAAAGCTTAAAGTCTTCCAACAGCCTGAAGCTTAAGGTTCGGATGGGTGTAAAACGTCGGATCCAACACGCCCAAATATGGCCGGATCGCTGGCAACTCCATCTACTCAACACGCCAGAAGAAAGGCCGTAGTAGCGGAACTCCCACTTCGTCAACCCGTCAGTAAGGACTGTAGGAAGAACGAAGGCTGATTTGACTCGACAAGTTTCAGTAGTCGTAGTCCACAAAACTCTCCTAATTGACCAGAGAATCAAAGTCCCAATGGGAATGATGAGTCGCGAACAACTACCGAATGTCCGTAGACCCCAAATCTGCAACCGTAAAGGATGACTTTAAATCCACCAACTTCAGTAGATTCAGCGTTGGGAAGCACATTGCCCATAGCTCAAGTCTGAAGCCTGAATGAGTGTAAGAGGTCGGATCCAACACGCCTAAATATGGCCGGATCGCTGGCAATTCTGTCTACTCAACACGCCACAAGAACGGCCGTAGTAGAGGAACTCTCACTTCAGCAAATAGAGGATAAAGAGCTATCAAATCATAGCTTATCTAATCTGATGAACTAAAGTGATTCGGATTGAAGTCTCCTCGATTGGTTAAGGATCAAGATACTACCTGCATTTGGTACCATCAGTCAAATCCAAAACCTGTAAACTTTCCACCAAGTCCGTTGCACAAAGCATAGGACAGGAAAAAGCCAAAATTTCTAAAGTTTGAAGCCATGATCATTGGCCCCAACTACTAGCTAAAGTGACGCTCACAACTGCCCTCAAGGACAGGGGGCATTTTAAATATTTATTTGGGTCGACACGCGCTGCGTGCCAAAATCCCCAAATAAATATTTAAAATCCCCTGTGGCACCAAAACAAGTCCGAAACAGAGTACGAGACAGCTCAGAGTACAACACAGAGTACAAAACAGTCTAAAACACAGTCCAGAGTACGACACAGAAACTAGCTCAAGACAAAAAAAAAAAAAAAATCTCCATTTATATATATATAATCAACATGAGGTACAAGTACAACAAGGACTCCAGACGCTACAGGGGTACAGACTAAAAAGAAAAGGGCAAAGACACGTCAGTAGAGGCGGGCCTGTAAGCTCTCTAGCTGTCCGGTAACCTCGGCCAAGGCCTGAAACTCTGACTGAGCTCTCTGGAACTGCTCTACGGCCAGTGCTAGAGAAGAGTCAGCCTCCATCATCTGCTGCTGTAAGGCTCGATGTCGCTGCTCCTCTCTCCTAGTAAGGCCGTCCCGTCTGTAACGCCCCTCCTGTAGGCGACGCGTCCTGGACAACATCTGTCTGATGTCCCCCCAAAGAGCCTGCATGCGCGTCGTCAGTCCGTCCATCTCCCGAGTCATGCCAGAAGAACTCTGGCGGTGTCTCCTCAGAGCCTCTGCACTACTATCTACTCTGTCATGGGCGTCGTCAGCCAGTGCCCTGCGGCTAGCAACTATCTCCTCTAACTGCGGAAGTGTAGCGCTGGCCCGGGTAACAGAAAGTGACCTCAACCGCTGGATGCAGAACTCTGTCTCACGACACACTGCCTCCCAAAAACGTAACTCGGTAGTGTCCACCCCAAACTCGGCAAGCAGGCCTAGGATCCGGTCAGAAGAAGAGGTAAAACTGACCCAAGACTCTGGAGTGCTCGGGTCGACGCTAGAAACTAAGCTCCTCAGAACCTCCACTAGGTGGCTGCACCTCTCAGTAGTCGTGGAGTCTGGAGATCGGGGAACGTAGCAAAAAATCTCTGACGTGTAGTCGACTCCCTCAACCACTGCACAAAAGATTATAAACAATTAATTTAATCACATATATCATAATAATGCATTAAAAATAAATTAACTTACAATTAACACGTACCTGCGGAAGGGCCCGCTGAGTCGGCTGGGTGACTGGCTGGGACAGAGGAGGGGCCTGCGAAGTCAGCTGAGTAGCCCACAGGGAAGAAGAACTCCGACTGAACAAGGTCTGACGGCGGCTGCGTGTACGACGTCCCCCCGAACAGCTCTGTAAGTAAAGCAGCGCCGGTCCCCGAAGACTCGCCTGGACATAATGACCCGTAGGGGTCCACCGGAAAAGAGAAGTCGTCGGAGGGTCCTGGTGTACCGTACCCAGTGAAGTCTGACCTCCTCGGCTCCTGTGTGCTCTCCCCGAGGTCCCTGGGAGAAAGACGAGCATCCACGGACCGTCTAGAAGGTGTGACACGCTGAGAGCTGGTCCTCCTACGAGGGGGCTGGGAAACCTCAGTGTGGTGTGGCGCAGGTGCCACATCCGGAACTCTGGAAGGGGAAGGAACAACGGCCCCGGTAGTAGTATGGGCCTCAACACGTGTGCCTGCACCAAATAATATATATCAAATTACCAAATATATATCAAAACTGACAAGAAGGAGAGAGGAGAGGGGGTAGGGAAGTACCTCTGCCGCCTGCAGTCTCTGGAAGAACCCGACGGGACCTCTGTCCCCTCGGCAACCCAAGCTCCTGTACCCGGGGCTCGTACCTCCTCGCACCATGCTCTAAAGCAGCTCCGAAAGACAGCCGCACCCAAGACAGTCTGGTGTAACTGACTCCTGTACTAGCAGACGGTTGTGCCAAAAGAAAGCTGGAACCTGTCCCCAGCCTCAGTAAGTGTGACCAAGTCCAAGCTGCGGCGTAAAAGCGGGTCTCTGCTGGAACAACATCCATACGCCGTACATCTGCAACTCCTGGAACTAGTGGCCGTCCATCGTAAGCTGTGGCCTGAGAGAGTCCAAACTGTCTGGCCATCCTATTGGGCTGATAGCCCTCCAAAGTCACCACGGCGCCTGCCCTGTGGCACAACCAACCCGGGCGCATGCTGATGAAGTACTCACCGACAGGCAAACTCCGTCTCCTATGCAGTAAAGTACACCTCCCTCTGTGGTCGACCTCGTCCGCCACAACAGTGCCTCTCTGATGAGGCGGCAAACCAAGAACATCTGACTGGTGAACCAAAGAGAACCGGTCTGAAACTAACTGCGGGGCAAAGAAAAAGAGACGGATCCTCTCTAGCTCAAAAGTGGAAGACGCCTGGGACAACTGCAAAACTGTGGGGTACCCTCTCTGCAAGAAGTAGGCTGGAGTCTCTAGACAGGAGAAAGCACCCTGGACGTGTAAGTGAACCCAGGCGTACAAGTACTGCCACGGTAAAACTGCATCTCGCACCTCCAGGGAACTGGCCTCAGAAATGGTCCGTAGGACCCTGTACACTCTGGCAAGAACGGCAGGAGCTAATGCGAGTCTCTGTCCCACTGACAACTGACTAGCTGCTAAGAGAACACTGCACCTCAAAGATCCTGTCCTGACTGGAAGTACAAAAGTGCTGAGCCAAAGTGCTAAGAATCCTGCTAACAGCAACTGCTCGTCAACGTCCGCCAACTCAGGAAAAGTACAACCAGTGGAAGAAGACGGCTCGGCGGTCTCCTCAGACAGTGGAGTCCCGCGCTGCAAACCACGGCCAAAAGGGTCCAGTAGTGACGCCGTAGTAGGGGACAAGTACCTCTCCTGAAGGAAGCTGCTAACCCAGACGCCTGCGGGCATGGTGACTCGAGAACGCGTCGGCAAACTCTGCACTGACCCGTAAGTCTGACTGTAGTGCTGCAAAAGCCTGGGGAAAATATCCGGTAGTAGTAATCTGCCTCTCCTATCACCATCTGCTGAAGGAACCCGGTGAAAAAGCTGCTCGTCTGGGGGCACACACTCCTCAAAACTGTGTCCAAAAACTGGTAACCCGGAGACTGTCTGCAAGTCTGAGAGGGTAACTGTAAGCTCCTCAGCTCCAACCCAACAAGTACTGCGCCCAGCATCCCAGAACTCAACCAAACCTCGAGCCCAAGAAGCAGGGAGGCGTCCGTAGTCAAACAGGGAGGCGTACACTGCCTCGTAGATCCCTGCTGCCCGAAGAGTCTCCCTGTGCGCCTGAAGAACGTAACGGGCCCAGTAAACGTACCCGCTGACCGGGCTCTGAACCCGACCAACTGCTGAGTCCCTCGGCCACTGTGGAGGTGACGGCTGTAACTGGCGGTGACTAAGAATGCTAGACTGCCCAACTGGCTCAACTACGTCTGCGGCAGGCACTAAAATGTCGCAGGTGCCCCAGCCAATCTGTGCAACAGAACTCTCTAACGGGTGGTACTTCCCATACTGCAGTCTAACACTACTGACCCACCTGTCCGGGTCCTCAAAAGTGACTGAGTCCTCAGAAAGCTCTGGAAGCAAGGGAGAACGGGCAAAGAAGCCGTAAAAAGCATCCCGCCCCTGCAGCATGGCCTGGTGCTGCTCCAGTCTGTCCCGTACGTCAACGTCGTCCTGAGGGTCATGTCGGTCGATGGCCTCCCAAATGGCATCCTCACTGGGCTCGCCTGGAGGCAGGTCGCCGGGTCTCCGCCAACTAAACATCTCCTGCACGAGGAGAAAATGAAAATATGACAAAAAGCAATTATGATAATCATGTGTGCTCAAAAAAAAAAATCTACTAGAAGTCGTCAACTGACTTACAACAAACGTGATACGCTCCGGGCGCATACCACATTTGTTGGGGGGCATTTGTTGACCCCTATAACTACCCTAAAAAAATCACAAATTTGACAAAGATGATTTAGCTCGAATGGGGATCGCACCTTGATTTTACTATACAGTGGTTGAGAAGACAATCAAATGAGGGACTTCAAGTTCTTATTGATGGAATTGATTTGCACATAAACATTTCTCTTTTATCTATAGTGGGGCATGATGGTATGGGAAAGACAACTCTCTTGCTACATGATTATGAAGATGAAATGACAGAGGAATTTGATCTTAAAATATGGGTTTGTGTTTCCATCAACTTTGATGATTGTTGGAGAAATAGTTAAGAAGGATTTTAGGATCTCCATTGGTAGCTAAAATCATTGGTGGCATTCTAAAGGACATGCTGAATGAAAGGCATTGGAGGACAGTTCAAGAAAGTAATCTATTTGCGACAAAAATAACGAACTAAGCAGCGCGAGGCCAATCAAACGACGTCGGATTAATGAACGGATTGCGTGGTTGCATCCGTAACATCATCAGCATCAAAGATCAACATTTTATTTAATTAATTTGGATCAATCGGGGTGGCGGCACGCAAATCAAAGCGATCCTAATGCGATAAGATAACGCGTATTTCAAGGAAATTTGGCCTCGTCGTCGACCAAACGATCTCCGATCGACGAACGGATTGCGTGGTTGCATCCAGAACATCGTCAATATCAATGATCTACATTTTATTTAATTAATTTGGATCAATCGGGGTGGCGGCACGCAAATCAAAGCGATCCTAATGTGATAAGATAACGCGTATTTCAAGGAAATTTGGCCTCGTCGTCGACCAAACGATCTCCGATCGACAAACGGATTGTGTGGTTGCATCCGGAACATCGTCAACATCAAAGATCTATATTTTATTTAATTAATTTGGATCAATCGGGGTGGCGGCACGCAAATCAAAGCGACCCTAATGCGATAAGATAACGTGCATTTCAAGGAAAATTGGCCTCGTCGTCGACCAAACGATCTCCGATCGACGAACGGACTGTGTCATTGCGTCCGGAATGCTTTCAACCTTTAAAAACTACATTTTGTTTATCCAATTCGAAGCATTCAGATTGGCGGCGCGACTGGAGTGATTCAAAAGCAGCAGTGCGCAGTTCAAGAAAATTGGCCTCGTCGTCAACCAAACAATCTCCGATCGACGAACGGACTTCGCCATCGTGTCCGGAACACTTTCAACCTTTAAAAACTACATTTTGTTTACTCAATTCAAAGTATTCATATTGGCGGCGTGACCGAAATAATTCAAACACGACAGTGCGCAGTTCAGGAAAATCAGCCTCGTCGTCGACCTAATGACCTCCGATCGACGAACGGACTTCACCAATGCGTCCGGAACATCCCAAATACTTAAGAATGAATTTGAATTTGATTGAATTAAATGACGTACGAGGAGGTCGGCATGAATTGCGAGGCAAAAGTAAAAAAAATCGCAAGGTAATGATGCGCAAGCTAGGGAATTTAGCCCTCGGCGTCGACCAAATGATCTCCGATCGATGAACGGATGGTGTCATTACGTCCGGAACGCCATCAATACTCTAAATTGACTATCAATTTGCCCAAATTGAAATCGCGCCGTGACCGATGAGGGTTTTACTATAGTAATGTGCATGCCGAGAGTAAAATAGCTCGAAAGTAAATTTAATTGGATTGACCAATACAATGCCTTTCCATTATTAGAGTTGTTATATTTTATGGAATTAGAAGCATTAGAGGATTGGTTTGAGGCAGGAGCAGCTGCTAAAGGTGGATGTTTGTTTCCTTGCTTAATTGAACTGGTGCTAATTAACTGCCCAAAGTTGAAAGAGTTGCCCTCATTGCCTCTTAAGCTGGAGGGCTTGAAGATAATATTTATAGGGTGGAAGACTTTAAATTGCTGTAGCATTTCAAATTATATTTCCCTTGATTACATCCCTTCGTCTAGCTGTTGAAATGACAAGACTTGTAGCACTAAGATATTTGAGAATTAAAGATGCCCCAATCTAATCTCTCAAAAAAAAAAAATTTAAGAATACCGAAAAGGGGAGACCATTGATATCGCCATCTCATATTCATAAATAAATCATTTTTTTTATAATGACAGAACAAAAAAATTAATTAATATTTACGGGTCAAATGAAATGGCAAATCTCATTAAAAGCTTACCTCTTAAACCTGCGGCGAGCTCTGTGCCAAATCCCTTAAAATTCGTCGAGGGCTGCTCCGATCAAATCCCGTCAATCAACAGCTCCTCGATCAAGCGGTCGACTTCTTAGATTAAATGAGACAAAGGGCAAAAAAACCTTGGACACTTTTTTTTATTACTCTCGCACCAGATCTCCACTGGTGAACTCCAACTGATTCTCCAATCACCAGCTTTCTTCCAGCCAGCCACTGGACGCCCCAACCAATTGCTCCACGCTTCCGTCCAGGCTGGCCGCTAGTAGCTTCCCGTTCTCCACGCCGAGCCGGCCTTCCTTAAGATTTAGTCAATAACTACACTTTCCCTGGATGAACTCCCCCCTCTAACAGCCGCTCCATCCACGCTTCTGTCCTTGCAGCCCTCACGTTTACAACCCTTCACCTCCTCTATTTCCTCCACTCACTGTGCCGAAACCCCATCAAAATACTTCTCTTTAAAGCTCTTTGAAAGCAGCAGCTTTTTCATTTACCTTGCCTCCCACGTGAAGCCGATACCTTCTCTTGTTCCATTCCACTACAATCCAACAGTAACCTATAAACCCTCCATCAAAGCTTAGACCAACACCTTTCCACATCATCCTCAACAGAGAAAAGGTTTGTTTTTTTTTATTTGTTTAGTTTTTTTTTTTTATCATTACTGTTTATTCCTATTGTATATAATATATCTTCTTAGTTACTATCATGGCTAATATTATTCTTCTTATTTATTATATGCATGTATGTGGGAGAGCGTGTGTATACGTCCAAAAAAAAAAAAAGATTTCTAATCAAAATTAAATGATTTGTAAGGTTGGAGATATGCAATTTTCTTATACATATATATATATACACACACAATAATATTATTTGCTATGAATTTTTTTTTATTGATTAAAACTTTTAATTACATACTCCTTTGTTATCTGTTAAGCCTATTATATGTATATTATTAACTCCGTTAATTAGTATTATTATTATAAGTATATATTACTATTATATATTTGTTGTTATATGTTTAGATGTTATAAAGTTATTAAGTTCATTAGTATATACTGTTATATATTTATATATATTATACTATTATATGTTTATAGCATTTATAATATTTATATAAACTCTATATGTTATATATGTATATATAAATATGCATGTATGTATGTTTGTGAGGGGAAAGCCAAAAAAAAAAAGAGAAGAAAAAATGTTTCAAAAAAAAAAAGAAAGAAAAGCAAAAAGTCAAAAAAAAAGAGAAGAAAAATGTTTCAAAAAAAAAGAAAGAAAAGCAAAAAGCCAAAAAAAAAAAAGAGAAGAAAAATGTTTCAAAAAAAAAGAAAGAAAAGCAAAAGCCAAAAAAAAAAAGAGAAGAAAAATGTTTCAAAAAAAAAAGAAAGAAAAGCAAAAAGCCAAAAAAAAAAAGAGAAAAAAAAATGAATTTTACAAATTTGGGAGAACTCATTTTGTCGCTCGCAACACGACGAACGACCACCCATGCACGCTTTTCTCTAGCGTGGTGGGAGGAAGTTCGCTGTGTTGCTAGCGACGAAGCGGATAATCCCCTCCTAAAGTCCTATTTTCGATGTTTGCGACGCGCCGAGGGACCCCCTATGCACGCTTTTCTCTAGCGTGGTGGGAGGGAACTCGGTGCGGCGCTTACAACGAGGTAGGCGGGCCCTGTGCACGCTTTTCTCTAGCGTGGCGGGGACGAATATATAAAACTGTGCATTTTCAACAGGTGCCTGAAGACCCATGCACGTCTTTCTCTGGCGTGGTGGGGTTGAAGATATTTGGCCTTGATGTCATCCGACATCACCCGTGCACGCTTTTCTCTAGCGTGGCGGGGGCCCCCAAACTCCTGAAATTTCCCCTAAACGGGGGAGACGCCGGGAGGCTGCCGAAATTTTGTCTAAAATAAGACAAGGACTTGAACAAATTCTGGACAACAGGGAACTCATATCGGACTCAAATGAACATTAAATAAGTGAAATTGAATCATAAAATGAACTTGGACTTGTATTTGAACACTAAGCAAATGGTTAATTTGAAACCAAAAGAGATGGGCTCAAACTTGAAATTAATTTGGGTGTTAAGTGAACATGAGTTTTCTAGAGTTTGTGTAGAGGTGAATGATAAGAGACACATGATGAATGTGGTGATTTTGTTAGCCATCATACACAATGTAGTGGGCCTACAAGCAAAGAAAGAGGGATGTTAAGGATATAACTCCCTTTCAAACAATACTGGCTAATTTGCAAATAAATACACAGCATTCTATCTACAAGCAATCATGCCTGATATAGTCTATTGGAAAAATAGCAATCAATGAAATATTATGAATATGAAAGACCACAAATAAAATATAAAAGAAATTGTGACAAAGGAAAGCATCTACAAGCGATATAGCAAGGGGAAGACAAGCTCAGGCTACTCAATCAAATTGAGATACATAGAAAATGATGAATGATGAAATTCAGATGATTCAGAGTGTTCAACCAAGTTAACTTGCAAATGAGAGCAAATGGTATCTATATCTATCATGCAATAAAGTGCTACTAGAAAGACTTGGCATGTAAGGTATGATGAATATAGCAGCACTTTCACTACCAACATCTGTATACAAACAAGCAAGTGAGAATCTATAGAAAATGAAAACTAGAAGGTGTATACAGTTGATTGCAAGCAAATATCGATAATGCAAGTCCACCATGCAAGCCACAAGGATGATACATAACTTGTAATGTTCGCCATGACTCATACACAAGAAACAAATTTGCAAAGTGGGTGGGCATAAAGAAATGCAATAGTATCCCTATCATTAGTAATGACTCGACTCCAAGAAAATACATTACTAAAAGGCTCTCAGATTCACACAGAGGATGAATGAGGAGATTGAAGTAACTTGCAGCATTCGGTCATATCAATCTGCAAGTAAGAGAAAGGGATATCTACATCAATTGTACAAATGAGCATATTACTCCCACAAGCAAAGAAATAAGAATTAATAGTAGTATTCGCACGAATTATGAAAGAAGGCACGGTAGTTCCAACTATGTCTACTTGCAGGTACTAATGGAGGCTTATAGTATCTTGAAGACACAAGCAACAAATGAGATGATACATTCATGAATGATATATATGGAAAAGATTGCAATAAATATGGCAGTATGCCGTCAACATCGGTATGCAACCAGGTGTATACAATCTTGCAAGGAACAAAATGGTGGAGATTATGGAGAATAAGGAAGTTCATATGAGCGAAGTAGCTGGAAGTATTCTCCAATAAATGCCAAAGGTCTTTACAAAGTATAAAGAACGCAGAAGTCAATGATAATCACCCACATCACCGGCAATAATACCGTGACAAGTGTACATGTTTGTTCCCTACAAAAGAGAAGTCAGACATACAAGATACAAGATAACTTGGCGTATGTGAAGAAGCTTGAAATGTATACAATAAGTTTTCCATAGATATGACGAGAAATACAACAACTATCCCAACCAACTCAAGGGATACAACAGTTACTTGGAAATGAATATCTTGCAAGGCTTTCAGGAGAATCTGATGTAATTTTCATCACTACAGCTGTTAGTCCAAGGTAGTGAGTATTGATTTCACATGTGAGCTCTAGGAAGAGAAAGCCAGATCAAATCGTTATGGAGTGAATGAGTCTCAGTTCAACCAAGCAAATGCTAAAAGTACTACAACAGAAATAAGCTTCTACTAGCCGTTGTAGAAGACCTGCTGAATGTATAACATACCCCCGCACGTGCACTTTAATCTGTATACACATAGGTACACAAAAATAGACACATGCAATCATACACCCGCATGGGCCCCGGCGAGCGTGTTATTGGTACACACGTGACGTCTAGGGATGCTGCGCGGGTCAATAGATTTGAACCCGATCCTCCTATGCAAGCAGATAGGAGTAGACAATGTTTAATAAATAATTATAAAATGCCCCCAAACACCTGCATGGGCCCTGGCGAGCATGTTATTGGTGCACACGTGACGTCTAGGGATGCTGCGCGGGTTAATAAGTGAATTCAAGTTCGAGCCCGATCCTCCTATACAGGTAGATAGGAGTCGACACGGCTCGAACCATTAAATAAATATGCAGTCGTGAGATCGACTGAGATATTTATCTCATACATTCATATTAGGCCTTCAAGGTCTATAATCAAGTGAATTCACTTACAAAAGGCTCAAAGCCTACGAAACCCGATCCTCTATCGACCAGTAGATAGAGTCGACAGGGTCCAATCAATAAAATATAAATGACCCCATACACCCCGATGATGGCCGTGTTGAATGTAAATCTCAACCAGAGGGGTCCACACAGATCATTTCAAAATACCACCCAAATACCCAAAACTCCAAAACTCCACAAAAATGCCCAAAATCCTAAACTTCGAAAATATTTAAAAATTAAAATCCAACTATCAAACCACTTAAAGCAAAATTCATCCATCCTCCGCAACAGTTTGCCGAGGTGGACAAATCAAAATATACTTCAGCTCACATAGAGCTAGTGCCTAGTCGAAAATATCACTAGGATCCATTCTCAAACAATCTCCTGCCAGCAAGGACGTGGTACGAGTCCTCTAACCGGCAGTTTCGCCGCCAAATGGCACTGCAGGATAAACGGTTATGACTCGGGGCCCTCTGAACCAGGTGGTCGCCGCCAAATGGCACCATTATATTATGGTTATGGCCAGAGCCCGTATGCTCCCCAATGGCATCAAATCCTTGAGATATGAATCGATAGGATATGATCGATAGGGCATAAAGCCCTCTGTTAGCTAAGGTGGATTCAAATTTGTCCCCTTAGATAAACACTCACCCCAGGTCTACGAGGTACCCTTGGACGAAGCAACCCATGGCTGCCGATAAGGATCCTTCTGTCAGGTTGGGTCGACCACCTCCTCTGACTAAGTAGACCAGGGACCATGATGGCCCGGGACGACGGAACCATGGGATCTTGATCGGGTCCATCATCCATTCCCCCACCATCCGCTTTAGGTGCAAGATGGTGAAATTTTTTAATTTTAAATATCAAACCCTTCCAAGCTTTTAAACCCCAAACTCATCCTGCTACTATATGCCAGATGCACGTATCTATACGTATCTGATCGATGACTAGCCTTAATCGAAAGTTCTCTCTCGTTATCGGGAGGGGTAATTAACTATAGGGGCTTGCGCCTATAGGAAACCAGAACTCAGATCATAAAGTCCTCACAAAATGAGGGCGAAATCTCTGGGTAGTGTCTTATCTACTATCTCATCTGCCTTCCAAAATTTACCCCGGAACTTAGTTCGTTAAAACTCCCCCCTCAAAAAAACGAAAAAAAAGCGGGCGGAGGCCGGGGCCGAATTTTCGGAGCCCACAGCCTCACGATTTTATCCTGTTGGTGTAACTTCCCAATAGGTCACCTATCCCAGAATTGCTCCGGGATGAGCTAACTGCGGAGTTTTTTACGAAAATTTCAACTATTACACTAAAAGGCGCCTCAATTTTTAAGAGTTTAGCTTCTTTTACTTAAAAGGTTTCACAGCCGACCCCATGTAGTGGGATAAAGGCTTGTTATTTTTGTTGTTATTGCTGTTGTTGTAACTTATTAACAATAAAGTTTAGAATATTTAATAAAAAAAGAAGATTATACCTACAAATAAAAAAATAAAGAAAAAATATATTAAAAGAGTAAATTTTTAAGTAAAAAATGGGTTTGTAGTTCAACTTGAATCCGGCCTATTTAATAAACGGATTGAAAAATATAACCTGAACTCGACTCGTTTATTAAAAGTATCAACCCGAACATGATTTTTCTAGTCAAGTTGGCATGTAGGGTAATTTATTGAGAGTGATTTTTTGGGGTGACGCTCTTCATAAATATAGCTAAAATTTAAAACATTTCATTCAACAACTCATACTAACTTAGTTGATCATAGACCTTTTTTTTAATATTTAAGTGTCTTAATGATATAAGAATTAAGTGATCTTATGCTCATTAAATCCATCTCATCTAGATGCTCGATTTAACTATAAGCATGTAAGATTTAAAAATCAATTGGTCTTCATATTACTGTTCTAAAAATTTCTCTTACGTTTCAAGTGTTTGATATAGGGCTCATTTGGACTCCGATGTGATCATTTTTTATATTGATGGATTCATCTTATCGGACGCTCCATTTGACTATAAGTTTGCTAAAATTGGTGTTTACACGACCCCGAATTTAACTTAAAAAAGTTCAAAATTTAAAATTTAGTGAGATTCATGTTTGATCATTGGTGGTTTTTAAGACATGCATTCTTCACTTCATAAATTGCTTGAAATTATGTTCAATTATCTTAAAGGAATGAATCAAAGTCAGACCAAAAAGTTGAAATAAGAAATGGAAGCCTATAAACATGAAAAGCTCACATGAAAACAAAGCATTTTATTTCATTGTGTGATGTGTGATTAAATTTAAAATTTTCTTTGAAAAGTTTGTTTTCATGTGAGTTTTTCACTTTGATGAGCGAGAATTCTTAGGAGCCACAGATTTATTAGCTTCGGCTAGGGGTGTAAGTGAGCCAAGCCGGCTCGCGAGCCGGCTCGAGCTCGACTCGTTTATGGGCTCGTGAGCCGAGCTTATCGAGCTCACGAGTCGAGCTCGAGCTCGAGTTCGAGCTCGTTTAGTAAACGAGCTCGAGTTTGAGCTTGAGCCGGCTCGGCTCGTGAGCTCACGAGCCGGCTCGAATAAATATTAATATTTTTAAAATAATTTTATTTTATTTATTTAATTTAAATATTAAAAAAATTAATAAAAACCTACTAAGTTTTATTTAAATGTTAAACATTTCATATTTTTTTTAAATTTTAATTAAGTTTTAAAAATCTCTCTTAAGTTTTAAAAATCCCGCCTAATTTTTTAAAATCCCGCCTAAATTTAAAAATTCCCGCTCATGGCTCACGAGCCGGCTCGCGAGCCGGCTCGAGCTCGTTTACAGTGAGACGAGCTCGAGCTCGAGCTCGCCTGTCGAGCTCGACTCGAGCTCGAGCTCGAGTTCGAGCTCACTTTCTAACTAACGAGCCGAGCTCGATAAGGGCCTAAACTCGACTCGACTCGACTCGTTTGCACCCCTAGCTTCGGCAGATGTAAAGCTTAGGTTTTTTTAGGATATTTTTTTACGGCTTTCTAAAAAAAATTTATAGTAGAAAAATTTTTAGTTCAAAAAATTCTAAAATTTTTTCTATTAAAAAGCTGCTTTAGAAAGCACTAAAAAAACTGTTCTAAATGAAACCTTAGCTGAAGAATATGACATGCAATTCTCAAGCATTAGTGGATGACAGATGGAAAGCTGATTTCTATTTCATCTTTATTTTGATAAGAAGTTGTTGAAAGCAGTTTCTTAGTAAAAAAAACTTTTTTGAAAACAACAAAAAATAGTGGCACAAAAAAATTATAATTGCGGCCTGAAAAACAGAGCAATAAGAAAGCTATTTCAAACAAAGCCCAAGTGTATTTAATGGCTCGTTAAAATTTTACAGATCAAAATGCGAAACGAGTATATATGTGACAAGGTTGGAGTAGCTCCAATGGTAGATAAGATTAGAGAGAGTCGCCTTAGATGATTTAGTCATATAAAATGTCAGCCTTCTAATAATCCAGTTAGGGGACTGGATGTATTAGATTTGGCTTATATTAAGAAAAAGGTAGAGAAAGACCTAGACCTAAAAAGACTTGGTTAGAAAATATTAGAGATGACCTTTTTTTATTAGACTTAAATGAGCGTTTGACTCTTAATAGGACATAATGAAGAAAAAGGATTGCTGGAAATGAGATCAACTGCGATATTTCATGTCCTAACATGAACACAGACCTATCTCCATTGGCAGACTGTTTTATGCAGAATTTCAAGTATGTCTTCTCACAAATCTGAATCTTGCCCATGAAAAAAACTTAAATTTCATCATTTTCATCAACAGATTCTTTACAACTTACAGCAATGCCATCTTCTTTGATCTATTTTAAGCTTTTACATCCTAAAATTCTACCACTAAAAACTACTTATCTAAGTGTTGACAGCAGAAAACTTTTCAGTAACTTTGGCTTCAGCTTTTCTTTTAAATCATCAGCTTTCAGCTTTCAATTTGATAAACCTGATAGCTCTGATTTTCTACTTTATCATTCTCTCAAAAACTTTGAACTCTGATCTCTTTGAACAAATCTAAATTATTTTTTTACAACAACTCATTATTTATAATACATTATGAAACTCTCTCAGTCTGGTTCTTGCAACTGGAAAGTAGATCTTTGATGAAACTAAGACTTCCTGTATGAATGCCAATGAAAATAGAACCCCATCAATGATTGTGGAGGGTGCAATTTAAATGGAAGATAATAATATTAAGCCCTATGGCCGTCTGAGTTCGATTGCCGACCCTCAAAATTGAGTTTTGTTTATAAGGGATGGCAATTTTGAAAATATTTTGCCTCCTGTAAAAATTTTTTTTTTTTTGCCCTCTCTTAATGAGTTTTACCCCATCCAGTCTGGATCCAATTCATGCAAGCTCAATCACTCATTGTTTCTCATGTGCACTATTTCTCCTATCTTATCCTTACTTGCCGGACTGCTGCTAGGACTCGACCTCCCCTGCAACCTACTAAAAATCCCCGCCACCTACGCTTTTATGAATGCCTGCTGCCAGCTTAGCCCACCCTCAAAAGTAAAACTGGTTTCCGCCCCTGCTTAGCTCCATTGATGATCTTAGAAGAACTGCATAGTAAAAATTAGTTTTTGTCGCCTTCTCGTACCAAGATTGAAACAAATATAATAAAATTTCTTTTTTAAGTACAAGAATATATCCTTTCCAGGTCGACTAACAATTAGAGTAGTTTTAAGGTGTGTCTTTAGTTTTAATAATAGTTATCATAGTAATCATTGGAGACTAAGTAGTTTGACTTGCAAAAAGTGTTGAATATTTCAACATTCCTCTCCCCACTCAGAAAGATAAATCAACTCAAGCTAGTCTTGGTTGAGTTCTGATAATTTTGCCTCTATTTGATCCTATTTATTGACATCAAATAGCCCAAAAACTTAATTGGCCAAGCATTAAATAAACATTTAGTAGGATTAAGCTTCATTATGTGCATATTTAGTGAAGTAAATATTTTAATGTGGTTAGCAATGTGGCCATCATCATCCTTTAAGGAGAATGTTATTTTTGCCTATTTGGGTTAAGAAAATCTTATCCATCAATCTCTAACATATAGCTCCCATCTTCTTGAAATCGAATACATAACCTTGAGAAAAAAATGTTCCTTCATTTGTGATGAAAACTTTAGTATTTTCTCATCCTTTAGCTACATCCTAAGTTAATGGTATATCAAAAAGACAACAATAAAACTAAGTGTTAATAAGAAGCCTACAACCGAGTCGACTATGATATCGATATTTGACGAACGACATAAATCATTAATCTTCTTAAAATCTGCTCACATATTTTATTTGTTATTCATTTTCTTGACATTATTATATTTGAGATCTCATCAAAATTATCCGCATCCCAAACAAGCCCAATTTTGATTAGTTAATTGCCTCCTTAATTGCAACATTCAACCCTTTCGAGAACTTACTCCTTTTTCTTTTTTTTTAAATGATTGGGTTATTTGATTTTACGCTTAATCGATGATTGTTGATATCTATTATATGCATTTTGATTTATGCTATCTATATTTTGGTTGGCTATCAAGCAAAAATATCACATTTTTTACATTTAAAATATATTACACAACAAGAAATTATTACATGTACGAAACGATACCCGAGTAGTTGCGAACAATTAGTCACATTTTAGGGCATCCCATGTTGTAATTTATCTTAGCTATATTCAACATAATCAATTTCAAATAGCTCACATGTAATCAGCCTATTTTAAGCTTTTGAGATGCTCATTTTGGGTCTTTTTGTAAAATAAGTTCCATGCTACTATTCCAATCATATGTGGACTATAATTTGATTAGATTGAGCAAATAATTCATCCATAGTTATTGTATTCCTCTAACACAACTGTTTTCATTTTACTTTGAGCTAGGAAAAATACTTTCATTAGACTCGCTTGGATTTAATAATTTTGGGCTTTTGAGAACCACAGTCAGCAGATTTTGGGCTTTTTAGATGCTCCTTTTGGGCTTTCTTTGGGCTTACACAATGGAACGAAGTTATACGATGACATTTATATTGTTAATATGCTTCCAATTTAAATAATTTGAGCAGAGAGGCTCCAGTTTTCAAGAATTTTGACAGATTTGACCGATTGAAATATCTAATAAATCAGTTAGGTTGGAGAAGTCTGTCACATCATAGACATCATAGGATTAGTTAATACATAGAACATTAAAAAATAATTTTAAGAGTAAATTGAATGTTAAATTATTAAGAATATAACGACTAATATGTAGTACTCCAGAGAAATTTAAAGGGGATTTACATTCACAGCAATAAAAAAAAATTTCCTTTTATACCTTTAACATCTAGCACCTTCCTAATTCCTTTAATTCATTACTCTAGCAAGCACCTTCATGACTTTACATCAAGGAGAGTTTTGAGAATGAAGGTTGGATCAGTATGGAGATGCTTTGCCCTAACAAGCTCTATCGTGAGTTTTTGCTTCATGGATCATAAGGATTGGCATGGAAATACTTTGCCCTACCGAGTTGCATTGTGAGTTCTCACTTCATTGATCATAAGGATCAGTATGGAGATGCTTTGCCCTAACGAGCTGCATAGCGAGTTCTTGCTTCGTGGATCGTAATGATAGGGGATATATCATATCCTAGTAAAGTTTATTGCCACTTATACATCATTGATCAATGCAAACAATTACATGTAAGATGAAGGAGACATGATTTGGACGATGTTTTAAACTTCAAAATATTGCATGAGTAAATAATAATAAAACTCAATTGTGAAATTTATAAATTGAAATTCCCTTGGATAAATTAGCCAATTTCTCATCCCAAGATATCTAATTTAAATTAATATGAATAAAAAATAAAATAAAAAATATTACATAACAAAATATTCGTTCAAGACCTAAAATTTAAAACTGGTAAAGACTTTATGGTTTGAAGCTTATTGAATTTAACAATAATTGAGTTAAAGAATATCCTAATACAGGCAGCTCATTT
The DNA here is from genome assembly GCA_019925795.1 of Dendrobium chrysotoxum. Taxonomy (NCBI): domain Eukaryota; kingdom Viridiplantae; phylum Streptophyta; class Magnoliopsida; order Asparagales; family Orchidaceae; genus Dendrobium; species Dendrobium chrysotoxum. The sequence goes on along the minus strand of CM034299.1, from coordinate 34,869,378 downwards.
TGATATGGAGCTTTGGCTATCAATCAAAATGGCTATAATTTAAAACTTAGATATATGATATTTGTGTAAGTTAGATTTTAATTGATTAAAAATCCCCCAAAAAAAAAATCCTAATAAAATTTCTTCTTTCCTTTACCAAAAAAAAAAAATCTTCTTTCCTGTACAGTATAAATTTACCAAAGATCCCGCTTTTACTGTTCTTCTCAGGTTGTTCGGGAGGCCATGCTTCCGGTCCTGTACGTCGCCTTCTCAGCCGACATCATCGCAAGCCTGCCCCTCGACGAGCCCATCGTCGTCTTACCCGGCGCCGCTTCTGAATCCCCCGTTTCCATCTGCAAACACTGCTGCATCACCAACACCGAAGTCACCGGCACGCCAAAGTCCGGCGAAGCAAGCAGGTCCCCAATGGGACCTAGCTCCGGACACTCGCTCCAGTCCGTCAGCCCAGCGGTCAACGGCGATCCAACTCCACATTCCTTTCCAACAATATACAAATCATGCCGTCCGTCCACAAGGGATCTCAGTGCCGCAACAGTGTCCTCTGCGGTCTCCGCCTCGATCTCGGTGTAGATGACGGAGTCGTAGCGGACGTACTGAAGGCGGAACTCGGTGATGTACTCATCGTCGACGACGGATTCGTCGGAGCGGCTTGGGTTGATGAGGCGGAGAACGGTGAGGGAGAATTGGCTGTGGCCAGCGATGCGGGAGGCAAAGGCGAGAGCTTCGCGGTCGTCGGGGCCACCGAGGAAGAAGAGGGCGGCGTTTCGGGTTACGCCAAGGCGGGAAGGAGCGGGAAGGCCGCGGTCAATGAGGATGGCAACGGAGCAGGGGGCGGAGGCGAGGACGGATTGGTTGAGGGAGCGAAGTGAAGGGTTGGTGGGCTCCATGCCGCCATCGACCGTGCGGTGTTTGTGAAAGGGGATGATGATAAGAGCGGCGCGGAAGTCTTCGGCGATAGCGGAGATGTCCTGGTGCATGGTGGGGTAAGGCGAGACTGCGGTGAGGGTTCGGACGAAAACGCCGGCGGATTGCTCCTCGTAAGACCTAAAAGAGCGGGCGATTGCCGCGGTGGCGGCGGCGGCGGCGGAGGAGGAGGGGTGGCCACCAATACGGCCGACGCCGTCCTTAGTGGTAGTGGTGGTGGTGGAGTGGATGATAAGCATGGAGGAAGGGCGGGAGGAGAGTTCGATGAGGTGGAGGGCGATTACTGAGACGGGTTGGCGTTTGATGGGGTTGGCGGCGTCGAGGAGACCGAGCATGGCGGGGACGTGGCGGGTGGCGTGGACGCAGAAGACGACGCGGAGTTCAGATTCCGGCCGCCCGGACTGAACGGAGCGACGCTGGAAAGAGGCTAGGTGACGAGGGGAGCGGAAAGTTACCGATAGGAGAGGGCTCACAAATGCTGTTACGATTGCCGATGTGCACACCAGAACAGAGAATGACGCCTCGCTAAGCAGCTGCTCAGCAGAATTAAAAAAAAAAATTAATCTCTCTGCAAGTTTTCATAAATCAATTCAACAAGATGAACACCAAATTAAGCTATAACCAAATCATTTATATTTGATCACTGATAAAACTTGTTCATAGCAATTGAGCAAATCATTCACATAAACTCAATCGTTTACAAAAAAAATTAAATATGCTGGAATATAGAATAAATATGGTATTCTATTTAACTTTGGAACCTTCAACGTTAGCTGCAGATATTTGTTTGTTTTAGCAAATGAATAAAGGTTGCATGAATCATGATGCCACTGAATTATTTACTCAAATTGTTTCAAAAAAAATTCATAGACATATGTTAGCAAAGTATATTTCTTTCAACAATAACAACAACAACAACATCAAACATTTATCCCACTACGTTGGGTCGGCTATATGAATTAATTTTCTCTATTATGCTATGTTAAGAGTCAAATTCTCGTTTAAACCTAATACAAAAATATCATTTCTAATATTTTCTAACCAATATTTTTTAAGTCTACCACTACCTTTCTTAACATAAGTGAAATATAATACATCTATTTTCCTAATCAAGTCATCGGAAGGCCGTCAAAAAATAAATAAATAAATAAATAAATAAATAAATAAATAAAAGGTCATCGGAAGGCTGTCATTTTATGTGACCAAACCATCTAAGACGACTCTCTCTAATCTCATCTTCCATTGGAGCTACTCCAACCTCTTCACGTATATGCTCATTTTCTATCATGTCTCTAAGAGTAAAGCCGCTCATCCACCTGAGCCTCCTCATCTCTACAACACATAACTTAATATAATGTTTTTCTTTTAATGACCAACATTCTGCATCATAAAGCATTGCAGGTCTCATCACCATCTTATAAAAGTTTCGCTTAAGTTTGAGGGTAGACTTTTCTATCACACAAGAAGTCCAAACCTCCACTTCAACTACCCAACTTGAATTCTACTAATAGCATCTCCATCTATTTCACCATCACTCTGAATAATAGACCCGAGATATCTAAAACATGTACTCTTATTAATGACTTGATCGCCCAAAGTCACAATCCACCCACTAGATCTATTACTACTAAAATTACACTTCATATATTTGATTTTAGATCTACTCAAACAAAAACCTTGAGACTCTAACTAAGGTTAACCTCCATAATTCAAGTTTACCTTCAACTCCCTCTCTAGTCTTATCAACAAGAAGAATATCATCAGCAAAAAGCATACACCAGGGTATAACCTCTTGCAAATGTCTAGTGAGAACATCCATGACTAAAGCAAAAATATATGGGCTTAAGGTTGATCCTTGAAGTAATGCAACAGAAATAGGAAAATATTTGGTTAAACCACCTTGTATTTGAATACAAGTAACATCTCCTGCAAACATATCCTTAATGACTTGAATATAAGCATTATTAACCCCTCTCTTTTTTAGAATTATCCATAGCACTTCTCTTGGAACTTTCTCATAGCAAAGTATATTTCTTAAACTAAATAAGATTTATTTTAAGCTTATTGAATTATGAAATAAAATTATTCACCCAATATCGTCCCATTTGACTTAGTAAGTCCTAGTCCTATAATTATCATGAACCTAGCTCAATAAGTCAAGTGCCTTGAATTAAGCCATAACTCACCAATGCAGCTACCTACCACATATACTAGATCATTCTACTAAAAATAAATTGTCTAGAGAAGAGATCAACTCTTTAAAAGTCAATCACTCTTCTAAGTTCATGGTATAATGAAGTTGCCTAAATAAGAGGTTAACTCGCCAAAACTCATCGTTCTATTTAAGCTCTAATATATTTAAGTGACCTACATAAGAGGTCAACTCATCAGAACTCGGCCATTCTTCAGCCCCTCGAGTATTGAAGCTGCCTTAAAAAAGAGGTCAACTTCTTAGATCTACATTATTGAAGTCAACAAGGTGTCTAAAACCATTAGCTAGCTTAGACTGAAGTAGCTTAGTTATCAAACATAGTGTTCTCCATTTGAAAATCAACAACAAGTCTCTTGTACTTAAATAGCTATAAATTAACTAATTCATTTTATAGCAAGAACTTGTTAAGACTTGTTACAAAGTTTACTTGTCCTATATAAATTTAGACATTTTTATAGCACTTAGCAACGACCTAAATCTATAAATAGAAGTTTAGAGGATCAGCCCAATGCATTTTGACAACTTTCTAATTGATTAAGTTTAAATATATTGGAAGATAGAAGATATATGATGATTTGTTTAACTTGGAACCTTCAACATTAATAACAAGTATTTGATTAACTCAACAAATGAATAAAGGTCGCATGAATAAAAAACGTTAAACATAAAAAAATAGTTATTAAATATGTAAATACATATGAATTATATGGTATGTATGTAATCCGCCATTTTTTTACAATGATGATCAGATCAGTTCTGTTTCTTACCTGCTGACCGCGGCCAATGTTGAGCAAGACCAGCTCGATGACGCCCTTGGTGTTCATCAGGAGTCCAATGGCCATTCCATCACGAAGTGGCATTTGGTAGATATTGGAAACCACTAAGCACCCAACAATCTTCAAAACAGCAGAGGCGACCACAATCAGAATCAAGAACACAGCCGCGACAATATCGTTAACAGCACCAAGGTTAGTTTTGATCCCACTAATCCCGAAAAACAGAGGCAGAAGCAAACCCTCAACAAAATCTTCAAGCCTCTCAATCAGAGCCGTGCCTACAGGACTATCACTTGGGATCACAAACCCGTACACGAAGGCGCCGAGAACAGCGTGAATCCCAATCGCATCGGCAATGAACGCAGCCACCATGACTCCAACAAGCATCGCGCCGGCGCTGAAATCGTTGACGACGCCGCCCTCCGGCGTTCGAGACGAGATCCAATTGGCCGCCGGGCGGACCAAGAAGCGGGCCGCGCCGTAGAAACCGATGCCCGACATCATAGTCCAGAGAGTAACGACCGGCTCGCCGTTGTTCTGGGCTAGGGTTACGGCGAGGGCGAGGAGAACCCAGACAAAGCTATCGACGAGAATGGAGGCTGAGAGGGACGTGGTGCCGACAGTGGAGTTGAGGAGTTTAAGTTCGGCAAGGGTGCGTACGAGGACGGAGAATGAGGATACGGAGAGGGCGACGCCGAGGAAGACGACGAAGGACGCCAGGTTGGCTTGAACGTCGCTGTTGAGCGTGGATTGGAGGGCGGCTGCGGCGACGGCACCGATGCTGAAGGGGACGATGGTGCAGGCGAGGGCTAAGGAGACGGACTGGCCAGTGCGGCGGACGGCGATGAGGTCGATCTCAACTCCGGTGATGAAGGTGAAGAAGATGAGGCCTAGGTAGGCCATGTTCTCCAGGACGATCACGCTCGGCAGAGGGAATAGCTTTCTGGCGACCCACGGGATGCGACCAAGGCCTGTGGGCCCCACCAAGATCCCGCCCTTGCCAATCACATTTCAGTAAGAATAAATTCTAATATTTTACAGATATAAAAGAGTAATTTACATATTATAATAATTTTATAGATGATATTTACATTTAAATTACATAATTCTTCTATATTTATATATCTAACATATTTATTTTTATAACATTTAAAATTATAAATTATCTAAAAATAATAGTAATTTTAATTTTTTTAAAATAAAATATACATTTTTATGAGCATATTTTTAAAATATGCTAGATTTTTTTTTAACGGGTATCTACCCGCTGCCACTCTAAAGGAGGCGCTTGAAGGCGTAATTAATCCCTCGGCGGAACCTAGCGAGGCCACCCACCGGCATCGGGCCTACACTTGTTTTACCCTATTGAAGAGACGAGGCAGTAGTAGAGGATATTCGAACCCAGGATAGGGGATTCCCAACCGTGCTCGCCCACTACCACCCTAACCCTCGGTGGGTACTTACTTTTTATTCATTTGGTTGAAATTATAGAAAAAATATATTTTAAAAGAAAAATAATATTTTCACTCATTTTTTATATAAAAAAGACTGCATTTGAAGGGATTTAATAATATATATTTTTTTTTTAAAAAAAATTTGAAATCAATCGAACAACACTATTAAACAATTCGATGTCGCAGAAAATAAGTTCTAATTTGAAGCTACCAAATGAGACCAACTTCAACCATCAAATTAGAAAAGCAAACCCTAATCCTATGAGAGGGGGAGAGAGAATACGATGATGTTGGCGAGATAGCGGGGTTGGTGAAGGGGACGGAGGAGGAAGGCGACGAGGCGGGTGATGATGACGATGAGGAGGAGCTGGATGATGAAGCGGGGGAAGGAGTACTCGATGAGATTCTCGCCTTGCCATACACCGCCGTTGGCGGTGCTCTTCGGGTTGAAGCAGACGACTGTGGAGAGAATGGAAGAGTTGCGCCTGGCGTCCACTAGGTATTGTATACCGGAGGAATTGCCCGACGCCATTTCCGCCTTTGCAAACTCCTCCGACCTTGTTCTTCGATGGCCGGATTAGCGAGCATGCAATTCGTGATTCTGAGCTGGTATGGGTGAGTGGGGTTGATGGAGAAGAGAGAGGGAATTGAAGGGTGGGAGAATTTGGAAAGCTGGCGAAGGAAGGGGGAATGGTGGTTGACAGAGAGAGTAAGAATAGGAGAACGAGCGGCTGGGATTTTGACTGCGGCGAAGAGCCAGCGGTGCTACTTTTGAATCCGCCGCCGGCGGAGACAGGACAGCTGACTTGTACTGGCCTGGTCACCAAAAATGGTAAATTACTCGAGTGAGGAATTTTTTTATTTTGCAATATTTCTTTTTAAACTAAGATGAATAAAATAATTAATAACTAGAAAAAAAATAATGAATTATTTAATATAATAAAATAAGATGAACTTACAAATGCTAATATATTGTAATGGTGATTTATATTAATATTTTTCAAGAGAAACAATTTACAAGCTAATAAATCAAGTCAGAACAAACTCTATAGCTCAACTTATTAGCTCATTAAATTAAACTTAGGAGCCATTCATTAAACCCAGCCCAAGCTGACTGAAATCATCTTTATTAGGTTATACTGCGGTCTTGATTTAATTATACCCTACATAATCACACATTTTAATAATATTAAATAATAATTATTGTGGCGTTCTGGAATATTCACGGCGGTAGATAAATAAATTTTACGTCTTAGGTTTGTACGAAGATCCAGCACATAATCAGATAAAAGAGACAATGTAGTATTTATAAGAGACACCAGATTTTTACTTGGAAAATCCTAAAAAGAGGGAAAACCACGGGCCTCGCCCAGTTTGAATGAATCTACTATTATTTGCAGTCGATTATAAATGAGGTCCTTTCTTAGGGGAAGGCCTTGATTTGATGTAATAAATATATATCATATAAAGTGCATTACATGAAGCGACTTGAAAGAATTATTATTGATATGTTTGTTTGGTCGGCAGAATCATAATCGACAGGCGATGAAGGTCGGAAAGGCTGTAGTCTGGTGTCGGTGGTAGGAGGGACCGTAGTCGACGGGCGACAGTGGTTAGAAAAGACTGTTGCCCGACGATGAAGGTCGGAAGGACTGCAATCTGGCTATGGAGGTCGAAAGGGGCGTAGTTGGCGGGCGATAGTGGTAAAAAAAGACCGTTGTTTGACGACGGATGTCAGAAGGACTATAGTTGGCGAGTATAGTGGCAAAAAATATCGTTATCTGGCGACGGAGGTTGGAAGGACCATAGTCAGCAGGAGACAATGGTCAAAAATATTGTTGTCTTGTGAAGAGGACCGCAGTCGGCTGGCGACAGAGGTCGGAATTCCGGCGATGGGTGGAAGTTCGGCGTTAGATAGAAGTCCGGCAATGAACAGAAGTCTAGCGACTGGTGGAAGTTCGACCATGGACAGAAGTCTGACGATGGGCAGAAGTTTGGCGTCGGGTAGAAGTCCGACGAAAGTTCGGGGACAGGTAGAAGTCGGATGACGGACGAAAATCCGATGTTGGGTAGAAATCTGACGACGAGCGAAAGTTCGACGTCGAGTATAAATCCAACGAAAGTCCGGCAACGGGCAAAAGTACGACGACAGGTGGAAGTACGACATCGGGTAGAAATCTGACGATTGGCTGAAGTCCGGCGATGGACAGAAGTCCGACGACGGGCGGAAGTTCGGCGTCGGGTAGAAGTCTAACGAAACTTCGGGAACGGGCAGAAGTTCGGCGACAGACGGAAGTCTGACATCATGTAGAAATCCAGCGATGGGCGGAAGTACGGCGTCAGCTATAAGTTCGATGAAAGTCTGACAATGGGCAGAAGTCTGGCGACTGGTGGAAGTACGGCATTGGGTAAAAATCTGGTAACGGCAGAAGTCCAGCGTCGAGTAGAAGTCTGACTAAAGTCCGGCAAATGGCAGAAGTCCGGCAACGGCCTGAAATTCAGCGTCAGGTAAAAATCTGGCAACGAGCAAAAGTCCGGCGTCGATCGATGGCCGAGAGGCGGTCGAGGAGGAGCTTGGTGGCAAGAGAAATATATGATTTCTCTTTCTCTCATTTCTTCTTTCCCTCCATGCTTGGGGTCCCCTTCCATGAGAAATAAGGAGTCTATTTATAATTTTCTGAGAGTGACATGACTAGTACATAGGAGGAAGATCAAGGGTAAAGTGGGAGTGATTTGAATGGATAGCCGATGTTATTTCGTTTGATCATTGATCGTTTATTGGACATTTGAATGTCTTAATGATTTCAAAATTTGACAGTCTTGGGCTTGTTAGATTCGTCTTGTTGAGCGGCTCAATTTGACTATAAACTTGTCACATTTACAAACTGTTTCGAAATCCAAATTATGAATTGAACCTTCCAAATGCTCTTCGGGTCTTTAATTTGAATCTATTTGAGCTCGGATTAGTTCAAATTTGGTGTCGTTGGATTTGCATTTTCGAGACGTTCAATTCAACTATAAGTTTGCTGAAATCGGAGTTCAGTTGGTCCCGAATTTAATTTTTGAAGTTTCCAATTTGATTTTATTTCGAGATTCGTGCCCGATCATTTTTTGATGATATATCAATTATTAATGCCATGTCTTTTTAATCATAAAATATAACATGCATGCTTCAAATATGAACAAAAGATATCCAAGTAAATTTCAACAAAAAAAAAATAATCCAACATTAATAATTAAATTTTAATAAAATTAAAATTATTAATCATAATTTTAATAAAATTTCATTTAAAATTTATTACTTAATCTCTTCACTGAAAAGAGTTTTACCAGATGCAAAAATGCCGGCCAAATAACTTCCCTATGCAGCCCATCTTTATTGGTTGGTTGGAAACTATGACTACTAACCAAAAGATCTTCGGTTCAAATTTGCCTTAATTGATCTAAATATTCCAACAAAATAGTAATAATAACTTACCTTTGTTCAGCTGCCTGCCCACTAACAGTAACACTACCCAAAACTTCCAACTAAAACAAAATTTCTTTTCTGTACAACAGACTATCAAAACCTTCATAAATCTAATCAACTAGCACTTCTAGCATCCTAATACTTTACTCCAATTCACTATCTCCCTCCCTCCATTACATAAACATATCACATCAAAAATTCAACCAACAGGCCCAAAGATTCAGTCCCCCCTCGTTCCAGAATGGCCACAGCAAGCTCACTCTCACCCCAGCCCCTCAGACCAGCAGCCAGCTTCCTAAGCGTTTGCTGCCTTACATCCGAAATCCATGCCGGCACATACCTCACCAACAGCCCCACAAGAGACGTTACATACGCTCTCCATGTAACCGGGTCACACCCTACTGATACTTTCCCCTCCACTCCTCCGGCGACAAACTCCAAATGCATCCCCACTGACCTCGCACGCCTCGTTGTGAACAAAGATGTGTAAGCCAGAGAAGTTTTACCGGTGCCCCAGATAATTGAACCTGACAGAACTAGCATGTAAGCCATTGCATAACCCTCTAGCAACCTTGCAGCTGCTGTGGCAGGACCAGTTGTGCCGCCTGAGTCCCCGGTCGATAACAACATTGCAGGCAACGTCTCCTCATATAAAACCTGTAAAAGTAGAGGCCCTCCAGCAATGCACAGCAGGCTTGCACCTAAGGTGGCTGCCTTCCTGACAGCAGAAGCTGCTGAAGCAAGTGATGATCGGCTGGACAAGAAACGGGCGGTCGAGCTGTTACATGCTCGCCCAACCACCAGCTCATGGGTCCATTCCACGACAAGATTGAGGATCATGTTATTAACAAAGTGCGTGTCATGAAAGGACCGGCATGAGCGGACGTAGAGGTAGCCTGGACCGATTGTGAAGGGGAAATTCTTGCTAGAGATTGAGTATCCGAGGAGACTACTAACACCATGGTAATTGGAGCCACTAAGAAAGGAGGAGAAACAGCATCTGATTAGCTGGGCAATAGTTTCCTTGTCGCAGGTGAAGGGAGAGAGAGAGCTGGAGAGGACAATGAAGTCATGCCAACGACGAACCTTTTGCGTCCAGAGAGCTCCAATTACGGGCATGCTTGGCCATGGGCTCCCGGCGGAGCAGTTCTCAAGTGCCTGACCGATTACGGCATGAACGTACTCCATGTTTTTGTCCAGCTTAAATGTTATGGTTAGGCTTACGAGTGCTGCCATTGGTAAAGGAAGCATCGGTACAGGGCCACCTGAAAGTAGAAATCGTCAATAAAAGTTTGTATGGATACTGTGGGTAGGTTTTACTTTCAACTGAAGTGCATCTTTGCTTAAAACAAAACATGCAAGAAAGGCGAAAGCTAACAAACTTAAATTTTTATATCACATTAAAATAAAATGACAAAATGCTGGAATCCCGATTCAAAGCGACATCTAGCACTTTGGAAAAGGAAAAGACAACATTCAATATGTGCTACAAGCATTTGGAAGATACGGAACAATGCAATTTATATTTGTTTGAAAAACTCACACGCATAAACATTTGGAAGGGTGACTCCAGCAGAAGCAAGGATTTCCTTCATCTCTAATTCAACTGATAGAAGATTTGCAGCAGGACTCGGCCAATCAATTCCATTCATAGCAACAGGTTTCCAAATGCCTCGTGTAATTTCAGCGGAGAAATAACTGATGATTACAGCAAGTGAAGCCGGGAGAAAATCCACAAGATCTCGTAGACCTAGAATAATTCAGGTTTTTGAATATAAGTTAGATTATTCAGAATATCCAGTTAGCATGGTATTAATGATTAGGCAAAAGTTATTGGATATTAGAATCAACGTAATGAAAATTTCCTTTATATATTTTCAGATTATTTATTGTTAAATGTAAGCCCGCACACAGTACACCAATAATGCTATTGCCAGAATTCCCAAATCACCACTTTTTGAGGGTGCCAATGATATCAATAAGATTGATTGATGAAAAATAATTGCTAGCAACACACAAACAGATATAATAAAGAAACAATAAAATAATATAGAGACAAACCAAAATTTAGCCGAATCAATCAACGATGACATGTTCAGGAAGACTAGGCACAAATATTTTCGTCACCAAATATATGGAGTACAAAAAGAGAAGAGTAACAAAGATCAAAATCTTATTCTCAAAGAAAAAACTAACAATGAGATGGGAGAATTTCTCAACAAATTCGGAGCAAACTTTCTCAAAAAAAAAAAAACGGTGGGGGTGGGGGTGGGGTATGGGAATTAAGCAAAGAGTTAATTTCCTCGACATGCCTAAGATTTTCTATTATATGAACATCATATCTCTAGCTTGGCAAATCTACTTAATTTTTCCAAAATAATCAACGAAATCCAACCCAATTCAATCCACTTCCCCGTTTTACAGACTAGTAATATTCATTGCAACAAAAAAGTTCTTGATTAATGTCAAAATGGCACATGCAGTTAGAAAAATCGCAGAAGGAAACTCTTAACGGCACCTGACAGAGCAGCAGAAATGGAGCAGCCATCTTCAGAGCAAGAGTAATCAAATACCATTAATCTCTAAAAGCTCAAACCATCAACACCTTACACGTGTAAAGCACTCCACTCCTACAAACTCACACAGAGAAACTGATGAGGACATCACTACATGAAAAGTTTATCGTAGACGTGGCCGTCGATCTACGGACACGATCGAGTCGTTATATTTTTGAGGCACTTCATGTATTTATCTTTTATTAGTCATGTTTGTTTTATTTAGTGTGTTGCATTTGTTTTCCGTTGTTACCCCTTACTTAAGGGAGGTCATATGTAAGCCCTAGGGGCATTAGTGTCATTTGGTTTTGAGAGTCTTTGTATGAGGCTACTTATAGCCCTAGTATTCTTTTTTTGAGGTTAATGAATGAATGAATGAAAAGAAAATTCCTGCACTCTTGTCTTGAGAGCTTGAGAGTTGAGAGGCCTTGAGGAGCATCCCTAGGAGAGGAGAGGGAGAATTATGCATCACCCCAACCTAGAAGCATCGGGTTCATGGTCTTTCTTCCCTACCTTTTTCTTCTCCCCTCCCCCACCACCATCGGCCCCTTCTCCCCTACTACCACCACCACCGAGCTCCCCTTCCTCCTCCCTAGCTCCCCATGGGTCCAACCCCACCCGAGCCTAGGCCCATGGCCCCTCCCCTTGGCTTCCCCTCTCTCAAGTGCCATTACACCCTTCCTAATTTAGTTTAGTATTTTATGTAATTCTATTAATGATTGAATTCAAACTTATTTGAATTAGAATCATTACCTAAAATACAATTCCTATTTTAGGAAAGTTGCTTAATTCAATTCTACTTGAATTTAAAATCAAATAGGATTAAATCTAAATCTTACTAATTCATATATCATAAATTAGGTAACCCCAAATCAATCCCCTCATCCCTCTTTATTGCCGTCGGCCCCTCTCCCTATTCCGCCCCCTCTCTCTCCCCAATCTCTCCTCTCTCTTCCATTAAAGCCCTCCCACCTCTTTTAGGATTTGAATTCAAATACAATTCCTCAATTCCCTCCTACTTAAAATCTGAAATTGAATTTCAGATTTTAGTTAAATTATTTTCCCTTCTCCAAACCCTAACCCTAACTTCCCAACCCAACCCAACCCAACCCCTCTTGGTCGGCCGCTTTCTCTCACCACCTTCACTTGGATTTTTGGGAGGGAACCCTATTCTCCCAAGGAAAAACTTCAAGGACAGCAAAGGAACATCATCTTCAACCTTTCTCCTTCACAATCAACATGAATGGAGGTCCCCGAATGGGACTACGGCTTAGTGCTTGACGATCAAGATAATATCGACATACTCCGCTCTCCTTTCTTTGACGTGGGCTTTGACTTCGACAACACCGTCGAAGAATACATCAACCGGATTCACATCACCTTGGTTGATGTGATTGACGATCAAAGATCAAAAGGACGTTGGACCATCTTCGGCCGAGCAACGACCTCCACCACTCCGGCTACTTCATCGCATTCAATCAAAAGTTACATCGTTCATCTTCTACATCTCCTCACCGGTGCTATTAGCGATCAAAAGGACTTCATCTGGCGGCGATTCTTTTCCAAATCACAATAAGGGTGAACTTTTCCTCCCTATTCAATTACTTCTTCATTCACTAACCTTGTAGGTGATGACGGAATCACAACGGATCAAACTCCGCTTAAATTGCTAAAGCTTAGTAAACGTAGGGTTTTGAGTGTATCTTTCTATGCTTCTTATTTCATTGTTAACTTAGGGATGTTGGTTGAACGCCTATTACTTTGCATGTTTTTTATTTTCTAAACTATTTATTTGTTCAAGCATTTAGCAAGTGATTTGGCCTAAGCGTAAGCACCCATTTCTTGTTTTATTTTGTCGTTTCAATTGCTAGTAACCTAATCAATAATTGCTCTCTTTAATAAGTCGTGCTAATCCTTGCAATTTTCATTTAAAAATATCTTAGTCCTGCATCAGAAACAGTTTTTATTCTCTATATAATAGCAAGCTAGAAGAAGACATCACATATACAGTACTACAAGCTTTAATGAAAATGTGAATTGCTGGCTTTTACCTTCTCTTCTTCCCGGTAGAAACTTTATTCTTCCAGCTTTTGTTTTCCTCTGCAACCTGTGGTTCTTTATGGTATCAAAAGACAGCTCACGCCTAACGGCAACCAGCGGCAGCAACGGCCCACTCCAAAACATCTCAAACAAGCAACCCAGTGACAGAAAACCCAAAACTCGAACAGCGCATACAACTTCACTCAAATTTGTCATTTCAAATATCAAACATATAGTTCCAACTCAACTCTCCAATGACAACTACTCCACATAGCAGTCTCAAATACTCAAACTCTTTGTGTAAATGGCTTTCTCAAATACCTTGACGATACCTTATCTGCCCCTGCTCGTTTGCACATTGGCGAGACCGGCCTATCTGAAAGCAATCCCGCATATAATCAATGGTTACTCATAAGATAGAACCTCGCCGCTGCCCTCTGCTCAACCATCACCCTTGCCATCCTACCCTATGTTCTCCATCTCGACTCTAGCCGTGAAATATGGCTCACAGTAGAACGGCTATTGTAAGCATCCAACAGATCTCGAGTGATACATATCAAAAACCAACTACACAACATCTCGATGGCTACCCTATCAATGTCTCAATACCTCACAGACATCAAAACATTGATAGACAACATCTCTATCGCCGGCTCATCCATAGACCCAGAAGACATTATCCTCTATACCCTAAATGGCTTACCTCCACAATATCAAACCTTCAAAACCTCCATTAGAACCAAACTCACCCCCGTTAGCCTAGAAGGCCTTTACTCACTATTAATCAATGATGAAATCAACCTAGCAGCTGAATCAACCAAATACAACCCACCACCAGATCCTCATTCAGCTCTCTACGTGTCTAGAGGACATGGATTCCGCGACAGAGGATGGCACCAAACAAATGCAAATCGCTTCAACACCTCTCAACCGACAAAACATCCACCAACATCTACAACAACCTGCCAAATATGCAATAAGTGTGGTCATTCAGCCTCCGCTTGCTGGCACAGAATGAACCCGAACTATACTTCGTCAAATACTAGAGTGCTTATAGCCTCTCCATCACAATCGACAGATTGATACCTCGACTCCGAAGCGTCATCACATCTTACTCCCAACATTGACAACCTTCTCGACCCCAAACCTTACAACGGTGCAGATAGAATTATAGTGGGCCATGGCAACTCTTTGCCAATAACACACTCAAGTCGAGGGATCCTAACAACTCCTACACGTAAGCTTCTTTTACCATCTGTCCTGCATGCCCCCCCTATCTCATAATCTACTCTCAATATCTAACCTCACTTCTGATAATAATCTCTCCATTACATTGACTCCTTCCGATTTTGAATTCAAGGAAATGAAGACAACTCGCCTTTTCCTCCAAGGACCATGTCATAACGATCTCTATCTGATTCATTCGTCATCCACAGCCCCCAAGGCCATGGTTGCTTCCACATCATCAGATCTTCTATGGCATCACCGACTCGGTCATCTACATGAGCATAGTACAAATACCATTTCAAAACAAACAACTAAAAATTTTCAGTTCTGCATCTTTATGTTCCTCATGTATAGCCTCTAAGAGCCAATAAATTACCTTTTACTGCTTCCAAAAATCATGTGCATTAACCCTTAGAAATAATACATTCTGATGTCTGGGGTCCTTCATCAGTACAAGGTTATCTCTATTATACTATTTTGTGGATGATCATTCTCGATTCACATAGATATTTCCAATGCACTCTAAAACTGAAGTTCTATTGCACTTCACCAATTTTAAAACCTTAATAGAAAATCAACTTCCATTCAAAATCAAGTGCATTCGAACAGACGGAGGGACTGAATACACAAATCATAACTTTCAAAACTTCCTTAAGACCCACAACATCCATCATAAAATAAGTTGCCCCTACACCCCAGAACAAAACGGCCTCGCCGAATGCAAACATAGACATTTAATCAAAACCACAAGAACTCTTCTCCATGTAGCATCTCTTCCATTTCAATTCTGGACTGAAGCAGTTCTAACAATCACATATCTCATCAACCGCATGCCCTCCAATACAACCCACAACAAATCACCACTTCAATCCCTATTCAAACAAAACCCATATCCTCTCATCTCAAAACATCCAGGTGTGCATGCTACCCATGGCTATCCCGCAACAAAGACACAAATTAGCCCCATGAGCTCACCCTTGCATATTCATTGGCTACTCCTACAAATACAAAGGCTACAAATGCCTCAATCCATCGAATAATAAAATCAGTCTCAAGACATGTTCGTTTCGATGAATCCACTTTTCCCTACACCTCCCTCATAAACCTCACTCAACCTACCTCCCCAAACATAACCCATCAACCATCATTATTACTTCCAACATCCCACATTCAGTCCACCGAATCACTACCTTCCCCTTCCAATCCAACCGAATACAACCCCTCTTCAATCCCAAATACCTTACCTCCACTCAACACAACCAAAACTTCACATATATCAAATGCAATTCTAGATCCCCACATCTACATTCCACATCGCCATCCCATGATCACTCGGTCACAAACCTGATCACTTAAACCAAAACAAATTCTAAACCACCTTCATCAAACATCCCAAACACAAGATCCAACATCCTTTTCAGAAGCCAATAAACATAGCCACTGGCGAAAGGCCATGGCTGAAGAACTCCTAGCCTACAACAACAAAGTACATGGCAACTTGTTCCTACCACTCACAATCATATAATCTTGGGTTATCGATGGACATACCGAACCAAACTCCATGTTGACGGCACCATAGCTAGATACAAAGCAAGGCTAATGGCTCAAGACCATTGTCAAAAATATGGTCTAGACTACCTTGAAACCTTTAGCCCAATGGCCAAATTACCAACTATTCGAATCCTGCTTACAATAGCCCTCCATAAACAATGGTCAATCCAGCAACTTTGATGTTGTGAATGCATTTCTTCATGGATCTCTACAAGAAATTGTCTACATGGAATAACCACGCGGCTTTCATGACACCCAATTCCCAAATTATGTTTGCCTCCTCAAGAAATCTACCTACAGTCTCAAACAATCTCCCCGCCAATGGTTCACCACATTTTCCAACCACCTGATCTCATCCGGCTTCTACCAAAGCAAAGCCAACTCCTCCCTATTTATCTTCAATCAAAACAAGGTTCAAATCTACCTTCTCATCTATGTGGACCTTATCACAAGTAACAACAACTCCACATACCATCTACTTCATAAATTAAGCATCAAATTTTCAATCAAAATTTTAGGACCCCCCTCAAACTTCCTCGGCATACAAATCACAACAAAATCCACCTCCATATTCCTATCACAAACAACTTATGCCACATCCATCCTTGCCAAGGCGAGAATGTCCCAATGCAAAGCTCTCTTCAACCCTTCACCAACCAAACATTCACCTATCTCCATCAATACATCTCACATAGACTCCTCCCTATACCACCACTTAATTGGATCACTACAATACCTAACCATTACAAGACCAAATATCTTCTCTGTAAATCAATTAAGCCAACACATGCACAATCCACAACAGGAACATCACCAATTCTCAAACATTTACTTCAATACATCAATGGAACTTCTCATTTCGGTCTATGTATCACAGACGGACCTCTCCATCTCACAAACTATTGCGATGCAGACGGGGCTGCAGATCTAACTACTTGTCACTCCATTTCCGGCAACTACACCTATATGGGCCCAAACTTGATATCCTGGCAAGTCAAATAACAACAAACGGTTGCTTGATCCTCCACCGAAGCTGAGTACAGGTCCCTCGCAACAGCTACCGCAAATGTCATCTGGCTTCGCCAACTACTCAGAGACTTTCAGGTTTAGACCTTGTCTCTCACAGACATACATTGAAACAACATCTCGACCATAGCATTAGCTAACAACCCAGTGTTTCACACCAGAACGAAACATATCGAAATTGATCACCATTTCATCAGCGACCACATTACATCCAAAACAATTTGTGTTTTACCCATCAACTCTCAAGATCAGGTAGCCGACATCCTCACCAAACCGCTCTACACGACGCGCTTCCAGCATCTATGCCTCAAAATGACTATCCAACCAGAATCGTTAGTTTGCGAGGGAGTCTTAACGGCACCTGACCGAGCAGCAGAAATGGAGCAGCCATCTTCAGAGCAAGAGTAATCAAATACCATTAATCTCTAACAGGTCAAACCATCATCACCTTACACGTGTAAAGCACTCCACTCCTTCTGCAAACTCACACAGAGAAACAACTTTTATTCTCTATATAATAGCAAGCTGTAAGAGGACATCACATATACAGTACTACAAGCTTTAATGAAAATGTGAATTGGTGGCTTTTACTTTCTCTTCTTCCAAGTAGCAACCTTCTTCTTCCAGCTTTTATTTTCCTATGCAACCTGCGGTTCTTTAGAAACACAGGTGTGACAGCATATCACGCGAGCCATCCGAACAAAAATTGTTGTGGGATTTCGAAGAGCGATATTTTGAAGAATGGAATATAGGATATCACATAAGCCATCCAAAACAAAACTATCACAAAATATATCGAAGGATGGCATACATGATACATTAGCCATCCAAAAAAAAAATCCACTTTTCCATATAAGCAATAAATCAATCATTAACCAATAAAGTAACCAAGCCCAAGAGCAAAGGACTGAACAAGGAAAACTTCAATAGATCAACCAATTGAATTAAAGCAAACCAAACCAAGGACTCAAAAATAAATAGAATATCCCATACGCATAGGCCACAACATCAAATGCATGCATCAAATAAACCAAAATAATAAACTACAAAATAAAAACCACCGTATAATAAAACTAAGATTGCTCAAATAATTTATTTGATCAATGTTTCTGACAAATATAAGCTTGTAGATCTCCATTAATACTCTAATGTTATTAGATATAATCCCAACAAATGACACTTTACCTTCAATATTTAGTAGCTGATAAATCAACAACTACTGCAAATGTGATCTACCATGCAGTGCAATCAAATAGCCAAAACAAATACCATTTTCCTACTCCTATCCTCACGCCCTAAATGGCCCATAAGAGTGTCTTGTGCACATGTGACCCGCTGTCGTGCACAATCAAATAGCCAAAACCAACACAATTCTCCTGCCGCTACCCTCACTCCCTGAATGGCACATAAACGTGCCTATGTTCCTACAACATGCACAAGTTTGGACGCATCAAAAGTAAACACAGCTAGCCACAACAAAGAAACATATTCTTTCTCAAAGATGAGGCTATCAAATGCTTCAATGTCAAGCACTATCGAAACTCACCATCAATTTTCATAACGACCACCCTTAATAAAACAGACGTTAAGGAAAACAAGGATATTGCAAGATAAAACAGAATATTATATGTTTTTTTCTGATATTCATGTATATTAAAGAGGTGACTTCCAACTGCCATATAATCTTTTAAGTTTTGTGCCGAAATCTCATAGCCAAGAGATACCAACAATTGAATTAAGATAGCCAAAGTCAATTATAAACCAATTAGTGGACAGAAAAATAAGAACACCGTGAAACAAGATGTCAATGCCTCAAACCTGTAGTTAGGTCCCGAGAAGAAAGCCTGCCATAGGCACATGCTGTCAGAAAAGCCTCAAGAACAAAAGGAACAGCTTCTAGAACCTCCCATGCAGGAAGAAAGAGTCTCTGGCAAGCATCTTCTGCGCTATTTACAGGTGATTCGCTTATATTGCTACTAGAAGTTGATGATGGATTACCAGAAACTGGTCCACCTTTAGTCATTTTCCGATATATCATATCTAAAATCTTGTTTGCTACTTGATGGACTGGATTTTTACTACACAAACCAGAAAGAGTTGATGCAACACATGCTTGGTTTTGGAAGTACCAAGCTCGTAACTTCGGAAATGAGTCAACATAAACAGGTTCACCTGCTAATGTTTTGGGCGAATCAGTTGAGCTATTCGACTTAACTATACTACCAGAGTCTTGAAATGCAATTCGGTGATTATGCATCAATAAGAGACTGTCCAAAGTTAACTCAACCCTGATGGTCCCACCACGAACTGCTATACGATGCTCCTGAGGGGGTTTATAAAATTTCCAAAGGCGAAGAAGAAAGAGAAAGGCACATGAAAAGACTGAATAGATTGATGTCTCATCTACATGGCTTGTTCTGTGAATGGATTGTGGTGGAAATGTCCCAAATGCCTCACAAAGGGGCATTAAAGCTGCAGCTACTTCAGGAACCTGAAAAAACATCATGAAATCAGTTAAAGGCACCAGCAAGTCAAAAAAAAAGGAAGGACGCTAACAACCAAAAAAATCATGAAACAAGGATTACAACCATCAGCTATTTAATAAATTCCACTACTACGCACTATCTAATTCTTATTTGATGATATTTATCCAAGGAAAGAATATAAATTATCAAATCTACATAAAATATCCATGCATAAACTGAAACATTTGAACATCAAGTATATGAAATTTACATTACACATATTGCAGACAGTGGATCCAAGATTTAGGGTTCAAAAGTAATGGGAATATATATATATATATATATATATATATATATATATTATTATCTGGGCAATGCACGTTGCTCTGTACCAGGAGAAGGTAAATTTTACTCAATACAGTGTACACGGTTCACGGACTACAGCTATAACAATAGCAGCGCTTAGTATCACACGTGAAAATAGCAGTAAAAACAGGTGTCTAGAACATCATATGCCTACCATCCCATAAAAAGATATGATATGGACTGCCTCAACAGAGCAAACTCCAAAAAGAACGGCACTTATCATGGGCATGTAACCTATCAAATGACTGCTGTTTCCGGATCCTGAATATTCAGCAGGAATAGGAGGGGATAGCAGCTTCACCACCAGGCGTACTGCATGCTCCTGAAAAGACAAAAGGGAATTAGATGGACATGCACCATGGGATTACCACATAAATGCAACATATAAATTATCTTAGTTGCTGAATTAATACAGTGCAGAGACCTTAGGAAAACAACTTTGGGTAAATTACAAGCAGTTCATTTAGGCTTACCCTATATGGATTAGTGAGTACAACTTTAGGAAAATTTTGGCTGGTGAAATATAGGTGTGCAAAATATTTAAAATCTTTTGTCAGCACTAAATGCAAAATATTTTTTTTCTGGACTGCAGGTATGTATGGATGAGTTGTTAGTGATTTCATTTCTAGTCCTGCTCTTAGACCAAAAAATCGGCATTTTGGTCAAAAAAATTGACTTCACTAGAGTTGAAGGTGAGGTTCCAGTTCGGCAGCCAACCAAGAATCCAAGGACATGTGCTAATCAATTGAGCTCAAGAAGGTATAACTAGTTAGTTTCAACCTATTGATGGTTTTGATAGGATTTGAGCACCAAAAATCAGCAAACAAACGATAAAATTCAACAAACCAACATATTTTATAGATAAGAAAATAAATAAGAACAAGCAAGATACAATGGTCCTCTTTTGAGAGGAGGACCTTCTCTCCCAAATCCTAGACGCCGCTAGAATCCCTCACAAAAAAAGTGGATAGAAAATACTCACAAAATTCTGCATACAAAAACATGACCCAAACCCTAGAGTAAATCACCACTTAAAGCAAACAATAAACAACAAATACCAAAACAGCCCTCCCCTAATTTCCTCACAAATCAGCCCCCAAATCTACCATATTTCCTTAATAATTTCCCTTCCAAATCAACCCCCAAATTTGCCTTCTTCAAATAGGAAACATTTCCTAATTAATCAGCCCTCAAATCTGCCCTCTTCAATTAGAAAAAATCACCTAATTAATCACCCTCCTAACCACCCACTCCTCCTTGCATTAAACCCTGGGCCTCACCCCAATGGGTCCGAAATCTACCTGGGCCGGACCCTGTTTCCGCCTAGAGTAAATCAGGGCCGGTCCCTCCTGAACCAGTCTAACAATACTCTTCTCTCCCCCCCCCCCCCAAAAAAAGTGCCACCTTATCATCAAGATGAAATGACGGGAATTGCGGCTGAATAATCTAATAGGACTCCCATGTGGTCTCGTACTCAAGAAGATTGCTGACGACGTCTAATGGGACACATGAAACATCTCCTATTTACTCCTCGGTGAACTCCTTCGACCTCCAATGGTTCCAACAGCACCTCCATGTCGTCCGTCAAGGTCAGGGGAAATGAAGAAGACGGAATGTGCTCTCCTATCATCTGTCGCAACTGGGACACATGAAACACCGGGTGGACGGCTGATGATGGTAGTAACTGTAGGCGATATGCCACATCAGTGATGCGCTCCATTATCTCGTAAGGACCAAAATAACGGGGAGTCAACTTATCATTCATTTTTCGTGCCAAGGTTTTCTTTCTGTAGGGTCGAAGCTTAAGTAAGCTGAATGTCTCTCCTTTGTACATCTGTTTGCCTCTTCATAATTTGTTGAGCTCTTAATAAATGCCCTTTCAGCTCTGCCAAGATACTATCTCTTGTCACAACCCAACCCGACCAGGACAAGTCTTATCGTGTTGAGCTGTGACAGGCTAATCCCAAGATCTAGTTTTGGAATATTTCAAATTATCCTCCAATATTCATTTTAAATAATAACTACAGATTACAGACTACAGAGCTGCCAAGACATTCAAATACTGAAAATAAACTCATCCACAAGATTTCTTTCATTTCATCAAAATATATCTACACTATAGTACATGCCTACATGTAGAAGCTACAGAATTAAATAATTAACTAGTTATAACTGTACAAAAATCAAAACTGAGAAAAACATATAATCTCAGATTTGATCCTGAATTGCTAATCGATAATGTTCTTCCCTTTCCCAGATCCTGAAAACCACAAGCAAACCAAAATGAGCTACAATAGCTCAACAAAACACACAAACCAATCTAAAATTTTAAATTCTTTTATTAAATTTTACTAAATTTTTAAAAACAGTTAAATGTAGTCTACTAGTGAGAAATATCATATAATAAGAGTATATCAGTAATTCAATTATTTAAATAATATTACTAAGTAGATAAATAAATTGAAATGCATATCATAGAGCAGTTCATATAACATTTCTCAGACTCAGACAGAATCTAAAAGGATTTTGGCCACTTATGACCCCCTTTTGTGCTTATAGCACCAGAACATGCCCGTAGGCATCAGAATATGGCTTACAGACATCAGAACATGCCTTATAAATACTAGAATATTCCCCGAACCCATACATAATCTCAAAAGATTTTGGCCCCTTATGACTCCCAGCAAATATTAGTTAGCCACATATACACATTGTTTATCATATTATAGTAGTTAAAGCGTAATTGAGCATGTGTTAGAATTGCACAATTTTCTCTAATGGTAGGCAGCAAAAAATTCTATTAGGCAAAAATACGCATTTTTAAAAAAATAACCAAATTACAATGGATTGTATAAAATATATTTTAAGATTTTTATCGTACTACAACACTACTTTTCAACATTTAAATATTTTTTTATTCAAAGAAGTAAATTGCTTGGACATCGCTGGCTTTTACTTGATGCCAACATTCAGTGGAGCATTTGATTGATAAGGTCTTATGCCCAAGTTTCTATTTCATTATCTTATTTTCCATGATCAATGGTTACCATTAGCATGTTCTTTGCTAAAAGTTTTTTTTTCTTTTGATTATTCTTCAGAAAGAGAGAAGTCGAGGAAACGAAAAGAGAGAGTGATTAGAGAGGGGAGTCAAGATCGAGAGCGTTTATTAGAGATTAACATAGGAAGAAATTGAGTTAAGGAAGAAATCCTTGTTAAAGGAATTTATATTGATTTCCTCTTCTTATGTTTCCTTTTTGCTTTGTCCAAATGTGATAAACCTAGTTTTTCAAATGGAGTTATTTGATGCTGTAATATTTGATAAAATTGATATGTAAGTAATAAGCCCTAATCTTAAGTTTGTTTCATAGTTAACAAAGGGTGACCATGTAATTGGATATAGATTGCTCTCGTCATCTTCTTCCTTATTATTTGCTCAGCCATGATTATCTATAAAAGGCCATTTTGATTGAAAGAGAATAATTAAGGGCTTTGATGAATTGATTCTCTATTGAAGAATTTATCATGAAAGAGCAAGTCAATAAAAGGGATTGATAAATAACAATATCCATATATGACTATTTGGGGTTATTTGAAGCATAAAATAAGTGAAATTGATAGAAACATTAATTTTAGAAATATATTTAATTATTTATTTTTTCATTAATGTTTTGATCTATGATATATTGAATGTGTAATTAATTTGGATTTTTTGAATCTAGGGTATATAAAGCGAGAAAGATCAATGTCATGATCGAAATGATGGGCTACTTGTGACCTTTGTCTGGTAGGTGACACTTTTAGTGGTTAAGAGATAATAATATCCTTCATTATCAACGTATTCATTGACACCTTGACACCTGTTTATATGCTTTAATTATAGATAATATATTTCGAATTTACCTCATTTACTTATAGTATTTCATATGATCATATTGATATGATATGATATGATAGTTAGCATTACCATTTTAACTGTTGCACAAATTTTTAGAAAGTTTAAATACATCATTTTGATTTCTGAAGAATACCTGCTACTTATACAATCATAAACTATTTTGATATGAAATAAAAAATGATCATAATAATAATAAAGTATTTTAATATAAAATTATATAATTAATACTAGTGTGCTTGGCATATGTATTGTGATAAAACTATTTTGGATATTAGCTAATCAAACCAACCAGTCCTTAATGGTGACCCTTTCGAGATATCATTGAACTTCCATGAAATTGTTGCTTAAATTTCCTGGTTTCAATGTATCGTAGTAAACCGATGATATATATATGGGCTCCGAAAATTTGGCCCCAGCCTCCCCCGCATTACTTTTTAGGGGGGGTTTCAACGAATTCAGTTCCAGGGTAAATTTTGGAAGGCAGATGGGTTTGTAGATAAGACACTACCCAGAGATTTCGCCCTCATTTTGCGAGGACTTTATGATCTGAGTTCTGGTTTCCTATAGGCGCAAGCCCCTATAGTTAATTACCCCTCCCGTTAACGAGAGAGAACTTTCGATTAAGGCTAGTCATCAATCAGATATGTAGAGATACGTGTTATCTAGCATATAGTAGCAGCATGGGCTTGGATATTTGAAGGGTTTGAGAATTTGATATTTAAAATTGAAAATTTCACCATCTTGCACTTAAAACGGATGGTGGGGGAATTGATGATGGACCCGATCAAGATCCCATGGTTCCGTCGTCCCGGGCCATCATGGTCCCTGATCTACTTAGTCAGAGGAGGTAGTTGACCCAACCTGACAGAAAGATTCTTGTCGGCAGCCATGAGTTGCTTCGTCTAATGGTACCTTGTAGACCTGAGGTGGGTATTTGCCGAAGGGGATAAATTTGAATCCATCTTAGCTAACAGAGGGCTTTCTGCCCTATCGATCATATCCTATTGATTCATATCTCAAGGATTTGATGCCATTAAGGAACATATCGGCTCTGGCCATAACCGTTATCTTATGCTGTCATTTGGCAGCAAAACCACTCGATTCAGAGGGCCCCGGGTCATAACCGTTTACCTGCAGTGCCATTTGGTGGCGAAACTACCGGTTAGAGGACACGTACCACGTCTTTGCTGGCAGGAGATTATTCGAGAATGGATCCTAGTGATATTTTTGACTTGGCATTAGCTCTAAGTAAGCTAAAGTAAATTTCAATTTATCCACCCCAACAAACTATTACGGAGGGTGGATAGATTTTGCTTTAAGCATTTGATGGATTATTTTTTATTTTTAAATATTTTGTAGTTTTGAGATTTTGGATTTTTTTCTGGAGTTTTGTAGGTGTTTAGGAGGCATTTGAAAGTGTGAAGTATTTGAAATTAACCCCTCCATATGAGATTTACGTTCAACACGGCCATCATCGGGGTGTGGGGTCATTTGAAAATATTTGCATTTTATGGGAATTTGAACTTTGTGGAGGTTTGGAGGCATTTGAAATGGTGGAAATTAACCCATCTAGTTGAGATCTACGTTCAACACGGCCATCATCGAGGTGTATGGGGTCATTTTCATTTGTGGATTAAACCTTGTTGACTCTATCGAACTATCGACATAGGATCGGGTTTCGTAGGCTTTAGACCTTTATTGGTGAATTCTCTTTTGTTATAAACCTTGAAGGCCTAAAATGAACGTATAAAACAGATATACCGGTCGACACCCTGACCGTATATTTGTTTGATAGTTCAAGCTGTGTCGACTCATTTATCCACGTAGGAGGATCGGGCTCGAACATGGGTTCATTTATTGACCCGCGCAGCATCCCTAGACGTCACGTGTGTATCTAAAACACGCTCACCGGGGCCCATGCTGGTGTTTGAAGGCATTTTATAATTATTTGTTGAACCTTGCTGACTCCTATTTACCTGCTTAGGAGGATCGGGTTCAAATTTATTGACCCGCGCAGCATCCCTAGACGTCACGTGTATGAATACATCACGCTCATTGGGGCCCATGCAGGTTCTGTGATTATACATGCCCTTTGTTGTACCTATGTGCATACAAATTACAATGTATGTGCAGGGGTGGGGGTGTTTTTTGATGTTTGATGAGCTTTCTATGGCAACCTATAGAAGCTTATATTCGTCGTAGGTGGTATACTAAGTGTACAGCCACTGTTTATCAAGAAGCTTGCAAGCCTCAATAATCCTTTCTAGCTCAATGTTCAGAACCTGGTTGAACTGAGACTCTCTCCATCTTTGAAAATGAAGATTTGATCTGGCTTTCTCTTCCCAAGACTTGTATAGAGCTCGACGAGCAACTCCCAGGTTATGTTTATCATCATCATTTTCTGTTGTCAGCTTAAATAAATAATCAATCATTTCAACCTTGGATGACTGTCTTTACTGATGTTTTATACGTTGAAATCAGTGACCACTATCTTGAATCAATAACTTGTCATTTTTACTGCATTATTGAATTCTGACATATTGAATATGGAATGGGTCTTTCGTATCAGCTCTTGATCATTATCACCTATTGTGTATCATCTACTTCAATTTGCAAATAAATTGTCGTATTTATATTACGGAATAATTGATTACAGATCTTCTGTATTTGTCCGTAGATGGCACGCCATATTGACGACAAGTCTTCTTCCGCAATTCATAGGCATTTACATTCATTGTAGTCATACGATGTTCGTAGAGAACTACTGTATTCATTTGTAAGCTAGCTTCATATTCATAGGAAACTGTTGTATGCATCTACAAGCAAGTGTAGTTCTTTGATTATTTATAAGACACTATTGAGGTAGGTATTTCATGCAGACTACTTTCATTTGCAAGTGCGTATTTTTACATCATTGCACTTTAATTTTTAATATTCGTAGGTGAAACATTGGCGGACGATTTCATTAATCTCCTTTGTTGACACTATTGCACTCCTCCATGTTTATTCATTTGCCGATTTATTGCATCATTGATACTTGCTTGCCCTCAAGTTACATGTAGAATCCTTCTGGTTGCAGTTGATTACATGATTGACATAGATGTCACTTGCTCTCATTCACAGGTTGACTCGGTTGAATACTCTGAGCCATTTTGTTTTTCATCATTCATGCATGCAGGGAGACCCATTACACACATAGTGCATCTATATTTTTGCCCTGCCGTGCTAAGAAAAGCACGCACAAGGCTCGTCAGCCTCGCTGTAAGCGCCGCACCGAGGTCCCTCCCACCACGCTAGAGAAAAGCGTGCATATGGGGTCCCTCGGCGCGCCACAAACATCGAAAATAGGACTTTAGAAGATTGCCCGCCTCGTCGCTAGCATCACAATGAATTTTCTCCCACCACGCTAGAGAAAAGCATGCATGGGTGGTTGTTCGTCGCGTTGCAAGCGCCAAGAACGAGTTTTCGAAGTTTAGGAGGTTTATACCTACGTCGAGAGGATGACGGCTAGGGCTGTCAATATTGGACACGACCCGAAACCCGACTCAGATCCGACACGAAAAAATCCGTGTTCGGGTCGACCCTGGTAGAAAACGGATCGAGTTCGGGTTAAGAAATCTGACCCGATTTGAGTATCGGGTCGTGTTCGGGTCAACCCGAAAATACGATTTTGACCCGATTTTGACCCGTTAAATCCGGCTCACCGTTGGAGTCGCTGGACTAGACCGCAGACTTCAAGTCTTAAATTATGAATGGCATATTTCCATTCAGTCATTCGACTCATTCCGTGACTTCCGTCATTCGCCTTTCCTCTACGTGCTGGAGAGTGGAGCCTGGAGGCCCTTGCCCTAGTTTTTCACTTTTCCTCTGCCAGTCTGCCTTCTTCCGTTCTTCGTGATTTTATAATTTCTCAAGAATCACAGGTGATGAATTCTAGATTCAAATCTCCTTCTCTCCTTCAAGTCTCCTTTTTTAGCATCTCAAATCAAAACCCTAGGAGGCTAGGTGATGCGTTTGTGATTAACAAACCCTAGAGATATTATATCACTTTTTTCCTTTATTCTTCACTGATTTTAAAGAATTTATTTATGTATGATTACATGATTAAGAATATTAGAGCTTAACCGAAATCCCTTTGTGGCTTTGTTCAAGTTTGTCGTCCGTTGTCCGTCGTTATGTAAGTGATTTCTTAATTGATTTTAGGCTTTTAGCTATGTTTAAGTGATTTCTTGTGAACTATGGAGTGACCTGTGGCCGTGGGCTGTTGAGTGTGGACGCCTGGACGGTGAACCGTGAACCCGAGATTTTTTTACAGTTTTACTCTTTTATTTATTTGGCTATTTACATGATCAGCAATGATTACAATTTACATGCTAGTCTTTTAACCATTTACATGCTATTTAAAGTAATAATGTTGTTATTGTCATAGAATAATAGCATCATAGCAATGTTGGAGGGTGGAGCCATGTATTAGTTTGTGATTGAGTAGTTTTTTATATATTGTTGCATTTGAATAGATGGAGGATTCTAACACAGTTGTTGAAAGTACTCCATTCAATGAGAATGTGCAAGTAGGAAATGCTCCTATTTCAGTTGACATTGAAAATGATGATGATGATTTGTGTAATATTAATGAAAAAGATGTAGATGTCCCCTCTTCCTCGAAGAAAAGAAGAAGAATGTGTTCAACGGTTTGGGGTTATTATGAGATGTTACCCCTTCCTAGTGATGGCAAGCAGAGATGTAAATGTAGAAAATGTGGGGCAATATATCAGTGTGATAGCAAGTACGGCATAGGCAATTTAAGACGTCATATACAAAATTATAAAAAAAGAGATACTCGTGACATTGGGCAACTTATTCTACAATCAAATGCTACTTCAACTATCTCTATGACTGAATCTACATTTGACATTCATGAGTTTCGTGAGTTATTCACTGCATGCATAATCATGCATGATCTTCCTTTTCAGTGTGTTGAATGGGCTGGTCTTCGTGCATTGTTGCATTATCTCCGTCATGATCTGCAATTAATATCTAGAAACACTGCTAGAAGTGATTGCAGGAAGATGTTTACTAAAGAGAAATGCCTTCTTCAAAAGGAGATTCTAAAGTGTAGCAGTAGAGTTTCATTAACTTCTGACTTATGGACATCAATTAATACAGATGGGTTCATTTGCATGACTGCCCATTTCATTGATAATAACTGGGTGTTGCAAAAAAAGATAATTAATTTTGGTTTCATGCCCCCACCACATGATGATATTGCTTTATGTGAGAAGCTTCACTATTTTTTAACTGAATGGAAAATTCAGAATAGAATATTTAGTATAACTCTCGACAATGCTTCAGCTAACAATGTTTCGGTTGAATTCTTAAGAAACCAATTAAATTTGCGTGGTGCACTGTTATGTAAGGGTGATTTTTTTCATATAAGATGTGCTCATGTTGTGAATCTTATCATGCTAGAGGGATTGAAGGAGGTTGATATCTCTGTTGTTAATGTCATATAAAGTATTAAATATGTGAAAGGTTCACAGGGTAGAAAGCAAAAATTTTTGGAATGTGTCAAGCAAAGTTATCTTGACTCAAAGATAGGATTAAGACAAGATGTGCCTACGAGATGGAACTCGACATTCAATATGCTTGATTCAGCTATTTATTACAAACGTGCCTTCCAACATTTGGAACTACTCGACTCTAACTTCAAAACTTGCCCTAATAATACTAAATGGGATAGGTTGGAAAGTATTTGCAAGTTTCTAGCTCCTTTTTATGAGATCACTTGTGCATTTTCAAGCACAAAATACCCCACTTCAAATCTGTTCTTCCCTTATGTCTCTACGGCTTATGAAGCACTTAAGCATGAACGGTCTTATGGTATTGAGTACATCAGAAATATTGCAACAACGATGTTAGTTAAATTTGAGAAGTACTGGTTTGATTTCTGTGATATCTTGGCAATAGCGGTTATCTTGGATCTCAGATACAAGCTCACATTTGTTGAATGGTGTTATAGAAAATTATATGGAGGTGATTACATAACTGAAACAAAGAAGGTTAGGGATAAGCTATTTGCATTATTTAGAAACTATGAGAAGGCTGACCGACAAACCTCCGATGAGCAGTCCGCATTACCCTCAGTCAGCTCTCAAGTTGATAGCACATCGACTTTCCCTCCAACAATTATAAAATCACAGTTTCTTCAGGTATTATTTTTCATCTGCTTCTCATTCATTTAAAAAACATTTCTAATTTTTCATTTACTCACTTGCCCATCTTTGGTGGCATTCATTACTAGGATTATGACTCATTTGAAGAGGAATTTACTACACCTAGGAAGTCACAACTTGAAATGTATCTTGAAGAACAAAAAATTGATAGGAAGGTTAAGTTAGACATATTACATTTTTGGAAAGGTAATTAATACAGGTATTCTTAAGTGGCTGCTATGGCTAGAGATGTTTTATGCATTCCCATTTCCACAGTTGCTTCAGAAAGTGCATTCAGCAACAGTGGTAGAATATTGGATCAATATAGAAGTGCTTTAAAACCTGACATTGTTGAAGCGTTAGTGTGCAGTAAAAATTGGTTATATGGAAATAATGGTAATTGTTCCATTTTTTACATTACAACTTAACTGCTTTTCTCACTTCAGTTTATGGTATAGTAGTAATATGTTTTTTTTTGTAGATATGAATGATCCCAAACTTGAGGGTGTAACTGAGGACATCATGACCTTGGGTATTTCAGAAATTGGTAGCGAGGACGCCAAAGGTTCAGCAAACAGAGTTGCTTAGTTGGCGGTGGGGAGTTGGGAGGAAGTTTTATTAAATTTTCTTTAATTATGTTGATCTTGTTGCGATTTTAGAAGCTGCTGTTTGTTATTCACTTGTTCTGGATGGTTGCTGGTTGGCGGTTGCTGCTTTAGTCTAAATTGTTATAGCCTTGTTGCTTTTGTTTTTGTGAAATTCTTTTCTTGGTTTTGGACAATTTTTGTGCATGTTTTTGTTGTTTTTAAACAGCTGCTTCAGGTTCTATTGCTCAATGATTTTCGATGCTGGTGCCTGGTTTGGTGGTTCCCTTGTTGCCTACTTGCCTTGTTGAGTTGTTGGGACTTGGGAGCCGTGTTAGAGACTTAGAGTCCTGGAGGTTTACTTTTGGGATTAAAAATTATAACATGTTTGGATGTTTGGCACTTCGGCTGTTTTCTGTTTTCTGAATTCTGATTCTGCATTTCTCTGGAGCATGAGGCTGCTGCGGACTGCTATAAACCTGTCATGAGTATAATCTAATATTGTGATGCTTATTTATCTCATCAGTTTGATGAATTAAGGTAAAGGCTAAAGGGTATAGCTATGAAAGCTCAAGCGATGATGAAAAACCTTCTAAACTGAAAGTGATAGCCGTCACGATGTCATGTGTTCGGAGTAATTTGGTTAATACTATTGCAACCGGGTGGCATTTGCATTAGCTAAAATCAAGAGCAGATACTTTATTAATTCATTGATACTACATTAAGACATTAAGTTTAATGCAAACTGCCGCCTTGGCTGATAATAGTTAGAAAATTCAAATATATATTATTTAATCACTTGAGTTACTTCTCAATAGTAGCTAAATGTGTTGGAGACTTCGAGGGTTTACCTGAGCTATTCAAATAAAGTTTTCTAGTTATATACTTACACAATCTAATTATTTGGAATTTTATCATTTTTATTTGTTTATTACTTTTAAGCTTTAAGTGTTTAACTCTTTTTTTTTGCTGTTAATTCAAGTTGAATACAGGTTTGATATCTTCATTCTTCAAGACTCAAGAGTTCAAGATGAACTGTAGCCGGTATAAGAACTAAGAAATGTAATTTGAGTTTATTTGTAAATTAATTAGTTTGTAGTTTGTACTTTATAATCAATGTAAATTGTAAAATTATAATTTGTACTTTTGTATTTTGTAAAGAATCTAAACAATTGAAATACGAGTTCTTTGTAATCAATGTAAATTGTAAAGTTCTTTGTATGGCATGTATGCATTACTTTGTAAAATCACATTTATTTATTGGCAAATTAATTTTTCAAAGTTTATAATTTTCATACTTTTAATAATTCCGTGTCGGGTCGGGTTCGGGTTGGGAAAGTCGACCCGAAACTTGATTCGGGTAGTGTCCGGGTTGGGGGTCAGAAACAGCCGGGTCAAATTCGGGTCTGACCCGAACACGACCCGTGGACACGAATTGACAGCCCTAATGACGGCGGTGTTGGCTGGTGGCACGAGGATCGATGCGAGAGAAGAGAAGAGAAGGTTTATTTCTTCTATTTTGTTGTTTTAATTAATTAAAACTAATTTTATTTAATAATAATTAGTTATAGTTAATAATAATTAATTACTATTAAAATACTAATTATACCTAATCATAATTAATTATAATTAAAAATAAGTAATCATAATTAAATTCAATTAATTATGATTAATTTATAACTAATTAATAACTAATTATGATTGAAAATAATTAATCATAATTAAATTTAATTAATTATAATTAATTTATAATAATTAATTAATTAAAATTAAAAGTAACTAATTATAACTAAATTCAATTAATTATAATTAACTCGCGTTTGGATGCAAGAACCATGCATGACTTGAACAGGATTACAAAATTCAAGCAGGATTTCAATAAAATTAGCATAAGATTTATGCAGGCTTTAATAGGATTTAGGGAACTATTAATCTTACAATGAGTTAAAGCCTCCATTTCCCTATTTTACCCCAGCAAATTTACGGGATTCGGCCGAAGAGGCGCGCGAAAGGGGAAAGTTACCTTCACAGCGAGTGGAGCTCTCGTCGCTACTTCTGCTCAAAAATGTCGTAACTTCCGATTCGGCAAGAAGGAACGTCGACGGAGGGACGAAGTCGATCGGCAATAAAGAAGCCGAAGAAGCTCTCGAAATGGAGAAAGTTACCGTCACAGCGAGCAGCTCCCGTCATCGTTGCTTCCGATTCAAATGTCGTAACTTTCGAACCGACAGGAGGGAACGTCGTCAAGGCAGTGAAGGTCGTCGAAGCTAGGGTAGTGGTGTCAAATTTTGACACGACCCGAACCCAACCCGAAAAAATATGGGTTCGGGTCGACCCGGTTAGCAAACGGGTCGGGTTCGGGTTCGAATATCTGACCCGATTTGAGTTTTGGGTCGGGTTCGGGTTGACCCGAAAACCCGAAATTAACCCAAATTTCCTGCTCAGTCGCCCGTCTATCGTGTCGTCCGTCGCGTTACTGCATCAGTCGCGACATCATGCTCGTCAGTCGCGTCGGGAGTCATCCATGATCCGTCGCGCCGAGAGTCGTCCGTGATCCGTCGCGTCGGGAGTCGTCTGTGATCCGTCGCTTCACTGCCGCTGCCGGACCGTCGTTGCTACTACTGCCGTCGTTCCTTCGAAAGGAACGACGACATTCCTTCCTGTCGTTCCTTCGACGATGTTCCTTCCTGCCGCACGTTCGTTCCTTCGACGACGTTTCTTCGCCTAATCACCTCCTTCGACGATGTTCCTTCCTGTCGAATCGAAAGTCAGGACAGCTCGTCGGAACTGGAGTCTGGAAGTAGCGACGGGAGCTCGTTAGTCGATATCTTCCTCATTTTCGCGCGCTTCTTTAGCCATATCCGATAAATCCGTGTCGGGTCGGGTCAACCCGGAAACCCGACGGGTCGGGTCCGGGTTGAACCGACCCGTTTGCTAAAACGGGTCGGGTTCGGGTCGTGTCAAATAACGTCGGGTCAATTTCGGGTTCGACCCGAACCCAACCCGTTGACCCGAATTGACACCCCTAAGCTAGGGTAGTCGGACAAGGAGCGGGGTCGGGCAGCTCTAGTGGAGGTAGGCTAGGGCTTGCTTTGGTTTGGCCGTGGGTTGGTAAGGTTGGTGGGATCTTTGGCTGCAGGGTGTGAGGGATTCGGTGGATAGGAAGAAGGGCGTCAGCACAGGCTCGTGGGTCTGGGGATTTTTGTGTGGGGAAGCAGAGAGCAGAAGAAGCGAAGAGAAATGTCGCTCCCCTTTTAATGACGCTAATATGGAGGTATTTCCGCACACGGGAGACGGGCATTCTGACTTCGGCGCTGCTCGCAGACTGGACACTGTAGCAGACGGCGTGATTCTTGCAGGATTTGCGTATGGGCGACAGCAAGTAATTATTTTATGCATTCTTTTTTTTTGTTTCTTTTGGCTTATCTAGTAGAGGTCAACAATATATATATAAGAAGACAATGATAGATGATTGATGAGTGAATTATGAATGTAGAGATACAATATACATGTAAGTTGATGTTTTAGCATTTGGACATAATGATCATTGTTTGGTATAGAGAATTATTTATTAAAAAGAACTATTCATATGAGCATTTTATTAATGCAAGGAAAATAAATAAAATAACAATTTGACATAATAGCTATATTCATTTATATATATTATTTCTACTCAAATTTTGATGGTTGGTGATCAATAATGGCACGATAGATGGATTTCAATCGAGAATAATTTAAAAATAACTACAATGCAAATTACAGGATAAAAAATTAAAAAGAACTATCCATTAAGTATACACTAAGAACTCTGTTTCATAATAAAATAACTTTCTTATAATTTTACACCAGTTGAATACATAAGTCATAGTAAAGAATTATTCACTCTACTGCATAGCAAGCGCTACTAAATGATTCTCATTTGAAAATCTTGTCGTTTATATCATATATATAATTGTTATGACATAATATCCATTTTTACTTTTGATTCTTTCATTACACATATTTATGCTCCAAGTATTATTATTTATGCTTTACTCAATTGATTTGACCCACTAAGTTTGTTTCTTGCAAACTCAACTCTATTATTTTATGATATTTATATTCCTAGTTATGCATCATCAAGAGTAGCTTCTAGGGTTATGTTCAGTTATATCATTGGAGGTGATTAATGTTAGAATTATTTAATTGATTCAATAGTGTAGTTAAATTTTATTTTTATTTTGCAGATAAATTAGTAGGTGTTACTGGATTTATATGCTTTAATAATCTTATTGGCGAATAAATATTATTGAAATCTTATATTTTTATCTTTGAGAATTATTTATTGATGTTCAACTTGCGACCTTCAACTGAATTTCTATTAGGGGTGTCAATATTGGACACAACCCGACTCGAATCCGACACGGAAATTTCGGATTCGGGTCAACCCGAACCCGAACCGGGTCGGGTTTAGGTTAGAGATTTCGACCCGTTTGCAAAAACGGGTTGGGTTCGGGTTGACCCAGAAATCCGAAATCAACCTGATTTGACCCGGACAGTCTGTTTCCCACTCTTTGTCTGTCCCGTCGCATCCACGGTCCATCCAGCCTTCGCGACGTCGCATCAAGCAGTCGTTTCCGCGTCAGCCATCGCATCCATCCAACCATCACATCCCACGGTCGTCACGTCCATCCGCAATTCCGCGTCAAGCAGTCTCGCATTCCGGACGCCGGGCGACATCCATTTCCCGCTCATAGGGTCGCCGCCTCGCCGATCCGGACCATCCGGTGTCTCGGCGTCTCGGTCTCGCAATGCTTCGCGCCATCCTCGCCGTCCCACTCCCACGCACCGGAGGTCGCTATCTTCGCGCCCTTCTTCAGCCAAATCCCGCAAATCCGTGTCGGGTCGGGTTCGGGTCCCAAAAATCGACCCGTTTGCAAAAACGGGTCTGGTTCAGGTTGACCCGAATAGTGCCAGGTCAGTTGCAGGTTCGCCCGAACCCGACCCGTGACCCGAAATTAACACCCCTAATTTCTATAATACATTCCAAGTCCAATGGCAGGCGTGACACTTGTGCTCAGAGCTAACACATGTTATGCAGAGTACAGCATGGTACTTTGTCCAGCCAAATGAACTCATAGGTGGTCCTTATACTTAAATTTGCTAACCAGTCACTAGTTGACAAAACATATAAAAGTAATCGTTAGGCCACGGAAAATATGAAGACCCATGTGTAATATACCTTAAGTCCTGCAATTGCTGCATTCACAAATCACAAGGTCAAGGAAGGACACACAAGGAGGTTCAATAGCATCTTTGTGAAGAAACAGAAGGTATGAATATGGAAAAGTCAGTGAAATGACGTAACAAAGCGGCCAGTAGGATCAGTACTCGTTTAAGAAATCTGCAAGATGAATCAACTACCTGAATATTCGATCCGCGAAGGAGGGATGCGCCGCATAAAATCTTAGCAGCAGATCGCTGCTCTTCTTCAGAACCATTTAGTGCTGTATCATATAATTTCTCAAGCTCTGCAACACTAAATCCAGCCAAAAAACTAATAAATCCCGTGATTAGAAGAATAAAATTAACGCAATTCAAGGCCCTACTAATGCAATGACAATTAAATCTTCTAACTATTAAGCTAGCAGGAAACAGTTAAACTTATTTGAATACCTTGAAGCAGGCACCGTGATAAGAATTTTTTCCAGCGAACCATTCAGTTGGCCGCCTTCCATGAAGGTAGACCAAGAAGATTCCTGAATTAGCATGGAGTCTTTTGATGTTGCATATGGAACTACATACCCAGGCCAAAAGTAAGCAGACGTATCAATCAACTTCCTAGCAATACAGGCTTCAACAATAAGGTGAAGCATGTTCCCAACTGCCAAAAATAGATTTCGGCACATAAAAAAAATAAAAATCAATATACAAGAATAGTTGTGATGAGAAGTATAAAATCAAGAAGAAAGCTGCATTAATAACTTCTTCAACGACATAGAAAGATGCCTCGTAAGAAAAATAAAATATTTAATATTTAAATGTTCAATTTTTTACGCATATTGTATAAAAAAAAGAAAAAACACCAAGCAATACCACATATGATGTAGCAATGCCGCATATGATGTAGGACGTGATGAAAATCTGATAGCTTGTGACCATTAAGAATGTAATTCATGTGTATTGATTCTTAATTTTTTACTTATTTCAATGTAAAAGATGTTTATGAAGTCTGCTCCAACATGAATGGGACGCATTCTCTAATATTTTAGGTGGTACACTAGGTATAACTCATTACTACATGATTTCAACAAATCCAATACAATTCCAATTAGAATAAATCGAGTTCAAAATAATTCCAACTATGTGAATTGCTACTTAATGCTATTTCCTCTTTTTGTAATTTCATTGTTGTACCTACATTCAAATTGCTATCAGCAATCCCACTACCATCTCCGACTATATTGTTCATGCTACAATAATCACGCCGCTTCTCCCGCTATCAACTGTTGTTCCCCTTGTTGATGCGCTCCCACGATTGCCACTACCTCACCTGATATTGTTTTTGCCTTTCCAGTTAAGTTACCGCAAAGCTACAGTACTGCTACTTTGGGCGTCATAATCAAACACCTGCTCAACTATAGCCTATGCATTCCTCCTAATAGCTGACTATCATGGGGTAAATACTTTCCTATTTTGCAACAGCATTAAACAGTTCAAAAAAGGGAATTTATGGAAAGATTCTACTACTAGAATTCAAGAGGGGTGAATTGCATATTATTTTTAGTAGATATAAAATTACACTAGAAATCATATTTAAACTAAAATCTTCGAGAGAATTTGAATATACTACTGAAAAACAAAATTGAACTTATGCCAGATCAAAAGCTGAAATCTAAGGCTGAAATAAAATTTGAGTGTGAAATTACTTTTGAAGAGAGAGAAGCATGGGCCGGTGGTTAGGCATGATTCCTCCTACACCTTGGCCAATTTTTGAACACACAAAGTCCATAAAAATACATTCATTTTGAGCATGGAATTTGAAGCTCGCATTAAAACTACAATCATATTTGAACCTAACTTGCAATAGAATTTGATTTTAATCCTGAATGTAAACTTGAACTTTTCATGAAAAACTCCAAAATATAAAATTAAGCTTTCAACAATATTGAATCTTTCGGTGAATGTGCAACTGAACAAATAATATCTGTAGATGAGTCTAATGACCAAACTAATGAAGTGAATGCTGATATTGAAAGTAAGTAAATTATGCCATTTGAACATAAGAAATCAATTGAACAAACCGATTTAACTCCTTATGCAAATTTTAACAAAGTTATTTCTACCGAGAAAAGGATCAAAATGGTCCCTCAACTCCTTGTGAAGGACCAAAATGGTCCCCAACTCTTTTGAAGGACCAATTTGATCCCTCAACTCTTTATAATGAGACTTTTTTGGTCCTATCATTCAATGTTGGAGTTAATGGTATTAAATATAAGAGTATTTTAGCCATTTTTTAATTAAATTTTTATTAAATATAATTTTTAAGTAATTATAATTTTTCTAAAAAATTTTATTAAACATTTCTTTAATAAAAAAATTAATAATAATTTTAATTTTAATTTTAAAAATTTTAGCCATATTTCATAAACATCTTATGTCCATGCTAACCACACCTAAAGCATTGTCTTGTGATTAGATAACATTGTTATGTATATCCTGTGATCAGTGATAACACACCTCGGTACACTATCAATAGATGCCATGGGCCCCTTTCTAACTTCACTAAACTTGATTTACATTTCACTAAAATGACCTCTAATAAACTCTTCACTTGCTCTATTTTTGCTCATATTCCATCTGAACTAAGGAATAACCAAATCATTTCCAATAAACCTCACTCCTTTCAACTAACTCAAAAAAATCTCAAATTCTCCAAAGTGCGAGAGGATGCCTAAACTCATCTCTAAATCCCCTTCGAAATCTATAACATTTTTTTCAGTTGTACTTGTCAACTATGGAGCATATCTGGCCAATGCATTGAATTCAACTTTTATCTTGCATTATTGTATTGTCTCTGTGCTTCAATCTCATAAATGCCTCCTACATCTACTATCGAGCTGATAGAGATACAAATTAGTCTCTGAATTGCTAACAAACTCATCCCATAAGATCTGTAAGTTCAACTTACCTTAGAACTTCTATGTTTGATGTTCAATCCACCATATTGTTGCTTGCCCTTCAAATAAGAACACTACTAATGATACTTTTCTATTCTTCGGGAACAACATGGTGTTAAAAATTTTATCTATCCTCAGTAGTCATCCTTCTGCCACATGTAATTCCATTATTCCTTTGAATAGTGGAGGTTTTAGCTTGTAAAATATTTGCAAATGCTTTCCCTCTTCATTCTCTTTGCACCCGACCTGTTTGCTCTCTGCAGACTCATCCATTGTGCAATCAGACTGTGAACTGCATCATATTGTCTAATGTCACAGGAGTTATTACACTCTCATTCATTGCATCTTGATCATTTTGATCCATTAGTACACTTGTACAGTTCTCTCGCCCAATCAATGATGTATACCGACTCAAAAATAACACATGTATGCAATCAATCATATATGCAAAATAATACATTTTAGGATTACCCAATATCTACACATCAAATAATTAATCTTACGGTTCTTGTTACAATTCAATCCTTCCAAAACCATGATCTGATACCATTTTGTGATGCTCTTAATATTTAATTTGAAAGAATTTTTTCTTTTATCATCTAACTATACATCAGAACTATTAATAACATCCATATACAAAAATAATATAGTGAAAGTAATATTTTATTTCATCACCAAAACATATACATACAAAATCCAACGATAATCATATACAATAATCATAAGCCACTATCAATTACATTAGTCAATTGCAATACCCATGATTACAAAAGAATAAACAATAAAAGTAACATACATATACTAACAAATTTGTGTCAATCTTACTTCATTGGGTCATTACCATTCCCAAAGATATGCAAATCACATAATGAGCAAAAATTTGTTAGTATATGTATGTATGTATATCATGAACATGATATTGTATGTATGTATAGTATGATATCATGCATCATGTTCTTGTATCAATATCATGTACCTGTATCAATTTTATCAGATACCTTATTCAAATATCATGTCATGTTATGTCTAATCATATGAAATCATATCATATTCATGCAAGTCAAGACATCTAGCTCATATGGTGTTTTTCCTGTATCAGTCATATCATGCCCTGTAGGTCGAACCTACACGAATCAGTCATATCATGTGTCAGTCTCATCAATCATAAGTCAATAAGTCAAAAGGCTTCACGTAGAAGTCATCACTTCCCATCAATTGTTTCATATATAAATTAATCTCTTTATGCCTCCATTTTTATATCTTTTACAATTACACCACAAACTTTTATTTGAAAAAAAGCTCATCAGCCCACCCACCGGTATAGGGTAACATGCCTCCGGACATCTGGAATCAGTCATATCTCCAGCCAACCTTTCTTTGATACACAAATATGACATATTATGCACTTATCATGTAACATATATGCAAATCATATTGGTACTTGGAACTATAACATATATATTCAGTATGCATGTCCTATTAGTGTACTCATGTTGGAATACATGTCATGTTAGATGAACTATATTAGATTCATGACATATCAAGCCAAATAAAATAAATGTAAGAGCCCTAAATCATTTCTGGTGTGCATTTATTTTGATCATTTCTGATAAAATGTTATATACACGAAACTAAACAGTAAAATCTCAATATGATCATGTCAAAACATTCAGAATGAAAACATCTACGA
Source organism: Dendrobium chrysotoxum (assembly GCA_019925795.1). Classification (NCBI taxonomy): domain Eukaryota; kingdom Viridiplantae; phylum Streptophyta; class Magnoliopsida; order Asparagales; family Orchidaceae; genus Dendrobium; species Dendrobium chrysotoxum. Next base: position 34,828,773 of record CM034299.1, on the reverse strand, counting down.
CATATCAAAAGTTAAATGGTAAAAGCTTGTTAGATTGGAGAAAGAAAAACCTAGAAATCAAAATTATCGAAAACAGAAGTATGGTTAAGGTTACCAATCACAATCAAAACAACTTTGTTTACTGGGAGGACGGACGGAATTGCCCTTAGATAGTCTCTCTCTCTCTCCCCCTTCTCTTTTTTTCCCCAACCAAGGACGCTAATTAGATGAGGTGAATGGGTTTAAGGGATGGTATTGGGTACTTAAATGCAATAGTAGTTTAAGATATTTAAAAAAATAATAATTTCAGTGATCTAGCTCCACAACGCTCAAGCATGCAGTGTTGTTGCGACCAGATCTCCAGCACTGCTACACTTGCACAGAAAGCTCAATAGAGGAGAGCGCCGCTGCGCTCACCACCACAGCGCCGCTTCATTAATCAATTAAAATTTGGGTCATTATAATATCTACCTTAATGTGTGCAACTATAATTCAAGTAAATGAAGAAACAGACCAGTACCTTCTAAAGAAGCTAGAAAATCTAGTTCAACAAGTCAAGCATGAGCGACATGATCATGAATAATGAAATGGGGACCTTTTACTAAATGCAGAAAAACAGAACTCAATATGTTTCTACTTGCAAATTGTTCTTATAAATATTTTTTTGATCTAAACATAATATTTTAAAGAGTTCTATTCAGTCAAAATCATCTTAAAAATCATAATTGCATGTCCATGTAAAAGGCTCAAAGTGCATGCTGAATTTTAAGGCAGTGTTGCAAAGATCAAAGTGAATAAACAATACAAAGTAGATATTCAAAGAACAGACTAACAACATTGAAATAGAAACAAAATCAATTATAGGCATGGTCACCTGCTTTAACAGAAGATGCCTTTTTTTGTCCAGAGATACCAAGACTACTACTTCCATTCCTGAAATTTGTAATGAATGTTGCTGCTTTTGAAGCAGCGCTGTTTGCAGCATTGACAACTGATGGAGGTGGAGTTAGAAGTGCCGTATAACTCTCCAATAATTGAAGGGAAGAAATCAGTCCATCCCTTCTAGGAGTCAGCTTATTTGTCCCCATGCCATACTCATAACTGCTCATAGGATAAGGGTTGTGAACTTCTTCTTTCACAACCGCAACAATTGCCAGGGGAACAATGGATAAGAGCATGCATAATCGAGCGTCAAGGTGGGGTATCGGCCCTTCCCAAGGTTCACGGTCCTGGAATTATATGCATTAACAATAAATATAAATGCAGGGAGTGTTGAATGGAAAATGTCAATAAGTTTCTACAAGCTTCGCCAAAAAAAAGCAGAAAAAGATAATCTCAACTCGTTGTACAAGCCGCAGAGCTGACACAAAGAGAGCCATGAAAGTTTCTTGCCAACTTGCTTGATTGAATACTTGCAGTGTTTTGGTTAACTCTACATCATATAATACAAAGTAAAGTCAAAAAAAGGATACCTTTGATGTTAAGTAATTAGCATGTACAAGAGAAAAAAAGTGATGGAAAGTAAATCTAACATTGTGAGAGTAAGCATCTTTTGAATAGAAAGCACCTGTAAGAATCTCAACAGAAGAAATAGCATAAAGATGCCTTCCATCCATTGCATTTTCCATAATAATATCAAAAGGGATCCAACAAGCAGATCTATCATTTCCCAAACAGTAGTTAAAAGTGGGGCCACTCAATCCAACATCAACTAGTACGCCAAGAAGTCCAAACCTATTTGATTTGCATTCGCCATCTAATACTTCACGTACATTTGCAAACAACTTAGCCCAAATATAGTTCACTGATATCAAGGACTGTAACGTAGATTTGTGAACTTCAATCAACTGTAGTCTTTCCAGAAGGCTGTTGAACTTCTCAGGCCTAAACACAATAACTTTACATTAACATACACAGTACGGATATCTGAACAATTGAAACACAGAAGCAATAAATAAATGCTCGAGGTATCCATTCAAATAGTTACAACTAGATCCTATACCCTCACTTTCGCAGTACAACATTATCATAATGATCAAGAAGGCAATAACTAATGCACTAGAGCAGAACATGACCCTGTTTAAATAGGAGTCATCGAGCATAAATACACACAAAGGGAAAATTCATGTCACCATGTTGTGTAACTTAAACCAAAAACTGATAGCTTAAACATACATAAGATGAAAGAAGCAAAATTCCCAATGACCACCCTTATTGGAGTCCTTAATAAATCAGTTGAAATAAAATTGACAGAACATACATGTTGAGATAAATATGACGAAGGAAAGCTTTGTTCTTCTTGTCGGCAGTAATTTTCTCCACCAATTCTAACGTCATAAGTATATTACATCTATGAAGTTGTTCACGGTGCCCTTTTCTCTTGTCAATCGAATTTCCTACAGGATCTATATCCATATCTTGGAAAGTTTCAGTACCACATTTATTTGCATCTTTGTCAGAAAATGCAAACTGCATGCCAAAGTCTTCTAGAATGCCATCCATCAAACGAATGATTATGGTTAAAACACAGAACACTATCATGTAGCTAAAATCTATTTTTTCAATCCCATATGCATGTGAAAGTTGCAGGGCATCATCAATGGATTTTGTTATCCTGCAAACCAAAAAAAAACCAACTTAAAGTTAGTTGCAGATCCAAAGAGGTATGAATGGTCAGCGGAAAAGCAAGGTTCAGAAAACGGATTCCAATTAGTTATGGAAACCTCACATTGATACTGTAGATAAGTTGAACTTAGATTGTCAAACTTCGAGGTAACCAAGAAAAAAAAGCTAGATGAAACAATGAAATTCAATATGCATGAGGAATAAAGGACGTCAACATCCCAGCAAAATCATCATCTGACTTGTAACAACAAATTGACTCCATTTTGTGTTTCCTAATCTATGAGGTGCCCGCCGATCAGAATTGTTGACTAATATAGGAATTTATGTAATCTTCTGAAAGAGTATGCCTACAGTCAAGAGCATAAAGAATAGAAGCTGAAACTGGACATATTAGATAAAAACCTGCCAGAAGTAGTCATGAGGTAATCAGATGACTCTATGGACAAGTTCTTACGCACGTTTATTTATATCAAAATGGAAAGTTGGTTTTTATAATGATGGCATAGTGAGAGAACATTTCACAGGGAGTATTCAAAGAGAATAATGAAAACAATGAAGTATAGAAAAGTGGAAGCAAACGGGAAAAGCGGCTCAGAGGTAATAATTTTATTAAAAAAATTATTAACATGAATTCTTTTCTTTCCAGTTTCAACCAAGTTCTCTTTACAAAGGAAATTTTCCCCCATTTTCTTTGTTTTCTTCTCATTTTGAGCTCTCTTGTTTGACTCTCCAAATTTGAGCCCGTCGGGAGGCTAACTAAGTACATACCATCCGCCTCTAACAAAACCAAGCCATTAAAATATCACCGCCACGCACCTCTAGCCTAGTTGGTTGAAGGCTTTGGCCTATAACTCTATAAGCGTGTGATTGTTTCTGCTTCAGCACACAACTTTCCAAACAAATAAAAAACGTACCTCTCACCCCCAACTGGTTTCCTGATCACTAGCAGAATCATCACTCGAACCTACCTCTAAGGCCATGGTGACTACCAGTCCATTTACTGAAGAAGAAAGAAGTCTCTCCCAATCCCCCCAAATCCTTCTAACAAAAGGTAAAATAAATTAAACAAAGGAGCAAAACACGCACTTATCCCTCGAAGCCCCAAAGTCCAGCAACGACAACGTCACGCCATAACGACTAAGGAGTTCCAAGTAAAGCCTGTACGCCTCCGGCTGCGCCCGACGGTGCGGAATAACCCTGCATCCACAACACAATCACTACAATCGGACGAATCAGCTTAAAGCAGTAGATTCGCGTCCGCACCTGGCCGTGAGGAGCGCGATGATGTGGAGAGGCGATAGAAGCCGAACGGCGATGGCCTGGTCGAGAAGTTTCCAGAGAGACGGCGTGTTGTTCTCAAAGCACAGGGCGGATACAATGATCTGCCCTAGCTCAGAGTTCGGTCCCTCGCCGGCGCCAACACAGCGCGCGACCTCCATCGCGCGAGCAAGGGGTAAGTCACCCCGCTCCTCTGACGCCTTGAAGGCCGCCATGAAGCGACTTTCGAGGTCGCCGGACGTGGCACCGGCGGGGTCCATGGAAGCGTCGGCGAGATATTCGATGTTATACTTCTGCAGACGACTGACAGGTTATGAGGGAGGAGAATATGAGCGGGCGAATGCTTAAAAGTGTTTGATTTTTCTGGGAGCAGACATCGCGACTTGGTGGGGACCGGGTATCGTATTTTGTAATTGATTTGGGTGGCCGTGTGGTTGAGGGAAAATATTTAGGTAAATTACAGTATAGCTCCTATAATTTTTACTTAAATTTTATTTTTTTTATAGATTTAATTAAAATAATTAAGTTCATCTATTTGATATTATTAAATTATTAATAATATTCCTACACAATCTAATTTGTGGGCACAATAAGACTAGTCAAGCTCACTTCAAATAAGATATGTCAATAGGTGCAATCGTCTAATACATACCCCACTAAGATAGAGACATGTACCTGCAAAATTTAATGAAGACAAGCACTCACCCTGGTGAAGCTTGCCCCAAAGAAGCTGGACAAAGTAAGCACTTATCCTGGACAAGTTTGACTGTTGGTGAAACTCACCTCAGTAGACCTCGACACAAGAAGGCATTTGTCTCATGAGAACTCATCATAAGGGAACACTCACCTCCACCAAGACAACTCGTGTAACACCTAGAGATTCGTGCATCGTTTCACCTGTTTTGACTCGATCTGATCTAAGGCAATCTAGTAAAATTTTGCATTTGAACTCAGCTGCATGTGTTTGAGAATATTTTGTATGCATATGAAGGTCTACATGTATTCTGAAGCAGGTCTTAGGAGTTTATTTGCATATTCTGAAAATTTGGATTTTTCCCCCTTGGGGCGGCGTAGCACAAGGGTAGGCGACGTCGCGGCTCCGAGCTCTCTAAGATTTTGCAAAATAATTCAATGTGGTGGCACTGTTGGTGATGCTGCGACATTGTGTGCTCCTGAAGGAATACTGCGGAGCACGACATCGAGCATCGTGGCGCAAAGTCCTGATTTTAAAATAAAAATATCATTTTCCACCAAAATCAAGTCATTCCATTCCCTCAAGGCAGTCGATTAGAGAGAGAGAGAGAGAGAGAGAGAGAGAGAGAGACTATTTTGGTTGACTCCATACAATTTTCAGTTGTCGGCCCATTACTGAAATTTGTTCGGCTCGAGGTACGTTGCATTTTGCTTATCTTAGTTATCAAAAATACAAGAATTTAAAAAAAAATTGATTTAAATTATAATTCTATTAGCAAACAATAGGGATAACTTGATATCTACAAAATTTTCACCGTGTACCTTCTGTATGTTATAGTAACAATAGTTTTTAACATTTAGGTATTTTTTGGAAAATTTTCACCCGCTAAATGGGAAAATGTGATTTTTTACAAATTAGATAATAATTCTGGTTCCCAAAAATAATGTTGTAGTATAATTAAAGTTTCAAAATGATGCTTTAAACAATCTCTAGTAACTTGATTATATTCCTAAAATAGTGCATTTCTACTCAGTAGTATATTATGCTGTCAGCTTAAAATATTCTATTAAATTCTAAAATGAGTTTATTTATATTTCATTTTACTGCAATGAATGGAATTATATGATTATTTAATTGAAATGTGGGATTTTGATGAAATTTGGTGGGGGTGGAGAAATTTTTGTTATAGTGTTAAATGCACATTCTAGTGCCAAAGGCGTATTCTGGTGATATACGTGCATTCTGTTCTGATGCTATATGCACATTCTGCTCTAGTGCTAGGTATTGGGAGTCATAAAAGCTTGTTTATGGCATGCCAATGCAGGAGTCATAATGTCACAATGCAATCCAATATGACCCACATATATGAGTCATACAGTGTTGGATGATGATAGAATAGAGGCAGAACAAAACATATCAAGATCTTTCATTTTGAAAAATATCAAATTTCTTTTTTAAATAATAAACGCCAAAGCTTTCTTTCTATTTATCCACAAAAGTATACAATACAGATTCTTGTTAGAACAGTACATAGCAACAGTCAAACAAAGGGCGAGAAATACAGAGATGTTTCAAAAATCTAAAATAAAAACATAAATGGTACCTTTGCACCAGTCAACCAAGAAAATCAGCCTCATCTACTCAATCGGGCCTTTTCCTTTACCCTGACTGAAATGAAATGTAGAATACGGAATGAGCTAACACAACTCAGTATATTACATTTCCCCAAATCACTTTTAATAATTATAAAACCAATAACTTAAGTTAAAGTAGTTATTCCAATCTTAATAGCAGACTTACAGTAGAGTGGTGTCAAAACAGTACAAGAAATTGCAAATAACTAGGCATGTTACAAAATTTAGAGCGTAATATGCTAAACAGAATATAAAGTAGGCTGAATAGAATGTAAAGCAGTCTAAACAGAAAGCAACAGAACTCTAAACCTTATGTCTCTCATTCAGAACTTCAAGCCCTTATACCTCTCATTCAAAACTTCTGGCCCTCAAGCTTTCTAGTACTCTCAGCACAGATAGAATTTTTGCAACAAAACTCTACACATATATAACATAACTCCCCCCAAACTCCTACGATACAAACAAAATATCATGGAGAGATGCACAATACCTCAATTATGTCGTATAATATTACAGTAAAATAGTTGAACATGGATGATTTTCAGAGATTTTTCAAACAGGCAAAATTTTAGTAATCAAACTTGATACAGTGTAGCTAAAATTCAATAATTTAGAATTTTATCAAATTATCAAAGATTATGCAAAACTATATTTTAGTGATTCAATTATTCTATGATATTATTTTTAGTGCCTGAATATTTTCCTACAATTTGAGAAAAGCAGTGTTTTAAAAATACCCGATGAAAATTTTATGAAACAATACCTAAATGTTCATAACTACGTTCTCAACAACACACCAAAGGTTACGCGGAGAAAGTTTCCCCGTATAAAAGTTATCTCTGATTGAACATTAAAAATTTCTATTTTAAATAAAAAAATACAAAAATCATCGAATTATTAAAATTGAGATAGACAAATTGCAACCTACTTCCATCCGAATAAATTTCTAAATTGGGTGGTCAATAGAAAATAACTTGAAGAGGCTCAAAACAAACACTCTCTCTAAATATCCTCCTCTCTCAAGCTGGCTATTGTGATTGGGTGAAATGTCTTTGAATAGTGGAAAATATTTTTTTATTATTAGTAAAATTTGACCGAGTGTCATGGTGCCCTTCCACACGCGCTGCAGCACTCCCCTTGGGAGCCCACAACATCGCAGTGCCACCGCAATAAATTAATTTATAAAATTTTAGAGAAGTTAACACCATACATAGCTTACCCTAGTGCTTCGGCACTGAAGGGGAAAAATTTTAAATTTCACAAATATGCACATAAACCTGGGATCGGCACCAGAGCAGATTCAGAAATTCACATGCATACTGAACATTCCCAGACACATGCAGATGGGTTCAAATGCAGAATTTAGTAAGTTGCCTTTTTCCTAATCGGGTTAGAACTGGAGTAATTGTATATTGATCTGTGGGTGTTACATATAAGGGTCATAATTCTCTGAATTCTATTCTGATGGAAGGTATATGTGGCTGAGAGAAATTTGTTATTTTCTGTTCTAATATATAGAGCACTTGTTTATTTACTCTCACGTATTGCTATTTATATTTATAATAACTGCAAATATTATTATAGTTAGTACAATAATTCTTATGAACTATTTTAAAACTCATTTGAATGATTAATAAATAAATATTTATAAATTTAGATCGGTAAGTGCATCCTGCTGAGATGTGTTAACTTAATTTATCTGTATTTTATTTTAGGGTCTGGGAAAGGTAAGGAGTCGGTTGAGTAGCGGAGTCAGGATATGATCTATCTGAGTCTATATATGTATTTCTTTTTAGATCTTTGTACAGCATTGCGTGTTATTTAAATTGCTTGTTTCGTATTTCAATATGTATACATGTACTGTAGTATAATTATTATATATACATTTTGGTGAGTAATGAAAAGAAATTCATGGATTAGTTATTTTTTGTATAGTAGAAGTTATTAGCAGATATGTTGTCTATTGTTTATTTTCTATATAATATTGGAAGAAAATATGAAAAGCTTTCCAAAATTTTGGTCTTGGGTTTGTCCTGTTGCAAGCCAATATGATAAGACCTGATATGCTTGTGTGTCATATCATGTTGGGATATGACAACTTGGCTCTCTCAATAAGCTCCCAGTCTAAACTATAGGAGACATGCACCCATCAATCTCATGATTACTATCACAACCCAACTCGACCATGACAAACCCTGTCATTCTGGGTTGCGACAACCAAATCTTAATATCTAGTTTTAGAATCTCTGAGATTCTCTTTGAATATTCATTTTAAATAAATAGCATACTATATAGATACTAAAACATCAAAGTATTGAGAAAAAAAACTCATCCACATGATTTATTTCATTTCATCAAAATATATCTACACTACCGTGCATGGTTACACATAGAAGCTACATACTGAATAATCAACTATCAATAATTATACAAAAAATAACAAAAGATATGCCTTTTAACTCTGAATAGATCTTAAACTATTAACCAATCAACTTATTCCCTTTCCCAAATCCTAAAAAGTAGAAATAAAACTACAGTCAACTAGAACAGCTCAACAGACCACACAAACTGATCTAAATTTATAAAGTATTTTATTAAATATTTTTTAAAATAATTAAAAGTAGTTAAATAAAGTATAATAAGGTACTATGCAATAATAAAACTTAGCTGTTATCCAAATATTCAAATAATAAAACTAAGCAACTAAATAAACTGAAATTCATATCATAGAACAGTTTATATCAATTTTATATTTATTTTTTTATTTTTTTCTCGGACCGAAATAGAATCTCAAAAGATTCTAGTCCCTTATAACTCATTTTTGTGCCTAAAGTAAAAAAAAAATGCTCGTGGGTACCAGAACATGGCATATAGCCACTAAAATAAGCCGTATAAGCACCAGAATACTGTAATAGCCCATATTTAAATCAAATCAAATACACTTTTTAGGAGTCATTATAATTTCAAATCATAATCTGTCTTTGTCATAATATAGATATTGTAGTAACTGAATTACATTAATTTTTTCATAATTTTTTGGTACTACTACAAATTCTTATGAAATTGACACCTGTCAATATAGGTGGAGTTTTTGGGACCCTCAGGTATCCATTTTGTAAATCGATTTCATGTAAATTATCTAAATAAAATGTGTTATTTTATAAATATTTTTTTATAATTTCTTAAGCCCAAAAAAATTATATTAAACTTTTTACTAAAAACTAATTAATTATATAATTATATTAATATTTTATTAAAATATCTTAAAGCATCATATTATATAAAATTTTCCCTTTCCTGATTATCATTCAACTAACAAAGAAGTAAATAGGTTAAGAGAGAAAGTGAGGAGAGCTAAAAAAAACTTAGGATTTGTAGGCTGTAGAGCAATTTTTTTCCGTTGTCCCTATTGGGAGATTTGCTCGTCTCATTGTAAGAAAATATTATCCTATTTTTTATTTTAATAATCTATTTTTTTGATATTTTCTTAATCAAATTTATATTTTTGTTAACAAAAAATGATGATAATTTTATATTAGTAAAATTTTTACCATGTAACATTTTATATGTTATAGAGATTGAGATTATGAATATTTTGAGTATTTATTTGAGATTTTTTATAGGATAATTTTGAAAAAATAATATTTTTTACAAATTCAAAAATTTATTTTGACATCTAAAAATAATATTTTAGTTCAATTAAAGCTTCAGAATGTTATTATATACGACCTTTGATAATTTTATTAATTTTTAAAAATGTGAATTTCTGCTTAGTAGGGTTTTATGTAGCCTATCATTAGGACATGCGGGTACTTTCTGAATTAAGTATTTATTGTAATGCATTGGAATGTGGTTATGTGATTGAGTAATAAATGATCGCTATTATCGTTTGTTTGTGTTGAAAGCGGGTTTTAAAAAAATTTAGTTTTCTTTGGAAAATTTAAATTGATGTTAAAATTTTTAATTCTAAAATCGAACATCCCATTAAAAAAAGTAAATCACCTCGGGAGGTGAAAATAAAATTTCAGGATGGGGTTCAGATTTAGAATTATAAATTCTATCTTGAATATCATAATCAAATTTAAGAGAGAACTTTGTATGGCCCCGAAGGGTCAAAATAAAGTTCAGTCAAATATCAAGCTACGATAATCAAGGGAAGTGATCGTTAATTTCATATTCGAAATCATTTTAATAAAAGATATATCTCCCCGAAAGGAGAAGATATCATTTGTTAATAATCGTTCGAACATAACGATAACGATAATCGATAATTTAATTTTTCCAATGAAGACTAATTGAATTTTGAAAATAAATTTTGAAAATCAGTTGCTGGTTCTAAATCTTCTACGAGCACAAACACTCGTAGTTAATTACATCGTGGGAGACCGGAGTCCCGTACGAAAACTTTCGATTAAAATAATGACAGAAATTTTGTTTAGAGATTTTCTATGAATGATATCAAAGAGATGAATTTGGAATCTCAAATGGGATTGGAGCAAGATTGAACACTTATTTTTGAATCAAATGAGGAAGGGTAGGAGACACTTTAGGATTCTGAAACAATTCAGAAGTGCCCCGACCTAAGCTAAGTGTTAGGCTTTAAATCTTGGATTGAAAGAATATTTAATTTGAGTTGAGTGTTTTATTAAAAATTTGAGATTATATTCCCGGAGGTTAGGGTCTTATAACTCAAAGCCTGCCCCGGATCCTAGATCTAAATTTGGACACTGGACCACAGTGATCCGAACCTAACTAATGCAGTGTAAAATCTGGGCTTACCCCGGCCTAGATTGGGGAGCCAGCTAAACCACTTAAACGCTTTAAAACCATGAGTCCGATATTTTAATGTAGAGTGGTTAGGGACGTTATTTAAGATTGGTTTAAGAAGTTGGGGTCGACATATATAGCAGATTCCTAATTGACCCCTTGACTCATATTGGGTGGAATGCTTAGACTAAAATGCAATTAAGATTTTAATTTAATTAGTTTCTAATGCGATGCATGCTGGTTAAAACTTCCAAATCTGGTATGCATGAGATTTTAAAAAGACTTATAAAATAATAATTTTTTGAAAAGACTAGACTTCCCCAGATCCAGCACCTCATCCTCATAGGTCAGATTATCTGGACTCTACCCGCAAACGGGGAAGTGTCTTATAGCAAGGAGGGAGAGAGATGTAGTAGTATGCATGCGACCCGGACGGTTCCGGCTATTCCTTAGATCGTTAAGTTTCTATGTTATTTAAATCTTAAAATTTTAAATATTAGTTATGAGTAAAAATACTTTTGGTCCTTAAAGAGCCTAACGAAATCCAGGCTAAAACATGCAAGCGCCAAAGAACTAGGAAAAATAGGCAAACCTATACGCAATCAAATTAAATCACCATACATTAAATAATCAAATTAATTAAGTAAATATCCATAGGCAAATTGCCTTGCTTATTAACACCCAGATTTACATAAATTAAAAGTGGCCGGGCACCACTAACAACAACCCGGATTCTAATACTAATACAGATGCAAGTGACTTTGAGTGGGATACTCTTTGTCTTCGACTCCTCGGTCTTCTCCTCTTTGAGCTCCTTGGATTCTTCGTGGCTGGATACCCAAAATGGAAAAGAGAACCATTCCCTTGAGGGGAAGGTTACTCTTCCCACTTTGGGTAGTAAAATGATCCAAATTTGGAGTTCCAAATGGATAAGGACTATCCCCTAAAGGGGTATCCTTTCCTCTTTGGAATCCAACCTTTGGATCTATGTATCCCAAACTCAAAGTGCCACTTTCACAACTCAATACTCAAATGAATTACATAAATATAAAAATAAAAATTCTAGACTCGATCCTGCAAGGTTATCCTAAATATTTAAATATTAAAATACATCCCAAGCAGTTATATGTATATACGTGCAGAAAAGTAAACACACTGGGCCACGCTCTTTTATTTGGGGGCTAAGCAGCTGAAGCATCTGTAGTATTTATATTTATTATTTATTTAGCCCCCCTTATTATCCTGTACGAGCGTGGCCACCTATAGAAAATTCAGTGAACATCCAGATCGCTCCTAACCTGAGGGTAATATAGTCGTCCATCACATCAATCCACAAAGTGCAGTAAAAATAAACAAACACATCAATCAATTTCAATCACAACATGCAATGAAAACTCAGAAAACCCGGCACACAGCAGAAAAGTAAACACTGGCCTAGCCTAGATCTAGAGTTGGTTGTCCTAGCAAACCATCTAAAGTGTGTGTAGAAGGTCATGTGGCTGGGGTAGATCTTAGGATGGGTAATTTGTTCAAATTATCTAATATTTGAATTTGTGGAAGGCTCAAAGAGAGGTTTAATTAAAGTTTTAAAAACTAGTATATTAAAGTTTAAATTAAACCCATTTTAATAGTTAAATGATTACTACCTTTGTTGCTCACCGAGGTCATGAAGTTTGTTTCACCTTCCTTGGGGCTAAGTTAATAGCCTCGTAGGCCTGAGTTACCCAGTAGTAATCAGGGTTGATTAAGTGATTTGAGTTTGATTAAGGTTTGAAGATTGATTAATTTTTAATTAAATTGATTGGTTGCTGGTTTTAATATAAAATTGATGTTTTCTGGAATTTTGAATGATTTATTAAATTTTAGAATTTTTTAGATTATTTTAATCAATTAATTAAAGGGTCAAAAGTTGACTTTTCAATTCAGAGTTAATTTTATAAGTTTTAGATTTTTAATAAATATTAGACCTTATGATGAGTTGTTAGACTGTTAGCACACTCAATTTGGAGTTTTCTAGTTCGGGCCTAGATTTGAATTATGGTTGACCGAAAAGTTAACTTTTTGACTTTGATCAGATTTTGGATGTTTGACATTTTTAAAAAATACTAGACCTTAATTGGAGTTTATTGACACTAAGTTTGCTCAATTTGGATTTTCCTGTAATTAGTTATGAATTTTCAAAGTTTTACTAATTATTGGAATTTTTAAAATTACTTAATTAGGAAGGTTTTTATCATTTTGATCCAAACTCATCCCAAACTGCATGGAATCACTCCCAAAGGTTAGGGATGACCCATGGGAGCATTTTCAAGTGTTTGGAAATTATTTGGGATTTTTAATGATTTTTAATTAATTAATATAATTAATTATTGATTTTCATTAAAAGTCAAATTAAAGTTGAATTAGGAGTCCAGTCAAGGAGCTTTTATTTTTCCTAGGTAGAGGACTAAGTTCTAGTCAATTTGCAGTATTATTTATAATTTTTGGACTTAATATGGATTTATTACATTGTTTTGAATTTTTTGGGTCCTAAAAAGGGATGAAACTTTGGGTAATTAATTTTCTAACTTAATGTTCTCCAAATTCAATGAAATTTGAACCTAAGGTTCATCATGTCACTAAGTTTTTTATGTTCAAGTTTAACACCTATTGGGTGTGTGTAGAATCCCTTAGGAATTGTTTAAGTTTTCTAGACTTTTCCTTAATTATTTTTTCTAGGTGTCTCTACTATTCAAATAGGCTTGAAATTTGGTGTGAATAACCCTTATACATATGCAATTATACCACACAAATTATGCATCCTAATTCTACAGAAAAATGGAGTTATGAATTTTTAAAGTTTTGGGTCCAAAATGGACCCATTACTTTTAAAATTCACATCATAGCAATTCAATGTGTATCTAAACCTAAGAAAATTATAGTGCATGCCTAAGATACCCAAATACCTTCCACCAAAATTTGGGGCTCAATTGACCACTGGATTGTGAGAAAATCACAAAAAACTGATTTTAAATAAATAGAAATATCTCACAATCCAGTAATCAAATCAACTCAAAATTTAATTTTAATAGATACTAGGGTAAATTATCTTTCCAACGAGCCCAAAAACACTAAATTTGGTGGAGAAATGAATTTACTATGAATTTTGAAAGTTATGACTATTTTTTAAAATTTTTAAGTTCATTAATAACCGGCGCTAATCTTTGGCAATGATCGGCGCCAAAACGACAGCGGCGTGTGACATTTTGATATGCAAAGTGCTATTTATCAACCACCTATCCACACCATCACTAATCCTGAGCCGTCCGATCGAGAAAGATAAAAAATCGGACGGCCGAGATCGATCAAGGCCGTTTTAGTTCAAAATGAACTAGAAAATTGAAATACTTATAACTTTCAAAATACTCTTCAAAATTTAACGAAATTTGAAACATAGGCTCATGGGAACATGAAATTTCATTTCCTAGAGTTTGGAGACCCCAAGCAATAAAATTTTTGAGCAGTTTCAAATTGAAATTTAAACTTAAAATGAGCATAACTTACAATCCAACCGTCAGATTTTTGAGATATTGGGCTCATTGGAAAGCTACAGTGATCCTCTACAGCTTTGATGAAGACACCAAGAGCTAGATCTTTTTGGATTAAAAGTTGTGTTAAAAATCCTCTTTCTCTCTCTAGAATGCTCTCACCTCACTAAAATAGTGATTTGAGGCTTGGAAATGATGGGAAGAAGCTTGGGAAAGCCTTGGAGATGGATGGAGAGGATGGGGAAGGCTCTAAGAAGGTTGGAGGCTGGAGGAGAGTTGAGGGAGAGTTAAGGAAAAGTGAATAAGGAAGAATCTCCCTTAGGTTAGATTTCTCCCACCTTAACCTTTGGCTTTTGGATTGGATGGACTTGATTTGTTTGGAGGGAGTTTGAATGCATGACAAGTGTCTCCTAAGCTATCCAAAGCTATGGAATAGGGTTGGTGGGGAGTGTGACCTCTCTTGGTCCATGGGAAAGGGGACCACAAGCATTTTCCCCCATTTGGGTGAACCAAAGCTTGGCTTGGTTTAGGGTGTTGGATTAGGGCTTATTAAGAGAGGAAATAGTCTATTTTCTAGCAGGTTTGAGTAGGTTTTGGATTGAGATAAGGGTTTACCAAGGTGTCATGGTGATGTGGCCATGATTTAGCTCTTTCTCATGGGTTTAAAGGGGTTTGGAGAAGGTTTTGACCCCTCCAAATGGGTTGACCAAGTCAACCTAAGGGGAAGCTTGACTTGGAAAGCTTTGGACATGTCAAGGGTGTCCAATTGAATGATTTTGAGGGATTGAATTGATTTAAAATGGGTTCAAGCATTGAAATTGACCTTAATGTGGGTTAAAGGTTGATTTGGTCAACCATGGTTGACTTGGTCAACCTGGTCAAACCATGAGTTGACTTTGGGTCAAAAGGTTCAAATGAGTATTTTAAGATCAATGGAGGTGGGTAAGGTCATTTGGATTGAAATTGACATTTGAAACCTTAAGGGGCATTTTTGGTCAACCTTAGTTGACTTGGTCAACCATGTCAAATCAAGACTTGAGTTTGGGTCCAATGTATTCCTAATGATATTTAGGATCCATTGGAATAGGTTTTGAATATTGATATGGGAAGGTCATGTTGAACTTTGGGGAAAAGACCAAAAATTCCTATAAAGGGCATTTTGGTCATTTTGACCCCTGGTCAACACTGGGTCAAATTGGGTCTGGAAAAGTGCAATTTACTAGTCAACCAATCATAAAAAAAGTCATGACTGCGATTGGAGGGTTTGGAAGGCTTCCCAATGTCAAATTCCACCGGATGACAAGTCTAGTGGCATAGGCTGTAAATATCTGAAGGTTTTGCAGCCTTTGGAAAAAGATTTAGTTTGAGGGGCTATGAGTGTTGGATTGAGCTCAAATTTGGAGGGTTGACCATAGAGACATGTATGATCAATATGTAATAGACAGATCATGATTTGGAGGTCACTTGACTGAGTTTCTAGGTGACAGAAAGTTCACCCAGAAAGGGTTTCAGGACCTAGGTCCTTGACCTTGAAGGTTTGATTTGGAATGTTGGATTTGGGTTAGATTTAAGAGTTAAATAATTGACCTTGAATTATTCATATCAATAGAAATCAAATGAATGATTAAAATTAATTGGATATGATTTGAAATTTGATTGAATGTTGATTGAAGGTTGGATTAAAGATTGAATTAAAAGGTAGAGCTGGGTTTGATTGTGATTGAATTGGGTCTTTATTAGGACCTTTATGACTGAGGGGTGGACAGTTCCCCATCATTAGGTCACTAAAAGGAACCCAAGTGAGTCATAGTGACCTCATACAAAAATGAGGTCAACATCGTTATAATATTATGATAATAATATGTGTGGGAGAAAAATAAGTAAAGATTGATTATTTATTAATATTGGCTAGAGACTGATTGACCTATATAGGATGGTGGGCTGACGAGCTTTATTTTAAATATGTGATTTGATGTTACCCTTGACTAATTCACGTGATACACTGATTGAGAGTTATAAATAGATGATTTCTGTACTGATGGGTAAAGAATGACGACTTTATTTACTAAGCTAAAGTTTTACTGATACTGATATAATATTAGAAAAATATTTCTTAAACTAGAACTTATTACTTTTTTAGTATGACTATTAAAATGCATGTTATTGAGACATTATTTCTAGTACTGTACATATTTATTGTTATTGCATGAATTTACTGTTATAGTATTTTTTTTACTACTCTTGCCACTAATTTTACTGTTATCGATATGGACATTGATATTATTTAATACTACTATTTATGCACTAATTCATGGTCATATATTATTTTTGTTATGATTTGACTGCAAACATACATGTTACTCATTTGTAGTATTTTGAGTTCAGATGTATGATTTGGTTACTTACTAGCAACGGCGGATTGAGGCATGGTCCCGCGGGGGCACGTGCCCCCTCTGAAAAAAAAATCTACCTATAAGCGATTGGGGCTTTTGGGCGATGGGAATGGCTAATATCTATTCGGCTTCAACGATTCAGATTCAGAAAGATAGAAAGTTGACACACACACACAGGAAGCACTCGTCTGACTTGTGGCGACGTCGCCGCTAGGGCTCTGCCTTCGGCCTCCATTGGTGCGTCCAGCCGATGCGTCCGCCGTCCAGGAAGACTTTGTTTGCTCTCATTCGTCACTGGAAGCACTCATTCGTAGGCCCGCATCCCTTGCTTTTGGATTTCACGAACAGCA
This sequence comes from Dendrobium chrysotoxum, assembly GCA_019925795.1. Lineage (NCBI taxonomy): Eukaryota > Viridiplantae > Streptophyta > Magnoliopsida > Asparagales > Orchidaceae > Dendrobium > Dendrobium chrysotoxum. Next base: position 34,811,526 of record CM034299.1, on the reverse strand, counting down.
GCACAGGAAGTCGTCGCCTCTCTGGCTCTCTTTTCTTCCGTATTGGTTACAGTCGGCAGCACATGTAAGAACTTGCTTTTAGATTCATTACTAAATTAGAATCTTTTTTTTTAGTTGTCGCGCACAGGTAAGATCCGGTCGGCTGCTCCGTGTTTTTTATAGTTTATTAGTTTAGTTCATAGTTTTTTTCCCTAAACAGAAAATTTTGAATTATAGTTTTTTTTTCACTAAACTGATAAAAAAATTAGAATCAGTACGTTATCATCACAACATTTATTTTCTGTTTAAATTAGATTCAATACCCAATATAGTGTCTGCTACATTTCAAATTAGTTTACAGTTTACACTTCAATTTATAGATAAAAAAATTTTGTTTGCTGCTTCGTTCTTTATATTTAGTTTATTGTTTTTATGTTTTATGTAGTTTAGGAGTTTGAATTTACACAAAAATTATGGAGAAATATTTGAAGAAGTCCTCACAAAATAAAAAAAGAATTTGAACATATGGTAAATCATAAAAAAAGAATTCAAATATTTAGTAGTTTATTTTTTAAATAAAATTTTTTAAAACTGCACGGTCCCAAGCCCGGATGAAAAAAGTTGAGGGCATTTAAAAAAAAAATAGGCCCCCTCTAAAAAATGTTTATGGCTCCGCCACTGCTTACTAGGCATTTGAGCTTGTTATATGTGATTAAATGATTTCAGGTTATGACAAGAGAGCAGGAGTGAGAGATTAACCAGAATTTTTTAGGTTTAGGTTCTTGTTATTTTAGTTATTCTTTTATACTCAAGACAGAATATTTATAATCTAATTGTATAGATCATGAGTAGTGTATATAATTTTTAGGAAATATATATATATATATATATTGGTCAATAATTTTATTTTTGCTGGTATTTATATTGATAAAAAAATTAAATAGCTCCGATTGTTATTTAGTAAAATATAAAAGAATAATTCTTATAAATTAGATTTTGGGGCGTCACAAATACTCTTTGATATATACAGAATTTCAAAGAATTATGGGCCTTTATATCTCTCCCAACAGATATTTTTCAATCATATAAGCAAATAGTGCATCACATTGTAGTAATTAAAGCATAATTGAACTCATTTTAGAATTGCACAATTTTTTATAATGATAAGCAACAAAAAATTTTATTGAGCCAAATTTCATAATTTTAAAATATAACAAAATTATCAAGGATTGTGCAAAATATTATTTTAAGACTTTAATTGTACTACATCACTATTTTTCATAATTTAGATTTTTTCTATTTGATAAAAGCCGCACAAATTTCAAAATGTCGGGAATAAAATTTTTAGAAAATACTCAAAATATTCATAATCTTAATCTCTATAATATATAAAGAGTTACGTAGTAAAAAAAAATTTCAGTGCAAAGTTATCCTCATTTTTAGATAACGAAAATAAAAATTTAATCAAAAAATTTAATAAAAATATCATATTTTTAAAAGTTGAGATAGGCATAGTGTGACCTACCTCAAAAGGAATAAATTTTTAATTGTGGCGACAAGCAAAAATGACTCTAAGACCTCCAAAATCTTTTTTCTCTCTCCTCTCTTTTTCTCTAAATTCTTTTTTTTTCTATCTATTAGCCTCTCTGTTAACCGAAATCCAAAAAGGAAATGGGTTTTTAAAATACTTTTTTTGTTAAGTGAAAATAAAATTTTATAATAAAATATTTAAAAGATATTTATATAATTATGCTAATTATTTAAATTTTAGCCCAAAATTCTTTTATATCTTCAAATTTGGTGATCTAAAAATTATGAAAAATATATTTATAAATTAGCTAAGCAGGTCTAGAATATTCTAATGAAATAGGTTTGCAAAACGGACATCTAATGGCCCCAAAAATCCCACATGCACTGACAAGTTTCAATTTCATAAGGAATTATACTAATACAAAAAAATTAGAAAAAATTAGTATAATTAAAACGCAACATTATATATATTATAACGAAGATGATTTGTGATTTGGATTTATAATAACTCTTGCAATAATTTTTTAATATTATAGGTCAAAATAACTCTTTTAAAATTTAAAGTTTACTAAAATCTACACACCTTAAAAAAATGTCGTTATCGACATTCCTGTTGGTGTTGAAAAGGGGTTTTGAAAAGTTTAATTTTTTTTTTGGAATGTTAATTTAGGATTTCAGTCTCGAAATCGAACACATGACCATGAATGATATATCGCCTCAAAAGGCAAAGATATAGTTATCTAATGGGTTCAGATAATGAAACTGAAAATTTTATCCAAGCTACAATAGTCGAACTCAAAGAAGGATGACATGTAACCCCGAAGGGTTAATATGATGTTCTATCAAGCATTTAACTATAATAGTATAGATGGGAGATCATTAATTTCATATTCAGGAGTATGATAACAAAGGATATATCCACCCAAGGGAAGAAGATATCGCATGTTATCAATTATCCGAATATGATAATAATGATCATTGTTGATTTATTTAATTTTTTCAAAGAAGACTAATTGAGTTTTGAAAATCGATTTTTAAAAAAGTTGATGTGGGCTTTAAATTTTCTACGAGCGGAAGCCCTCGTAGTTAATTACATCGTAGGGACGTTGAATTCCCAACAAAAACTCTCGATTAAAATAATTGCAGAAATTTTATTTCAAGATTTTTTAGGTGTGATACCAAAGAAGTTGAATTTTAGAATTTCAACAGGGAATAGAACAAGATTGAATAGTTATTTTTTGGGTCAAAGAAAGAAGGGTAGGAGACACTTTAGAATTCTGAAAATGATTCAGAAGCATCTCAACCTAATCTAAGTGTTAGGCTTTAAATTTAAGATTGAGGAGGATTTTAATTCAAGTTGAATATTTTGTTAGAAATTTGGGACTGTATTTCCAAATGTTAGGGTCTTATGATTCAACAAGAAATCTGTCCCGGATCCTAAGTCTATGTGGGGCACTGAAATACAGTAGCTCGAACCTAACTAATACAGTGCAAAATCTGGACATACTCCGGCCTGGATTAGGGAGCCAGCTAATCACCTAGGCGATTAAAATCTATGAGTCCAGTCATTTAATGTAAGAGTGGTAGGATATTTTTATTAAAGTTTTTTTTAGAGTTGGGTCCGACATCTAAAGCGGATCCTAATTAGTCCCTTGACTTATGTGAGGAGAGAATGCTAAAATATAATGCAACTCACTTTTAAATAAATTTCTAATACAATGCATGTTGATCGACTCGATTAAATATATAAAATGGAATGAAGCAGTTTTAAAAAGGCTTAAAAATAATTTTTATCCTAGAGATTGCACAGATTCCCCTTGACAGATATGCACCCTCATAGGCCAAGTGATCTGCTAGAACCCGCGGGCGGGGAAATACCTAACAAAGAAAAAGAAAAGTGCAACAAAGATATTTATGAGAACTCCCGGCGGTCTCGAACTTACTTCTTAGATCATTCAAGTTTTTATGTTATCTTAAAAAAAATTAGTTTTAATAAAAAAATTTTGCCATACCCTCACGAGCCTCCGCGTATCCAGGCTAAATCAAAAATGATATGCAAATGTCAAAAAAATTAAGAAAAATAGGCAATCCTATAGGAAATCAAATCAAAGCAAATATATCAATATAATTAATTCCTTAAAGTCAAGTCCGTAGGTAAATGCCCTATTTATTACAACCCAAGGTATATAAAAATTAAAAATGGCCGGACACCACTAATAATAACCCGGATTCTAATCCTAGAACAGCGCAAGTGACTTTGAGTGGAATACTCTTTATCTTCAACTCCTCAGTCTTCTCCTCCCCGGATTCCTTAGATTCTTCGTAGCTTGATACCCAAATGGAAAAGAAAACTCTTCCCTCGAGGGGGAAGATTATTCCTTCTACTTTGGGTAGTAGAATGATTCAAATTTGGACTTCCAAATGGATAAGGACTATTCCTATAAGGGGTATCCTTTCTTCTTTAGAATCCAACCTTTGGATCTATGTATCCCAACTCAAATGTACACTTTCATAACTTAACATTTAGCAAATTATATTAACATAAATCAAAATCCAGACTCTCCTGCAGGATTATCCTAAGTAGTTAAATATTAAAACACATCCTAAACAATTATATATATATATATATATATATATATATATATATATATATATATATATATATATGTATAAAAAGTAAATACACTTGGTCATACTCTTTTTATCTAGGGGCTAAGCAGCTGAAATACATGTATCATTTATATTTATTATTATTTAGCACCCTTTATTTTCCCTGCATGAGCGTGACTACCTGTAGAAAATTCAGTGAGTATCCAGATCGTTCATAACCTAAGAGTAAACTATCACCCATCACATCAATTCACAGAGTGTAGTAAGAAAAGTAAGCAAATACATCAATCAATTTTTAATCACAACATGCAATGAAATCTCAAAAAATCTTGCATATAGTTGAAAAGTAAACACTGGCCTAGCCTAGGCTAGAGTTTGTCATCCTAGCAAACCATCTAAAGTGTGTGCTAAAGGTCGTGTGGCTGGGGTAGATCCTAAGCTGGGCAATTAATTTAAATTATATAGTGTTCAAATGTATTGAAGGCTTAAAGAGAGATTTAATTAAAGTTTAAATATTAATATATTAAAGTTTAAATTAAATCTATTTTAATGGTTAAATGACTACTGTCTTATTGCTCATCGAGGCCGTGAAGTTTATTTCACTTTCCTTGTGGCTAAGTTAATAGCCTCGTAGGCCTGGGTTACCCAGTAGCAATCGGAATTGATTAAGTTGATTTAGTTGGTTAGATATTAAGGGGTGATTAATATTGATTAATTTAATTAATCACTAATTTTAAAAGTTAAATTAGTTTATATTTTCTATCAACAGGTTCATGGCATTGTGCTACCTGGCTCAAGGAATCAAACCTCCTTAGGACATGTAGCCCCGCAGCCCGGAGTAGTCCATCCTAAAAACCTTGTTAATGTAGTTGAATTAAGGATTTTAATTTAGTTAAATAATTAAAAGAAACTTAATTTTGATTTTTTACACTCCATTGAATTCATTCGTGGCGTTGTGCCACCAAGCTCGAGGAACTAGGCCTCCTTAGGACACTTAACCCCGCAGCCCAGAGTAGTCCATCCAATAAACTTCATCTTTGGAGTGATTATTATATATTAAAATATTGTTTGAGTATTTTATTAATCAAATTAAAATTTTCTAGAATTTTAATAAATTATTGAATTTTTTGAATTTATTGGAATTATTTAATGGCATTAATCAAGGGCCTAAAAATTGACTTTTCAAATTAAAATAAATTTTGAAGGTTTTAGAATTTTAGTAAATATTAGACCTTAGGATGAGTAATTAAATTGTTATTATGCTCAATTTAGATTTTCTATGAAAAGTTATGATTTTTTTAAGTTTGGGCCTAAATTTGAACTACGGTTGATCGAAAAATTGACTTTTTAACTTTGACCAAATTTTGGAGGTTTGGTATTTTTAATAAATACTATATCTTAATTGGAGTTGAATGATACTAAATTTGATAAATTTAGAATTTTTTATAATTAGTTATGAATTTTTAAAGTTTTCTCAATTATTTGAATTTTAAAATTATTTAATTATGGAGGTTTTAGAAGTTTTGATCCAAATCAACTCCAAATTTCTTGGAATCACCTCCAAAGGCCAGCAATGATCCAAGGAGGTGTTTCCAAGTGTTTAGAATTTATTTAAAATTTTTAATTATTTTTAATTAATTAATTTAATTAATTGTTAATTTGTTTTAAAATTAGATTAGAGTCAAATTAAGGGTCAATTGAGGGGGCTTTTAATTTGCATGTGCTAAGAATTTAAATATGTTTAATTGGAGCATTTTAGGGATTTTTTGGAGTTAAAATGAATTAATTATTAATTATTCAAAGCTTTAGGTCAGATCTAAAGGGAGAAAATGGGGTCCCTGGTGTGTGGACCAAATGAACACCAAACTAAGTGAAATTGGACCATGAGATCACCTGATCTCAAGGTCCAAACACACTAAATTTGAGCCCAAGTGGAGCTCTCTAAGGGGGCTAACCAAGCCACCTAAGGTGACTTCTAAGTCACCTTAGAAAATTCCTAAGGATCTATCCTAGGCTCTGATTGGGGAAAAATCAATTGCTCTATACTCCTCATGCCAAGCATTATCATCACACCAAAAATCAAATCCTAACTCTCATTAGAAAGATCATAGAAGCAATTTGAATTCAAGGGTTAAACCATGACCCTTGATCCCAAATTGACTAAACCAAGCCCTTAAACACATTAAACAGGGGAGGGAAATTTTGGACATGTTAGGGACATGTCCAAATTCATTCTCCTAAAATTCCAAGCCATTGTCACTTCAATTAGGCTTGCAAATGCATAAATACCATAAACATTCAAATTGAAATTAAGCATTACACAGAACAATCAGGGCTTGGAATCATAGGGATTTTGAAGATATCTTTGAGACCTTTCCAATGAGCCTAAGAACACCTAATTTGGCCAAGTGGATTGAGAGATCTAATTTTTTTAAGTTTGCCATGATTTCTGGATTTAATAATTTTGGAATTATCCAGTAAGTCGCGCTTTTACACGCGGGCGTGTTCGGATTGGCCAGCTAATCATTGGTGGCTGACTAGATAACGCGGCATTAACCAGAGCCGTCCGATGGAGGATCAAACGGCGGGGGATTAAATCCAGCCCGAGACCGCGGGATCTAATAGGGGTAGTTGACTGGGATCAACGGCTCTGATTTAGTCTTCCACCTCCCGCGGGATCCCATAGCCATAGAGCTTCTTCGGCAAGATCCGAGAGATCCCACCGGCGAAATCCCTTGAAATTTCTCAGGGAGCATCACGGCAATGAAAACCTTCAATCCAACGGTGAAAATCTATTGGGGTGAAGGTTTCCTTCACACTTGACCGGACTACCTACTTAGGGAGCTCGGGATAGAGTTCTCACTATGGAGAAAGTCCCAACGGATGGGTTTTTCTCTCATGAAGCTTCAGGGGATGAGTGCGAAGACTTCTCCTTCAGGCATCAGGACTGGAGGATGGTCGAAGGTATGACTTCGAGCGGACCGTGCACGAACTTCACCGGAGTTTGCTCGAACGTATCACTGGAAGAGGCTAGGAGACTAGGGAATGGCAGGGGAATGCTCTAGGAGCTCTGGGGTGGATTTTTAAAAGCTAGGATGTGAATCCCAGGGACTGGGAGAGGGTGCCCTGTTAAAGTATCTTTCATGGCCATGGATGGCTGGGATTGATCAGGGCAATCGTTGGATGGCCTCTAGGTGGCAGGGGACATCGTCCTAGAAGTATGTGAGCTGGAAGCCGACGAGCCCAGGCTCTCGAAGCCTTTGGATGGAGCTTGAGGATGGGGGGAACAACGGAGCTCTATTCTCATTCGTTCTAGCAGCCGTTAGTTAGGGACTGGGTCGAGTCAAGGTAGAAAGTTGTCTGGAGGTCCGGTGAGCCCAAGGGAGAGCTCAATTGGGCATGGGGGAACCCAATTAACTGGGATGGCTCGGGTTGACCCAAACCTATATGGTTTGGGTCGGTTTGAGCTCAACCCAGGTCAGGCCAGACCATGGGTTGGATATGGGAGGTTGGTCATGAACTGGTGTACGCAATGTAAGTGGCAATTGGGTCTGAATTATCCTGGGATGGGAGATAGCTCAGGTCAAAGGACTTTTGACCATTTTGGGCTGGCCTAATGGTTGACCCAAGTCAACCCAAAGGTTGGGCTGACTAGGGTTGGTGTGTTAGACTTAGGGCCATCTAGTAGAGGTGTTGGTTAGGTTCAATTGGACTTAGGATGAGAGTTGGCTCAATCTCAAGTGGTTTTGACTACTTTAGGTTAGCCTAACTTCTATCCCAAGTTGACCCAAGGTTTGGGTCAACTAGGGTAGGTGCATTGGTTCATGGGGAACCTAATGATGCCATTAATTAGATCCAGTTTGGATTGGATTAGGAGATGACTCAAAGGAAACCTCTCTTTGGGCACTTGGGTCAAGCCAAAATGGCTAACCAAAGAGGGCCCAAAGCTTGGGTCCTCAAGAGGGGTCTCTTGGGGACCCAATGGGTCATCCCCATAGGTCTAGATGGTCTTGGTCAAGGAGTTTCGAAAGGTTGGAAGTGTATGAGAGATTAGGTCTAGCTTGGTTGACTTGGTCAACCAAGTTGACCTAGGGTCAAAGTTTGGGTTCATTGAGTTCAAACTGACCATTTGAACTCAATGGAGGTGGTCTCATGTCAAAAGAAGTTCATTTGGCTTGGAATGACCATTTGAATCCTTAAGGGGCATTTTGGTCAACCATAGTTGACTTGGTCAACCAGGTCAAACCAAAAGGTGGATTTGGGTCCAATGTGTTCCTAAAGTCACTTAGGATCCATTGGAATGAATATTGGAGTTTGATATGGTTAAGTAATATTGGATTTTGGGAAAAAGATCAAAAATCTCCTTAAAGGGTATTTTGGTCATTCTGACCCCTGGTCAATTTTGGGTCAAATTGAATTGAGAAAAGTGTAGACTATTGATCAATAAGTTCTAAGGGAGGGCATGGGTGTGATTGGAATGTTTGGAGAGGGTCCCAAGGTCAATATCCATTGGATGGTAAGTTCAGTGGCATAGGTTGTAAATAATTGAAAGTTTTGCAGCCTTTGAGAAAAGATTCAATTTCAGGAGCTAGGAGTGTTGGATTGAGCTCAAATTTGGATGGTTGACCCTAGAAACATATCTAAACAATATGCAACTGATAGACCCTAAATCAGAGGTCATTAGGCTGGGTTCCAAAGGATTTAAAAACTCTCCTTGAAATGGTTTCAGGACCTTAGTCCTTAGCCCTTGGGTTTGATCTGGAATTTTGGAATTGGATTGGATTTTATATTTGGAGAGTTGGAAATGACTTGTCTGTGTCATTAACAATCAAAGAGATGATTATTGATGATTAGATGGGATTGGAATGTGATTGAAGGTTGATCAAGGGGTTGCCTGGGATTGAAGTAAAGCTTAAAGTTGGAGGGTGGAGTTTGGATTTGAATAGGATTGGATTGGGCCCTAAATAAGGCCTATATGATTGAGTGGTGGACATCCCTCAATCATTAGGTCACCATAAGAAGACACAAGCAGGTCCTAGTGACCTCATACAAAAATGAGGTCAACAGTTCCTAAATCAAAATAAGTTAAAATAAATGTGGATATAGCTGTCTCATCTCAGATTCATTCTCCCAAGTATCCTCTCTGGGGATCATGTGCTTCCATTGCACATTAACTATATGAATTTATTTGCTCATCAATTTTCTCACATCATATATCAAAATCCTATCGGGTTCTATCCAATAATATAAATTCAAATGAATCTTAATATCATCAGCGGATAATCTCACAAAACCAGACACCCACTTTCTCAAAGATGATACATAGAGCACATTGTGTATATCAAATATATGATCAAGTAACAATAACTTGTAAGCAGAACTACCAATCCTCTCAATAATCTCAAAAGGTTCAATGTATCTTGGACTTAGCTCGCTGATTCTCTCAAATATGCTGACACATTTTGTAGGGCTAACTTTGATATAAATAAAGTTGTCAATCTGAAACTCAACCAACCTATATTTTTTATCATAATATTTCTTCTACCTATCATGTATCTCAATCTTTCTCTGATCAAATGGGCATTGTTGTAGTGTCATCCATAAAGGCTAGCCCTATCACCTATCTATACTCCACTTATGTCAAAGTCAAAAGGAGTCTTGCAGTTCTTATCGTACATAACTTCGTAAGGAGCCATACCTATAATATAATAAAGTACTGTGCAATAATAAAAACATAGTAGTTATCCAAATATATAATAAAATTGAGCAGTTAAATAAACTGAAATTTATATCACAAAATAGTAAGCTGAGATTCATATCACAGAATAGTTTATATAAATTTCATATTAGTTTTCTCTTCTTATCTCGAACCTAAAAAGAATCTCATTGGATTATGGTCTCTTATAACTCGCTTTTTTATTTATAGCACCAAAGCATGTTCGTAGGCACGAGAATATGGCTTATAGCCACTAGAACATGCCTTATAGGCACCAGAACACTTCCTGACACAGATAAAATCTCAAAAAATTCTAACCTCTTATATCTCCCAACAAATATTTTTCAATCATATAAGCAAATAATGCATCACATTCTAGAAGTTAAAGTATAATCGAGCTCGTATCAGAATTGTATAATTTTTTATAATGGTAGGCAATAGAAATTCCTACTGAGCAAAATTTTACAGTTTTAAAATATAATAAAACTACTAATTATTGTGTAAAATATTATTTTAAGACTTTAATTATACTATAATACTGTTTTTTACTATCCGGATTATTTTCTATTTGATAAAAGCCGCACAAATTCCAAAATATCGGGTATAAAATTTTCATAAAATACTCAAAATATTCATAATCTCAATCTCTATAACATATAAAAAATTACACAGTAAAATTTTTTTCAGTGCAAAGTTATCCTCATTTTTCTGTAATGAAAATAGAAATTTACTCAAAAAGTTTGCTAAAAACTTCATATTTTTTGTAAATTAAGAAAAATTATAGTGTGACCTATCTCGAGACAAAAAAATTTCTCAACTGCGACGATTGGCAAAAATGGCTCTAAGATCTCTAAAATCTGGCTTTTCTTTCTCTCTCCTCTCTTTTTCTCTCATTTTTTTTCTCTGTCAACCGAAATCCAAAAAGGGAATGGGTTTTCAAAATGCTTTTTAAAGTGGAAAGAATATTTTATAATAAAATATTCAAAGGATATTTATATACTTATGCTAATTGTTCAACTTCTGTCCAAAATCTTTTTATATCTTCAAATTTGACGATTCAAAAATTATGAAAAAATATTTATAAATAAGTTGAGCATGTGTAAAATATTACGGTGAACTTGGATTGTAAAACGGACATATAATGGTCCAAAAATCCCATATGTATTGACAAGTATCAATTTCTTAAGAAATTATACCGTTGACAAAAAATTAGAGAAAAATTAGTGTAATTAAAACACTATATATATGTTATGACGAAGATGATTTATAATTTGAACTTATAATAACTCGTGAAATAATTTTTAACTATTATAGGTCAAAACAACTCGTTTAAAATTTAAAGGTTACTACAATAGCGACCTCATTAATCATGCTAGAGTCCCCAGAACAAATGGACTCACCAAAGGCAATCATTTAAGTTAAGGTATATGGATGCAGCTATTTACCCCTGTTGTTGTGCTTGTGTTAGGGCGGCTTTTAAAGACCATAAAGGGATGTTATTGCTTACGACAGGAAAGAAGGTTTAGCATTGGGATGTTACTCAAACTGAGCTTCTTGTTGTTTCATAGCTTTTTTGGGAAAATGTACATGATGGGAACATTCCCTCTTCATTTTTATTATTGCTAAGGGAAGATAGTGATAAGATACCTCATACATAGTTGTATGTTTTTGTATTCTTTTCTTTTCATTTTAATATAATTCAAATGCATGTTCAAAAAAGAAGAAGCAATCATCTATGTTATTCGCCCTAAAGAACTCACCGAGGATACTTGCTCAATAGGACTCGCTTAGGGCACTCACATGAGAGACATTTGTCAAGACCACTCACCTCAAGTACTTGCGGGAGATAACTAGAGTTATGTTATATATGGGTATCCATGTGTGCACGTTATGGACTAATTCAGGTGTATCTAACACTCTATAATCATCCAGTTGTGTATTATTTATTTATATCTCTAAATATAGCCTCTCTCGTAACCCTCTCATCCCTATAAATAAGTGGTTGAAAAATACCTTTTGAATATGATGTTATTTCACTATTCACTAAAAGTAGTTAATTTCATAATTCTTCTTACTCACCTAATGGACCTCAATCAAGCACTAAGAAGTTTAATTGAAAGCTTCACAATGCCATTTGAGGGACCTCAATCTTGCATGTGTACAATCAAAAATAGTGTCTCGACAAGAGAAAGCTAACCAGCTAAATATTGCTCAATTCTGACATCATTAACAAAGCTAATTTCCTAAAGAAACTTTCTAACATTAAGGGGAACAACACACATGTAAGATAGAGTGTTGGGGATTTTGGATAAAATAATCAACATATTACTTCAAAAAACTAAAATAAATCATTCTACATACAAATGATACCTAGACTTGGATAGAGCTCACATATTTGAAGAATCTTAAAAGCTCTACTAGTTAATAAACACTAGCAATCATCGTCACTTGTCGAAGTTACCTTCCACCAACTAACACCAATATCTTTTTCATAAATTGGACACAAAATAGCTCTAAAGTTTTCAATCATGCATCCTATGTGGCATCATAGTTGATTAGATCATACAACTCAATTTACCTATTCTAATTTACGATCCAAGATCACATAGATGATCATGTAAAGAGAAAAATTATATATGTTGTTCAAATATTTATTGACATTTTGGGTTAATTATTTCTACAAACTTACTAAATGATCTTAAAAAGAGCCAACTTTATGAAATTTATGAAGGTCACTCAAATCTTTTCCAATAATGTCTTTTTATGCTTGTCGAGAATGATCGACGATTATCATATCATTTTATGATCAACTTATATTTCAATCATGTTTCTCTTGGGCTAATCCAACCAACTAACTTAGACTTCGTTTGGAATAGCTTTCTTATCGTCTTATAAAATAGCTTTCTAGAACAAAATTTTTGTACTAAACAATTATTTTAAAAAATAATAAGAAAATTGTCTGAAACTAACTCTTAAATGTGATCATAGTCATCGAATATGACGATGATGATCATATCATTTGACGATCAAATTATATTCAAACAAACCTAGATGTGGTGACATGTTATACTAATATTTTAATTAAGTAGATTATATCATAATGATAGATTAATATGTTAAAAGGTCAAATTTAATGAACAAGGTGAGCAAAGCAAGTCAATGGTGTCATGATTATTATATAATAAATTCACATCTGAATTCACGCCGCCTCAATTGTTTATGTTGGGAGAGATTATTATGTCCGGTGTCCTGACCGTCCGAAGGCGACTCCGGATGAGCCACATCACCCGAATGCACTGGGCCTGGGTGATGTGGCGTATCCGGATTCGTCTCTGGACGAATCCGGACACCGGACGTAATAATTTTTCTTATGTTGGAGTCATTGCTGCTCCTTTTTGGATTAATAATACAATATTAGACTTCTTTTGTACGCGTTTGATTTCACCAACAAATAATATTTCATTTAAGTATAAGTTTAATTCATATATAAATAAAATATTCAGTTTAAAAATAATCACTTAATTAGCCCATCAGAAAAAAAAAATTATTTTGCCTTACTTTTTATTTCAAAAGAAATATAAATTTTGTAGATATAATTTTTCCTGGAAAATGTTAAAAGTGAGTATTTGGCATATTGAAAAAATAATGTAGAGTAAAATAGCACACAATAAAAAAAATGTAATATATTTAAAATATTTTGACCTATTTATATGAGTGTAAAATAAATATATGTAATTATTATTTTTTAAAAATAAAATAAATACAATATAAAATTTAATATTTGAGTTAAATCAACTATCTCAAAAGTTTCAAATTTATAAAGAATTAAAATAAAAGTAATGACATATAGTAAATTCTCATGAATTAAAATATTATTTGACAAAATAAAATCACATTAACATATTAAGATTAAGTAAACCATAAATCAAAAAATTTTGATCAAAAAAAAAAATTATAAAATTATTAAAACATGCTTTATCAAATAAATTAATAATCAATCAAAATATATATTTTAAAATTTCTAATTTTAATTTGAATTCACAGACTCTTTCACAATGAATCAAACTGTAAATAAAATGGTAATGCAATGCTGAATTATTTTATTTACATTGATTTCCCTAAGAGAAAGTTTTCAAATTTCATATGTCGTTAAAAGAATATATTATGAAAGATACACAGTATTTCAAGTGTTAATAATTGCTCTTTTTTTATCAAATTATATGCTCATTTAAACCTCTAGCGCTCATGCAGATATAAGGCCTCTTAGGGACTATAAAAAAAAACTTCTATAAAAAACTAAATGCCCTCTGAGGCTCACTCATCGATAAATTCTCAGAAACTTCTTAAAAGGTGAAGACCTAATCTGCTCACCAAACCTTATGAGGGTGATGTGTTTGACAATCCCATCTAGAAACTTTTAGCAAGAAAGATGTCTAACACTAGATTCCCTCTAAGAACAGTAAAAAGATAGAGACCATGTATATTTAAACCACCCTCTTCTTGGATCTTTCATTTATTTAAGGGTTTTGAGAATTGTTGGTTATGTGTTAATGACCTCATTAATAATAATTTAAATCTCAATAAAAAATAAATGAGATAAACAAATATGTGAACCATGACTTTCATAAAACTAGAATAAAAAAGCATGGGAAGGACTCCTCCAAAGAAGACCCCATGAAGAATCATAGGATCAACACTCAAGATTTAACAAGCTTCATTCAAGAGTATCTAGAAGTAGCACTACATTGATTCTTGCCATCACTATGGTGAATAACAAAATAATGGGAATAGTTCATGATAATTCTTCTACGTATAAAGATTTGATCAGCTAAGAGCATGTACACATGTACAATTCAAGAAAAGTGTTGATAGTTCCATAAGAAAGGTAGGGGTGTCAATATTAGACCGGACCCGAACCCGACCCAAAAATTTCGGGTTTGGGTTGACCCGAACCCGAAACGGGTCGGGTTCGGGTTCAACAATTTGACCCGTTTAAAAAATCGGGTCGGGTTCGGGTTGACCCGTTGACCCGAAACTGACCCGTTTTTGGCCCGAAAAATCGTTTTTGACCCGGCAACCCGAGATTGACCCGTTTCTAACCCAATTTTGACCTGAAAAGCGGAGATTGACTCGTTTTTTGACCCAAAAACTAGCAGTTTTTTGTTGGCACCGGGTCATTCAGGTCGGGTCGGGTTGACCCGGACCCAAAGCGGGTCAGGTTCGGGTCAGGAAAACCGACCCGTTTGCAAAAACGGGTCGGGTTTGGGTTGACCCGAATAGTGCCGGGTCATTTTCGGGTTCGACCCGTGACCCGAAATTGACACCCCTAAAGAAAGGGAGTAGAATTACGTTAGGGCCTAGCGCTTGATCATACCATGCAATGCTTAGTATAATAGCGAGTCAGAAGCATGTTAGATGGGCATGATGATATTCTGTTAATAAAGGTACTCATACGGATTAGTAAACTTGCAGGGTCGATGTGAGGCAATTTAAAACTCAATCGTACAATATATTATCCAACAATAATAGAGAACATAGATGCTTTCTAAAAATCCCATCGAAAGAGAAGGTAAACTTGTCCCCAAGCTGAGATTCCTCATAGTCAAAGTATCACAAGTCAACCCAAAGGCCTTCACAAGGGAGGCACTCAGCCCTAAGTGGAGGCAAATTCATCGCTCCTCAAAGATTGAGAATCATTTGACTTACAGAGTTACAGGTGGTAAGTGAGTCGAGCAGAATTGTAAAGGAGAACTTTGTCAAGCATTACAGAAAAAGACAGAAGATCTTTAGGTGTCGTCGATTGACACATTATTCCCTTAGTTAAGATGTGAGAGGAAGACTAAATTTGATGTGGTTGGGATGTGATGGTCCTAATTAGGGGAATTTAAGAAGACAAAAGATATTGTTCTATGACCCCTCATACATTCAATAAAATCTATGAGGGTAGAAGCATAGGTATCGTCGATTGACACATTATTCCCTTAGTTAAGATGTGAAATAAAGTGAGACTTGATTTCCTATCCTTTGATTTGTAAATTACTTCATCATTTGACATGAGGGAGGTATAAAGTGACACACCAATGCTTCATGCATTATGCCTATTTTCCACTGATGAATCCAAACAGGGGTTTTTAAGTTCATGTATACAAATGGTTGATGATGTTCAGCTAATCAATGAAGGTAATATGGGTTCCAACAAATGAAACCAAATAATTATGTTCCCGAAATCAAGCTAGTTGAGTAAAGAGCAATCTCAATTATCTTTGCCTCTTTTGATTACAAGCACTAGCACAACAACAAGCCTTTATCTCACTAAGTGGGTCAACTACATGAATCTTTTTTCTCCATTGTGTCCTTTTAAAAGTCAAATTCTCATTTAAATGTAATAAAAAATGTCATTTCTAATATTTTCTAACCAAGTCTTTTTAGGTCTACGTTTGACTTTCTTAACATTGATCAAATCTGATACATCCACTCTCCTAACCGGGTCATCGGAAGGCCAACATTTTATGTGTCCAAACCATCTAAGGCGGTTCTCTCTAATCTTATCTTTCATTGAGCTAATCCAACCTTTTCACATATATACTTGTTTCGCATTATGTCTCTAAGACTGAAGCCACTCATCCTCCTGAGCATCACAATCTCTGCAACACTTAACTTAATTTTATACTTATCTTTTAATGGCCAACATTCAGCACCACAAAGCATTGCATGTCTCATCACCATCTAACACACAACAGGCCTGATGTAATCCCTATCCAACTTGAATTCTACTAATAATATCCTCATCTATTTCACCATCACTTTGAACAATATACCTAAGATATCTAAGACGTGTACTCTTATTAATGACTTGATCGCCTAAAGTCACAATCCCCCGACTAGATTTATTACTATTAAAATTACACTCCATGTATTCGGTTTGAGATCTACTCAAACAAAAACCTTTAGGCTCCAAGGTTGACCTCCATAATTCAAGTTTTACTTCAATGCCCTCTCTAGTCTTTTTAACAAGAAGAATATCATCAGCAAAAAGCATACACCAGGTTAAATCCTCTTGCAAATTGATCCTGGATGTTATCCAACAAAAACAAGAAAATACTTTGTAAACCCACCTTATGTTTGAACACAAGTAACAGCTCTTGCATACATATCCTCAATGACTTGAATATCAATATTATTAACTCCTTTCTCTTCTAGAACTCTCTAGAGCACTTCTCTTGAAACTTCATCATATGCTTTATCTAAATCAATAAATATCATATAGATCCTTATTCTCTCTATACTTCTCCATCAAACCTCTCAATAAATGCATAATTTTCATAGTAGACTTACCCGGCATAAATTCAAATTGATTTTGAGAAACATTAGTATCACGTCGTAACCTATGCTCAATAACTCTCTCCCATAGTTTTAATGTATGACACATTAACTTAATTCCTTTATAATTCGATCACTCTTGTGCATCACCTTTATTCTTAAAATAGGAATCAACACACTCCACTCATCTGACACATTTTTAGTCTTCAAAATAATATTGAAAAGTTTAGTAAGTCAAGAAATTCCTTCATCTCCTAAGAATTTTCACATCTCTATTAGAATACCATCAAGTCCAACAGCTTTTCCACACTTCATTTTTTTAAAACCTCTCTAACTTTGATTTTACTAATATGATGATAAAAATAAAAATCTCTATTTTCATTTATGGTGTTAAAGTCACTAAAGTCAATTGTATCTCACAATCTTCATTGAAAAGCTTATCGAATTATCTCATCCACCTTTGTTGAATATCCCTTTCTAATAAAATATATTTTTTATCTTAATTCCTAATGTAGTTCACTTGAACTAAATCTTTACATTTACTATCTCTTTACTTGGCTAACTTACACATGCATAAATCATTAAAAACTAAATTATTTGCATTGCATATTGCTTTCTTAGAGTCATTATGATCCCCTTTATATTTTTTTACCAACTTTCTAAGTTTTTATATCTAAATCAATTTTTTATAACAAAACTTCTTATTATTGATCTTTTATTACGCATTTTGACTCCACCACCAATTATTTTTACTATTACGAGCTTTTACTTTTGATACAGCAAACACATTCTTTGTAATATTTTTAATATCACTAGCAAAATTTTCAAACATAATATTAGCGTCTTCATGCACAGTCAAAATATTAAGATCTTAAATTTTACTCTCAAAAATATTTTGCTAATGTTCTTTAAAGGCCCCATCTAATCTAAGATAATATTTAACTTTATTTTTCATATTCCAGCTCTTCACCTTAAAGTTAAAAACTAATAATTGATGTTAGATACATAAACTTTCACTGAGAATAAATTTACAGTCTTTGCAATCTAAACAATCTATTTTTTATAAGGAAATAATCAATCTGAGTTTTACTATATACTAGGGGTGTAAAAAATTGACACGACCCGAAAACCCGACTCGAACCCGACCCGAATTTTTTGTGTTAGGGTCAACCTGAATTCGAAACGGGTCAGGTTCGGGTCCTGATTTTCGTCCTGTTTCAAATTCCAGTTCGGGTTGACTCGGAAACCCGAGAATGACCCGATTTTGACCCAGAATCATGTAATTCGAGCTTATTTACGGGATTTGACCGAAGAAGTGCACGAAACGGAGAAAGGTACCAGCGAACTCCCGTCGTTGCTTCCGATCAAAATGTTGTAACTTCCCATCCGACCAGAAGAGAACGTCGTCCAAGGAGCGAAATGGAACAACAATGAAGGAGCCAGTGACTCACGAACCCGGTCGGCACTTGGCGGGTCAAGTTCGGGTCAACCCGAACCCGATGTGGGTCAAAGTTCGGGTCCGAAAAACTGACCCGTTTTTAAAAATGGGTCGGGTTCGGGTCTGGTCGAATAGCGCCGGGTCAATTTCAAGTTGGACCCGAACCCGACCCATGACCCGAATTTGACAGCCCTACTATATACATTCTTATAAGTGATAAAATTCTCTCCTATTTTCTTAAATAAGATATTATCAATTACAAAATTATAAGTTATAGCAAAATATAATATGATCCTACCATCTTTATTGGTTGATCCAAACTCATAACTACCATAAATGCTTTTAAAATCTTCTATCACTCTACCAACATATCCATTTAAATCTCTTCCAATAAAAAGTTTTTCTTCAATAGACATCTTTTATATTAATTCTTCTAAGACATTACAAAATTTTAATTTTAAACACATATCCAAATCTATTTGATGAACATAAGTACTTATAATATTAATAATTTTAACATTAACAACAATTTTTAAAGTTAGTACATAAAAAAATTCAAAGAATCAATTCTTACAAGGAAAGCCAAAGGAAAAAAGCCACTAAATATTTCCCACTTAAAGAATTGTTGCCCATTAACATGAAAAATTTTACAAGGTACCTACCTTCAGTGTATGATCAGATAAGATGTGAATAAAAGAAGAGAAAAAAAAATGCTAATGTCAGCAATTACAACGAAGATGATGTTCAGCATTCCCAGAGGAAGATGGACATAAGTCTTGCAAGGATGGATGTAATAAAAGGGAAAATTTTGTCTATGATCTCGTATACGATGTTTGAAGCTCAAGCAAAGATTGGGGAGCAAATCATGTGGGTGACAATTGCAGCACAAACCTTGTAAGTGATTATTGATAATGGTTGTTCGGGATTGTTCGGAGGCTTTGGGCGACCTTCAAAACTTTGAAAATTTTCATGAAGAAATTGAATGAAAAGCTACTTACAATTTTAATGAATGGAACGTTGATCTTTATTCAATATATTTCTGATAGATATTAACAACACACAATGCAGATCTTGCCTTCCTATGATCAAACTATGATTTGATGATGCAACCCTTAGGTCATCTACGGGCTACTAGCAATGTTCTAATGATTATCGCCACCGACGATATCATTAATCGACGATTTGAATAACCATATTGCAAATTTCAAAGCTATAACACATCAGAGGTGATAGATTGAAGTTTTCCATGTCAAATTGACAAGAATGATTTCGAGAAGATTATTCGTCTCCAAACTACGGAACCAAAAAACACGTTGACAATGTTAACATCTTATATGCATAAGCTCCTCTCATCAAAAAAATCATGTCATCACAAACAATTCACAAAATGATATACTATGCAAGCCATAAGGATATGATTCTGATAATCCCAAATCTTTTGGGTTAAATTGCACAAGAATGCAACCACACAATCAAATGGCTTCAACATGTTGTTTGCAACAAAGCAAGTCCATGGCTTAAAATAGCCATCACAATGGTAATATGGATGTTGATGCTTCCATCCTTGTCATCCATGTTTGTCACATACGAGAGAGAGAGAGAGAGAGAAGGGATAAATATTTTGGCCTAAATTGTCTTGCCATTTTAGCTGCTTGATTCAATCTAATTGGCTTTGTGTGGGCTCTTAATCGCACGATCAGGAATCTATGGACTTGTCCTGGATTGTTCTTTGCATTGGCTAGCTGTGACAATCGATTTGAGATTCATGGCTTTGTTGAGTCAAAATTTGTACTAATTACATAGGGACTTTTACAATCCAAACAATAAGAACATTCATTATGTACCTTAGTAAGATCAACTTTAAAATAACTTCGTCTTTATTCAGGACCGATTTCATTTTTCCTAGAGCTTTGATATAAATTATAGAGAACTTTCGAAAAGGACCAAAAAAAAATGCAAAAGTTTTTCCCCGTCCCACCTCCACTTTTTAAAAGGTGATGAAGCAGTGACAATAATGATGGTAGCAGGAAACTAACAACTAACCAATTATAATAGTGATGAAGATAATAATTGCACCAAGATAAGGGAATCCATTCCAGTAAAATATTCAATAAGTTTGCTAGCAGAAGCTACGATTTAAAAATCAATAACTGGACAGATTATATCACAAGAAGATGAAATTGCACTGGACAGATCATAAAATTATCCTCCTAGACGGCAAGCTGAAATTTCACTCCCCTCAGTTCTGTGTAAAAAATCACAAAATAAGCAAACAATAAGACATTCGAACAAGAAAATGTAAATCCAGGAGTGAGCAGAATTAAAACAAGTGATAACTGAGGGTTGTAGTTTAGAAATAATGCATCTGTCAGAGAAAAATGAAGAGTGACAAAATAAATGCGAGCAGGAGGCACCCCACCACGAAAAAAGAAGCCAAATCTCTGTCAAAAATTAAGAGAGTGACAAATAAATGCTGTCAGACATCTTGTTCCTCCCATAATATGATAACAGCAATTATCACAAAAAAAAAAAAAGATAGCAGCAGCTGCAGGGAACGTGATACGCAAGGAACAGTATTATAACTCAACTGAAGTCGGAAAAAAAAAGGTTAAATCCAAAAAAAAGATCCTACTATTACTCATATGTAGTCAATTTAATACAAAAGTATTACATTTCTCTAATTTAATTCATTAACTAAATAAAATTGATCTAAAATAATCCCTGAAGCTTAAATTAGGATCAATTTTATAATCGATGGATTAAATTGAGATCAGTAAGAGCCATATGCAGCAAGTTAAAATGACTGGAAACCCTAAATTCCCTATATAAAGGAAAGAAAACTCAGTGGTAAACAAAAGTCATGGCGAGAACAGGTTAATTTTAAAGTACTTAAAATAGCAAATCATTCTTTCTTAAATATTTTAAGACGTGATAAAAATTAAAATAAAAAGAACTCTGCAATAAGCAAAACGCATTTTGCCCCTCAAGTTTCTGGCATATTTAAGAAACAAGAATGCTGCTATAGAGTTTTCTAGTGGAAGCAAAACATATGGAAATGGATAGCAAAATGTTCTGCACAATGGAAAGCAAAAAACAAGTGCTGGGAACACAATGCTTAGAACCAGTGCCCGCATGAGATTAACAAACAGAAGGATGTAAGAGAAAACACATGGCTTCCTAACAATTTATAGATATAGTTTAAACAGTAGTGCTTACCCATCATCCTAGCAAAAAGAGAGAAGAAATTCTCCATCGGCCGATATAATGACAAAAAATAAATTAGAGGGATGGTGATATTGTGGTGAAACGAATCAAACCGATACATGACCTAACAAATCGTGCTCCTCATGCGAGGCACGAACCATCTCTACCAACCTTTCTATACCTGAAATGATTTCACTCATCACTGCCTCTAGTCACACTTAAGGAAATCAAAGTTAGGGCACCACCGTTCTACTTTCCTGCCATCTTATTTCTCTCTCACATGGAACCTTTGTGAGTTCTAATTTAGCTATAGTTGTGTTCTTCTCTACCCTCACAATCTTTCTCTAATTGCAAAAGGAAGTCACCAGCAAGCTCTCCTCCACTTCACAACTACCAGCCAAAAGAAGCCCTTATGCCAATCTCCCATCATCTGCTCAATGAGGTCTTGAGCCCCTTCTCCTTCAAGCATAAACCCCACTGTCTTTAGAACCAAGCCATAAATCTTCAAACAGGAAGGCCATCCTCCTTATTTTTGTAAGGCATAGGGCATGACTCCATCCTCTCTCTTCTCCTTCATGGCAACCGAAGGAGCTCGAGCAATACCATCTCTCTCTTTCAATTATTAGAGGTTTCCTCCAATTACTTTTTTAGTTCTTTTTTTTTTTTTTGGCTTTCTCCAATTTTAGTCCACCTCAATATAATTATCTAATCTTTCTCCATTGCTTTGCAACAAATTTTCTCCATTGATCCACCTTTATTATTTGAGCCATTGTTCCCTCAATAATTAATTAGATCTATTAAGTAACAAGTTTTTTTCATACAATTTTTTTATAACCAATCAATAAAAAGAGTATAACATGAAACACTTATTCAGAGCTTAATATAATTAGTTTATGGTGACTTGGGTTATCATGTGTTTAATTATATATTTAATGCTGATTTAGAATCTTCTTTGTTTGGGGCTTTTGAGTTATGCTCATTCGGTGCTATCTTTTGTCGATAGGTAGCTTTTATTTATTATAGGATAGACTTCTCTGATGCTAGTAGTTTGTCCCTATACTAAAATCAAAATGTTATTTTTGACAAACCACATATTAAAAAAAAAAAAATTCTGAGTTTATTTGACTACCATCCAATATCATAAAGAAATCAAAATGGAATGCATTCAATTTACGCTACATTTAAAATACACAATATCGTAAATACTTACAACCAAATTGCCCCCAAATCATTTCTGACTATAGCCTAAACAAATCGCAAGATTCATAAGATCCTGCCAAAGAATAGTCACATAAAAAATGAAACAATATGTTCTAAGAGAATGAAGATTCATGAAAATCCTAACCGGCATTCAGCCCAAGACAAACCAAACATTTAATGATTTCTACAATTCTATCCCTAAGAAGAAACTAACGACATCGGTAAACTTTTACAATAAATAGAAGCTTACATTTCCCCGCACCATGAACACTGTGCACTGTTTCCTTTCTCCCAGAGGAGGGCTTCTTCTTTACTTTAAACATCGAGCTTCATCGTTAACTGAAATGCTCATTAATCTTGTCGGAAAAAGAGGCGTTCCCGACAGCTTCCGACATCTTTCACGCTACAATCCTAAGAAGAAAATTGCTCATACAAAATCAAAGGAGCCTTCGATATTTAAGAGGTAAAAAGGCACAAATCAACAAAGAATGCCAATCCATAGCATTGATGGATCAGAAATATAAACAGTAACGAAAATATAAACCTAAGATTTGCAGAACAAATAAGATCGTACTGTAAATTCCCAAAAAAAATTTCACAAAAAACCTGACATTGATTGGATTAGCATTTTCGTTTCAAGGTGTCATTTCGCATCTTCATCCGCATCCCTTTCTTTGTCGATCTCCTCGCCAGTGCTTGCTCGATCTCTTGCTTCGCGCTTGAAAAACCGGAAGCGGCCGGCGACCAAAAGGCGGGGTTTTCATGTACAGCATTCCCCTAATTAATCAGACGGTTCATAATTCAGGTCATGAGATCCAACGGTCGGAATGCAACATTAAAGACCGTTGATGGAGGTGAAGAAGCTTTCTTTAGCAACTCATATTAGTCTTTTGATTGAGTTTTTCTAAATTTTTACTATATTTTATAAGGAATGTCACTCATAAAAATTTATAAATATACACTCTCTCTATGCACGAAAAGGAGTTGGGATTTTGACTTGAAATTCAAGAGAGCTTATAAGCATAAAAAATCATAAAGCTCCACCCGAGCTCTAGCACTTAACTGTCAACTTCGAACTACCGCTGCTCGACCTCCATCATTGGACTACTATCACCAGACTGTAGTCTCTGACCACCATTGCCGACCACAATCTACAGAGCTTAACTATGATCCTCCAATCATTATCACCCAATTGTAATCATCTGGGCCACTATCATCTAAACATGGCCCCCCGCCACAATAATCTTACTATGGTCCCCTGACAATATCGTTTGACTATGATCCCCCAACCACCATCCCTAAAGTATGGTTCTTCAAACACCTTGCTCGACTAGAGTCATCTGACCATTATCGCCCGGGTACATCGACACATGCTGATTTTGTTATATCATATATATCGTCATTAATTATATCAATGCATATCATCACTCATAAGTTCAATGCACACCATTGACACTAACTCTAACTCCCAACATTGACCCTAAAACTTATGATATACTTCTTGATTTATTGTCTCAAACCAGTACAATCAAACAATAGTAAATGATTTCTTAAAGGCATCTCCAATGCCTCATTGCTCTTCCAAATTCCACCACAAAAAACTTACACCATGAAATAAATTCTATACATTTTATTTCTATTATATTATATCAACAGTTTCCCAACAATAACTTGGTACCTAAAATGACTTGGTTAGAAAATATTAGAAATGATCTTTCTTTTTTAGATTTAAGCAAGAATTTAACTTTTAACAAAGCACAATGGAAAAAAAAGATTCATGTAGTCGACCCCACGTAGTGGGAAAAAGGCTTGTTGCTGTTATTGTTGTTGTTGTAGTTTCCCCAATCATGAAAAAATTATTTCTATAATCGACGACAATTACTAATGAAAACATTTTAACTAGGCAAAATCCTATATTTTTTATTTTTTTAATTTTTTAGTACAAAAACTCTGATATCTCTCATAACTTCTCTCTTATATGCGCATGTGATGGATATTAATATCATTATAATTTGGGACAAATTTTTTATTACTTTTTAAAATTCAATTTAAAAAAGTAATAAAAAATTGTACCAAATAAAAGTACTTCTATGAATAATTGCTTTACAAGATTTATATTCCTCCAACTTGCTCCTGCACGAAGACAGCTTGTCGTTTGTCTTTTCAGTAGCTCTTGCTGACTTCTAGCTTACGTTAACCCTTTAATTTCAAAGTATCCAAAGTTTCTTCGTACGTTAACCCTTTAATTTCCATGCATTATATCAAGAGACTTAGGCCTCGGTTAGGATAATTTTTTTTACTATTTTTTAAAATAAATTGTAATATATAAAAAAAATTTTATAAAAAACTGCTTTAAGAAGCATAAAAAAATCGTCCGACTTTTTTACTGCTTCTTAAAGTAGTTTTTTAATATAAAAATTAAAATTTGTCTACTAAAAAATTGTTTTAAGAAGCAGTGAGAAAGCCATTAGGCTTTGTTTTGGATAACAATAATTTGCATTCTAGTTTTACACGAAGATCTAATACACACGAATAAAAAAGAAGTATAGAAAAGACATCAGAATTTTTATGTGACGATGATCCAGTTGTTTGTGCTGGATTTGGAGACCGTTTAGTCCTTCAATTAATATCATGAAGCTTATAACAATAATTCAAATGCTTGATTTAGACTTTTTTTGGCTCTGATCAATTCACCTCTATATAGTTGCGTTAAACTTCAATAATAATAAAAGAAAAATAATATCAAACTAATTTTTCATATTGATTAAAGGTACATATAACAATAGAAATTGCACAATACATGAAATAAACTAGATAGATATAATCTATCCATTTTAAATAAAAATATATTTACTTAGTCTATATAGATTAGACCAATTTTCATTTAGATTAAATAATTTTAATTGAATCATGTATTAATAAAAACTATTCAAGTTATCGGTGAATTTCAAAGCGATGATGAAATAGATGGGGATATTATTAGTAGAATTCAAGTTGGATGGTTGAAGTGAAGGAATGCAGTGGGCCTAATGTGTGATAGGAAAGCATCCCTCTAACTTACGGAAAAATTCTACAAGATGGTGGCGAGATCTGTAATGCTTTACGACACAGAATATTGGCAATTGAAAGAGAAGCATATAATTAAGTTGAGTGTTGCAGATATGAGAATTCTTAGGTAGTTTAATGGATTTACACTCAGAAAGAATATGAAATGAGTATATACACTAAAGGGTTGGAGTAGCTCCAGTGACAAATAAGATTAGAGAGTCACCTTAGATGATTTGATCATATAAAATACCAACATTTCGATGAACCAGTTAGGAGAGTATATATATTAGATCTAATTTATGTCAAAAAAGATGGAGGCAGACCTAAAAAGATTTAATTAGAAAATATTAGAAATGACTTTTTTTATTAAACCTAAATAAGAATTTGACTCTTAATCAGACACAATGGATAAAAAAAGTTTCATATAACTAATCCTATAATAAGATAAAAACTTAATATTATTGCGTGTCGATCGATGAATCTACCACCAACAAATTTTAGACCTCTCATTTATTAGATCTTATCATCTGTCAATAATGGAGTTACTTTTAGATCAAACTATATTAAAAAATAATAATAATAATAAACTCACCAACACCTCATAAATATCTGTTATATAAACCAAAGTCCATGCATTATTGGGATCATTGGAACCATTCGTTTTGGAGTATGTGGTCAATATTTTATGCAGGAATTGAGCCCAAATCATAGGGCAGATTCGCAATAAATTTAAAACCAGCTATTGCTTTCAGTCAAAATCATAACCAATTTGATAATTTAGGTTTTGTTTGGGATGACTTTTTTATTACTTCTTAAAACAGAATTTTTGTACATTTTTTACTAAAACTCTGTCTTAAAAAACAATAAAAAAGACGTCCCAAACGAAGCTTTAAATTAAGAAGTAATATCTTAAATCTTTTTTTCTTAAGAGATATGGATCAAAATCATATCGACTATTTAAAAGTCTCATTTTAATCTCTTTATTTTTAAATAAATACCTAAATGATCTCATAGAATGATTATTCGATCGTATTTAAAGAATTAAATAATGAAATTGATACTTTTATATAGTCAGAGATTATTTTAATATTAAAAATATATAAGAATTAATTTGATCCTCTTATCTTTTTGTTTTTAATAACTTCAAGTTGACATGAATTTATTGAAAGAAGATTAGTAGTTTCTATAAATATAATTAGAATAATAGATCTATTTATCTTCATATATTTCTTTTATTGTTCACCAAGAAAATTGAATGCAAAAGACAATATCTTTTATCTATTTTATATATTGTCCACTCAATATTATAATAAATGATGAAATTTATTTATTTTTTTATTTTAGTGGGGTTAAGCAATCGAATTCCTTGAAAATAAAAATAATAATAAGTCTTTCTCACATGTTAGTATCATGCTCCATCCGGAATTTAAGCCTTTCATCACTTAATATAATATGTGGTTCTAAATTTGGATTACATTATCTTTTCAAATATTTTGTTATGGTAAATTTAATATTTTGATAAAAATATAGTTTTGTATTATTTACATATATAACACTCAAAGTGAGGTTGATAGAGATTTTCATGTACTTTTTTTTATTTTGTTTTGTATTTTATTTTATTCTTTTATAGTTAGGAGCATGAGATAGGTACATTATAGATCGTAAGTCATCTCCTAGCTATTATAAGTATAAATATTGGTGAATGAATTGTGAAATATTTTGATGTATATGATTTTAGTTGTTTCCGCTGAATTAATTTATATTGATAAATTGATAAAAGCTATGGGTGATTATTTAAGCGAATAAAATAGGCAATTCTTTCAAATTTGATCTTTGGGCATGGTAGTGTGAGACTAATTAGATTCAGGATTTCATAGGTTTCAATGTTATTTGTCTTTTTAGTTTTTTCTTTTATACTTGATAAGTCATCAAAAATTGCTTTGATCGTGGACGAATCTCAAGGCATATTCAAGTTGGAAACTTTAAAAATTAAATTCGGATAATCTGAATTTTAATTTCAACAAACCTATTGTCAAACTGAATGCCTCAAAGAGACAAACCTAACAACACCAAAATCGGTCCAATCGAGCCCAAATGGATTCAAATTAGTGGCCCGAACCACATTTGAAATGTTCAAAGCATTATTTGATGACGAAATGATATCCAAATGCGTCATGCTTATAGTCAAATCGAGCGGTTTAGCGAGACAAATCCAACGAGCCTAAGATCACTGAATTCTGACATCGTAAGGCACTTAAACAGTTGAAAAACTCTCTATGATAGGGGGAATTAATATTAGCCATCCGATGGAGCACTCCGAACCTGCCCTTGCTCGTCTCTATATTTACGGGGAGTGCCACTCAAGAAAATTTATAAATAGACCCCCACTTTCTACATAAAGAGGACCTTTTGGCTAAAGATTAAAGAGAGCTCTCAAGCAAGAGCTTCAGCGCCGGCGAATCCCCATCGACTGCCGTCGAAGTACCGCTCGATCGTCGATCACCGCCGAACTTCCACCTGGCTACAGCTGGACTTCAACCCGACCGTCGTCGTACCACCGCCCGGCCGCCGATTGCCGCCAGACCACTACCTCGGCGCCGACCGCCTCCAGACTTCAGCCCGACCATAGTTGGACCACCACCCGGCCTCCAACCGTCGCCGGACTTTAGCCTGACCTTCGTCGGACCACCGCACAGCCGCCGACCGCCGCCAAACTTCCACCTGGCCACCGATCTCCACCAGACTTCCACCTGGCCGCCAACCGCCTCCGGACTTCAGCCCGACCTTAATCGAATTACCGCCTAGCCGCCGACCGTCGCTGAACTTCCATCCGGCCGCGGATCGCTGTCAGATTTCAGCCCGACCTTTGTGGGATCACTGCCGGACCGCCGACCACCTCCGAACTTCCACCCAGCAGTTGAGTGTCACCGGACTTCCGCCCGACCTTCGTCAGATCATTCCCCGTCACCTGAACTTCTACCCTGACGCCGTCGAACTTCTGCCCGGCCATTGCAAGACCTTTGCCTAACTCTCCAAACTAAAGTAATTTGACCGCCTCTAAGTCAAGGGACATGTCAACCTTTATAATTCACTCAAATTTAGTGGAATCTTTTTCACCTGGGTGAGGCCCGGTGGTTTTTTCCCTCTTTCGACTTTCCACGTAAAAAAAAAGATCAGATATTTTACTTCTCTCTTTCTCTCTGTTTGTGTGTTGGATATTCGTGCATTACTTAGATGAAAAATTTACTCACTCTACCGCCGCCAATATTTCAACCCATAACAATACTCAAAAGTGGGATGATTGTTGTTGTATTTGAATGACTCCTGATAATTATATATGATTTTTTAAAGAAATGAATACACACACAGACACACACACACACACACACACACACACACATATATATATATATATATATTGATCAATATTTTTGATCCCGCCGTAATTTTGTTATTGAAAGAAGTTAATTAGTTCTAGTTATTATTATTAAAAGATAAATGTTAAAATTCTGTTCAATTTAGATTCTAGGGCTTTACACAAAGCACAACAGAAACTCAAAACTATCAAAATTTTCAATGCAAGATCTTAGAAATAAATATGCATGCTCATCTCGATCAATATAAACAATAGCTTTTAATATAATCAATGATCAGTTGCTAATAATACGAATCAATATGATTGATAAACAAAAAACATGAATCATTACACTGAAACACATAAATCAATAACCCGAGTGAGAAAGTAATTGCATCAATAATCAAATAAACAGTACAATAGGAAATAATGATATCAGTTTCATTCACTCAATGTTGTTCTATAAGAATGCTATTCTATAAATTAATACATAGGAATCATGAATGCTTCTATATCATCATTATCAATACCATAGTCATGTATCAATGCTACATGAATATGTTCAATCTCTATCAATTCTATGAACGTAATCTTATACAATGTTTCATGTATACAAATCAATGTAGATGTCAATATCATAGAATTTTTTAGCAAGGTAGGACATCTATCTTTAATGTGAAGTTTTCATTATTTCTTCCATCTTCCTTCAATCTTATTAATTAATTAGTATATCATTATATCTTTATCACATGTGAATTTTTATAATCAATAAAGAGCTACCACTCTTTGTCCGTCAGCAAAATCAGTCACCTATTACAAGCTAATTAGGATTACACTACAAATCATATCTAAATGAAAACCCATCGGCCCACCCTCTTCACAGTGTATTGTCTTAAGAGTTAACTCATATTAATTATAGTGTTAATAGTCAGTCATCATTAATTACATATAATGACTGTGTTCGTCATGACCAGTTATATCATTTATATAAAATTTAGTAATCATATAAAAATGCATACTTGCTACTATGAAAAGCATACCAATATTCTAGTTTGTATATCAAAGCCCTAATTTACTACAAAATAAATCTGCCATGCAAATTAATTTAAGTTACCATTTGATTCTTACATATAATTCAATAAACTAGCTAAATCATTAGAAAATCTCAAAATCATAATGATCAATCTACCCGATAAAATTCAATAAAATTATAGTCAAAATGTCTATTTTAATTGTATCTATCATATAAAAATTTTACACGATAAAAATTCAATGAATTAGAAGAAAATAGATTTTTATCACTTTTGGGGAGTGATTTAAATCACAAAAAAATAAAATTATTGAAAATAAAAGTGGGTTTCGGGTTACTTGTACCGATCAAAAGACTTTTCCTAACTAGAGCAACGGACGAAAATGATCAAAACATTGCTTCCTCTCCATTCCTTTTCCTTCCACAACAAAGCAAGGAAAGGAGGGCTAGTGCTTAGTGCTTAGGATTTGTAATTATATATATTGTTTATGTACTAGTGCTGTGGTGCTCAAACAGTACAGTGTCGCAGCAGTGCATGCTGATTCATGATGCTGCCGCGCTCCATCACCCGAAGTCGTCGCACTAGATCATTTTTCCCAAAAAACTCGGGAGCATTCGCTCCAACGCTCTACTTCTTCCCAACACTGCAACTCTCCCCTTCAAAATTTTTAATTTTTTTTTTTATTTTCAAATAAATTCAAGTTAATGTAATTTTTTTTTTTGGACGTGGAGTATCGGCCCGCTGCCACCTCAGCTTGTGAGGCGCTTGGCGATGTCCACTAATCTCCTCGGTCGACCTAGCGGTGGCACCCACACCAGAAACCCCGGGCCATCACTTTATTGGTCCCCACCTAAGAGGCGCGGCCGTAGTGGGGTGAATTCGAACCCTGGATGGGGGGTTCTCAATCGTGCTCTCTCACCAACCACCCTAAACCTCGATGAGTAATATAATTTTTTGATTGTTAGAGAAACAATGGTCTAAACTTTTCCTAACAGGGAGATCCTATCACAACTTCCACATCTCCGCCAGAGTCTCGTTAACTCCATTAATATAATACTATATATCTTATCAATAGTAAATTTAGGGCCCCAAACGGAGACAGATCAAACAAACCTACACATCCAAACAAAGGGAGGATGCCCACAGCTTCAATCACTTTCACAGGGAGCACCTGTGACAATAATAAACCTAATATTATAAACGACAAAAAAAATTATATCTGCAATCTTTTCTTCTCTCATGATCTCCGTGTTAATTTTGTCTTCCTACCTTTCGTGTCTTCGCTGCTAATCGTTTATGTAATATATTATAAAAATCTGAGAACTATTATAATACATAGAAATATTTTATATAAATATTTGTTATGTTAATTAAAAATATATTCAAATAAAATTAAACCATATTTTTCTGAATTTAATTAATCTGCATATAAAAAATAAATACAAACTTTTTATAAATATATTTATCAACATTTAATATAACTTTGTGATTACAACAATGTCATTGCACATCATCATGATGCTGATGCTGACTGAACTGTTGATGCTCGGTGTTATCAACAATATCAATGCATATCATCAGCTATAAGATTGATACATATTATCGGCACAAATGCCATTACGTGGTGCTATCAACAACATTAATATATGTCATTGCCTAAAGGGTGATTCTTGTCATTTACACACAGACCAAGATCTTTATATCAACTCTGCTCTCCTCTCTTTATAAGAGAATGACCAATCAAATCACAAATGATATCTTGAAGACAAATCCAATGCCTAAGGGTCTCCCATCTTCGGTTCATATAGATGATCAATAAGAGATGTGACAATAGCGCAATGCACAAGCCCCTCACTTGAATCGCAAAGCAAGGTGGCAATTACGATCCAAATGAGCAAGTCAAGCGAAGAGGATCCGAATGGATAAAGGAAAATTATTACGCACGGAGTCCAAATCAATCATCTGAAACACTTGGATTTTTTTCTCTTTTATATATAGGATATGCACAAAAAAAAAAAAGAAAAAAATACATATAATTTTATGTGATTGAAGTCCCGATGAAAGCTGAGTCCAAACTCCTTAAATAATTGTCTCTCCAAGTCGAGGGAATGTGGAACGGGATTTGACCGGTTTGGTTCGCGGGCGTCCGGCCCGGATTAGTTTATTACAATAGCAGCCGGCGAGAATCGTTCGATGAGTCATGAGTGAGAGATATTCTCGTGACCGCGCTGAATCTCGTCCGCTAATCCTGATGGCAGAGTCGTAATTCATTTTGTACGCGGTGGACTATTTATGTCCAGAGCTGACGATACGGTTATTCTTGAAGCGTAGGATATTGGTTTTAGCTTGAAAGAGCAGCAAGAGCGGAAGCATCACGGCGTCTTCATGCTGGATTTCGTCCGCAGCTTCACATTTCCTGGAACTTATTATGTCCATGAATTCTAGGGTTTTCGATTGAGGAGACTGCTGCAAGCCGATCCAAGTTTTCTTTTTGGAAGTTTCGTTCAGTGTGGACGGATCCTGAGCTGATTCCCAGAAGATCATAGGTTGGTTGTAGAAACGTAAAAAAAAAACGTTATCTTCTTTCTTATCCGAACAATCCAGGCTTCTTAGGAGGCTCGATTTTTTTTATTTTGCTGGGTTGAGAGTTTGGAATGAGGCTTAGAGATATCAATCGACTGTATGTAAGTGTTCGAAAACGGAAGGAGCTGAGGATGTCTTGGGCTTCTTCTTTTGGCCTCGTTGCACAGTTCGTTGAGCAACGTACTCATTCATTCATTTGGGGGGAATTTTTCACTTTGCAGTGAAATGAGTTTAGGTCGTCTTTGTCTTACATTTCTTACTTTGTTTCTGCAGTATCCCTTGATCGTACTGTATGGTGTATATAACTATCTGAGAATCTATGTATTTTTATGACTAAGCTACTTGACTCATTGCGTGTTGATCCTTGTCTTAAATTTTGTTTTCCCTTTTTTATCTGGTATTGCTGGCTTAGCTTCTTAACTTTCATGCTTACCTCAGTTTGATAAGCCAATACTATATTATACTTAATGATTGGATCTGCTGATGTTTATTCGTTTGATATAGCCGATCTGAAAACTATGAGGGAAAGGTCTCTTTTGGAGATTATTATGGGGAATCAAGGTGGTGGAGCAGAGTCAATCCTGGCGTCAATCAAGTTTGCTGTTTTGCCAATTGCAAAGGTTTTCTCGATGTGCTTTTTGGGATTTCTGATGTCTTCGAAGTATGTCAACATTCTACCTGCAAATGGTCGGAAACTTCTCAACGGAGTAAGCAACAATTTGTTCGCTAGCTGTGATGTATGCTTGATGAATATTTAATAATCCTATCTGGCACAAAGAAAATTCTGAAAAATATTGCAGTAATGCAAAATACGTGACAATCAATGGCATTGAACAGGTTTTAGCACCAGGTGCTAATTTATAATTTTTTTTGTCATAAATCGATAGTATTAGACAACAAATGATGCACTGTTAATTCCATATTCCTCCAATATTGTAACACTATGATGATTTTAATACTTATCTGCATATCAAACATTGTGTAGTTTTGTCTTCATTAGTTGATTCCTGTTAATGAGTTTTGAAGTTTTCTTTCACAAGCCATTTCGGTGCGATCCATTATTTCCATGGGAGCAGAGCTCTTTTTGTTCAGCTCGAAATAGTGTTGGAAATTGATTCAATTACATGTGCTGAAGTATATTGTCTTTACAGAAGAATAATTTTTTGTATTCTCTGTTGAATTTATCTTTTATATATATATATTTCAAGCAAAAAAATCTACTATGGATGGAAAGAATGTTTTCAGTACTCTGTAGTTATATTCTTTGCATAAAAAAATTCTTGCATTTATTGACTGACTGTTTTTATTCATGTTGCAGCTAGTTTTTTCTCTTCTTCTTCCCTGTTTGATATTCTCTCAACTGGGAAGAGCAATCACATTGGAAAAAATATTTCAGTGGTAAGAAAACGTTTTGGTTATTTTCTTTTGTAGTCCAGGAAATAGAGATTTCAACTTTTAAGTGTTTTGTCTTTTTGTTTTCATTTTGCAACCTTTTGGAGTATGATTTTGCGACTTTGGCCTTCATCTTTTATTTCTTTGTCATTTGTAACTGCGTTTGCATTCTACATCATACAATTTGATGACTTGCTTAAATTGAGATTAACATGCACTAAAATACCAGCTGGTATGCTTTATTTACATGAGTTACCTCTTCCATGTTCTGGATGGAGCATTGAACTAGGCCTGACATTTCTTACTCTGTAGGAGCATTGAACAAATCCTGACATTTCTTAATCCCTTGGATATGCTTAGCTCTTCATCAAACCATTGTTTCCTGTTATTGTTGTGTTTTCCTGTTTGTTTCTTATGTTTTATCTTTTATTCGAACTTTGTTTTTTCTGTCTTTATAATGGATCAGAGGCATTATTATTTCTTTGGAAGGAATGCTTTTTGTAGAGTTGCTTTGTTTGAGTTGTGCTTATGAACAATTTTAAATTACTTGATATTGTTTTCTTTTGCGTTTTTCTGGCAGTTCTCATAGTATAGCCACTATTCAAATGTTTTTTTTTTAAATTTTATAAAAGATGTTCATTTTGGTAGTGAGATATTAGGTTACAACATCAGTTATTCGTGGACCATATTATGATCTAAGAAAGAGCTAAGACAATATTTTTGAATGCCCAGGTGGTTTATTCCTATCAATGTTGTCATGAGTTCATCAGTAGGCTCTCTGATTGGCTTTGTTGTTGCATCTATTATTCGACCTCCATACCCCTATTTCAAGTTCACCATTATACATATTGGGATTGGTAGGTCAGTTTTCTTCAAATAATTTATTAGTATCATTATGTTTTTTCTTTTCATACATAATGCCATTTTAATTTTTTTGATAGTTGTTGCAGCCTTTTTATATGTCCCTTAAGTGCTTAATTTTCATGTGCAAGATTTCTAAAATCTCCGCTCTGTGTGTGTGGGTTACTGAGGGCGCTAATAACTTGAAGTAGAATCATCATCAGGATAGAGAATGACGTGCCATAAAATAAATAAATAAAAAGAGAAAATACAATAAAAAAGACAATATGATTTAAGTTGTTCAGCTTCAGTAAAAAAAGACACTAATTTAAGTTATTCAGCTTCAACCAAGCCTGTAGTTGCAGGAGAGGATATATGATCTAATCCACTAAAAGATGTAGAAGCTACAATTTTGGTATGCAAAATGAAGAAATACTCGTTATCTTTCTTGATTCCAAAGTACACCAACACAAATAAGAAGAAAAA
The DNA here is from genome assembly GCA_019925795.1 of Dendrobium chrysotoxum. Classification (NCBI taxonomy): domain Eukaryota; kingdom Viridiplantae; phylum Streptophyta; class Magnoliopsida; order Asparagales; family Orchidaceae; genus Dendrobium; species Dendrobium chrysotoxum. Next base: position 34,775,794 of record CM034299.1, on the reverse strand, counting down.
GCAATCTCTTGAATTTCACAAATTATGATTACCTCAAACAAGTCTTGTTCTTTTTGCATATACCATGCTGCTAAATCCTCCAAAAACCCTAGAACAATGAGCTTATATAAGGAACAAGAGATACCTCTAAGATTGATTGTCAAAAGCCGACATCAAAATGCATCTTCTTATAGCTGCCACCATATGCCGTCCAAAGAAACCTGAGAGGTTTGAATCTTGAGATTGCCATAATCTCAAGAACATGATTTATGAATCCAAACCAGCTCAGGTTGATTGAGGTGAGGGATGTGATTCTGATGGATCAAATCCCAAATTAAGGAAATCTAGATTCATGCATTAGCTTAGCTATAGGTGTATTTGAGTCAATATAACATTTTCTCTCTCTCTCTCTTTCTGCCTTCCTCCATCCTTTGTTCCTTCCAAGCACTTTCTCTCCCTCCCTCAAGCACTCTATTATTCTAATTTACACCCTCTGCATAGCTGTGTTAAGTTCCTCAATTAAATTTGGATGGCAAAACAACTTTGATGGTTTTCAAATTAGCTGAATTAACAAGAGTACAATTTTCATTTATGATAAGCATGGTGATTCTTTTTAAAACGAGCACGTCCCTTGCATATAGCTCTGCATTATATGTAGTTGACACTTGATACCACATGCAACTGCTGATTAGCATCGGGCTTGATTATTTTTGTGTGCAGGGAACATTGGAAATATTCCACTTGTCTTAATTGCAGCTTTGTGCCGAGACAAATCAAATCCATTTGGTGATTCAGAGAAATGTAACCAGGATGGCAATGCTTATATCTCATTTGGTCAGTGGGTAGGTTCTACTGCTCATGCTTGTTCCATCAGAGATGTGGCTATTTAGGTTTTTCACCACCTAGTTTATCTATTGCCATATGCCTCAGTATCTAATTAATTAATAGAGAGTTTTCCGGTAGATTGTGATTTTCTTTGTTGTTCTACAATACTAGTTAATTTTGTACTATGGAATAATTGTTTTTAGGTCAAGGAGAAGCATTAAGGCCCTTTTTCTTTGCATTAGAGATAATAAGTTTTTTTTAATGGATTAAAAGGAAAGTGTGTTGTTTCTGTACAGTTTTCCAAAAACAACCCATTTCACTGTTATGCTTCATGTAGAAAAGTTAAAACACTCAATGAAGATTCTTATCCTGTGCATGGACACCCTCTACCAAATCACAAAGATAGAGAAGGCACTTTAAGAATAGATTGTCCATCTAGTTGAGAATATCTGTCACTTCTTTTGTACTAACAACACTGCATTGCATTAACCAATGAAGCCTAGTCAAGTAGTTTCACATCATGATATAGATAGTCAACTTCAGAAAAGTCTAGGGTAATGCGTGGGCACCCATAAAGTACCTTCAGATATAATCTGTTTCTCTAATAGATCGGCAATGCTTGACCACTTGCCCGTTTAAAGAGGAAAATGATCTGCTTGAGGTTTTACAACGATGGATGCAGCACACAAATAAATCCTTTTTATGTTTCCAGATTGTCGAAGTTGCATGGCTCAAGCATCTGAGAGCAAATTACTTTATGTGCTACTTGTTTGATAATTTATCCAAATTTTTATAGAATCAGTCAGAGCGTTTAAATCCATAGGTAAAACACTTGCTATTTTTTGTTTTTTTAGGAAATTAAAATATAACTCACATTTGTGTGGAGGCATTCTAACCTATTGTTAAACTTGAATCAGTTTTAATGCACTACAAGTTGCATTTTGGATGAGTATGATGCGTCTTGGAAGTAAAAACAGCAAAGAAGTAGAAACTGTAGAAATACGAAGATAGGGGCTGATTTTGTGATTATCTCTTTAGCAAGAAAGAAAGATACAAGTGATCTACTATTCAAGAGGTAGATCGGCTCTCCCACAAATCCTTGGCATCGCTACGAAACTCTCAAAAAAAACTACAGCAGAAAACAAATTGCATAAATCAAAATAACAACATAGTTAGCCCTAAATAGACTTCCCTAATTCCCTTCCAAATCAGCCACCTTTTCCTAAATAATTCCCTCCCAGATCTGAATTCAATTTAGATCTCTTTCCCTAAATAATTCCCTCCCAATTTTAATTCAAACTTTCTTAAACAACTCCCCCCTTGATTCCTCCTCCTTGCATAGTAAATATAACTCCCCTGGGTCCCACAAGAGGGTTCGAAACTCCCTCTATGTTGCTCTGGTTCCCGCCCAGCTGTTTTGCTGGGTTCGGTTGGTCACAGTTGTTGACATGCAAAAAATACAGAGAAGAGTTGGAAGTAAAGACAGAGAAAGAAGAAGAGGAATAAAGGCAAGAACCTTTTGTATATTAAAAGTTTTCTACAGGTGCATAGACACATAAACAGTAATATATATGCTTAGCTAACATCACCTTTCTCTAGCATCAACGGTAGATGGAGAGGAAGTTAGTAGCGGATGGTTCAAATTTAATTGCAGGGGAAAGTGGCTGCCATAGCAGCTATATTTTCTGAACAGAGGCAGGGAAATTATTCTAAGTAGTGGCTATGTGGAAAGTTGCTGGAGCTGCTTTGTTGTCATCGCCCCTCAAGGTGACGGGAAGAGGAACGATTGTCTTCTTGTCACGAAGAAGCAAAAATTGAGGAGTAGGCAAGGCTTTTGTAAATATGTCAGCAGGCTAGTCTTTTGTGGAGATATGATGAACAACAACAAGCTTGTTGGTAATGCACTCCCATATAAACTGATGATCTATTTCAATGTGTTTAGTTCTAGAGTGAAATATAAGATTGAAAGCAATTGTCATTGCTGAAACACTGTCACAAAAGAGTGAGGTAGTCTGAAATGGAATGTTAAATTCTTGGCAAAGGCGACGGAGCCAAATAAGATCTGTTGTAACAGTGGCCAAAGCTCTATACTCGGCTTCCGTAGAAGAACGAGCAACTGTTGTTTGTTGTTTTACACACCAAGAAATTAGAGTCTTACCAAGGAACACACAATAGCCTGTGGTGGACTTTCAGTCAGGCTGATCATTGGCCCAATCAGAATCAGAGTAAGCAGTAAGAGTCAAATCTCTTTTTTGAAGAAGCAAATCATGAGAGATTGTATGTTTTAGATATCTCAAAATGCATTTGAGTAGCATATAGTGTGCATTTGTAGGCATATATATATGTATTGGCAGACTTTATTGACAGCAAAAGAAATGCCGGGACGAGTAATAGTGATGTACAAAAGTGACCCGACAAGCTGGCAGAAGAGGCTAGGATCCGAAAATGGCTGTTCTGAATCAGTAGTGTGAGGAGCCTTAGTTTATAGAGGATTGGAGATAGGTTTACAATTTCGCATGCCAGCTTTATCGAGATTGTCCAATATATAAGAGGGCTGATGCAGATGAAGACCAACTACTGTGGACTGAACTTCTATGCCCTAGAAATTTAGAAATTGTACCTAGATTTGATATTTGAAACTTCTTTTGAAGAGTGCTCAGCAAATCAGAAACCATAGATTGGTTATTATCAGTAATTAAGATATCATTGACATAAATGAGGAAATAAATGTGTATGCTGACGACTGTAGAGCATCAGGGATGGATCGACTGAGCTGCATTGGAAACCAAGTTGAACTAGATATTGAGAGAGGGTAGCATACCATTGGCGAGGAGCTTGCTTAAGACCATAGATGGCCTTCTTAAGTCGGCATACATAGTTAGGATGTTGAGAATCTTGGAAGCCAGGAGATTGAGCCATGAACACTGTTTCATTCAATTTGCCATGAAGAGAAGTATTTGCTATATCTAATTACAAAATTGACTAATTAAAGTGTAAAGCAACCGTTATAAACAATCGAATTGTTGGAAGCTTGGCAACAGGACTAAAGGTCTCAAAATAGCATATCCAAATTCTTGTTTAAAGCCTTGGGGCAACAAGCCGAGCTTTGTGTCTAGCAATAGATCCATCAGAGTTCCGTTTCAACTTGAAAACTCATTTGCAACCAATTATATTATGAGCTGGTGTAGGTGGAATAAGATCCCAAGTACCTTGTGCTTGAAGAACATGAAATTTTGAGGATATAGCCTTTCGCTATTTAGGAGATCTCACAGCAGAAGAGTAGCAAGTTGGAGTGTCGAGAGGAATATGGGAATGAGAAAGATTGAGAATTTGGCGAGGACAAAGTGAATCGGTTTGGGAACGGGTGATCATGGGGTGGTGAGGTGTGGAATTTTCAGAAGAGCCAGAAGTATGAGATGAATTGGGTAGTGGAGAAGGTGGAATATTACAAGTAGAAGGGGATGAAGAATCTAATGTGGATTGGGTAGTGGAGGAATTTGAAATATTATTAGTTTCTGGAGTTGTGGAATTGGGTGGTTGAGTTTTTGTAGAGTGAGATATTGGTGGACGTGTAAGTGGAGATGTGGAGATTGGTGGAGTATCAGGAAATGGCATAGGTTGAGAGGTTGGTGGGGAGAAGTTTGATTCATCAAATTTAACATGAGAAATTAAGATTTTGCCTGTAAGTAGGTTATAACATTTGTCGCTTTTTTGAGAACTAACATAACCAGGAAAAATGCAAGAAGCAGACCAGGGCTCCGATTTGTAGGATGTGTAGGGCCTTAGCCATGGGTAGCAGGGGCATCCAAAAAAAAACGCAAATGAGTGTAGTTAGGTGGAGAGTTGAAGAGCAGTTGATATGGTGAAAGAAGCGATGTAGTAGAGGAAGGTAAACGATTTATTAAATATGTAGTTAGAAGAGTGTCAACACAAGATGAGATTGAAGGTGAGCTTCAATTAGGAGTGTGCGAACTGTATCAAGCAAGTGACAATGTTTTTGTTCAACAATGCCATTTTGTTGTGGAGTATATGGACAAGTAAATTGATGAGTTATGCCATTTGTATGGACAAAGGACCTAAAAGATTTATTTATGTATTCTCCTCCTCTGTCAGCACATAGCAAGCGGATGGGTGTTTGTAATTGGGATTCCACCATTTGTTTAAAAGAGATGAATGTTCGCATTGTGTCAGATTTGTTTTTAAGTGGATAAACCCATGAATAGCAGGAGAAATCATCAATAAACAATAAGTAAAAAAGAAAGCCTTGTATAGAAACTATGCGGGAAGGTCCCCACACATCAGAATGTACCATTTCAAGAGGCTTTGTAGTTACATGAGTTGAATCATAAAATGGTAACCTGTGACTTTTAGCAAGTTCACAGGATGTACAAACAGGAAAGGCAGAAGAAATACATAATTGAGGTTGTTGTTTAGCTAAAGTAACTAAAGTAGATTTGTTGGGATGGCCCAGACAGCGATGCCACATAGAAGAAGCACTTGTTGTAGAGTGCAGGGCGGAATGTGAAGGAGCGGCGGAAGAGCATGGATGAGAAAAAAATGGATAGAGCCCATTATGGCAAGGTCCACAAAGAAGAATTTGATGCGTCCAACGATCCTTGATAGTATATCCAATAACATCAAAGGAAATAAAGCAATTATTATCATGAGTAAATTTGGAGATTGAGAGAAGGTTATGTGAAAGAGCAGACACACAAAGAATTGGGGAAAGAGATGGCATACGAGAGGGCATAGGGAGGAGACCGGTGCCTGGATGAGTGATTGGTTGAGCTTGTCCATTTTCAACAAAGACTTGTTTTGTGCCAGTGTACGGGGACGGTTGCTGCATAGATTGAAGATCTGAGGTTAAATAAGCTGTGGAACCACTGTGGAAAAACCAGTCGATGGGAGTAGTTGGTGCGGAAGCGAGAAAAGCTTGTGGAGACGAGGAAGAAGATGGAATAAATTTCATATCAGACCAGTGCCAGCAGCTGAAGGCACTATGTCCGTGTTTTGCGCAAATTTGACACTATGCATAGTTCTGAAGTTTGCCGCCCCTGGTAACGACATTGTGGTGAGCATAACTTCTGCCATATGGTGGAAAAATTGAACGACCTCGGCCACGAGAAGAGAAGCGATTGCGACCACGTCCACGGTATGAAGAGAGGGCAAGTTGAAAATCTAACGTAGCCGTTTTATCCAAAATGATTAAGTCATGGACAGCTTCATTAGCTAAGTTAACTTCCTCTCTACATAGCAGTGAATAAAGATCATCTAAACTTATGGGTGTAAGTTTAGTTCTGATAGTAGTTTTGAAAGCCTGATAGGTGGAAGGAAGTTCGTCAAAGACGTACAGGATAATGTCTTCAATGTCCATTGAACAACCTACTGCAGCAATATTGTTAACAATGCGGTTAACAGTAGAAAGATACTCTGTCATGGACTGATCTATCATAGTAATCTGGTGGAGTTCATTTTTGAGTTGAATCACATGAGATTTGTTTGTAGCTTGAAGCCGTTTCTCAAGAGTCAGCTAAATAGAACTGCACCAATCTAGGTTTAAAACATAGGGAAGAATGGATGGTGATATGATGGAGAAAATGGCTATTATAAGGTTTTTGATGCGGTGCATTATAGTCACCGATTATCCATAGCCATTTTATACCTATAGTTATTTTATTTTGCACTTTGTTAGCTATTTCTCTCTGCATTTTGTTATGCTATATCTGTTACCACTATCTTAGTTTCTATCCTAGAAAAAGTAGTACAGGTCTCCCTTTTCTATTAATTAGCTAATTTCAGCAAGAGGAAAGACCTCCTGATAGTAGTCGTTTGTATATCTTCTTCCTGTGAAGAAGAAGAAAGACAGAATATCATATTACACTTTCAGGCAAAGGCCTTTTTACTGCTTGTTCTGTTTTGTTCTCTGTTAGACCTGCTTCTCCATAGTATAAGCTGGGTGAAGAAAGGAATGGACATATTGGTGTCTGAGATATGCAGGATTAAATTCTCCATTGGCAAACACTATTCTTGTGAAGTACTATGTGATGTGTTAGATATGGATGTTTGCCACGTGATCTTGGGCAGACCTTGGCAATTTGATGTGGGAGCTGTTTTGACTGAAAAGGCCAAAAACTTATATTGTTGTCACAAACAATTGGCCACCTCACTAGAGCAGATGACATAAAATCCACAATGTACATAGTGTCGGGCGCCAATCTCTTATCCAAACAACAAAATCACTGGAGGGAGACATCCTTGCTGTTTGCTTTATTTGTTAAGGAGCAGGCCACCATTAATGCAAACAACAAAACAACTATCGAAGTTGCTCAGTTGTTGACACAATTCCAGGACGTGATCCCTGAGTCCATGCCAACTACTCTCCCATCATTAAGAGCTTTACAACACCAGATTGATTTTGTGCCGGGGGAAACTCTTCCTAATCTTCATCATTATCGGTTGAGCCCGAAGGAGCACCAAATCCTATGGCAGTTGGTGGAGGAACTATTAGAAAATAAGCTCATACAACTGAGCCTTAGCCCGTGTGCGGTACCGACACTTCTTGTACCCAAAAAAGACGAGAGTTGGCAGATGTGCATAAACAATCGTGCTATCAACAAAATCACTGTTAAATTTCGATTCCCAGTCCCTAGAGTGGAAGAACTATTAGAGAGGCTGACTGGAGCCACCATATTTTCAAAACTTGACCTCTGCAGCGGATACCACTTGATACGGATCCAACCAGGTGACGAGTGGAAGACTGCCTTCAAGACTCGTCATGGCTTGTATGAATGGATGGTAATGCCCTTTGGGCTATGCAACACACCCTTAACATTCATGAGACTAATGAATGAGGTTCTTAAACCATTTCTCAATAAGTTTTGCGTAGCGTACTTTGACGATATCCTTATTTATAGTGCCTCATTGACTGACCATTTGGTTCATTTAGCAAGCATTTTTATTGCTATGAGACATAATCAGCTGTACTTAAACCCTTCCAAATGCAAATTTGCTTCATCAAATGTGTATTTTCTCGGGTTTGTAATCTCAGTCGAAGGAGTGCAAGTAGATCAGCGTAAAATTTTGGCTATTACTGGCTGGCCGAGACCAAAATCCTTCTTTGAGGTGCGCAATTTCCATGGTCTCGCCAATTTCTACTGCCGGTTCATCAAAAACTTCAGTGCCATCATGGCACCTATTACCAATTGCCTCAAACCTAAATAGTTTCAGTGGGATCATGAGCAACAAGCCAGTTTTAAAGCAATCAAGGTTGTATTGTCTACAACTCTTGTACTTGCTCTTCCCAACTTTGACAAGCCCTTTCATGTAGATACTGATGCTTCGGCGATAGGCATTGGCTTAGTGAGTTAAGAGAACAAACTTGTTGAATTTTTCAGCGAAAAGTTGTTAGCTATTTATCTCTGCGTCATAGTCACCAGTTATCCAGAGCCATTTTATACCTATAGTTATTTTATTTTGCACTCTGTTAGCTATTTCTCTCTGCATTATGTTATGCTATATCTATTACTACTATCTTAGTTTCTATCCTAGGAAAAGTAGTACATGACTCCCTTTTCTGTTAATTAGCTAATTTCAACAAGAGGAAAGACCTCCTAATAGTAGTCGTTTGTATATCTTCTTCCTGTGAAGAAGAAGAAAGATAGAATATCATATTACACTTTCAGGCAAAGGCTTTTTTATTGTTTGTTCTGTTTTGTTCTCTGTTGGACCTGCTTCTTCCATAGTATACTGCACCAGTTTTGATCAATGAGTAACTACAGGGTAAACTAGGGATTTGAAGAAGGTTGTCCGGTGTGGTTGATAACTTAACGCGGAGGATGAATAGTGGTACCGTCTAAGTACCCATCAAAACCATTTGCAACAAATAGTTTGGAGATTTGAGACCTCCAAGTGGGATAATTATCACTTAGAAGCTGAGTGTGAACAATAATTTTGATATTGCTCGTCAAAAACTTTAGTTGGGAGGGAATCGAGACATCACTAAGCTTGATCAGAGAAGTGTCGTTGGACTGTAGCTCTGATACCATGTTGACATGCAAAAAATACAGAGAAGAGCATGAAGTAAAGATAGAGCAAGAAGAAGTGGAATAAAGGCAAGAACCTTCTGTATATTAAAAGTTTTCTACATATACATAGACACACAAATAGTAGTATATATACTTAGCCAACATCAGCTTTCCCCAGCATCAACGGTAGATGGAGAGGAAGTTAGTAGTGGATGGTTCTGTTGACTGTAACTATCAGCCGATTAAACCCGACCAAGTCCACCACCCACAACCGACTCCACCTCACCCACGATCGGATGCAACAACTCACCCATGATCGTATAGCTGTCACGCCCATAACAAAACCTCCTCACACGATAGAAGGAGAGAGGCATTCATATGCTATCGAAGAACTGAGAAAGGGTTTGCGACTTACCTCTTGCTCCGACGCCGATCTTGCAAACTCTCTTTCCTAGCCGACTGCCGTCAACCTTCACCGCTTGCTCCTGCCAAAATCCCGCTGGGCTGCTACCGACAACCACGACTTCGACCTTCCGTTTGCTTCATCGACGCCAACCTGCCAGACCCGTCGGCCATTCCCCATCTTCCACCTCAAGCATGCCGACCAAGGACCCGCTGAACCGAAGCCCACCGTGTCCGACCCCTACCTCCTGCGATCGTGCCCTAGTCGCAAGCGTCGGGCTCCCTCCTACTTCTTCGATTCCTTCCCTACTCTTTGTTTAACATATATAATATAATACTTATATTATTATGTATATAATATATAACATATTCTATAATGTATAATATATTATGTTACAGATATAATATAAGATGTATAACATTATTATATAATAATATATTATTATTATTATTGTTATTATTATTATTATATATAATATAATGTTATATGTATAATAAAAAAAGAAAATAAAAAAAGGGGGAAGAAAAGATTTTGTAAATAGGTACAATTGGAGAAGATTTGAAGGAAGTCTCGGGGTTGATTCGGTCCCCCGAAGCCCTCAGTCGTCGATCTGATCCGACCGAGGGAGCGCAGACACTACTCTTCCAATCTCCTCGCCGTTGATTCGCTCAGGCCGAGTCGAGCCAAAGGGCAAGTGCCCTCACTAACCTCCCCGTGAGGGGAGGGGGCGCCGGAAGGCTACCGGATTTTCGAGGGGGATGAAAATATTTTTAGATTCAATTAAAATTAAATTAAATTGCTTAAATCAGTAGGCTGCGCACATTTGAATATTCGAAGACTTTTTGGGATCGATTCGCTCTCCCAATCTCCTCGCCGTTGATTCACTCCGGCCGAGTCAAGCCAAAAGGGCAAGTACCCTCCCTTACCTCCTGGCGCCGGGGAGAGGACGCCGGGAGGTTGTAGAAATTTTCTCAAAAATCTGGGACCTGCCGGATTTTCGAGGGGGATGGAAATATTTTTAGATTTAATTAAAATTAAATTAAATTGCTTAAATCAGTAGGCTGCGCACATTTGAAGATTTGAAGATTCTTTTTGGGATTGATTCGCTCTCCCAATCTCCTCGCCATTGATTCGCTCTGGCCGAGTCGAGCCAAAAGGGCAAGTGCCATCCCTTATCTCCCGGCGCTGGGGAGGGGACACCGGGAGGCTGCCGAAATTTTTTCAAAAATCCAGCACCTGCAGGATTTTCGAGGGGGATGAAAATATTTTTAGATTTAATTAAAATTAAATTAAATTGCTTAAATCAGCAAGCTGCGCACATTTGAATATTTGAAGACTCTTTTTGGGATCGATTCGCTTTCCCAATCTCCTCGCCGTTGATTCGCTCCGGCCGAGTCGAGCCAAAAAGGCAAGCACCCTCCCATATCTCCCGGCGCCAAGGAGGGGATGCCGGGAGGCTACCGAAATTTTCTCAAAAATTTGGGACTTAGCCAAATTTTTGAAAAGATTGGAGAAACGTGCACTATTTTAATTTGGAATTAACTTAATTGAATAAACTAAATTTTAAAGTGAAATTCAATTTTTAATTAACTCGCACAATTGATTAATAATCAAATCAAATTTAACATATTTAAATTAAAATTCAAGTTAACGAGCCGAGCAATTGGTTCTAAATTGAAAATTTAATTTCAATTAAAACTCATGTAATTAATTCACTTAATTAACTAATGCAATTAAAATCAAATGAAGTGTAGAAATGAAATGTTTTTATTAGTCCAGCATATATATATAAACTCTCAAATTGGCAACTCTTCAAAAGGCTACAGATTGATTAAAACACAAGAACATAAAACTCTTTGAACAACTCCCTCTAATAAACAACCTCAAAGCTCTCTAAAATCTCTCCAACTGAGCAGCTCTCTAACAACTCTTTGAGCAAAAATAAAGGGGCTTGTATTGAATAAATTAATCCACCTACGAGGGAGGATAGTGGAATTCGTAGCGAGCAAGATAATTCTTTTACAAGTACGAGCACAATCTACTAGTATTGATTGAGCAAACACCCTCTATGAGCTGTGTTAAGTGACGCTTAGAGGAGTCAAAATAAACTAAATGCAATAAGTGAAATCTAATACGCCGCACCACCGGATCCGCAACATGTGTACAAGCGGACAGAAGTCGTTCGTAGGTTCTCAAAAGAAATCTTGGCCTTTTCTAAACAAAATCACTTGCACAAATGGATCATATTTAAATATTTTAAAATCCCCCTGCATGTGCTCCAACGAACGTGTTAAAGCTACAAATGCTAACGTCCGAGAATGCTGCGCAGGGTCAAATGTTACAACCCGCATATGCTCCGACAAATCCAATAAATTTCTAAACGCCAATGTATGAGAATGCTGTGCGGGTCTATATTCAAGTTTCATCCTCCTCCTCGAAAGGACTGGAGTCGACATGACTTGAATTACAAAATGCCTCCCAAATTCCTATGAAAATACTAGTGACCTTAACATCGCCCCGATGATGGGCGTGTTGACAAAAAATCTCAACAGGAGGGGTCAAATCTCAAATTCGTAAAAGTCAAGAATTCTTAAAATGAAATACATTACCTGAAAACTTAAAACTAAAACACATCCACCTCCCGCAACCGTTTGTCGGGGGTGATAAATTTGAAATTAACCCAGCTCACAAAGAGCAAATGCATGTCGGGTGTATCGCTAAGGTTCATCCTCAAATAGTCTCTTGCCAGCAGGGATGTGACACGTGCCCTCTGATCGGGTGGTTTTGTCGCGAAATGACATCATTATATTACAATCACGGCCAAAGCCCGTATGTTCCCTAAAGGCGTCAAACCCTTGAGTTATGAATCATAGGGTATATTCGATAGACATAAAGCCCTCTGTCAGCTAAGGTGGATTCAGATCTATCCCCTTAGACAAATACCAACCCAGGTCTACAAGGTATTCTTGGACGAAGCAACCCATGGCTGCTGATAAGGTGCCTTCTATCAGATTGGGTCGACTACCTCCTCTGACTAAGTAGACCAGGGATCATGACAGCCCGGGATGATGGAACCATGGGATCTTGATCGGGCTAGTCTTCATTCCCCTATCACCAATTTTACATTTATGGTGATAAACTTTAAGTCTCAAATTACAAAATTCAAATCATAAATTCAAACCCTTAAATTGTTGCTATTATACGTTGGATTTATAATCAATATGACCACTTTAATAACTGGCCTTAATCGAAAGTTCTCTCTTGTTATCAGGAGGGGTAATTAACTATAGGGGCTTGCGCCTATAGGAAATTAGAACTCAGATAAAAAAAGTCCTCACAAAATGAGAGCGAAATCTCTGGGCAGTGTCTTATCTAAAACCTAATATGCCTTCTGAAAATTCACCCAGAACCTAAACTCGTTAAAACTCTCCGCCGTCATCAAACAAGAATAAAGACCGATGGCACGAAAAGGCCGGGGCACACTTATGAAATTTTCGGAGCTCACAGGTTCAGATTTAGTTGCAGGGAAAAGTGTCTGCCATGGAAGCTATATTTCTGAACAAAGGCAGGGAAACTATTCTAAGTAGTGGCTGTGTGGAAAGTTGCCGGAGTCACTTTGTGGTAAATAGCCGGGCGGCTGGCTCCCGCTCCTCAAGGCGTGGGCGTAATAGAGTAATTGTATATGTTTAGTTTTCAATGTCACGCCCAAATTACAATATTTATTTGCATTTAATTGTCCAACCAAACCTTATTAATTGTTTGATTAAAGAAGTCCGTTTACATGCATATCCTTTGGAAATAACTTGATATGCATATTGTTTAAAAACACTCGAGAGTATAAAACGAGTCTTATATGTTCTCTATCCTCATTCATATATTGCTTCAAATTGTAGGTTCCATCAATGCTTTGCTCCATCTTTTTCTTCTGTCACTCCATTATTTTTATATTTAAGCAATTGTAATCCAGATCTTTAGCTGCAATTCTTGTCTTCCTGAAGCTGCTTTTACTTGTACGTTTACAGTGTGGAACTTTGAATACGAGAAAATATTTGGGTTGCTCCCCATATCTTGGACTGTGGTTGTTCTGTACATCTTGATCCAAACTTCAAACATGTTCTTTTTTTTTTTTTTTGAGTTCTGGTTTTAATTTATTGTGCTTTTCTCAAATTGGCTATATAAAGATGTGCTCTGCATTGTTTCATTTTATTTATTATTTATTGTTATTATTATTGTTATTTTTGTAGATCAGGTTTAGGCTTTTCTATCATGATGGTACTTATTCTTTAATTTTGTTCACTATTATCTCTATAAGCTTTAACCTTTAAATATTTATAGTGGTAATCTCAGAACTGTAATTGCGTGTCAGGTTGGCGCAATTATACTGTACACCTATGTGTTTCAAATGCTTTCCCCGCCTCCAGGTGGTTCATTTGATGTCAATGAAGAAGAAGAGCTCCCAAGTAAGAGCCAGACTAATACTGCTGTAGCAGAGCAAGTACCCCTGCTTTCTTCTTATGAGCCTGAAGAAACAAGCACACAGGCTTCGAAAAGAAGAAAGGTAAGTGAAATTTCTTGGTTGCTACAATGTAGCTGAGATAATAGTTGTGACCAGAGGATCAGCAGCCAAACATTGATCGTCAGCTTTTAAGCTTCTAGCGTCTTCTGAATCATTTTTGTGCATTTAGCTCGTAAGAGAAAAGGCAATTCATTTAATTTGTATGTGAATCAGCAAACATAGATAGTTTGTATGGTTGTATATCTAGGCACTCAGTTGATTTCAGATTGGCATTTGATGCTCGAACATTTCAAGCAACATGTTAAAAACATTAGATGGGTTTAAAATTACATGCTTATATGTGCCACAGTACAACGATAGCAAGAGTTCATCATATCCCGGCATTTTGATAGGTTTGATTCATTGACATCGCATCTTGGCATTCCCGCTAATAGTTTTCACCTGCTTATTATTTTGACGCTTTCACAGTGACATATGGCTTCAAGGAAAACCAACCTCCCCTATTTTATGGATCCGAAAAATTTCGTGCAGCACTTACCGTAGATCCATACTGTAGTTGTCATGTTGTCTCCCAACTATATTCCTATGGTTTCATTGTAGTTTTAGAGATTACCATTTAGAATTTTTTCTTCTACATAAAAGTTATTCATACAGAGTAGCTTTGAAACTTCCCCATTTTCTAGGGCATTTCAGTAGAGAAGGGATGAATGATGATTTTGACTAGTGCAATTATCACATGGCAGTGTTAAATAATAGTTTTTTATTTCTTCTTTTTTTTCCTTTTTTATTTCTTTTTTTTTTCTTTCTTTTTTTTTTTCCTTTTTTTCCTTTCTTTTTCTTCTTTTTTTTTTCTTTAAATAATAGTTAATATCACTATAGTGCCATTAAGTTAGTCTCAAGTTAGATGATAAGCTATGAATATTCTAGTCTTTTTTAGTACAAGTTCTTGCTATAATCGTGTAGCTTGTATTTTGTTTCAACCTTGATGATCAAACCATAACTTTCTTTATTTAAATGCCATATTCTAAGAATATTTAACATTGAGCTTTGTTTTGTATGAAAGTTCTATATGATTAAGCTCTTATATCTTCCTTGTGCAGATAATTTTCCAGCTAGGTTATCTTGCTGAAAAGCTAAAGATTAAACAGATTTTTCAACCACCAATCATTGCCTCTGTAAGTAATAAACATTTTGATTTTGAACATTTCATTATTGATGCCTTTAAATAATCATTTTGATACATTTAATTGAATTCTCTGGAATTGGGGAGATATGCATGCACTTAGAATAGTGTTGGGAGGCATGATATTGGTTGTTTTCACAGTGAAGCTAAACCTTCTATAGTACTTTAAAGAGATTATTCTAGCTCATGATGTGTAGATTTTATATTGGGGATAGAGAAGTAAACAACGCAATGAAACAAACAAGAAAAATAGAATGCAGCCGAAAGTAAAGGACATCAGGATTTAACGTGTAAAAATCCTAAACCGGGAAAAAACTATGGAGCCACCACACCAAAAAATCCACTATGAAAATTAGGAGAAATGACTACAGATCTCTTTTTATATCACTCTCTCCTTGCTTCTCTTTTCTCTTACACTGTTCTCACACAAGAAACAACAGAGAAAAGCCGCTATATACCACCAAGGAAAGCCTCCCTTGAGAAAACAAGAAAAAACTATCCATTCTGTCTCGAAGTACTGTGGCGCTCAATGCTTTGCCTCTAGTCCGCCAAACAGCGCTACGACGCTAAATTCTCTGTCATTTCTTCCAGCAAACTTTGCAGCGTCAGGGCGCTCAGGTGCACAGCGTCAGGACGTTGTATGAAAAAAAAAATTCGCACTCGACCCAAGAAGGGGGAGAACCCCCCCACCTCCCATGAGCACGACAAATTGAACTGAGGTCTAAGGTAATAGTGTAACCCGATTGATTGATACAATCAGATTCCACACAGCTAACATTTTAGTCACTTAATAGAAAGCCATAATTTTGAGCCCATTTCCAGTCTAGTGAAGATTGCATGTCACTAGAACAAATAGGAAGTGTGTTAAGGTCCGAACATAACTAAAGGAAAAGATCATGTACCCAACCCACAACCCAAAATAATGTAGAACAAAGGGAGGGGGGGTCTTAATTTCAGGTTTTGAATTTTGAAATTAGAAGGAAAACAATTCAAAATGCTGAAATTAATTTAGTTATAGAGGTGGAAGTAATTGGTGGAATTGAAGGCTTAATTGGGGGAGCATTAATGGGCCTATTAATTAGATGAGAGAGAGGAAGAGGGGAGAGAGTGTCCAGGTTCGTTGAATGTGAAATTCGAATTGATTCCCAATTAATTTCAGATTTATCAAATCCTTGATTGAAGGAAGGCTTTTCAAAATTAAGCTAAATGATTTAGGAAAGAATTTGAAGTTTCAAATTCGTTTGAATTTTGAATTCAAAAACTTACCAAAATTAGAACAACTTAATTTAGGAAAGAATAAATTTTAGAGGAAAAGGGATTTGATTGAGAGCATTAATTGAGGAAAATTAATTAATATGCGAGGGAAAGGGGGACAGCCAAAGAAGGAGGGGGAGAGATGTCCAAATTCGATGTATGTGGATCAAGCATTTAATGGGATTGGGAAAATAAATCTGAAATTAATTTCAAATTGAGAGTAATTGGAGGAGGCTCCCTAATGTAAAATTTATTAAATTGGAAACGTTTTGAAATTCAAATTTATTTGAACTCAAAATTGAATGACTTTCCAAATTAACAAAATCTAATTTAGGAAGGTAATCAAGAGGGAATTTGAAATTAAGGGTTTGTGGTGGAGGGGCCGGCGAGTTTGGGTGGAGGATGGGATGAAGCCGGCAGGATTGGAGAGAGAAAAAAAGGGGGGGGGGGGGGCGGTTTGGTGGAAGTAGGGAGAGGATGGAGATGGCGAATAGGAAAAACAAGGAGGAGCACAAACAAAGGAACAAAAAGATAAAAGATAAACCACGAGCCTTGGACTCTTCCGAAGGCTGATGGGTAATACGTTGCCCTTCTCCAAGGGACTTCAAGCCACGAGCCCGGACCCATCCTGCAGCTGGTGGAAACTCTGATTTCCTCCCATGGGAATCTCACTAACGTTCTCTCCCAAGAACACAAGTGTAAACACAAAATTTTATTAATAATCCATCATTGATCTAATATAAGAGAAAGGACCTCTATATATAGGCCTTAAAAGAAACTAAAAGACAACTTTACCCCTTGGGCTTACATAAGACAAGACTCTTAAATAAAGGTAAAAATGAGAAATGCAAAATTAAATCAAAATACAATTAATAAACTAAGATAAAAAAATGGAGTGATCTCGGCCGTCGATCTTTGTCTCTTCCTTTGATTAACGTCCACCGTCAGATGTCCGCATCACAAAAAAGGTCTTGATGTGTTGGCAATAAGAAATAGATTAAGATAGGTATGGAGAGGAAGACTTGGTTAGAAAATATTAGAAATGAGATTTCTTTATTAGATTTAAATAAGAATTTGACTCTTAATATGACACAATGAAGAGAAAGTATTTATGTAGCCAACCCCACGTAGTGGGATGTAGGCTTAATGTTGAAGGTAACTTTGTATTGCATTCGCTCCACTCGTGCCAACTCATCAAAACTATTTTTGGGCTTTGGATCATAGTATTACTCTTAACTAAAATATCCACTTTTCATAGATAAGGCAGCAGTAAATCCATGATATCCAACTTGATAGAAGCCTCTCACTTGCTAAGATCTCCGGGACACAATTCCTTTTGAACCATCGCATTTTTTTTTTTCAAAATTCAGTATTTTAGGATGAAACTAGACTGCTTGTCCTACCAACACCAGTTTACCACATCACTTACACATACAACATGATGAAGATTTAATCAATTTTAAATGAAAGGCCTTTGAAAGGCCCTCACAAAGTCCTCCATAAACCTGCCAATCTCTTCATTAATACCTCAGAGGCATGGTAAGTGTAACAAGCCTTGCCGCTCAATATTATTTTTTTATTTGGTGAAAAGTGGCCGTTCATGTGATGTTATTCCTCCGTTGATTAAGATGTAACTACTTCATTTTAATGCCTGTGAGAAGGGATTTGGTAGATATCCTGTCATAAAAGGATTGTTGCATTTTGCTGTATAATTAGCTGGATAATAATTAATTAGCTTATTGTGTTGAGTTCAGAATGTACTTTTCTTGATCAATATTTTTCTGAAAGTAGCTTCTACTGTGGTATCACACTTTCTATCTCTTATATTTTATTTCCTCTATAATCATTTGAAAATAGGTACTGGCAATTTTCATCGGTGCGATACCATTTCTGAAGCACTTAATTCTTACAGACGATGCACCATTCTTTTTTTTCACTGACAGCTGCCTGATTCTTGGGTAAGTCACCTCGTTCAGACCTTGGTTTGGAAAGAATGCTACTTCTGTATGAAAAATATCTTTTTCTGTCTTCAGTTGAGTTCAGACAGACTTTTTATATGGCTTGATTCTTATTTTTAAATGTTTGTGAGTTTTGTTTTGTTTTGTTTTCTTGTATTCTAAGGAAGAAATGGGAATATAGTGTAAAGTTCTTTGGCGCTGTAGTAAAGGTGTATTGATACCTGCTTATCACAGAAGCAGGAAAACAGAGCAAACGAAAAACTAAAGACAACCCGGAATAATTTTCTTACTTCTTTTAAGTCATATGAACAGTACGACATATATAGCAAGGAGAAAAACCAACTAAATAATTACAGTTGTAGAATTGGTTATCAAGCAGAGAAACGTGGAAGCAAAACGTTGGGAACGTGGAGCATTTTTTATACAGTGAACTGGCCCCCTCAAGCTCATGGGCGAAGAGGCCTAAGCTTGTCACGAAGAGCAAAGAACCGAGACTTAGGAAGAACTTTGGTGAACACATCAGCAAGCTGAACCTCAAAAGTAATATGATGAACAGTAATTTCATGAAACTTGATGCAATCTCTAATAAAATGGTAATCAACTTCAATATGTTTGGTCCTTGCATGAAATATAGAATTATTAGTCAGTGCAATTGCTGAAATATTATCACAAAAGAGAGATGTTTGGTGAGAAATTGAAAACTAAAATTCTTTTAGTAAACGTCATAGCCACATAATATCAGCAGCAACAGTAGCTAAAGCTCGATATTCATCTTCTGTCGAAGAACGAGCTACTGTAGACTGTTTCTTAACACTTCAAGAAACAAGCATGTTGCCAAGGAAGGCACAATAACCGGTTGTTGATTTCCGATCTGAAGGATCACCTGCCCAATCTGAGTCAGAGTAAGCTTTCAATTGTAAATCACCTTGAATAATTGGTAGAACAAATTTTGAAGTGCCTTGAATGTAGTGAAGCAAGTGTTTAAGGGACTAAAAATGACTATGTAAAGGCTTATGCATGGATTGGCATAACTTGTTAACAACATAGGAAATGTTAGGACGAGTTATAGTTAGATACTGAACTGATCCAACAAGATGCAGATATAATTCTGGATTATCAAATACTACCTCAGAAGATGAACAGCTAGAAGTCTTTATAGGATATTGAGTGACAACCGGCTGACAATTTTCCAATCCAGCACGTCGGAGCAGCTCTTTAGCATAGGTAGATTGATGCAAATGGAAACCAGCAGGTGTAGAAACAGCCTGAATGCCTAAAAATTGTGAAGCTCAAAATGTTGTTTGGGATTGAGAAGTAAAGCAGTAATTAAGGAACGATTGCTTCCCGTCACCAAATATATCATCAACATAAACCAATAGGTATATAAAATTGGAATTGTGGTTATAAATGAGTAAAGAGGGATCAACTGCACTGTGCTTAAACCCAAGTATTTGAAAGTGAAGTTAATTTTGCAAATCATTGTCGCGGCGCCTATTTTAGCCCATAAAGGGCTTTATTTAACCGCACATATAATTGGGATAGGTAGGATCTTTGAATCCTTATGGCTGCTGCATATAGACTGTTTCTGTCAAGTCACCATGTAAAAATGCATCAGAAATATTCAATTGTGTGATTGACCACTGACGGTGCACAACATTGATACTAAAAATGCGAATAGTTGCGATTTTGGCAACTAGACTAAGAGTTTCTGTATAGTCGACGCCAAATTCTTGAGTATAACCTTGAGCAACCAAATGAGCTTTGTAACGAGCTATAGATCAATCAGAATGACTTTCGGTTTTGTAGATCCACTTACATTTTACAACATGTTGATCCAAAGTTGTAGGAATCAAAGACCAAGTACCTTGTGATTGAAGAGTTTGGACTTCTTGGGACATAGCCTCACACGAATGAGAATGTTTAATAGTAGATGAATAGCAAGTAGGATCAGAAACATATGATGTGTGATGATGTAAGTAAAAGCATAGACGAAACCAGCCGCACCGTACAGGCCCTAACTGATCACATGGCGCAAAGCATCATAGCCATCCACCTGTAATAACACAAAGCAATCTCAGCCATACGTGTATACATATACAGCTATAAATACACTTGTATAGATAGCAAATGAAGCAATGAAAAATGACAGCTTAGCCTCATCATTTACTCCTATCCTCTTCTTGTCGTTTTCCTCCACTACGTTTCTTTATGGTATCAGAGCTTCATTCAGCAAGGACTGAAGACTACCAGTAAAGGTAAGAATCGCATAACATTATCTATGGCTCAATCTTCCTCTTCCCAAATAGGAAATCCATCTACAGATCAAAACATTGACCCCTGCATAATACCTGCTTCATTGAAATTTGTCATTTCAAATATTAAAACCATTGTACCCACCCAATTATCAAATGATAATTACCCCATTTGGAAACCCCAAGTCACTAAACTGCTCACAGCAAATGGATTTGCTAATTTCATAGATCCCAACATTCCCCCACCTCACCATCTCCAGCAAACCTCAGCCGATCAAACCATCACAAATCCCAAATACACAGAATGGGTTCTGATTGATCAGAACTTAGCAGCTGCACTTTGTTCAACTATAACCCCAGCCATTCTACCGTATGTACTGCATCTTGATTCAACAGCAGCCATTTGGGTCACCATTGAAAGAAGATTGCAGTCTTCTAACAGATCAAGAGTCATTCAACTTAAGAATGAATTACACAATGTTTCAATGAAACAAAACACCATGGCAGAGTACCTAAATGAAGTCAAAACGCTGGTAGACAAAATAGCAGCAGCAGGAGCAACAATAGATAAAGAAGACATAATTCTTTACACACTCAATGGGCTACCACCAGCTTACCAGTCATTCAAAAGCACCATTCGCACAATGGTACAGCCTCTAAGTCTTGATGACTTATATGCCTTTTTAATCAGTGAAGAGATCAATCTCAACACAGAAGCAGCTCGGCATTATACCAACCCAGATCAGAATACAACCCTTTACTCTACAAGAGGAAGAGGAAGAAGAGGACGGGGCATATTTACACAACAATCTGCTAGACCCAACAACAACACTAGTAACAATCAACCCACACTCCTATGTCAGATTTGCAACAAAAAGGGTCACTCAGCCGCCACCTGTTGGCACAGATTCAACATCAACTACACCTCTCCTCAACTGAAATTCAACACTGCTTTCAATGCTACAACTGAGAAGCAAAATCCAGACTGGTACTTAGACTCTGGCGCAACCTCTCATCTCACCAACGACATCAACAATCTCACACTAGGTGAACCGATGCCATACCATGGAACAGACAATATTATCATTAGAGATGGAAGTACAATGTCTATAGCTCACACCGGAGCTGGGATCCTACCAACCCCCAACAGTAAGCTACACTTATCCAAAATTCTTCACACTATCAGCTTACAAAAGACAATAACCTTACCATTTCATTTAATGCCTATGGTTTTCATGTCAAGGATCTCAAGACAAACAAAACGTTGCTTCAGGGTCCAAGCCGTAATAGGCTTTATCCCATTTCAAATCAATCAACCACTCCTGAACAGCACGCCTTCTCAGCAACTTACAATTACCAAACCGCAACACTGTGGCATAACAGACTCGAGCATCCTCATTCCAGAACTATGGCCATCATCTCCTTCAACAACAAACACCTTCATATACCTAGTTTCTCTGCTTTATGTCATTCATGTAAGGTCGCTAAAGGCCACAAGTTACAATTTCCTACTTCCAGTTTTAGATCTAAACTACCTCTTGAACTAATTCACTCTGATGTATGGGGCCCGGCCCCAATCACATCTATTCAAGGATTAAGATACTATGTTATATTCATAGATGATTACTCTCGTTTCATTTGGTTTTTTCCATTGTTATGCAAATCTGATGTAACTTCCACATTCATAAAGTTCCATACCATGATAGAAAAACAAACCCATTACAAAATAAAACAGTTTAGATCAGATAGAGGAACATAATTTGTAAACCAGAGATTGCAATCTCACTTACAACACCATGGCATCATCCACCAAATTTCCTGCCCATACACCCCTGAACAGAATGGTATTGCGGAAAGGAAACACATACACCTCATTGAAACAACAAGAACCTTACTCAACACAGCATCAATACCATACCGTTACTGGCCCGATGCAATACTCACAGCATCATATCTCATCAACAGAATGCCTTCCCATACAACTCACAACAAAGCCCCATTACAATTGCTATACAATAAGCAACCTGACTACTACACTATAAGAACATTCGGATGTGCTTGTTTCCCATGGATTCCCCCATCAAACAGACACAAACTAGCTCCAAAAGCTAGCCAATGCAACTTTCTCGGTTATTCTTCATCCCACAAAGGTTATAAATGCCTTGACCCAAACACAAACAGAATCATAACTTCCAGACACGTAACCTTTCATGAAACCACTTTCCCATTTGCCCAAACCACACCAACCACCACACCTCCACCTGAACTCACCAACAACCCTTTCCTTCTAACCCCTACCACCCAATTCACACATCCATCTCCAAACAGAACTCCCCACAGTCAAGCCCATATTCCTCTAAACCATACATCCGACATCACAACCACAGTCAGATCACTCCCATCCACTATTCCAACTCACCCATTAAACAGCATACCTCCACAACCACCCACCACAACACCTCCTATCATACCACCTACTTCGACACACCACATGGTCACTCGACTCAAAACAGGGTCACTCAAACCCAAAACCGTTCTAAACCTACTACATCAACATTCCCAGATACCAGCTGATACCCTCCCAGATCCCATCACCTATCAAGAGGCAGCACAACATCCCCACTGGAGAAAAGCAATGGATACTGAATTTGCAGCTTTGCAACAACAAGCCACATGGACTCTAGTTCCACCACCACCCAACACCCCTATACTAGGCTGCAAATGGACACATAAGACAAAACTACATTCAAATGGATCGATAGCACGATTCAAAGCTAGACTAGTAGCCTTGGGCAACAAACAACAACATGGAATTAATATCTGGAAACTTTCAGTCCAGTAGCAAAATTTCCAACCATCCGTATACTACTTACAATTGCATTTAATAGGCAATGGGAAGTTCATCAGCTTGATGTAGCCAACGCATTTCTCCATGGAAAATTAACAGACACCATACACATGAAACAACCTCCAGGATATGAAGACAAACAACACCCAGGACATGTGTGCCTTATTCACAAGGCCATTTACGGACTCAAGCAAGCCTCTCGGCAATGGTTCACGACTTTTTCCACATTTCTTCAACACCTCGGCTTCCAACCTAGCAAAGCAGACCCATCACTTCTACTACTCTCTACAGATGATTCTCAAGTATACTTACTTACCTACGTCGACGACATTTTGTTAACAGGTAACAATCCCTCACTTATCTCACGCATCATATCGCAACTGCATACTCAATTTTCGATGAAGCATCTTGGCACAGCTAACAACTTCCTTGGCATCCAAATTACCTCCCACGAAAAATCACTATTTTTAACCCAATCCCAGTATGCAACTATAATACTCACAACTGCAGGTCTTCAGCTCTGCAAACCCCTAACAAACACATTATGCACCAAACCACCCGCAAACATCCCTCTCGACCCCATACTAAGTGACCCCTACACATACCGGCAAATCACCGGCTCATTACAATACCTTACCATCACCAGACCTGATATTGCCTATCATGTAAACCTCCTCTGCCAACACATGCATAACCCACAACCCTATCATGCATACCTTCTCAAACGATTACTCAGGTACATAAAAGGAACAACAGATTACGGCATTCCCATCTCTATGGCACAACTTCAACTCCACTCATACTCAAACGCCGACTGGGCCAGCGACACAGATACAAGAAAATCCACCTCAGGCTACTGCTCTTTCCTTGGCACCACTCCCATTTCTTGGAGCGTCAAGAAACAACATACCGTCGCAAGATCATCCACAGAAGCAGAGTACCGAGCCCTAGCCTCAGCCGTCACCGACATCATCTGGCTTAGACAGCTCCTACAAAACTTCAAAGTACCACTATCTCACCCGACGAACCTTCACTGTGACAACACTTCCACCATCGCTTTAGCTCACAATCCAATTTTCCATGCGAGGACGAAACATATCGAAATCGACCATCATTTCATCCGGCATCAGATACACTCGAACGTCATATGAATCCAGTCGATCAGCACACGTGAACAGATTGCCGACATCCTCACAAAGCCGCTCTCCACTGCGCGCTTCCATCTGCTTCGTGCCAAGCTTCGCGTTCACAAGAACCCATCAGCTTGCGGGGGGATAAAAGCATAGACGAAACCAGCCGCACTGTACAGGCCCTAACTAATCACATGGCGCAAAGCATCATAGCCATCCACCTGTAATAACACAAAGCAATCTCAGCCATACGTGTATACATATACAGCTATAAATACACTTGTACAGATAGCAAATGAAGCAATGAAAAATGACAGCTTAGCCTCATCATTTACTCCTATCCTCTTCTTGTCGTTTTCCTCCACTGTGTTTCTTTAGTAAGTTAAAAATTTGCTTTGGTTTTAATGAACCAGTGCGAAGCCTAGTCACCATGGGATGGCAAAGTGGTGGAGAAGAAACAGGAGCAGGTTGTAATTCAGATTCAGGTGCTATGGATTCAGCAGCAGTGGCTGAAGAATTGGTGGTTCTGGAGGAAACATTTGAAGAAGTGGATCACTGGATCGTATAGAAGTAGCAGAAGTTGAAGGAGTGGAATAAGTGAATGAAGAATTTGTAAGAGGCTGTATAGTGGTAGGTACAAGTGCCAGAGGAGGTCTATGAGGTGTTATTGATGTGGATATTGGTGGAGATGAAGTTGAAGCAAAGGGAAATATGTTCATGAAATTGAACTTGGTGGGAGACAAGAATTTTGTGGAGTTGAAGATTACCCAAGAAAAATACAATAAGCAGATTTCAGAGCAAATTTGTGGTTGGAATATGGTTGGAACCATGGATAATAAAGACACCCAAAATTTTTAAGATGAGAATAAGTGGGTGGATGATGATAGAGAAGTTGATAAGGTGAAATAGAATTTATATTAGTTGAAGGAAGTCGATTGATGAGATATGTAGCGGTAAGCACTGCATCTACCCAAAAGGAATTGGGGAGATGAGCTTGCAAGAGAAGAGTGCGAGCAGCTTCAACTAAGTGATGATGTTTTTCTTTCAGCTAAACCATTCCGTTGAGGTGTATGAGAACACCTGAATTGGTGAAGCATACCAGCTTGAGCAAAGTAATTTTGAAGAAGAGAACTAAAGTATTCACCACCACAATCAGATTGGAGAATTTTAACGGGTTTATTAAAATGTTTTTCCACCATGGCTTTGAAAATAAGAAATTTAGAGAATGTTTTAGATTTTAGTTTCATGGAGAACACCCAACAAAAACGAGAATAATCATCAGGAAATAAAACATAATAGCAATATCTATTACAAGAAGGCCTAGGGAAGGACCCCATACATTAGAATGAACAAGTGCAAAAGGAAAATTACATTGTAATGTCGAAGAACCGAAGGACTTTTTATGACCCCTAGCAACTTGATAATAATGCCAAAAAGCTATATGAGATGGAATACATACTGAAGTAGCACTTTTGGACACAGCTCACATTGGCTTGTTAGTTGAGAGCTTAGGCTTACAACTAAGAGGTCTTGGGTTCGAGCCTTTGTGTATACGATATGTGTGTGAGTTTGCCTTAATTGGCCTAAATGTCCCAAAAAAAAAAGTAGCACTTTTGGCGACGGTGGACAAAACATTGGAGTTAGGATGTCCTAAGCGATAATGCCATAGATTTGTCATTTGTAGATGACCCATTGGAGAGGAGAACTACAATAGACTTGGAAGATGAAGATGTTAAAGGAGAGATAAAGAGATAAAGACCGACACAGCACGGTTCCAAAAGGATCCTGTGATTTGTTTTCATGTCCTTGATAGTATAGCCATGAGAATTAAATGGGATAGAACAAGAATTATCAGTATTTAGTCAATAAATAGAAATCATATTATGAGAAATATTTTGAACATGGAGAAGTGGAGACAGGATATGCTTACGGTGAGGAGTAGGGAGAAGGCCTTGACCTATACGAGCGATTGGGATAGATTGTTCATTACCGACGGTGATTTGTTGAGAACCAGAGTATGGATGTAAAGAAGTAAGGTGAGATGAGTCATTGGTTATATGGGATGTTGCTCCTGAATCCAAATACCAATAAGCTATTGTAGACAGGATTTGACGTTTCAGCAAGAAGAGTAGAGTAAGAATTGTTGTTGTTGTCCAAGTTGGTGCGATGCCAACATTTGCGTGCTGAATGGCCCAATTTCCCACAAATTTGGCATTTAATCCAAGGTTGAAAAGATCGACCTCCTCGAGTGGTGACTGAAGTTTGACGAATTGGAGAATTCGAAGAGGTCATAGAATTTTAGCGACCATGATTTGTGCGAGCAAATGTTGGTCTAAATAGACCCCATCCACGAAAAATAGACAATGCAACTGAAGGCTCTGATATTTGCATAACTTGAAGCTCACGAGCAGCCTCATTCACCAGGTTTGTTTCCTCGCTACAGAGCAAGGAGCAAAAATCATCCAAATGAAGTGGCTGCAGATTTGTTCTTATAGCCGTTTTAAATGCTTGTTAGAAAGAAGGAAGTCTATTAAGGATATATAAGATGATATATTCAGCATCAAAGGAACATCATGCAACAGTGGTAGTGTTGAATATTAGTGAATTATGACCTAACCTACTGAGAATGTCATGCTTCTAAATTACAGTAACATAACAAGGATTTGGAATAATATGCATGCTGGTTTTCATACACAAATTTAAATAATTCTATTAAAATTAATTTTGGCAAGTTACCATAGATCGTATGTTTTGTGAATCTATTACTCATAGCATGTTTTATCCATTCTCATAACTAATACAACCGTGCTATGAGTCATAATCTAAATAGCACCAAATAAGGTACTGATATTTTTATTTTTTCTTTTTCATTTCATACGTGTGTGTATATTGTCTCCAACCAAACTATAAGGAATATACTTTATCATTCAGCATGTACATACAAGTATTTCTATATAAATTATTTTATTTACATTTTCATATCATTTCATATCATTATATCATAACATTATGACTAATATAATAGAAACTTAGTGTCATTCAATTCAATATGAACAATTATTTTTAATAGAAATAATTCATGAACAGTTTATGGGTAAATATCAATAATAAATGATGCATTAAATTTATAAGAATTAATATCAATATTATAAAATAGAATCATGAGTGCTCGAATCTAATTAGGACATTGTGCTACACCTTACTACATTGTTGATAATTTGACATCTATTATAATATATAATTGCGGCTAAAATATTTTATATATAATTACTTAATAATATCTCTCTTAACTAACTCTCATTTCTCCAAACTATATATTATTAACTTGAGATTTTCTAATATTTAATTCTATATTAATTTAGACATTTATTACAAAAATCATATATATCACTTTGCACTCTCTCTCTAAAAATATAATCATAATTTAATCATAATCTAATTATTATCATTTTCTCAAATAATGATTTTTTAAATTTACTATTACAAAATAAATTTCATTCATTAAAATCAATACATATTTTTCTCATAAAAACATATCACTATCAATAAATTTTTTATATTTCAAATATATCATTCATTAATTTATTTATCACAATTTAAAAAGAATTACTAGATCTAAATTTATCATTTAAATTTCAACTTATCTTATACTTTCTAAATTAAACAATACTAAAAATATTATAAATAGAAATTTTCCTATTTTTCTCCTCTTCATTAAAATCTTAATGCATTTTCTAAAAAGACTATTAAAAATAATTTGTAATAAAACCCTGACCTTCGGTTGCAGTTTGATCTCTCAACGCCACAATGTCGGAAGCCACACGAGCTCGAAATCCTTCTTGTCTTGGTCGATGTAGGTGCCCCCCTAGCTCGCCTACCACTTTTTTGAAAGCGCGTAAGGTTCTTGTAGTAGCTCGAGGCCTTCTTCACCTCCGACCTGGCCTGCTCGCAATCAAGTCCTCGCTTGTTCCCCCTCTCCTTTTTTTATCGGTGTCTCTTCGTCTTCCTCCCTCTATTATAAAGAGATGAAACTTCTCGCAAACGAACCATTCGCCTCCTGGTTACGCCAAGTGACGGATCGAATTCGTTCGTCTTCCTCGACACTAAGCGACGTCGAACGCTCCATCTACCCGCGCGAGAACGAAACGACGATCGCTGATTCGAGATTGAAAGTTTGGGATATTAAAAGTCTCATAATGGAAGAGGTTTCATCATGGAAGATTTATAAAAACCAGAGTCATTGAAGGGATCCAATGGGATAGCTGACTATCTGAAATAAGGGAGTTTTGTATCACATGAAATTAGAGATTGAGAAGTTTAAGATGCTTGGTATTATAATCTAGAAAAAAATTATGATGGCACTCATGAGGCATTCCAATATGCCTGAGACTATGAATGAAGAAGATAAAGTAAAGGTGGATAAAAAATATCTCTCGATGATTCAATTGTGTTTGGCAGACAAGATCTTGATGGGGAAGTAGCAGGAAATAATTGCAATGGGTTTATGGCTCAAGTTGGGGTTTTTGTATATGCCAAAAGCCTCTCCAAAAGTTTTTATCAAAAACTAAGACTGTATTTACTTCACATGTAGGACACTATGCCCATTAAATCATATCTTGACGAGTTTAATTCCCTTAGATGAGATTTGAGGAATATTGATGTGATGATTGATGATGAGAATCAATGTTTGTCATTGTTGTGCTTTTTATCTTCCTCTTATAAGGAATTTCTTACATTATGTTGTATGGGAGAGATACAATTAGCTTAGGGATGTCACGTATTTATTTCTTTTTAAATATTTCATGGCTTAGTATAAGGGTGTTGGACATGAAAAAGTACTGATGGATTATTGACTAAGGAGAGGAGGAAGCATTTTGAGAAGGGGTCTCACTCTAATAATGACAAAAGGTAAGTCTTATGAAGCTACAAGGATGTGATTTGCTATTATTACAGGAAGAAAGAGCACATTATGAGATATAATCATACTTTGATGAGGAATGAACATCATGCAAATGACAATAATAACAAGGAAATGTCAATAGTTGCTTGTCTTATTGTGTTGTAGACTAGTTTATTGAAGATATAAATGGTGCTTGTTTGATGATAGTTGGAGATAGATGCAATGGAAAATGGATTCTAAATTAAGCTCGCTCATATCATGTTCCCAAATAAGGAGTTTTCAACTTATGCATCATATTTTTGACTATATTTATAAGGGAAATAACACACTGTGCAAGACAATTGGCTCTGATAATGTAAAGTTGAGGACACATGATGCTGGGTTGGGACATTGATATAAGCTAGGCATGTACGAAGTCTCTAAAAAATAGTGCATCTTTGAGTTCTCTAGTGATGTGGGTTGTATATTCTTAGGAGATGTTGCTCTTTATGCATTCATATGTATGTTGGTTGTCCTGAATCGAAGAGGGTTGGCAGACTTTATATGTTGCATGGTACAACTTTGAGTGATGGTGCTTTAACTTCATCATGTATGTTGGTACTGCCCTTATTTGGAGAAGCATAAGAAGGTTTTTTTTTTAGGTTAGGTTTCGAGATCAAGGAGGCTGCAAATTGATGTTTTAGACCATTGGAATCATATTGTGTTACACAATCTATCTTAATGCTAGGTTGTACCAGTGCAACATTTAGAGTGATGTAAAAATCATTTCAAGGTACGAAAATTCGGTAAGAGTCGCTTTTTTGTATGAATATATTCATCTTGTTGTGCTATTGTGTTTTAGAAATCTCTCATGGGATTTAAGTTTAAGAGTTATATGGGCTTCTTAAAATTATGTGTTGTTCAAACCTTTAGGGCTTTCGGAGTTACAAATGAGTGAGGTTATATTACTGTACAATTGAGATGAGGAGGATATTTTTAGGATTTTGATTCAAAAATTTTGTTAGGATATGGACAAATTTAAATTAGGAGGCTATTATGATAACAAAAAAAAAGTTTTGTTTTAGAATGAAATCATGTTTGAAACGTTGTTGAGATAATTTATTATTTTGGGTAACTTGAGTCAAAATTTAAACTTATTACATTTGAAATCAACTGAAGAATTCCTATAAATATAAGCAGAAAGAATATTTGATGCTAATTTTTGGGCACTAGGGAATTTGTTGATATAGAGTGTTTATAGCACTAGAAGGTTTCATCTGGAGCAAACAAATAATTTATTTTAAAAGAAGAGAGTGATAAATGAGAACTTAAAATTCTTTTTGGTGATGATGGAGTATCGTTTCAATATATCTGAAGATCTGTTATGTTAGAAAATTTGTGAAATTCCATAGAGACATGGAAAGATACTATTTTGAGGAATTTTCAAAAGTGTATCTTATGCTTTTATTTTGATCTTCTTTTTAATTGTCTCTCGCAAGTTATTTCAATTTTCTTTTTGGCTCAAGAGATGTGGGTTTTTCTTTTTATGTTGAGATTTTATGTTCTTTCAATTGGGGAGGGTATTTTCTTATTCCCCTTTTATCAGTTCATTTGTGTAGTTTCGTAGTAGTAAATCAGATCATCTCTCCTTTCTCATAGAGTTAGGCTTGTTTTAGCCGAATCAAGTAAATCTTAGTGTCTTCTCATGATGCTCAATCTCTTTGGTATTTCTTTGCGCATTCGATATTTGCTTCTGGTTGGTGTTCCTGTATAGAAGTTGGGTTTTTTTTTGCAATGAATAGCATAAACTCATGCAAAAACTTATGATCAAGATGGTAATTTTAGTTGGGTGGAATTTATCTTTAATCCAAGATTAATTTTTCTTGTTAACATCAGAAATAACTTTCATCACGGAAGTTATAGAAGAAATTTACTAATATTTTCGTCAAATATAAGTTATTATTATGGTTAGTTTTCTAACAATGCATGCTTTGAATTTGGTCAGGGAGGCTATGATTCCCTGCATTCTGCTTGCGTTGGGAGGAAATCTAGTTGATGGTAAATGTTTTCCTCTACTCTTTTTAGCATGCGTAAGATGGTCCTTAGCTTGGCAAGTTTGCTCACCTTGTGCTGCTGGAGTAGACATTTAGGTCTATGTAATGGAAGGGTTAGCTAAGATGCATCAGCATTACTGTGGTGCTGTGATGCGCTTCTGGATCCTAATAAAGGACATTAGAATACTCTCTCTCTCTCTCTACATATATATCTATTTGCAAAATTCTTATGACAAGCAATCAGCTTGCTGTCAGTCACTCCATTATTTGGTTCAAATTTTGTGCAAAAGCAAATTGTGCTTAACCATAAGAATTGAAAGAACTCCGTATGCAGAAAAGTTTCGTTTACTTTTTAGTCAGTTCAGGCAAGAGGCCAACTTTAGCGTGGCACTCTCGAAGCTGGCCACTTGAAAGAGGCTCTTAGAGTTATCTTGAGGTTGGGGTGTAATTTTCAACTTTTGTGATTAGATATAGGCTTGTATGCCTCAGTAGCATTTAATAATCCTGCACTTAGGGTTAATTTTGACCTTAAAATCATCTTATGTTCTTTTGGATGCTCGAATTATTTCTTTTTATTTCTATACAGGTCCTGGCGCAGGAAGCAAAAGGCTAGGTTTTCGAACAACTGCTGCAATTATATTTGCACGTTTGGTATTAGTTCCTCCGGCTGGGCTTGGTATTGTCACGTTGGCTGACAAGCTTGGTTTCCTACCGGAGGGTGATAAAATGTTCAGATTTGTGTTGCTGCTCCAGTTTACAATGCCTACTTCTGTGCTTTCTGGTATTACACCATCCCATCTACTGTTAAAGACAGATCATCGATTTTTGAATTTTCAATTGCATCCTTAATTTTGTCTGCGCTAGTGACTAGATAATTCTTTTACCTTCCCTAAGATAATATCTGCTGGAAGCAATTAGGGAACTTTCAGTGGGTAATCTTTTGTGGTTTTCCAACTGTTAAACCTGCATGTTGTATTGCTTCTAAGAACTTATTCTACATTCTGGGGCTTTTTAGCTACAAGTTAGATTATACTCAAGCAGGATTTAGTAAATCCTAAAAATCCTGATTTAGTAAATATTGAGAGGATTAAAACCTGAAAATTGTTTGGCATTATCAATTTTAAATCTAATTAAATTTTGATAAATGATTTGGCTATTTGTTTCAGGATTTAAAATTTATGAGAGGGGGTGATCCTCAAATCTGTTAAATCTCATGAATGACAGGATTTAATAAATCCTGAATTGAATCAATATGGAGCTGAAATTGGATTTATCAAAACATGAGATCTGAAGTCCCCAATTTTTTGGCAGGATTTTAGCCATGCTTCAACAAGATGTTGATAGAAAATACTTGAGTTCGTAAGTAACCCTAACGGGAAATACTTGAGTTCGCAAGCAATCCTACAAAAATTGGTAAAACAGCGAGAAAACACAAGAAGATTTTGGTGGAAATGCAGTCAAACGATAGATATTCTTTATAGAAAGCAAAGCGAAGCAAGAACGAAACAAAGATACAATTGATCCTCAATTCGAAAGGAGGATCATTCTCTCCCAATCTCTAGACAAGAAGTCTAGAGCCCACGACACCAAAGAGAACTCCAAGGAAACATAAATCAAGCATACCCACCTTAACCCCTTCATGCTCTTTAAATAGCCCTCTCCACCTCCTTAAAAACTTCCTAATATAAGATATTATTTATTTAATACAAAAGATATCAAATCAAATCTTTTTAATTAAATAAATCGACTTTCCTAATATAAACTAATTTCAAAAATCCCTCCTTATGCACTTGCCGTCCCCTCCTCTCTCTCCTGTTGCCACCTCAAGGGGGGCCCACATGTTGGGCGGGACCATTTAAGGAGGTGGCTTAGCCCGCCTCCTGTAGAACTGGACAGGCCCCTCCTAGACTGGTTTGGTTGGTTCCGTAACACTACCCCGCTCCCAAAGAATCACCTTGTCCTCAAGGTGAGAGCTGGGAAACTGATGTTTCATCCTGTCGTACGGCTCCCACGTGGCATCGTAATCCGAAAGACTTTTCTACTTGAT
The DNA here is from genome assembly GCA_019925795.1 of Dendrobium chrysotoxum. Lineage (NCBI taxonomy): Eukaryota > Viridiplantae > Streptophyta > Magnoliopsida > Asparagales > Orchidaceae > Dendrobium > Dendrobium chrysotoxum. The sequence goes on along the minus strand of CM034299.1, from coordinate 34,742,442 downwards.
CAGCTCTTCTTTAGCTCCCCCCTCTCTCTGGCGAACCCCCAACAGTTCTAAGGGTTCCAACATCACCTCTACCTCCTTTGTGAGTGTCTTCGGTAACTCTGATCTAGCTGTATAATCTCTCCAAGCTCCTGTTGATCACTTCTATTTGGCCATCTGTCTGTGGGTGGTAGGCGGTACTCCTCTTTAAAATCGTTCCCTGCATCCTAAATAGTTCTCTCCAAAAATGGCTGAGGAACATCTTATCTCTGTCGGATACTATCGCCTCTGGTACCCCATGCAGTCTAACTACCTCCCTGATAAATGCTGATGCTATTGTCACTGCCGTGTAGGGATGTCTTAGGGGAATGAAGTGAGCATATTTGCTCAATCTATCCACTACTACCAAGATCATTGTGAAGTCTTAGGAACGGGGCAGCCCATCTATGAAGTCCATAGATACCTCCTCCCAGACTCAACCCGGTAACGCCAATGGCTGTAGTAGTCCTCCTGGTGATATAGCTAGATACTTGTTCCTATGATATGTCTCACATCTGGACACCAACTCATCCTCATCCTTACTCATTCCCTTCCAGTATAACTCTGAGGCTATCCTCCGGTAGGTCCTCTGTACCCCTGAGTGACCCCCCACTGCACTCCCATGGAACTCCTGTAACAAGTGTGGAATGTGGACTGTTGTCCGGGGCATCACGAATCTTCCCTGGTATAGTAGCCTCTCCCCTTCCAAGGAATACGCTGGGTGGCTACTCCCTTCCTTCAGTAAGTCGGCCCTGATCTTGCCCAACTCATCATCTTGGGCGCTTTCCTCCTGGATGGCCTCCCAATCTAACATCAATGGAATTGATACCGCCATCACCTGCAACTCCCCCATGCATCTGGACAAGGCATCAGCCACCTTGTTTTCCACTCCTGGTCTATACTGGATTTCAAAGTCATACCCCAGCAGTTTAGACAGCTATCTCTGATGCTCCTCCGTCACCATCTGCTGCTCCAATAAGTATTTCAGGTTTCGCTGGTCTGTCCTGACAATGAAATGCCTATCCAGTAGGTAGGGCCGCCACTTCTGGATGACTAACACAATAGTCATCAGCTGCCGCTCATAGACTGATTTCAGCCTGGCCCTAGCTGTTAACACTTGGCTGAAGTATGCAATGGGTCGACGATTCTGCATTAGTACTGCCCCCAGTCCGTATCCTGAAGCATCTGTCTCTACTATGAAAGCCTACGTGAAGTCTGGTGAGCTAAGACAGGTACCGTAGTCATAGCCTTCTTTAGTCTTTTAAAAGCTGTTGTGGCCACCTCTCCCCATAAGAACCCATCTTTCTTCAGCTGCTCTATCAGTGACCATGCTATAGTGTTGTACCCTTTTACAAACCTCTTGTAGTACCTTGTCAGTCCTAAGAATCCTCTCAATTCCTTCAAATTCTTCGGTAAGGGCCACCTCAACATAGCCTCGATTTTTGACTGATCGGCTGCCACCCCTTTTTTAGAAACGATATGTTATAAATATTCCACCCGGGGTTGGGCAAAACAACACTTCTTCAGATTGGCCCTCAGCTGATGTTCCTGCAGAACTCCCAAGATCACCTTCAAGTGTTCCTGATGCTCCTCCTCAATTATGCTGTATACTAGTATGTCATCAAAAAATATCAAAACAAACTTCCGGTGGTACTGCTTGAACACCTTGTTCATCAATGACTGGAAGGTAGCAGGGGCATTGGTAAGCCCAAACAGCATGACCAGAAACTCGTAGTGCCCCTCGTGTGTCCTGAACGCTGTCTTGGAGATGTCGGCTTTCCTCATTCTGATCTGATGGTAGCCCGACTTCAAGTTCAGCTTGGAGAAGATCACTGCCTCGTACAATTCATCTAAGAGCTCGTCAATTATCGGAATGGGGAACTTATCCGGCACCGTCTCCTTGTTCAAAGCTCTGTAGTCCACACAAAATCGCTAGCTTTCATCCTTCTTCTTGACCAACAGGATTGGATTAGAGAAGGAGCTCACACTCGGCCTGATGATTCTTGCCCTCATTATCTCCCGGATCAGTTTCTCAATCTCATCCTTCTGAAATTGAGGATACCTGTAGGGCCTGACGCTGATGGGTGACACACCTTCCCTCAAGGCGATGGCGTGCTCCTGCTCCCTTGGTGGTTGTAGTCCTTGAGGTAGCTGAAATACCTCCTGGAAATGCTGTATCAACGGCTGTATGGAGAGGGGTATGTTCCCTTCCTCCTCTAATCTAGTTCCCTCCAAACTGTGTAGCTCTACCAAATATCCTCCACCCACCACTTGTATACTCCTTACCATGATTTTAAGAGAAACCATGGATTTGGATAGACCTGCATCTCCCTTTATTACCACCTTCCTCCCATCCACCATTAGCTCCATAGTGAGTGCTCCCCAATTAACCTTGGTGTCTCCCAAGGTCTGCAGCCACTTCATCCCCAAGATGACATCTGTACTCCCTAATTCCAGTGGAAGAAAATATTTCCTCACCTGAATCCCCTGGATAGTCAGTAGCACTCCTCTATAAATCCCCTGGCCTTCTCCACCTTCCCCGTACCCATCATCACCCCATAATAACCGGTATCCACTAACTTCACTCACAATTGGTCGATGACCAGGGTGGAAATGAAATTGTGGGTAGCCCCACTATCAATCAGCACCACCACCTCCCTGTCATCCATCTCCCCTTTTACCTTCATAGTATGATTCGTAGTGAATCCTACCACGGAGTTCAGGGAAACCTCGGCCAGATCCAGATGTGGCTTCTCCTCCATCTCCTCCCCAAATCCTCCCTTGCCTCCCTCAGTTTCCTCGTCATCACAGACGGTGAGAATCTAAAGAGTTCGGTCCTTACACCAATGCCCTAGCGTATACTTTTCATCACATCCGAAACACAACCCCTTGGCCATCTTTTCTTGCATCTCCTTCTCTGTCAACCTCTTGAAGTTCCCCCCACCTCCTCCTCCTAATGTCTTCTCCTTGTTGGTCTCTCGAAACCCTCCTGTTGTCAGCCCCTTGGGTGCTAAATGAGTAGTCGTCATCCGGTACGTGCCTCCCGAATTGCTGCTCCTGGTTCCCCTTTCTAAGTTTTTTCTGATTTTCCATCAGTTGCGCTAGCTTTATGGCCTCTCTCAAGTCACGTGGCATCATGACTTTCACCGTTGCTCTGATGTCTGCCTTGAGCCCCTTCATAAAATTTTCCTCCAAAGCAGACTCTGATAGTCAATCCACCCGACTGGCCAGGTGCTCGAATCGCTCCCGATAGTCTGCCACTTATCTGTCCTGTACCAGTGCGAAAAACTGTTCATAGAAGTCTCCTCCCCCTATCGATTTGGAAACGTTCTAATAAACAGTCCTTAAACGCTCTCCAACTTCGTATAGGCCTCCTCTGGTCCCTCCATTGATACCATGATAATACTTTCCCTTTCAAACATAGGCCTGCGGCTGCCAGTTTCTCCTCATCCGTCAACCCATTGATAGCGAAATACATCTCCACCTTGTAGATCCACCCGTAGGCATCCTCCCCTTCAAATATTGGCATCTTCAACTTCCTCACCTTCGGATCTCCCCCATTCCCTCGTATCACGCCATAGTTTCCCTTTTCCCAAGTGTTTTGTTCCCCCCATGTCTCCCGACCTTCCATTACACCTTCATCTTCAAACCCTTCTTCGCTTTCCTCCCCCTTTTCTCCAAATTCAGCAACCTTCCTTCCATAATGCCCCTCTTTTCTCTCCCAACCAGGCCCCTTTTCCCCATGTTCCCTACGCCTCTCTCCATACCTTCCCCATCTTTCCTCCATGATTTCTCCCTCGCTACGAACATCATAATTTGTAGTTCTCCCCACTGGCCCCTTTGCCTCTGATGTCGTCATTTGAATTTGATTTTCGAAGATCTTCTTCATCATTAGATGAAGATCGGAAACTGTCTTCCATCGACGACACCTTGCCTTCCACGGATGAGAGTCGATCTTCCATTATGGCTTTGATTTGGCTCATTTCTCCTTCAAATCTTTCTTCCAATGCATCAACTTTCTTGGCTGCCATACAAAATTTTGGATATTAGATCAAAAATTCAGCAAAATTTCTTTTTCTGATCCAAAAATCACCGCGGAAATTCAGCCCACAGGGGTCCCAGAACAGTGCTCTGATACCAATTTGATAGGAAATACTTGAGTTCGCAAGCAAACCTACAAAAATTGGTAAAACATGCAGAAAACACAAGAAGATTTTGGTGGAAAAGCAATCAAACAATAGATAATCTTTATAGAAAGCAAAGCGAAGCAAGAACGAAACAAAGATACAATTGATCCTCAATTCGAGAGGAGGATCGTTCTCTCCCAATCTCTAGACAAAAAGTCTAGAGCCCATGACACCAAAGAGAACTCCAAGAGAACATGAATCAAGCATACCCACCTTAACCTCTTCATGCTCTTTAATTAGCCCTCTCCATCTCCTTAAAAACTCCCTAATTATTTAATACAAAAGATATCAAATCAAATCTTTTTAATTAAATAAATCAACTTTCCTAATATAAACTAATTTCAAAAATCCCTCTTTATGCACTTGCCGTCCCCTCCTCTCTCTCCTGTTGCCGCCTCAAGGGGGGCCCACATGTTGGGCAGGACCATTTAAGGAGGTGGCTTAGCCCGCCTCCTATAGAACTGGACGGCCCCTCCTGGGCCGGTTTGGTTGGTTCCGTAACAGATATCCATTGATCCATTACTGGATACATTAGAAATGATGATCGAGTGGTGCTTTGGCATGACCCATACATACCATGCAAATAATCACATTTAGGATGATCATAATCATACTCCTTTTGATAGAACCAAGTGTCTCTAGTTTGTAGAGATTTATCAAGCTGCCCCTTTCTCAAATAATTGCATTTAGGGATGGCAACCGGCTTCTGCTCTACTAGTTTTTATCCAATGTCAACAAACTTGTGGTTCATGCCACAACATTTTTTTTCAATGGCAAAACTTTGTTTCCATGTAGATAACTATGCTTCAACAAAATACCTCCATGTACATAGTTATGCTTTGGTGACTATAGTAGAACTTTGACTCAAAACACATGAGATGTATCACAGAAAGCATAGAAAGTAAAATATGTAAGAATTTACACATGCATAATGTAAAAATACACGAGGGAGAGTAAGAGATTTTATTTAGAAAACTCTCCAATAGCTTCTCTTGAGTGCGACAGTATTTTGTCAAAGCTTTGCCTAGCAGGTGGTGCATTGTGCTAGATTGGCCTTAAAAGGGACAGGGCAACCCACCTCCTATTTTAAAAGGGGGAAGAGATTAGAATGCCTGCATTTTTGTAATGTTAGACTAAATCTCATCCAACTAACCTGGCAGGTTAATAGTTTGTTGTTGCGCATTTATGGGGTGTTAAGGGGTTTACGGGTTGTTGTTATGATTTTGCTAAGGCTCGCTAAGTTGGGGATTCTTTGTTCAAAAAGTTTGTTAGTTTGTTGCAACCTTTTATCCTTAATTGTAACTTATTAACTTGGTGAATTAATTTAGTTTTTTTATGTGTTAGCGGTGCACTGTTAATGCTTTGTGTCGACTTGTTAACATTTAGTGGCATTTCTTTATTCTTGTTAAGTGATCTTAGGCCTCTGTTGAGGTGATTTGCACTTGACCAAGGTTGGCTGGTGCTTGCTCGTGTAGATTTGTTGATTCTCTAAGTTGATGGTATAGGGAAATGATTTAAGACGTGCTCCGTGATCTTCCATGACCACTATCTCTTCCAGAGGCATTGACATGAACCCCATTTCAGTACAACAACTCAAGTTAAACTCAACAGTGTCAGGTCACTCTTACTTGGAGACTTTTTAACGATCAATATGCTTCCACGACGCTCTTGATTAGATTAGAGGTTGTGAAAAGTGTTTCAGTCTTATGTCTTTGTGTTGAAATTGTCATAACATGTGATGTGTAGCACTGAGGCAATTTATCATTCTTGTGACTCCGACAAACTTGTAGCTAAATCTAGGTCGTGAAGATTTTGAGCCAGAACTCACCAAATTAGTAACAGGTTTGGAACAATTTCAACTGTGACTCTGCCGACTTGTTGGGCCTAATAAATTTGTTGTCAAAACGTTGGCATGCCACTTATTGGAGATCAACCTCTACATTAATACCTTAATGGCCATGGTGGACCTAGGATCATTCTAAGTCATGAAACTTGCAAAAAAAATTTCATTCAATCGTAGTGGAGTTTAGAAATAGAGTTCTAAGAGATAGAAGAGTATGAACATGAGAGACCTGAGTTTAGAGTCGTCCCTCATGCTTATCTTGGATGATGGAAAGCTTGTTCCTCCTTTAACTCTTCATATTGGTGGGAATTATAAAGGATTTGCCATAGGTTTTATAGAGAGGACGAGGGGGTTCACGTTTCATCAAAGGGATGTTGGATTAATCCTTCATCCCTTATCTACATTCGGGATACTTGTTCTAGAGGTTTCCCGAGCTTAATCAACTCAAAACTAACATAAAAATTAGGCCTCACTGGAGTTAAAATTTGGTTCATCTCATTGTTGGGCTAAACCCGAGTATGATGGGTTGCTCATTAAGTTCGAGCTTGCCCATTAACGAGCATATATATATAAGAATTTTGTGATGTTTGAATCATTGGTTTCATACTCTCATCGTTAATGATGCCTTCAGCACCTCTACCATTGGGATTAGTGATTTGGCCCCCACAATGGACACACAATGCAAAAACATAAAAGGTTACCTGAAAATGTCATTTTGTGATGAATTCAAGTTACTATACATGCTAGCATTGGATTAACTGGGGAGAATCGAGATTAATTGAGGTCCAACCAAGTTGACCAGATTTGATTGAAGTTAACCTTATTTTTCATTCTTGCTTGGGTGTTAGTTACTTGACGTATTAGTTATGATTTTCATATGTCTAGTGTTTTTTTAAATCCTCCAACGCTAATTTTATCCACACATGCTTCTCAAATTTGACTGTAGGTGCTGTTGCAAATCTAAGAGGATGTGGAAAGGAATCAGCTGCTATTCTATTTTGGGTTCATATTTTTGCGGTATTGTCCATGGCTGGATGGATTATTCTTTACCTGCGCCTTCTCTTCTAAAGACCATACAACACAACTGCTGCTTGGTAGGAACTCAATGCTTTTCACCTTCCTCTTTTCAACATGCTGCTTTAGAATCTTCAATGAGCAGTATGATTTTTGTAATGAGAAATACATTAATTTCAACCTTTCTGTGCATATACCTTTTAGATGTCTGGATTTCTTTTATTTAATATGGTGATAATCAGTATGTAATGGAACGATATAATACTACACTTTTCATTACTTGTATCTTTTGCTGGTATCATATTTATCACCTTTGATTATGAGGTACTTATTGAAAATTTTGCTAATAAAATATTGCATGAGGATTGTGGGTTGAGCGAGTGTAGCGTGGGATTTAAAAACCTTTTGATTTAGAGTCTGTTTGGAATAGTTTTTTCAATAGTAATCATAATTTTGTCTGACTAATGCATGTATGAAGATGAAGGGCTATGGGTGTGTTAGGCTAATGATGGCTTACACTTCTTAGAAGCATCAGTGGTAGACCAATGGGACTGACATACTGGGAAGCATGAACTGTATTACAATGCTCCGTAAGTTAGATTGATTGAACCACTCAAACCATGACAATGGTGCACTGATGGTGGTGGTTCGATGGTTGCCGGCAATGGCGAAGTCTCTAATGCATGAATAAATAACACCATCTTGAACTACTTGATGCCTTATGTGCAATGGAGTTGGTAGATAAAAGATTTGGCAATCATATCATCTAGATAAAGATTTGGAGTGTATACCATAATTTACCATTCATAATTTATATATTCTTCTCATTGATCTGTTATCAACAGCTTCCTGCTCATCTGAGCACGCTCAGTGGTCTCCCAATTGTCTTCTTATTCCTGCTAAGAAACCCACCAAGGTCACAAGATGCCTCCTGGATCAAGAGATGGCTTAGAAAATCCTGGTTTTGCCATTGCATATCTTGAAATCAATAGAACACTTGTGTTCCAATGCTTGAGCCAAGTCTAGTTGGACCACAACTTGTTTGAATAGTTAGAATCATTGGGGATTTTGGGCTGTATATTAACCCTAATGTCCTCTATCCTGAAATCCACATCCTCTATCACTAACTAGCTCAAGTTGAAGACTCTGATCGCAAAAAATGTTGGCCTGACCCCCATCAAGTTGGAGAAATTACTCTGTCTGGAATCTGAATGTAGAGCATAGTCCGAATTACTGTGTATTTGCTTTTTATTTGCTGCGTATTTTTGGATGCACAACAAATAAGTAGTAAATAAACAGTAAAAAAGTGGCAAATTAATAATACTCATTAAATATACACTAAATACTCACTAAAAACGTAGAAAATGCAAAAAATACGTAGTGCGTATTTATTGAGTATTTTCTGCTTTTTTTGTTTGTATTTTTCGCATTTTTAGTGAGTATTTAGTTTGTATTTAGTGAGTATTATTGATTTATTATTTTTTACTGCTTATACGCAGCAATCCGGACTATGCTCTACATTCGGATTCCGGATAGAATAATTTCTCGTCAAGTTGAACCAGACAAATTTAGTTCGGTTCAACCAATTCAATGTTCGGGCAAATTTTTAATCACATGATTTTGGTTTCCCAATTGGGTCAAATCAGGCTGATTTAGCCCAACCCTACCAATTCAATATTTGGACATGTTCTTAATCATGCAATTTTGATTTTGTTGGATTAGCCAAAGCATGCATTTTTTATGATAAATTTATTGGATTCAGAGTTTGCAGGGCTTCCAAAATACTAATCAAATTTCTTGAGTTTTTTTTTTTAGCATTTTTTATTTTAATAATTGCTTAAAAATCCATATTTGATCAATATTATTACAAATCCAATTGATAAGTGTTGGATTAAATGCTTTTCACACTATTGAATATACTTTCTACATTCATACATTACATAGAAAAGTGATAATAGATTCATTTTGTTAATAAAAAATAATGCCATTAACTAACTTAATTAGTTGGTGATAAAAGAAGCCATGAATTATTAGTTCTATCCCCCAAATTTTGATAAAATTATAGATCAAACCCTACTGCTTATTAAGTGATGGGAGATCAAATTATAGTTAGTTTATATAGATCAAATAATTTTTATTAATTGGGTAATTTGAGGTTATGCTCACAATTATATTTCTTGACAAAGCTAAATAATCATTTTTTTTTTTTTTTGGGAACGAAGAGTATCGGCCCGCTGCCACCTCATTTTGATTAAAGAATATTATGCTTTAAGAGTCAGAGTGCAATCAAGAAAATTAAAATGTAAGCTATAAAGTTTGTCAACGTAAATGAAGAGAGCGAAATAATCTTTTTTTCCTAATTTGTATTTATAAATATATAAATAATAAATTTGACATTCAGGGCGTTTGGTCTAGTGGTATGATTCTCGCTTTGGGTGCGAGAGGTCGCGAGTTCGATTCTCGCAACGCCCCCACTAAATTCAGTTTTTTTCTGTGATTTTTAATGGTAATTAAAATTTTAATTAACATTATATTTGATACAAAATGAACAAATAAAATCGTTTGGACTCCCATTTGATTTTTAAGTGATTCAAAAATTGTACTAATAAAAAAAAAATTTAAAAAGTGATACAGTGAAATTATGTGATACCTGCCAATTATAACTATAGGTAAAATTAATGATTATATTACAATAACATCAAGCCTTTTATCACAGTATGTGGGGTCGGCTACATAAATCTTATTTCTTGACAAAAGAAAGATCATTTCTAATGTTTTCCAACCAAGTCGGCTACATGAATCCTTTTTCTCCGTTAATTCATCCACTTTTCTAACCGGGTCATTGAAAGACTGCCGTTTTATGTGACCAAATCATCTAAGGCGACCAAAACTAATATTTGTATTATTGGAAAAAAATATTATTAGTAGAAGGTTTAAAGTATAATTTACTTAACATCGGTCAATTATGCGATAAGGGATTCGATGTGAAATTCTTTTTTGATAAATGCTTGGTTTTAATTGATAGTAACTATTTTGAAGGTTTAGAGTGAATAAAGTCAACATGAATTATTTAGATAGTCAAAATGAGTCTAGCAAAGTAAACTATTTAATAACCACTATAGATAAGACTTGGTTGTGGCACTGAAGACTATATCATGCATAGGGGTGTCAAAGTTGACACAATCCGAAACTTGACCCGAACCCGGGAACCCGACCCGGAAAAATTCAGATTCGGGTCAAATAGTTTGTAAAACGAGTTGGGTTTGAGGTTCATATTTTTTGCTCGTCTGAAAATGGGTCGGATTCATGTTGACCCAAAAACTCGAAGTTGACCAAACTAACCCGCGTGATGACTCCATCTGGATCCCGCCTAACCTAGATTAGCAGATCCAGTGCATGGTCGACAATCGACCCCGCCTCTTTCGGCCTACCGTCAAATGTGACCTAGCGTCCTAATTGGATCAAACTGTCAAGCTCGTTCGCGCTTCCAGCTAGTCAGCCTCGCCGCCTGCTCCGCCTCACCTGCGACCTCACCGCTTGCGTTCGCCCAGGCCATATGCGGCTACGCAATCGCTCCCACGCGACTCAGCGATTATGCCCATGGAAGGAAAGTGGAAGTTCGGGTTCGCGAGTCGGGTTGGGTCAACTCGGCAACCTGCACATGTCGGGTTCGGGTTGAAAATCCTAACCCGTTTAGCTAAATAGGTCGGGTTTGAGTCAACCTGTTTACGCCTAGGTTAACTCATGTTGGACCCAAACCCAACCTGTTGACCCGAATTGACACCCCTAATCATGCAAGCATTAGGACGCTTAAGAAGATCCCTTGCTTAGACCTAATCAGACGGGTATCAAAATTAGAACTCCCTAAGAAGTGTCATAATCCATTAATTATTATTTAATTGCTATTATTAGATTATCATTGCACAACTAATATTATTTAATTTTCCTCTTTTTTAATATTCTCCTTTGTATGGAAGTAAATGCATATTTACATTTATATAGACATTTTGTAGAGATTTTACAACCTTAAATCCTCAAGCTCACTCTATCTCTCTCACCCACCTTTCAAAGAGTTTTCTCTTTTTTGCACTAATATCTTTCCCTTTCTATGTCTCTCAACTATTTGTAATTATGTCTTCTTAAATTAACGATAAAGCATAAATGATAAATTATTTTATTTGGATCAGGTCTTATGATTTTTTTTTGAGTTTTGTTTAGTATTATAAATTTATCAAACTTGATATTATTTTGTTAATTACTTATGATTAAAAACATCAAAAAGAAGAAACCTATTAAAATTGATTAAATTTGCAATCAATTAATTAAATTATTTTGCCAAAATGATATGCATCTTCTATATTTATGGTTTTTTAGTTAATTGATTTAGACTTCATTTGTAATAACTTTCTTACTACTTTCTAAAGCAGTTTTCTAATTAAAAATTTTCAAATTCAAAAATTTTTTGTACTTAAAAGCTGCTTTATAAAACAGTAAGAAAGTTATCCCAAACGAAGCCTTAATTTGACTTATTTTTCTCTTAATTTAATTTCAAATTAAATCAAAAAAAGTTTACATAAATAAAAAAATTGAATAACAAAATATAAAAAGATAAGTATAATAATATATTAAATATCTGTTAGAATATTTCAATATTTTTTTCCTCTACTTGATATATCAAAGCTAAAAAAAAAATCAAAATTTTCGCACATATCCAACTTCGTCAACGCATTATAATTTTTTTTTAATGTATTTTGTTTTTTTCATTATATTTTCCTTATCAGGATTGTTGATTGGAGGTAATGAATATAAATTATCTCTACGGCCAAATTCTAGCAATTAATGAAGATCATTAAAATTTAGTGCTATTAAATTATGATAATTAAGAAGGATTAATTACGTAATTAATCATAATAAATGACCGTTAATAAATTGTTTTGGATAGTTTTGAATTAAATGAAGTTTTAATTAGCTTGATTAATATATTTGTATTATTTGCGTTAATTATGGCAATTAAGTATTGATAAATAACAAGTTCATAAATGACCAGTAATCAATAATCTTATTTACTTAGGATAATTATCCTTTTCATTAGGATTTAAGATCATTAAATTTAATCATCGTTTAGTAATCATAATTAGGCATAGAATGTTAAATTAAATTATTACAAAAATAATATTTTGGCTTATTTTTTTTCTTTAACTTAGGCCATAATGTAAATATTTTTATAGGATTATGTTCATGAGTTCTAATTTAAATCACATGAATGTAATTATATTACTATTATTTTACAAAAAAAACTAAAAAATATGCAAAAAAAAATTATCAAGAGCTTACACATGTGAGGAAATTAGTGCTATAAGTAAGGAGGATAATTTATATTCATACCAGTATATTGTTAAATACTTACATAATATCTAAATTTTGATATTTATGTAATATGTTATTGTTTTGATATATCATCAAAAAAATTTTTGATCGAGCACAAATCTCGAGGCAAATTCTGATTGAAAATTTCAAAAATTAAATCCAGAGTCATCCGAACTCTAATTTTAGTAAACTTATCAACGTACTGAGCGTCTTAAAAAGACAAATCCAACGACACCAAATTCGACCCAATCTGAGCCCAAATGGATCCAAATCGAGGACCCGAATCACTTTTAGATGATTCAAAACATAAATCGAACAACTAAATGATTTCTAAATATAATATGCTTATAGTCTAATCGAGTGGCTCAATGAGACAAATCCAACGAGCCTAAGATCATCAAATTCTGACATCATCAAGGCATTCACATACTTGATAAAATGGTTCATGATCAAGGGAATTGATATCAATCGTCCATTCAAAACACTCTATGCATGTCCTTGTTTTTCTCCTTATTTACTGGCAATGCCACTCCAAAAAAAATTATAAATAGACCCCTCATTCTTCATTGAGGGGAGGAAGCAAGGAAGATAAGGAAGAAAGAAAAAGAAGAGAAATCAGAGTTCTCTTACCACTAGACTTCTCCTCGACCACCGCCTGGCCACCAACCGCTGTCGGACTTTCGCTTGGCCATCAATTATCGCCGAACTTTTGCCCAGCCACCAACTGATGCCGGACTTTCGCCTGGCCACTAATCATCGTTGGACTTCCTCCCGGCCACCAACTGACACTGGATTTATGCTGGCCACCAACTGTCGTCATATTTCCACCAATTGTTGTCGGATTTCCACCAACTGATGTCGGATTTACACCCAGCCACCGACCATCGCCAAATTTATGTCCGGCCCTAGCTGTCGCCAGACTTCTGTCTGCCACCAGCCATCATCCGACTACGATCTTTTCGACCTCCGTCACCCACAGGCTATGGTCCTTCCAACCACCTACACATGACTATGATCTTTCTGACCTCTGTCACCCTCCGACTACGGTCCTTCCGACTACCATCACCTGACTACTGTCTTTTTTGACCTCAATTCCCTGACTACGGTCCTTCCGACCACCATCATCTGACTATGATCTTCTTAACCTCCGTCGCCTGCCAATTATGGTCTTTCCAATCTCAGTTGCTTGACTAAGGTCCTTCCGACCATCGTCGCCCGACTACGATACTTCTGACATACGTCGTTCGCCGACAATGATCATGCCGACCAAATGAACATATCAACATTGATTCTTCCAACTCCCACCATGTAATGCACTCTATATGATGTATATTTACTACATCGAGCAAATGTCTTCCCCCCAAGAAGGGTCTTGTTTGTAATCGAATACAAATACTAGTGGATTCATTTAAATTAGGCAAGGCACCGTGATTTTCCTCCTTTTCAGGGGTTTACATGTAAAAACTCTGGTGTCTCTTATTAATATTACAGCCCTATCTTTTATCTAATTGTGTGATGGATCTTCATATAAAGCTAAGATGTTAAATTTCATATTTCTCTACTACCGTGCATATCCCAGGTCGCAACATGTTTAAATCACATGAAAAAAGTATAAAAATTTATAATTTATTTTTGATAAATTAATATTAATGATATTTTTAATGCGATTTACAATTTATGAAATTATATAAATAAAAATAAGAATCTATATATATTGAATATATAAATATATTAAAATTTAATGGTATATATATATATATATATATATATATATATATATATATATATATATATAATTCCTATATTTAATACCTAAATTCACTATATCTGAACTATGGTACTTTATCAATGAAATCCTTGAAGAAGACGAGTCTAGGGGTGGAACTTCCAAGTGCCCAGGGGGGCATTGCCCCCCCCCTCTTCTTTTACTATTTATTATAGGAGTCTAAAGGCAATTGTCCCTCTTTAAAAAAATTAAAATACTATGATCTTTAGGCGATTGCCCCCCTAGCAGAACTATACACATTGTGTAGATGTGTTATTACAAGGGTTTTTAGGCAATTGCCCCCCTAAAAGTTTTAAAATATTATGATCTTTAGGGAATTATCCCCAGCATAATTAAACACATTCTGTAGATGTGTTATTGTTAATGAACGCTGAACCAAATATAAAGAAAATAGTAAAGAGAATCCATAAATATCTTTACAATCAAAATTTGTTTCGGGGCGCTACCCCCCAAAACCCTCGTAAGGGCGCTGCCCCTTGACCCCACGACCTGACCGGGTAGGTCGAACCCTGTCAGGGGGCGTTGCCTCCTTGGTTGGACCCTCGACATATCTGCGAAGCGTACAACGATCAAGGATATGAAAAAATAGGGTCGAGCTAAATTCAAGGCAACTCCAACATACATTTTATGGAAAATTGAATGATTAATCAATTATATCATTTTGATTTTTTTTGCAAACAAATCATCCATACTTAAAATTAAATTTTGTTTAAGAATAATTGTCATTATATAATATGGTGATGATATTTTTAAAATATATTATGTATTCAAGTACAAAGAATCATTAGTCACCAAAATGATATATATATATGAAAAAAAAATCTATACACTTTTACTTATAAGTTTGCCCCCCCTCCATCTGAAAATTAAGGCTGGTTTAGCCCCCGGATGAGTCCGTATCTTTTTCATCTCTGTTGATAATCTAAACATGAGAGTCGGCAACAAATTCCTCCATCTACGTCTTTCACATATCCAAAATTTCTTGCTCTACCAATTCTTCATCCCCTTCTCTTCTATGTTTAATCATCCATTTTCATGAAAAGGAATGTTGCTACAAATCCTGATCATCCTTCAAATTTTTCGCTTCCGCAAGCTACAAGCCCATTAAATCCCGTCCTAGTGAGATCCCATTTCGATTTTTTCATTTATTCTTCATATTTCAGTCGTTGTAGGTCCCATCAATACACTTTCCAATAAGAATTTATCGTGGCTTTCTCATTTATCGATCTCCAAAGATTTTGTATCAATACCTTTTTTGTTGTCAAGAGTTCTAATAAAAGTAGCTCACATCTTGATCTATTGGTTGGGAGCTTTGACAACTAACCAAGAGATTTTAGGTTTGAATATTACGTATGTGATGTGCGTGTGAGTTTGCCTTAATTGACCTAAATATTTAAAAAAAATTATAATAATAAAATGTTATATTTATAAATAATAAAATTTAGATGAGATATATACAAATAATTTTGAAAGTTATCTTTGTAAATCCCTCTAGCAAACAAAAAAAAAAACCTCACTTCTATCTCTAAAAATCTGAGCCGTTGGTTCACAATTAACGGCTCTAGATCATGACGGTTGTTAGCGGCGAACCGGACGGGAATCAGTTCACCGTCTTTTTTTCACGTCTGCAAGCTGGATTCCTGAAACGCGAAACAGTAGAGCGCGGCATCCTTCCTTCAGTTAGGTCTTCTATATATATTTCTTTCCCATCACCGAGAAGATCAGAAGCCCAGCCTCCACCGTCACATCAAGCCATCTTTCTCTCGCTCTCTCCCCGCAAGTTCCAGCGAGGCGTAGCTGGGCATCAAGAGAGGAAGACTCAGATGAGATGAGGTGGCCGGAGCGGTTGGCCTTCTCTTTATTTTGGTATAGCTAGGGTTCCTCGGCGAGGGCCGTCGAGTTTCTTCGGGCGCGGGTCGTCGGTGAGGTTCATGGCGTACAGGAGGAAAGTGGGAACCGCTAGGGCATCGAGTATAGAGGATTTCGGATCTGCTGCGGCGGAGGTGACGTCGGCAGTGGCGTCTCCACCTCCGTCTTCCATCGCCGCGCGGGCGATTAGGGATTCCTCAGCCCATGGAGACTCCTCGCTGTCGTCCGTGTATGGTCAGTCCGCCATTGCCTCTGCGAATAGGGAGTCCAATCGACAGAAGGCGGCCAACGCTGGGCAGGTGAGCGCTTCTCTTCTGCTACTTTGAGAATGCTGCCTATTTGCTTGGATTGGCAAGTCTTACGTTTTTCTAACAGAGATTTCAGATTTGGTGGAATAGGGGTATGACGAGACGGTAGGAGGGCTTGTTGTAGTTCTATTTGGAGACATTGTGGTGATCATGGGTACTAGCGTACCCGATTGGTGGAACAATAGGGAGAATGATCGTTGGAGTGGTCATGCATTTGATTTTCTCCATTTTCATGGTAGATTTTGCTTTTTTATGTGCAGCTATTTTAGTGATGTGGAACTTTTATGAGGGTTTGGGTGCTGTACTGATTTGCATTGATCGCCATTTTGACTGAAGTGGCTCCTCTGTAGCTATTTCAAATGAAATAGAGGGATCAAATGAGACTGCGAGATTATGGCTAAAATTTCAATATAGCTACCTTCGCAAGTTAAATTAGGACGGGAGACCATAATAAATTAGAATTGTGATTTGATAGGATCTCTGAAAGTTTGGATGATTTAGGGCAATTTCACCAGTTTCATTTTGACTTGCTTGTAAATCACCCAATATTGCGTCGATTTACATTGTCCTCTTTAATTGAACATCAGGTCGGCTTGTTTATGTGGTGCATTATTTTTTTTCCACATCTAGCAGATCATTCATATTTCTTAGGTTTTCTAATATTATTGAAAGTTGTTTATTTATTTTTTCATCTACTTGTTGTGATTGAGCTATAACCAAGGCTAACTAGATTACTGATGGTCCCACTCTTAATATTGCATGTTGTGGCAATTTGAAGTAAAAAGTTTGTTAAAAGCGCAAATTGGTAGATAAGTGTAGTGAGGTTTTGTTTTTCTTTTTTAACATAATTTTAATACCGAATTGCAGAGAGCAAAAAGAATTGAAATTTAGATTTCGATAAGAATGAATTTAATAAAGAGTGAAACCAAGGCATAAGAAAAAGCAAGTTTCAAAGATACCAATTAGTAAGGAAAAGTTTTACATTTGAAGTAAAGATTACAACACTAACACATTATAAATTTCAAATATAGAATACAGTTTATTTTTAATGTTAACTATATGATTTTTGTCTATAAATAATGATTCAAAGATTTATGTACTCTTATTCTTGAAGCTTGTTAACACATATTTCAAGTAGCACTTGCATTGTAGAGCATCTTAAAATATGATTAAAATGGAATTAAATACTTCTCTAGTTGTGCCCTCCAAAAATAGTTTCTTCTTAATAGATTTTGATTTGAAATTATATTCTATGAAGCATAATTGCTTCAAAATGCTTTTGAAATATACCCTTGCCTGTTCCGCCAACTACACAATAGAAGTCTTTAGAGCTACATTCTCTCAAATTGCTATTGAAATGTTATAATGTTCCTTTTAAACTCCAAAATTGTGGAGATGCCCTTCAACGGGTGGCATGAGATGTTTTAGAGCCTATAAATTTCCAACTACTCTAGCAAATGTTTCTCTTTGAATCTTTGGACATTGTTAAACAATATTCTTGTGTTGCTAAAATTCATACATCTAAGGTTAAAATTGGATCTCTCAGAGACCATGGACATAATGGCGATCTTAATCCTTTCTTTGCATGCCATAAGGACATCTCAATGATTGTGCTCTAGGACTAGGCATCATAACTTAAAACCATTTTTTGCAGCATGCCCATAAGGTGGAACATCACTTGTGTTAGTACATCAAATCCGGTTGTAGTGGCCATGCCCATAGCGGCATAGTGCTCGCTTTGGTAGCTTGCAAAAGTTTTAGGGTTGAATATGATTTGTGAACTTAATCTTGGTCCTTGCTCTCAAAAAGTTTTCAGGAGGTTAGACTTCCAACATCCGAGTTTCAAAGTTGTCAATGACAAACTAGTTGATCATAGAGGAGTTAGCAAGGGTCTTTTAGTGACTTTCTCTTTGGACACTCTTCTCCTAGTCTCCATTGAATCTTGCATCCAATTTGGGGACAACTAGATTCATGCATGCATCATCTTGTGGAATCCTACCCTTGCAAAAGCCTTTGGCCCCACAAATGAAAGGACAACATGCCCACCAAGATTAAATTAAGGTATAGATTCAATTGACAAAGTTGATAAATTTTCCTAGGACTTGTAGCAGCCATGGAAGCTCTATGGTTGGCTATTTATAGCCAAAGTTGTCTATACTCTTAATTATAGCAGCTATTAAACTCGTATGGGATTTCTCACTATGGAGCAATCAATGATTGGCATACTCATTATGGAAAAATTTGGAAATCTCCTATTGGATTCGGGTTTTCGGTCTCAATTTCAAATTAACTTAATAAGACTAAGGGAACATAGATATTGTTGTGATTCATGGAAAGAAAAAATGTTGTAAAGAGAAAGGAGAATAATAATAAGAATGTTGCAATAGAGAGCGACATGAATTGGAGAGAATGTATTGTGATCTTATTTCATCCTTTGTCATGAATTCATAGAAGTCTAGGAGAACCTGTAATAGGAATATATAAAATTTAGGGGTTAACAATTAGCATCATGATTTATTATAATCAGGACAACCCATGGAGTGTTGAGGTGGTAGTGCTAGTTGGAATGTTGCATGAAGTGGAGGATTTGCAGGAGGCGGAAGTCTTGAACTAGGGCAGACAGCAGGCCAAGGTGGGAGATTTCAAAATATTCTTCCACTTTCAAAGTATTGTTCAGGTTGAGCTCTTGCTGAGGGGACTAACTTGCTTGCAAGTAGTACATATGCTGTTATTATGCCAGCCAGCAGTTTAGCATGGAATAATGTTTTGGAGGTTTTTTTTCCTAATATCAAAGTAACTTCCAATCATTTGGCCTGTCTTCATTCCACACATTTAAGTGGAAGAAGCAACTCTGTTTGCCATTGCGGACGTAACCATATATTCTCTCCAGATGAAAGTGCAGCAGTCACTTTCTTTGTGGCAGCAACCACCTCTCCCTGTTATTGCATGTGCTGCTCACACTGAATCTTCATCACTTTGGCGGACCGTGCCTCATTAACCCCTCACCCAAAACAAAAAAATTCCGTCTAGTGTGCCATTGAGTACTCACACTTCCTTTCCACTCAAGCTTTTGATGGCCTTCTTATTGGTTTGCAATCACAACTTCGCTCTTTTTTGTTATAAACTACTAACGAATTGACGGAACAGAAGGGATTGGATTGATACCAAAGCTTCATAATTTGATACACTCAGATTATGACCCATTTTTTATTTTTAGTGTAGCTTACAAAATAATAGTTTTCTAAAATTGAATTGTATTGTGTTATAGAAGTAATATATGATGGTTGCATGTGGAGTAAGTAACTGGCCAGAAAAGTACATGTATTATGCCGGAACTAGTACATGAAATTGGATTCCAAGTATATAACTTTGCAGAGTTCTTCATATCTTCGAGAGGTGATTGATTATTTTCTATTTCATTGAATTAATTTGTGCAGTTCGATTGAAACATGCTTATATGATAATTGCATGGCCAGCATTAGAGGTTCTGAGGTTTTGAACAATTTTAGGTTTTTTATTGCATAAAATTGATCTAGAGGCTAGTGAGTATAAGTTTATTCTGTTGCAAATTGAGAGGAATATTGCAGTTTAGCTTGGGCAGGACTTTTTGATCATCTTGTATTTTCATTTTTCTGTGTTATTAATAGTAAAAATAGCTGGTGGTGGAATCCAATTGTGCAAGAAAAGATAAAAAATAAGAAGATATGTTATAAAAATTGGTTTAGATGTAAAAATTCTGATAATTGGGAAAGATATAAAGAGGCATGTAAGGATTCTAAGAAAATAATATGTGATGCAAAGATCTTAGCTTTTAATAATTTATATAATAGATTAGATACTATGGAGGGAGAAAGATATATGTATAAGCTAGCCAAACAAAGAGATAGGAGTAGTAAGGATTTAATTCAAGTGAAGTGTATTAAGGATGAAGATCAAAAAGTACTTTTCTTAGAAGATGATATTCAACAAAGGTGGATGAGATATTTTGATAAACTTTTTAATGAAGATTGTAGGAATACAATTGACTTTAGTGACCTTAGCATCCTAAATGATAATAAAGATTTCTGTTTTTATCGGCGTATTAGTAAAACCGAAGTTAGAGAGGCTTTAAAGAAAATGAAGTGTGGAAAAGCTGTTGGACCTGATGATATCCCAATAGAGATGTGGAAATGCTTAGGAGATGAAGGAATTTCTTGGCTAACTAAACTTTTTAATAATATTTTGAAGACTAAAAAGATGCCAGATGCGTGGAGAATGAGTGTATTGATTCCTATTTATAAGAATAAAGGTGATGCACAAGATTGTGCGAATTATAGAGGAATTAAGTTAATGTGTCACACTTTAAAACTATGGGAGCGAGTTATGGAGCGTAGGCTGCGGCGTGATACTAATGTTTCTCAAAATCAATTTGGATTCATGCCTGGTAGGTCTACTATGGAAGCCATACATTTATTGAGAGGTTTGATGGAGAAATATAGGGAGAATAAGGAGGATCTACATATGATATTTATTGATTTAGAGAAAGCATATGATAAAGTTCCAAGAGAAGTGCTATGGAGAGTTCTTGAAAAGAAAGGAGTTAATAATGCTTATATTCAAATCATTAAAGATATGTATGAAGGAGCTACTACTTGTGTTCAAACACAAGGTGGTTTGACCAAGTATTTCCCTATTTCGGTTGGATTACATCAAGGATCAGCTTTAAGCCCATATCTTTTCGCGTTAGTCATGGATGTTCTCACTAGACATTTACAAGAGGATGTACCCTGGTGTATGCTTTTTGCTGATGATATTCTTCTTGTTGACAAGACTAAAGAGGGAGTTGAAGGTAAACTTGAAGTCTGGAGATCAACCTTAGAGTCTAAAGGTTTTCGCTTGAGTAGATCTAAAACTGAATATATGGAGTGTAATTTTAGCAGTAATAGACCTAGTGAGGGGATTGTGACTTTGGGCGATCGAGTCATTAATAAGAGTACACGTTTTAGATATCTTGGATCTATTGTTCAGAGTGATGGTGAAATAGATGGGGATGTTATCAGTAGAATTCAAGTTGGATGGTTGAAGTGGAGGAATGCATCGGGCTTGTTGTGTGATAGAAAAGTCCCCCTTAAACTTAAGGGAAAATTCTATAAGATGGTGGTGAGACCTGCAATGCTTTATGGTGCAGAATGTTGGCCATTAAAAGAGAAGCACAATACTAAGTTATGTGTTGCGGAGATGAGGATGCTTAGGTGGATGAGTGGATTTACTCTTAGAGACAGGATACGAAATGAGCATATACGTGAAAAGGTTGGAGTAGCTCCAGTGGAGGATAAGATTAGAGAGAGTCGCCTTAGATGGTTTGGTCACATAAAACTAGGGGTGTCAAGTTTTGACACGACACGAAAACCCGACTCGAACCCGACCCGGAATTTTCGGGTTTGACCCGACCCGTTTCTCAAACGGGTCGGGTTCGGGTTGCGAAAATTGACCCGTTTGAAAAACGGGTCGGGTTCGGGTTGACCCGGCGGGTTGCCGGGTCAACCCGATAACCCGTTTAATTTAAAAAAAAAAATAAAATTTCCCGCTTCCCGCCCGCTGCCCGCTGCCCGCGCGCCCGCTGCCCCGCCCGATCGAGCCCGCTGCCCCGCGCCGACGCACGCGCCGCGTGTCCGCTGCGCCGCTGCCCCGCACTCGCTGCCCCGCGCCCACGCCTGCTGCCCCGCAGCCCGCGCCCCCGCGCTGCCCCGCTGCCGCGTGTCCGCCCCGCGCTGCCCCGCTGTCGCGTGTCCGCTCCGCGCTGCCCCGCCGGCGACCGCCTCCGCCTCGCGCTGCCCCACCGGCGACCGCCTCCGCCCCGCCTTCCCGTGTCGGGTCGGGTCAACCCGGCAACCCGCCGGGTCGGGTTCGGGTTCGGATTTCCGACCCGTTTTTCTACCCGGGTCGGGTTAGGGTCGACCCGTTTGTAACGCGGGTCATTCCGGGTTCGACCCGAACCCGACCCGTGACCCGAAATTGACACCCCTACATAAAACGGCGGCCTTCCGATGACCCAGTTAGGAAAGTAGAGGTATTAGATTTGACTTATGTTAAGAAAGGTAGAGGTAGACCTAAAAAGACTTGGTTAGAAAATATTAGAAATGACCTTTCTCTATTAGATTTAAACGAGAATTTGACTTTGAACCGGACACAATGGAGAAAAAGGATTCATGTTGCCGACCCCACGTAGTGGGACAAAGGCTTGTTGTTGTTGTTGTTGTTGTGTTATTATTAGTTCATTCGCTGGGTATTCATGCTGCGCATGTATACTTGTGTGCCATGCTTGCTTTTGTGATGTATTGCATGGAAATTGTGATTTTTTAATGTAATGTCATTTTTATATGAATCATCGGATGGGAAATGTTGAGGGGACAAGAAATTGGTGTTTATACATTTTTTAGCTCTTCAGCGAAGCTCTTTTATTCTCGTGAAAATTTTCAGGGCAATTAGAGATAATTTCCCTACCTTAGCAGGCAGCTATTCATATGGCATAGTATTGGAGTGCCATGTTTTTTTATTTTTTTGCAGTTCGGGACATTTCAATCTGAAATTGCTTACAAAGCGTCTCTTGATACAATGACATTGTGGAGCCAACAAATCTGAAATTGCTTAACCAAGGGATTGAACGTGGCCTGGAAAATCACTTTTCTGATGATATTTTACTGCTAACGTAATCACCTTTTAGTTGAAAACAACTATTCTTAGTTTCCCAACTTTCCTTTAATTTATAACATATATAAGCCACATCATTGAAATATTGCCAATTCTGATCCACTAATTTAAACAATATTGTTCAGTATCTTGTTTATTTATATAGAGACTAGCCTACATTGTGAGCTTCTTTGATGAAGTGATCTCGGAGAATGTCTCTTTTTTAGTGTTTTTTATTGCGATTAACTTGGACTATTTTGTTGATGTCTTTTTATGTGAAAATGCTGAATGGATTCAATGATTCATTTGTTTATATTATTGTCGTTCATGTGTACTTTTTTTACTGCTAATAGTCTAATCGTTTTTTAATTGCAAGCCATCCTTGACTTTTCACTGCAGGATTCTACTTCTTATGAGTACACATCAATGAATAGTTTGAATGAATCCAAAAATGGTTTTTGGGGTGTTCTTGCTAGAAAAGCTAAAAGCTTTCTTGAAGATGATACTGCGGCTCAGAAACTTGAAACATATGAAAGGGAGCATCCCAAGATGGTTGATAAGAAGTCTGTTAGACAGGTAAGAATCATACGACTCCCTCATTATTGAGTGTTAATAAGGTTTTTTTTTTCTTTTTTCCAAAATTGATGTAAACTAGAGGGCCCGGCTGCACTTTTGCTTTTGGTGCAATATTATCCTGAAAGGTCATTCTACTTGCTGTTCCGATTAACTTCTTGATAGTAAGCTTTGATTTATTATCCTTCTCAATTTATTTAATTTATGACTTACAAACTAGAGTAGATATGCAGCTTCTTTTGACTTTTTTTTTTCTCTTTTGCCAAATAGTGTATCCTCCTGTAATGACTAGCAACTTCATCTTCCATTCAAACTTATTTCTTGACCAACACCAGCCTTCATTTGAATGGACCATTTTCCTTTATTAATCATGGCGCTGCAACTTGTCCAGCTTTCACAGTACAAATAACTTGCGATAAATTATTGCAGTGCTTTCCGGATTTTGCTTGTTTTTTTTTCTCTTCCTAGTTAAATTCTATTTGTCTTTTCATATATTTATTATTTCCATCTTTGAATTTCTTTTTCAAACTGTTGGGGCTGTGATTACAAAGAGAGAGGACTGATTTGTGCAATCAAGGCACTCTTGAATTAATCAATCTAACATGGATGGAATGGACTGTGAGGTTTTTTTAAGAGTAGTTGCAGGAGAGGCCACATGGATAATAGGGGGGGCGGGGCTGGTCACCACAGCATCCTCACCTTTTCCTACGACTGTCCATCCCCACCAACATTATCACTAGAAGGATTATTTGTCAAAGAAGCTTCATTATATTCTTAATTCATACACCTAAGAGAAAATAGTTCAAGAATCAACTTGAGGTTTTTCCATTTTGTTTTAGTTAGTGAGATGCACAAAAAGATATTCAAAGCGGGGTTCTTTTATGTATGTTTTATTTGTGTAGACGACAGTTCTAATGGATGAGCTATTTTGTTGAAATGAGTGATAAGGTAAAACAATTAGAAATTATTTAGAAAAGAGGTTTTGCGATTATAGGATAAAGACTGAGAATGAATGAGTTTGAAAGGATTGTTAGTAGTCAATTAATTATGAATTTAAGCACTATTTGTGGTTGCATGTGTGTGTGTATGTGTGTTTCTCTATACACAAATACACTACTTTATGAATTAGTTTTTTGTTACTTATACATTATTGATGTTAAATTTTTGCTATTCAGTGTGTCTATATCAACATTTAGTGTAAAAAAAATGTCATTTATTCTTTGAAATTCGGCAACTTAGCTTAGAAAGGTGAGTGTCTCAGCTCTTTCCTTTCACCACACAGACAATATTGGGCCTTCTCAAATTATTGGTGCCGTTTACTAACTGAGTTTGCGTGTCTTGTAAGACTTAAACACCTTATAGGTGGTCTTGTTGTCCAAACCCATTCCACAAGAGAGTTTTCATCTCGAGCTGTTGTATGGTGTGACATTACCCTAATACTTACCGGATTCTGTTTTAGTATTTAGCATGGATTTATGTTCATGTTGTGGAAAGGTGTAAGCCTTTTCGTTGGGAAGTTGACATTTTGTCAGTTGCAGATCAATCAAACCCAACAGCCACCACAGATTTACTCAAAGATGGACATTCCACCTCAAAAAAGCTCAGATTCCATAACTTCTTCCCTTAATTACATTGGTGGCACCATAAAAAATGCTTTTGAAGTAAGTATTAGCTTCCTTTTTCTTTGCGTACTTTTCTTCCAAAAGCTCTTTAGCAATACTTAATAGATAATGACTCTCTGATATCCAGGAAGGCCTGACAATTGTGGAGAACAAAACAGCTGACATCATTCAGGAAACCCGAAAATTGCAAATCCGGAGAAAAGGAGCTAGCCAAACCGGACAGAATCAGGATAAAAACAAAACATCTTTGAACAGCTTCCCTCAAATTCAGTCTGATTATGAAACTCAACTGAAGGCATCCCGCGACGTAAGGTGGCAACTTTGTATCACTGGATGGCATGTTGAAATTGTTATGCATATGTTGGTTTGCTTAGTTCAGACTTATTTATCACATCATCTTGGTCAATAGTCATTGGCTACATATTTCATTTACGAAGAACTACTTAAAAAAAAACATTCATGGTTCAATTTTGGAGGAAACCATAAAATTGTTGTCCATATAAGCTGCAGCAAATAATTGCCCGGGTATAGTGTTAAATAGGCAAGGGTTCCCACATTATAGATAGATATGGGCAAAAAAGCTAGTCCTTGAAACTAAAATTAGGTTAGGAACTTAGAATAAAAGTTTCCTTACAGGCAAATTAACAAAATTAATAGATATTATGATTCATACGAAGATAAGTATTCTATGTATTCAGGAAACTAAATGGGTTGGAGAGAAGCTAAGGAGATTGATAGCTTAGGATTTAAATTATGATATTCTAGTAAGAGTCATATTAGAAATAGTGTAGGTGTGATTATAGATAAAAGTTTAAAGGATAATATTGTAAAAATGAATAGAATTGGAGATAGGATTATAGTTTTAAAAATTATTGTTGATGCTAAGATTTTTAATATTATAAGTGCTTATGCTCCTTAAGTAGGTTTGGATATGAGTTCAAAATTTGAATTTTGGAATGACTTAGAATAATTAATACAAAAGATATCTCTTGAAGAAAAAAAAATTATTGGAGGAGATTTAAATTGATATGTTGGTAGAGAGATAAATGATTTTAAAAGCATTCATGGTGGCTATTGGTTTGGAGCGACTAATGAAGGTAGTAAGATCATACTAGATTTTTCTTTTGCTTCAGATTTTGTAATTGCTAATACGTTATTTAAGAAAAGAGATGTGCATTTCATCACTTATGAGAATGAATATAGTAAAACTCAGATTGATTATTCTTTTATAAAAAAAAATATATTGTTTAGATTGCAAAGATTGTAAAGTTATTTCGAGTGAAAGTTTATATACCCAACAACGCTTATTAGTTTTGGACTTTAAATGAATGTGCAGAAAATAAAAAATAAAGTAAAATATTGTTCTACGATTAGATGGAGCATTTAAAGAATATTAACAAAAATATTTTTGAAAGTAAGATACTAGATCTTAAGATTTTGTCTGTGCATGAGAAAGCTAATGTTATGTGGAAAAAGGTAAATAGGTATATTAAGATGTTGCAAAAGATGTGCTCGGAGTATCAAAGGGAAAAACTCTTAATAGTAAAAATAGTTGGTGGTGGAATCAACATGTGCAATAAAATATAAAAAATAAGAAGATTTGTTATGAAATTTAATTTAGATATAAAAATTCTGATAATTGAGAAAGATATAAAGAGACCTGTAAGGAGTCTAAGAAAGCAGTATGCGATACAAAGATTTTAGCTTTTAATGATTTACATGATATATTAAATATTAAGGAGGGCGAAAGATATATGTATAAGTTAGCCAAACAAAGGGATAAGAGTAGTAAGGATTTAGTTCAAATGAAGTGTATTAAGAATGAAGATCAAAAAGTGCTTTTATTAGAAGAGGATATTCAACAAAGGTGGATGAGATATTTTTCTAAATGTTTCAATGAAAATTATGAGAATGCGATTGACTTTAGTAACCTTAGCACTCTAAATGAAAATAAAGATTTTTATTTTTATCGGCGTATTAGTAAAACTGAAGTTCGAGAGGGCTTTAAAGAAAAATAAAGTGTGGAAAAGCTGTTGGACCTGATGATATTCCAATAGAGGTGTGGAAATGCTTAGGAGATGAATGAATTTATTGGCTTACTAAACTTTTTAATATTATTTTGAACACTAAAAAGATGCCAGATGAGTGAAGAATGAGTATGTTGATTCCTATTTTTAAGATAAAGGTGATGCACAAAATTGTACGAATTATAGAGGAATTAAGTTAATGTGTCATACTTTAAAACTATGCGAGAGAGTTATGGAGCATAGATTGTGGCGTGATACCAATGTTTCTCAAAATCAATTTGGATTCATGCCGGGTATGTCTCATATTGGGCATGTCTACTATGGAACCTATACATTAATTGATAGGTTTGATGGAGAAGTATAAAGAGAATAAGGAGGCCCTACATATGATATTTTTTGATTTAGAGAAAACATATGATAAAGTTCCAAGAGAAGGTGTTATGAAGAGTTCTAGAAAAGAAAGATGTTACTAATGCGTATATTCAAGTAATTAAGGATATGTATGCAGGAGTGTTGTGTTCAAACACAAGGTGGTTTGACCAATTATTTTTCTATTTCTATTGGATTACATCAAGGATTAGCCTTATGCCCATATCTTTTTTGCTTTAGTTATGGATGTTCCCACTAGACATTTGCAAGATGTTGTACCTTCATGTATGCTTTTTGTTGATCATATTCTTCTTGTTGATAAGACTAGAGAAGGAGTTGAAGGTAAACTTGAATTATGGAGGTCAACGTTTGAGTTTAAAGGTTTTCAGTTGAGTAGATCTAAAGCCGAATATATGGAGTGTAATTTTAGTAGTAATAAATCTAGTGGGGGGATTGTGATTTTGAGCGATCAAGTCATTAATAAGAGTATACGTTTTAGGTATCTTGGGTCTATTGTTCAGAGTGATGGTGAAATAGATGATGATATTATTAGTAGAATTCAAGATGGATGGTTGAAGTGGAGGAATGTATTGGGCTGTTGTGTGATAGAAAAGTTCTCCTCAAACTTAAGAGAAAATTCTATGGGATGGTGGTGAAACCTGAAATGTTTTATGGTGTAGAATGTTAGCCATTAAAAGAGAAGCATAATATTAAGTTAAGTGTTGTAGAGATGAGGATGCTCAGGTGGATGAGTAGTTTTACTCTTAGAGACATGATATGAAATGAGCATATACATGAAAAGGTTGGAGTAGCTCCAGTGGAAGATAAGATTAGAGAGAGTCGCCTTAGATGGTTTGGTCACATAAAACGGCAGCCTTCTGATGAACCGGTTAGGAAAGTAGATGTATTAGATTTGACTTATGTTAAGAAAGGCAGAGATAGACTTAAAAAGACTTGGTTAGAAAATATTAGAAATAACATTTTTTTATTAGATTTAAATGAGAATTTAACTCTTAAAATGACACAATGGAGAAAAATGATTCATGTAGACCCTCACATAGTGGGATAAAGACTTGATGTTGTTGTTGTTGGTGGTGAATACAAGATTTAAGTTAACTCGGTGTTGGAGTAGGTGTTGATTCTTGGGCAATTGCACTGTATGGTTTGACTTATGAGTCTAAGAGTCATTATGGACTGCATAAAATATGTTTCCTGATTTCACCGTCAGCATCAGAAGAATTCCTTACTGGAGTCAGTTATAATGACATCTACTCATTTATTTTGAATGCACTTTCTTTTGTACTAGGGTATTTTAAGGTATGAATGATATAAATGCCATCTTCTTTTTATGCTTTTTTTCTACTTTTCCGGGCTGTAAATGGATGGTTGCAAGGGCCAAGCTTCTTATTTTATGGCCCTATATTTAATCTGCTTATTATGCCGCTTATTCATTAATGGAATAATTGACCTCTTCTCTTTTTATGCCCTTTTTTACTTTTCCAGGTTGCAAATGCAATGGCTGCAAAGGCCAAACTACTTATGCGGGAGATGAAGACTGTCAAGGCAGATCTTGCTTTTGCAAAGGAACGATGCACTCAACTTGAAGAGGAGAACAGAATGTTAAGAGAGGGTCTTGAGAAAGGCAGCAATCCAGAAGATGATGATCTGGTATGCTTGTCCTTTACTTTCTTCAAATACTAGATGTCATTCAAATGTGGGGTCTTAATTTCAAAGAAGGAATTAGCATTAATATCTTCAAATACTAGTTGTCAGTCAAATGTGTTCGGGTCTGAATTTCAAAGAAGGAATTGGCATTTATTTATTATCTGCTGAAAGCAAACAATTTATTGAAATTCTTATTGCATTTTTAATGCAATTGCAAAGGCTTATACTTTATACTTGGGTAAAATATATGTTGAAAGCATTTATAATTCTTTCCATATCTCCTATTTTACACAATCTTGTTTATCATCTAGTCCTTTTTTTTATTCTAACGTTTTCGTGCATTTCTGTTTAATCTTGCAATGAATGGGATGTATTCCACATTATCCTCTTGCTGATCTGTGTGTCTAATGAGATTTAAAATCTTTCTTTATACATTCACCATTTGTTTAGAACTCTAAATTTACGATTTATTGATCATAAACTACATCTTGAATGTTTCTAATTGATTCTTCCCTTATGAAATTTATAATAAGAGTAGATGATCAAAATGATCCTTTGACTCGTTATGAAAGATCAAAATGTTCCCAGCTATATTAAATGATTATTTTCGTCCATCAATTCCTAAAAAAAGAATCAAAATAGTCCTACCATGTAATTATTTTGATTTTTTTTTTACAGACTTGAGGGACCAAAATTATTCTTTAATATAATTGGGGATCATTTTGGTCATTCATAAAGAGTTAAGGACTATTGGATTTTTTTTTCTCTTTAAAATGATGTTACCATGTATCTTATTCTCTAGGTACATTTCTTAATCTTGTTGATTACTAATAGATTTTAAACTTGAAAGAAAAATTTTCCCTAGGATATGTATTTACACGGTGAGGGTCTTAAAGGTCTTAAAGTGTGTCATGTGAGCATAGGATAAAGAAAGACATGATGCTTATGAAAGACTCAGTGTTATGAGCTAAGTATTGGAAAACAGCGTCTTATTTTACTGGTTGGATTCTAGGGCTAAATTTGGGGTTGTCATTACATGGGGTTAAATAATTCAAAAGAAAAAGAGAAGTGAGATCATGGAGTTGAGGAAGTTTGTGTTTGCTGCTTAATTATGTACCCGTCTCTGGTTTGCTCAAGCTCATTTTCTTGCCCACATGACTTGATGATCTGAGAAATTAATCTAACCTTTAATATAGCTCCATTATTACGCTGCTTTTCCATCTGTCTTAGAACACACACAACAAAGCATACATCGTCACAAGGTAGTAAGGGAAATATTGAGCCTCCGTGCACTCCTGTTTTGCATTCTTACTTATATTTTTAGTCAAATGGCTCATGATACTGGAATTTTGCATGCGTTTGTGGGGATTTTTTCTGTTTTATCTCTGTTTTTATTCTGTTTATTTTGTTTTTCACTTAAAGCACGTATATGTTTTGACGCGTTTTTGTTTCCTATTTTCATGATGGATATTTTGGAAACAAGTGAAAACGCTTCTTGTGTTATTTTCAAAATATCTGGAAAAACACTAATTTGTTTCTAAAAACAAAAAAACAGCTGGTCAAATATGTTTCCTAAAAATTAGTGGTTCCTTTATGATAAAAGAAAGTAAAAACCCGGAAACAAAAACACAACCAGACATGCTCCTTATAATTGAGGAGAAAGAATGAGCTGGATCTTTGAAGGTTCTATTGGAATTTCGGTCATCTATGCTGATTTCAATAAATATTCCACTTTACCAAAATTCCACTTTACTGTTGAATATGCACTAGCAAAATACGAACTTACTGTACTGCATGGCATCGTTCAACCTAAGATGTCAATCCAACATTAATGTGATATACTTTGTTGCATATATGTTAAAGAGAAAGCATCTGTGGTTGACTTGAAATACGAAGAAAATAACAATTTTGACTAAATATTATTAGGTTCCTCAAAGGTAATTAAAATTTTGTTTTCTTGTTCAAATTTTAAAAACAATTATAGTATATTGGTAATTAGTGATAAGAATGTATAGTTTTGAACTGACCTTATGTTGCATGAAAATAATACTAGCATATGTAAGGGTGGCCTGCAATTGCAAAAAAAATGTGGATTTTGGGCTTTATCAGTTTCGGACTTTAGCTCATTCAATCTTTCGAGTCAAGCCCAAAGTCTAATTTTTAGCTTGAGACTATAACTAATATAATCAGGACCTCATCCCCAAAGTTAGGCTTAATCAATCTTGTTTGATTGTTCGAACAGGTTCAATTGATGTAATTAATCTCTTAATTATTAAAGCTAGAATAAAATTGGTTATGACAATGCTTTATTAAATCTAAGGATAATTATTCTCCAATTTTTAAATTTAAGCTTAATTGAATTGTTTAATCATGATTGAACTTAGTTTAATTAGGATACTAATTAATTCATCAAGTTCATTGTGTACTTTTGGGTGGTTAATGGGTGATGCCTGAATTTTAATCATTTTAGAATATTTTTTTGGAGGGGAGAGTAAAAACTTATCGTGTCAGATCCATCTGACCTGTAATGTTCAACACTTTGCATTTACTAAAGGTCAAACAAACCATAGGAACCACAACTCCCTAATGCCCGTGTTGATACCCACGATGCTAAGGATCGCACATGCCAGTTGCTTTCCATGATATTTCGCATCTCGCTTCTCGTCCGTGATACTCAGAAATCATAAATACATCATGTTTTGACTAAACTCACCTCCTTTCTCCTATATCAGAGAAACCCTTACCTTTCACCAAGAACAGCTCACTCTTGACTTTCTCCTGTTCTGTCTTCCATGGCTTCAATCCTATCAGCTAACACCCTCTCAAAACTAAAGTCCCTGTCGTCTGTACCTCCATCTCTCGCATCTTACTCGGTCAAGTCATCCATGAGGCCACAATCAAAAGGAACATCACATTGCACAATCTCCCCTGTCCCTCCCTGTTGGCAACCAAGATTCCCTACCCTCATCCTTCTATATATATTGCATCATTTGCACTTGTAAGGCTTAATACCCAGCTAATTGAAATGGTCACTGGCGGCAATGATTACACACATGGATATAACCTCCCAATCTGTAATTGTTTTTAACCTCAATGACATAAATCGTGTCACCACCCGCCATGATAGCTGGTGTATCTCCTAGCTCTACCCATGATATAAATCATGTATTCCTCTACTATTCCCCCCTTGTGAGCACATATTATAGCCTTCTTAACTTGGGAAAAATAAAAAATTATGAAAATCATGGGAGATATTGATGCAGGACATATTATAGCACAATTTATTTAAAGAGCAATTAGTGATTAAGATACTAGCAATTGAAACAACAACATAAAACAAGAGAGGGGTGCTTGCGTTTAGGCCAAACTACTTGTGAAATGCTAGAACAAACAAATAGACTAAAAACTCAAAATCATGCTAACATGATAGTCGTTCAATCAATATCCCTCAATTAACAATGCGATAAGTAAACAAAGAAGGAGCTCTCAAATAATCCTGCGTTTACTAAGCTTTTAGCAGATTTAAGCAGCATTATTCCTTCGCGAATCCGTCATCACCTACAAGGTTAGAGAATGAGAAGGAATTGACTAGGGAAGAAAGTTCAACCTTAGTCGGCAAGGAATCGTCGTCGGATGGTGACCATCTGTTTACTAATAGCAGTGGTGAGGAGTTGTAGAAGTTGAGTGAGGTAGCCTTTGATTGATGAAGTAGCCGGAGGGACGGAGGTCGTGGCTCGGCTGAAGATAGTCCACCGTCCTTTTGTCCTCTGATCGTCAATTGTATCCACCAAGGTGATGTGGATCCGGTCGAAGTATTCTTCGACGATGTTGTCGAAGTCGAATCCTATGTCGAAGAACGGGGAACGGAGGATGTCGATGTTGTCGTGCTCGTCAAGCACCAAGCCATAGTCCCATTCGGGACTTCCAATCATATTGGTTGGAGAAAGAGAGATTGAAGATGATGAAGCTTTGCTGTCCTCGAAGTTTCTTCCCAAGATTCAATGGTTTCCCCTTGAAATCAAGTAGAAATGGCTAGGAAAAGTGGTCGGCCAAGGTAGGAATAAGGGGGAAAGGGTTTGGTTCAGATTTTGTGACTTAGGTTAGGGTTTGGAGAGATTAAAGTTTCCAAAATCTGAAATTATTCTCAGATTTTGAATTTAGGAGGGAACTAGGATAGGAAATTAGGAATTAATGAGAGGGAGGAGATTGGAGAGAGAAATAGAGAGAAGGAGAGAGAGGGGCGGCGGCATGGGCAAAGGGGAGGGCCGGCGGCTTTAGTAGGGTAGGGAGGGATTAGGAGTAATTAAATTAAGTTTCCAATTTGAGATTTAAGAAATAGGAAAGATTTGATGCAATCCTATTTAATCAAATTTAAATAGAATTCAAAATAGGAAACTTTCCTAAAATAAGAATTGTATTTTAGGTAATGTGATGAGGACATCCACACTTGGAAAGTTTATCGTAGACGTGGCCGTTGATCTACGGCCACGATCGAGTCTTTATATTTCTGAGTTTATTATGTTATTTGTTTCTTTTATTTTAGTTTACTGTTTTACCCTTACTTAAGGGCGGCGTGTTTGTAAGCCCAATGTGGGCATTTGAGTCTTTTCTATTATTTCTTTTGTTGAGGCTATTTATAAGCCACTATTGTATTGTTTGAGGTTAATGAATGATTATTATTAAAATTTCTGCATATTGTGTTCTTTTTGTGAGCTTGAGAGC
The DNA here is from genome assembly GCA_019925795.1 of Dendrobium chrysotoxum. NCBI lineage: Eukaryota > Viridiplantae > Streptophyta > Magnoliopsida > Asparagales > Orchidaceae > Dendrobium > Dendrobium chrysotoxum. Next base: position 34,708,406 of record CM034299.1, on the reverse strand, counting down.
ATTGGAGAGAAATCCCTAGGAGAGGGATAGCGGATCACCCACCAACCTAGGAAAAGTCCGGGTTCGTGGCCTCTTACTTCCTCCTTCCCAACGCCCTTCTCCCCTCTCTTCTTCCCCTACCCGACGGCACCCCCCCCCCCCCCCCCCTTTCCAAACCGAACCCCCTCCCTTCCCTTCTCCACCTTGCGGCCACCTCCCCTTCCCCCACCAAACCGCCTCCCAAAACCCCCTCCACCACCTCACGGCCCCCCCTTCCCCAATTCCTCTACCCGCCGGCCACATCCCTCCTCCCTTCCCCTTAATTTAGTTGCCTAAATTAAGTTGGGATTGTTTGGAAAGAATTCTAAATTCAAATTCAAATTGAATTTGAATTAATACTTTCCTAATTGACTCAAAACTATTTTAGGAAAGTTTCCTAATTGATCCCTATTTGAATTTTCAAATAAAGGGGCTTGAATTAAATCTTTCCTAATTCCTAAATCTAATTTTAGAAACCTCAAATCAATCCCCAAACTCCCTCCCTACCCCCTCATAGCCGCCGGCCCTTATCCCTATGCCGCCCCCTCCCTCTCTCCAATCCCCCTCTCTCTCTCCCCAATCCCCCCCCCCTCGCATTAAATCCTACCTTTTGGAAATAAAACCTAGTTTCCTTACCTACCTCCCTCCAAATTCAAAATCTGAAAACAACTTCAGATTTTGGACACAAAACCCTAACCCTAACCCTAACCCTACCTCTCCAAAATCTGAACCAACTTCCCCCATCATCTCCACCTTGGCCAGCCCCTCCCCCAACCCCTTTCCAACTTGATTCTCCAAGAAAACCTTCAATTTTTTGAAGAGAAACTTCAAGGACAGCAAGGTATCTTCGGCTCCAACTTCTCTTTTCTTCACCAACATGAATGGAAGTCCCCGAATGGGACTATGGTTTGATCCTTGACGAACACGACAACATCGACATCCTCCGTTCCCCGTTCTTCGACGTCGGATTCGACTTCGACAACACTGTTGAAGAATACTTCGAACGGATCCACATCACTTTGGTGGATACGATCGACGATCAAAGGAAGAAAGGACGGTGGACCATTTTTGGCCGAGCCACGACCGTTTCTCCTCCGGCTACTTCCACCTTCAAAGACTACGTCACTCAATTACTACGATTCTTCACCCATACCATCGGCATTCAAGTGGATACCATCCGGCGACGATTCCTTTCCGATTAAGGTGAACTTTTTCCCCTCATCAATTACTTCGTCTTTCTCCTAACCCTGTAGGTGGTGACGGATTCGTTCAAGGTCAAAGCCGCTTAATTTGCTAAAGAGCTTAGTAAACGTAGGGTTATTTTGAGTGATCCTTTATGTTGCTTATCTTATTGTTAATTGAGGGATTATGAATGAACATCTTCTATGTTAGCTTTACTTTGATTTTCTAATCTATTTGTTTGTTCAAGTATTTTATGTGTGGTTTGGCCTAAACGCAAGCATCCCTCCTTTGTTTTATTTCTTCGTTCCTATTGCTAGTAATTTAATCATGTCCTGCTCTTTTAATAAATTGTGTAAATCCTAATTTTCATTCAAAAGCATCCTAGTCCTGCATCATAATGATTTTGAATTCAAATAGATTTGAATTCAATCATTAATTGGGTTACCTAAAATATAAAACTAAATTAGGAAAGGTTTAATGACACATAAAAGGGGAAAGCCAATGGGGAGGGGCCGGCGGTGTGGGTGGTGGGGGCTTGACCGTGGGGATGGATGGGTGGCCGAGAGGGGTGGAGAGGAGGGGAGGGGAAGGGCTCGGTTTGCTTGGGTATGGGGGGAGGGACCGGCGGCCACTAGGTGGGGAAGGCCCTAGGCCGACGGCTAGGAGGAGGGTTGGGAGAGAGAGATTTAGGGGAGAAGAACGTAGAAGCCACGAACCCGGACTCTTGATAGGTTGGTGGATGATGCTTGAACCTCCCTCTCCTAGGAAGCTCTCTCTTTGGATTCCAATTCTCACAAAAGTAGTATGCAGGAAATTTTTGATAATCATTCATTAACTCAAAATAATACAATAGGGGCCTTTAAATAGCCTCAAACAAAAGACCAAAAAGAAAAGACAATCATGCCCTCTTGGGCTTACAAGCAAACCACCCTAAAGTAAGGGTACAACGGTAAACGAAATAAAAGAAAACAATAACATAATAAAACTCAAAAATACAAAGACTCGATCGTGGCCGTAGATCGACGACCACGTCTCCGGTAGACTTTCCAAGTGTGAATGTCCTCATCAAAGGTTCTATTGGAAAGTCGGTCATTTATGCCGATTTAAATAAATATTCCACTTTACCAAAATTCCACTTTACTGTTGAATATGCACTAGCAAAATACGAACTTACTGTACTGCATGGCATCGTTCAACCTAAGATGTCAATCCAACATTAATGTGATATACCTTGTTGCATAAGTATGTTAAAGAGAAAGCATCTGTGGTTGACTTGAAATACGAAGAAAATAACAATTTTGACTAAATATTATTAGGTTCCTCAAAGGTAATTAAAATTTTGTTTTCTTGTTCAAATTTTAAAAACAATTATAGTATATTGGTAATTAGTGATAAGAATGTATAGTTTTGAACTGACCTTATGTTGCATGAAAATAATACTAGCATATGTAAGGGTGGCCTGCAATTGCAAAACAAATGTGGATTTTGGGCTTTATCAGTTTTGGACTTTAGCTCATTCAATCTTTCGAGTCAAGCCCAAAGTGTAATTTTTAGCTTGAGACTATAACTAATATAATCAGGACCTCATCCCCAAAGTTAGGCTTAATCAATCTTGTTTGATTGTTCGAACAGGTTCAATTGACGTAATTAATCTGTTAATTATTAAAGCTAGAATAAAATTGGTTATGACAATGCTTTATTAAATCTAAGGATAATTATTCTCCAATTTTTAAATTTAAGCTTAATTGAATTGTTTAATCATGATTGAACTTAATTTAATTAGGATACTAATTAATTCATCAAGTTCATTGTGTACTTTTGGGTGGTTAATGGGTGATGCCTGAATTTTAATCATTTTAGAATATTTTTTTGGAGGGGAGAGTAAAAACTTATCGTGTCAGATCCATCTGACCTGTAATGTTCAACACTTTGCATTTACTAAAGGTCAAACAAACCATAGGAACCACAACTCTCTAATGCCCGTGTTGATACCCACGATGCTAAGGATCGCACATGCCAGTTGCTTTCCATGATATTTCGCATCTCGCTTCTCGTCCGTGATACTCAGAAATCATAAATACATCATGTTTTGACTAAACTCACCTCCTTTCTCCTATATCAGAGAAACCCTTACCTTTCACCAAGAACAGCTTACTCTTGACTTTCTCCTGTTCTGTCTTCCATGGCTTCAATCCTATCAGCTAACGCCCTCTCAAAACTAAAGTCCCTGTCGCCTGTACCTCCATCTCTCGCATCTTACTCGGTCAAGTCATCCATGAGGCCACAATCAAAAGGAACATCACATTGCACAATCTCCCCTGTCCCTCCCTGTTGGCAACCAAGATTCCCTACCCTCATCCTTCTATATATATTGCATCATTTGCACTTGTAAGGCTTAATACCCAGCTAATTGAAATGGTCACTGGCGGCAATGATTACACACATGGATATAACCTCCCAATCTGTATTTGTTTTTAACCTCAATGACATAAATCGTGTCACCACCCACCATGATAGCTGGTGTATCTCCTAGCTTTACCCATGATATAAATCATGTATTCCTCTACTATTCCCCCCTTGTGAGCACATATTATAGCCTTCTTAACTTGGGAAAAATAAAAAATTATGAAAATCATGGGAGATATTGCTCAACTTAGATTTCTCAGCTCCTATTATTTTCAGTCTTCCATGAGTTGCACCACTGAACAATGCACGTGCAAGTGCTCTCAACCACCTTTGCTGCTAGAGTTCGCTACAAGCAGCTCAAATTCCTTCAGCATATGGGAAACCAGCACAAACAAATACATAATAGCAAAATCTCTAGCTTCGGATTGTTTAGGAATTGACAAATTTCAAATAAAAGGCCCAAAATGGCACCAAGGGCAGCTCTCATCTCACTTATATTTTGCCCCTTTGAGTATGAAACCAGCATCATGATAAGAAAATTGTCAAAAATCAGCTGTTGACCGCAAGCAGCTCTACCTCCAGAAATGAAGTAGCAGTTGATAATGTTATGTTCTCAAAAAGTGGTCACAAGTCCATCTGTGTTAGATTACTTTTGGCTTAAAGATAGAATATACATTAAAAATAAAATGAGAGCTTAGACATTGATTGTATAAAGGCCTTGGCATGCATTTATTAGATAAGTTCTTTGATGGCTGTATTGTTCTATCATGAAGTGAACGTTTAGAGAGTTTGCTTTGACAAAGAATTAAAAGTTTTGTGGATGCCTAAGTTAACAAGATTTTTTTTCTTTTCTTATTTACTTTATTGAGTGGGACAAAGGCTTGATGATGTTGTTGTTGTTATTTACTTTATTGAGCACTGTACATGTGTTCCTATTCATTTTCTTGTGATGTATTAAGATTTAACTGAATATGTGTGATCAAACATTTGTTGCAATCCTGGTTTAAGGAAATTCAAACTATATGCTTTAACGATCAATCAAGAGAAGTGTGTTAGATCTGTGTGGAATCTAATTATGTCGATCAATCGGGTTGTACTATTGAGTCGGACCTCAATTCCATCAGTTGAGCTCGCCAGGGGTTGCAAGGATTCCTCCTGCTTTGGGTTCAGGGGTTTTATACTCTAGCGCTGTGACGCTCTACACTTATATTGCATTTGGAGATAGAGTAGAGCGCCGCAATGCTCCAAGCCCTGGCTTTGGTGAGTCATACTAGATAATTTTCTTTCTCAGTTTTCATGTTTAACTTGAAGGGTTGCGTCCCTTCGGATGGTTAAGGTGTGTCTCTTTGTCAATTCTGTAAGAGAATGGTGAAGAGTGAAGAGAGATAGTAAGAGAGTGAGAAGGGAAGAAATCTATATAATTTCTCTCAATTTTCATAGTGAATTTCTTGATATGGTGTGGCTCCCTGATTTTTTCCCGGGTTTTAGTTTTTCCACATTAAATCCTGGTGTTCTTTCTTTTCCACTACATTTTCTCTTCCTTGTCTGTATTCGCTGCGTGGTTTACTTCCCAACAAAGTGATTGTTTGGATCTAAATTGGAATTAGTTGATGCTTCGTAATCAACGAAAAGAAGCCTTAACTAAGCCAATTAGAACCCTAATACTTTAAAAGAAAGGTTGCTCAAGGTTGTTTAATCATCTAAAAGGCCAATTAGATTTATTATTGCCTTGATCATTAAATATGGGTTTAATTGATATCATATTGCTAATTCAAATAACAACTTACCAAGATCAGTCCTCAAACAATTCTATACAACATAAGGCTAAAAAATAAGCTAACAGGTCTATCAACTGAACTTTGCCAATTTCTATGCTACCAAGCCCACCAAAACCCAATTTAGGTCAATTTCCATGCTATAAAGCTTTGGGCAGAGGTGTGTATTTGATCAGTTTTGGTGATTTGATTTTCAAATTAGCTAAATCAATTAGTTTTGATCATTGAATTTTACTTTGGTTCTGGATGATGAATCAAAATATAATTAAGTTTAATAATGAACTTAATTACCTTTAGCTTTAATAACATGTATCAAGAATAATGTCTAGTAATCTTTGCAAAAAATTATAATTTTGATATGTGGAATAAATAATATACACGTTGATCTTTCTGTCATTTAGTTATTTATAATTCACAAGATCCATTGATTTAATATTTGAAGGAACTTTTATAATTTGATTTTTTATTTGATAAATATTACAAAAATAAAAATCCAATAAATGTCCACCCTCAACTTATAGCACTAGATGAACTTGTTTCCACCCTAAATTTGCAGACAAGGGATTAGTCATTGAATTAGCTTGTTTTAAGAAAGCAAGTATTGAATTCACTAAAGCAGCTCATGCTAGCTTTATAGTTGAGTTACTGTGTGGAATTGCTTCAGACAAGGATTCATAGAACCTTTTGTTTGATAGTAGTTATCATGTTATCATCTTGGCTAATTGGCTAACCTGTAAACAATCTAAGATAATAGTTCCACTGTTGCACTAGACCCGTAAGCTCTACATTTATTAGTTTAAGCACATTATCACTAGATTTGTCAAAGAAAAAAAAAACCTGTTGTGTGCTCAGTTTGATAATTAGCTCAGGTTCGACTTATTTTTATAAGCTCGTATATTAAGCAAGTCAAACAAGAACAAAACCTTGTTCGATGGTGCTCTGCTTGATAATTGCTTGATTACATTTATGTATAAAATGTTGATTCGTATACTAAACAGGCTAGGCCGAATACGACATGAGCTTACTCAAACTCGACTCATTTACACCCCTAATTATTATGATATTTGATTACCTTTATATAGTCAATCATCTATTCTTTTCTTTGGAAAAAAAAAAAAAGAGCCTTCTATTGCTTGCTGCTATGGTGACTATTTCCCATTTCTTCTCAGATAAGGTTACAACTGGAGACATTGCTAGCTGAGAAGGGAAGACTGGCTCATGAGAATTCTGTCTATGCTCGAGAAAACCGGTTCTTGAGAGAGATCGTCGAATACCACCAGCTCACAATGCAGGATGTTGTTTACATGGACGAAGGCGCCGAGGAAGTCACCGAAGTCTACCCTCTTCCACCCCGCTCAACTCTTTCTGCTACCGCACCAAGATGCTCACCTCCAGAACTCGCCTCCATTGTTGTTCCTGAATCCTGTCCTAACTCGCCTCCAGAACGGCCACCAGTCCTCCTGAGTGAGAAGTAAGCATCATTTTCAGCATGATTGCTTGTATAGTCATATAATCAGTCACACCTTCTTGATTGCTTGCTTGCGTAACTTTTAGCTCCTTTTGGTAATTTATTTATTGATATTTATGAATATATATATATTTATAAGCCGTAAATCTACATTCAAACTTCACTTTGCAAACCATGTGTGGCAATTGTTAGTGAATGTGGTTTCTAGCGTGCCTTTTGGTATATGGATGTTTTGTAAAGTTAACATATTCGATCATCTTTAAGTGTAACTTTTATGTATTCCATGTTACGAATAATGCGAAATATAAAATGAATTATTCTTCACTTTGTTTACTTAGTTTTTATGCTAGAGAAAACTCAGCATTTCATTCATTCCTGCTAATATATCACGTATTATATGCGAAAATGATCAAAATGGTCCATAATTATATTAAAGAATCATTTTGGTTCCTTGCGTTTTTAAGAAGGAATTAAAATAGTCTCATGGTGGGATGATTTTGGTTTCCTGTTTAAAGATTTGAGGGATCAAAATGATCATTTAATAAAGTTGGGGATTATTTTTATCCTTCATAAAAAAATCAAAGGATCATTTTGATTTTTTTCTTTGTATTTCATCAGTGCTAGTTACACTATTGTCACCATAGTGGAAGTGGAAGCATTATTTAAGATGTACTCCCAATAGTTTTGGGACTGTTGGCTCAACACAACTGTAATAGAATGTTATTAAAAATCTGTATGATCTACTTTTCTTTTTTTTTATAGTTTTAGAGTGTATATTATTGTCATATTTTTATTTGATTATAATTTTGTTTTATATGTTTTTAAAAATTTTATGAAGAGAGCTTTGCTTTTCACAATCGGATTTGCCAGCATTAGAAATGATAGTTGTACAAAAATTATCATTATTTGTTAAAGAGAATTTATAACGCTTAAAATGACTTTCAAAAATTGATTTTTTTTCTGATTGTTTCACAGGTAATTTACAAAGAATTGTATAGCTGTCTCAAGTAAATTTTAGAAAATTATTTATTATTATGATTTTTTTCTTTAAAAACTAATTATTTAAAACTATCATGTGTAATATTTTTCTCAAAAACTTGTGTAATATTTTAACTTTTGCTGTGTAACTTTTAAGCAAAGCTGTTATATGTAGCTCACTTTGATCTATTGGTTGAGCCCAAGATATTTTACAAGTTTAAGTTGGCTCGTAAGTCAACTCATTTATTATTAAAAAAAAAAGATTATGATATAAATAATTATTATAATAAAATGATAAAAATTATAATAAATTAGAGTAAAATTAATAAATAATTATTTAATATAAGAAAATAAAATATAATCTTTTAAAATTTGTAATTAAAATAATGAATTTTAATATATTTTAAGTGTATTTTATATTAATATATTTTAAGCGAGCTGGTTCAGGAGCTAACAAGTTGAGTCAATGTTAACTTAAGTTTAGTTTATTAGCTCATTGAATTTAGCTCATGAGCTACTTATTGAGTACCTTGTAACCTGAAGTAGTATTGGTTACCTTCCAAACTGCTTCAAGTTGGTAGAGGTTGATGATTTTCTTTTGGAGCTTAATATGTCCTCACAATGCATTTCCCAAAGATTATGAACACCAGCAATTTTGAAGCCAAAAGGAGAAGCCATCCATATGTGAAACAAAAGCTTTACAAAGTAAGCATGTCATCACAATGCATATCCTTAGGATCAAGGTTTTATTTGAGACAACTTTCTTACTATTATAAATTGTTCTAGAGAAAATAGTTTTTTAAAGCATCTGTAGAAAATAACTTTTTAGTAAAAAGAACTTTTAAAACCAACGAAAAAATAATTAATAATTGTCAAATAGAAAATTTTACAATTAATTTTTCCTCAAATAAAGCCTCAACGCACCTTGCATCATAAACTGTGGTAATTAAAAGTGAATACAACCACCAAATTATTTGCATCTTACAAATGTTGTTTTAGGATAGTGATAGAATGTAGCCAAATGCGACATTTGTCTTTTGGCCTAGTAGTTTTGATCTTAAAGATCATATGCATTCTCATATGAGGTATCTGTAGTCACACGTGTGAGAGGAGGCACGCTCGGGAGGAAGCCCTTCCATGCCATGAAGAAGTTTGTCCACACCAATTATAGAGATATAGCGAACTTCGAGAATGTACAGGGATTCGAGCGAAAGGGGATTTTGACAATGAAGTTATTAAAGCTAAGATACAAATTGATGGAGTTTTCCTGTGAAGCTATTAAAGCTGAATCAAAGAATTAGAACCAATTTGATTTATGTCGATCAGATTCAATCGATGTCTGATGATCAATAAGATTTGCGCCGACTATTACATCGCACTCTTCTTCAACAAAAATTTAAGCATCACCTCTCATAAAAATCACTTTGAGCATACTTTTAATATATCAAAGTAAAACTAATTGTAATAAATTTGAACTATTTTAACTTTGAACTTGATCAAATTCATGTTGGAAGACATCATTTTTTAAAAATAGCTAGTATATATGAAAAATTGTCTCTCATTAAAAAATTGAAAATATGTTGAAATATATTTAGAAAATGCTTTTATTTTTAAATTATAATCTCAAACACTATTTAAAGGGTGGAGCCGTCGACAAACCCGCCGTTCGGTGCCAGCAACGACGCACTCGCAGTCACCGATCTCCATCCCTCCGTCGAGATCTCTCGCACTCTCCGCAGTCCGCAACCTCGATATCTCTCCGATTCTCTCTCTCCCGCTAGCACTGTAGAACTATTAAATGGCAAAACCCTCAAAGAGAATTTTTCATGATTTCCAGAGGCTTTGCTGCCATGAGATCGTTTCAAGTCGCTGGCATCAAAGCCCTATCTTATATGGCCAGCCTACTTTATTTTGTTCGAAGAATTTATTTTCCGATTTCTCTACAAGCCTGTACCAGCCTGGGAGAATCTGGAGCAGATTGTACTCATGTGAGCCTCCCTCTAAATCCCCATCTATCAATGTTGTGCTTTCTCGTTTCCTCGACAACAACCGTACAAATTTTTCTCATGGGGTTTTACCTTCTGGGTTTTGGCATTCAAGGGCAATGAGCTCGGGGTTTTCGCCCAAGTTGCCAATTCTTTCTTCGAAGGTCACGGGGCCTCGTGGTTTTATGGAAAAGGGCTCAATATATAAGCTTCTTTCTGTTAAGAGTTTCGATTCCGGTAAAATTGCTGAAGGTTTTGGGAAATCGGTGGTCAGTAAGTCTCTGTCGAGCATCAGATTGACGTTTTCAAGGTACCGAGAGGTCATTGGTTTGCAGTTGGAGGCTTTCTGGAAGAGGAATTATCTTTTTATTCTCGGCGCTGGTGGTTTAGTTCTGTGCATTGCGTTGTGGAAGATATTGTTTGGACTTGCAAGCACTTTCGTGGGACTTTCTGAAGGCATGGCAAAGTATGGGTTCCTTGCTCTGGCAACTGCTATTGTTGCTTTTACTGTAAGTATTATCTATTATGTAATGATGATTGGACATGCTTGTTGTGTTACATTTTTATTTGCTGAACTTTTATGCTTTTACTTGTACCAATTGTTTTATTAAATCTTAGACATTCTATAACTTTGCCTTGGTGTTAGAGAATTGCTGCGAACTTCAAGCTTATCTTTCTTCCTTTCCAAGTCGTGAAAGGATGATGTCTTGACTGTGGTTTAGGGATTAGGAGGAGAATGAGGAATAGAGATAGAAGCTCATGGACAAGGGGAGAGGAGTGAAGATATTGTAAGAACAAATATCAATATTCAATGTTAACCAAGTCTTATATTAGCATATGGTCCGTTTATATAGAGGATGGGCCAAAATACAACTACATTGTTCACACATAAGGATAAAAGTAAACGTAACATGACATCGAATGAACACTGATAATCAAGGTGTTGTCAAAGAGCTAATCAGAGAAGGATCACTAATCTTTGTTGATCTTGCATTGTTTTCTGAACTATGGAATAAACACTAATAATGAAGATGTCCTCAAAGATCTGATCAAAGATTGATCACTAGTCTTCGATGGTCTTCATTCCCCTCTGTTTCAATGAACTCTTCTACAGAAAGGATGGGATGTGGTGGTCATATTGCAGAGGCCGTAGGACTCACACATGTACTTTGCATAGAACAACATGAACTCTTAGTGAAGCTCCAACAAGAATAAATGGATTTGAAGTTTTTGATGGAGCTCATCACTACGCCTTATGAATGTGTAATTGCTCAAAAATTTTGATGAATATTGAATGATGTGATGATAATAGTGTGAAGATGAACTAAAGAAGAATGGATGATGATATTTTTTATGTTCTTATGATGAAAGAACAACAATATGATTGAAAAAGTAGAGCTGGAGGAGATGTTGAAGATTGTGGTTCCAACAACATCGAAGAGAATTTGCAATAAGAAAGAGATTTGAACACGATAGAAAACATTCACAATAAAGAAAGTTGCATCCCTTAGGAACGGCAGACGGTGTGGACGTAGTAGAAAAACACTTGCAATAATGAAGGCCGTAGAACTCACTAGGAAAAAAGAAAGCCCTAGCTTGCATCTCTGGAGGATTACAAGTGGAGTTGATCGCTGTTGAAGGTTGATGTCAAGCATATATTATTGCGCAAAGGTGGATGTTGGGCAGAAATCGATCACAATTTTAGAGGTATCAATGCAATGAAGCAAAATTAGGATATAATAAGATGATGATGAAAACCTGGAAACTACGAAGCTTAGATGCAATTCGATAATGATGAGAATTAAGGAAGAGATCACGGAGGGATCACCGAAGCCGGCAATGTAGAGATTATCCCATAGCTCAGTCAGTCGACATCATGTTGAAGTCGCAAGAAGTAATTGAACAACAATGATGATGGCCAAGTGCATCAATTGACAAATAAGATTCAACAATGACAATGAGGGCTGAGACCAAGAATTGACAACAAGATCGTCAGGGCTCGCATGAGAGATGATGAAAATCAAGATAGAAAAACACAAAAGATTTAAAGTTCTAACACCATGTGGAGAATGCAAAATCTTTCTTATTCATTCAAATTATTTGATACAAGACAATATATAGACTGATCTAAGAAGAAAATAATAAACAAAATTATATCAAAACATGAAAAATATTTATAGCCATACAAATGATTATCTTCTTATCTAGTGTTAGATTTTAAATCTAAATACTCTTAATACACTTTTGACATCCAAACAGGTTCTGGATTTCCTTTGCATCAATTCGCAGGATCTTGATTTCCTTTCTTGGCATGAATCCCTAGGAACCTAATTTTCTTAGCTTAAATTTGTGGGTTCTAACAGCTGTCATATTTTTATTGGTGTGCTCCTTATAACATTTATCTTTATTATTTCTTTCATGGTGAATCTCTCATCTCATAGCAATATTGTGAATGGCTACTTCATTTAGACTGGATTCATTATTTAGTTATTGTGTGTGTATTTAATTAATTTTCAATGTTTCAAGTTGCTCATTGATTTGGTTTATTGTTGTTTCGTTTATCATGCTTTGCTGGTAACTTGCTTAGTTGATTTTTTAAGATTGTTAAACTGTCATCTTTACGGTGATCTGTTAACTGACTATGATAATCTATTCCACTTTTGAGTGAGATGTTGACACCAACATGGGCTCATATACTAATTTGATGTAGAAAATTTGAGGGTCTAGGTTTAACTAATGCAACTTGGGATGAGATGCAATATAAAAATGCAAAAAAATACAATTCGTAGGCTATCAACTCTTAAAGCCAAAATTAGTCACTTTTAGTGTAAAAATATCAAACTTGCTTCTTTTATTTTATACAATAATTAAATAGCCATGAAAACATGAAATTCCATAAGAAAAATACCAAACGAACATAATGAACATAAAATTTTAATAACGACCAAGCTTTTCAATATAAGAAGGAAATTTGAAATTTACACTTGTCAAAAAATTAGTTGCACACTGTTAGACCGGTCCATTGGACCGGTCCAGCCGGTCCAGGCGGGACTGGCCTAGGCGCAACTGAGGCGGAATTTCTCCGCCTCCTGTGCATGCCGCGTGAGCCGCCGTGTCCAATAAAGCAGTTTTGGAAGATTTTTTGGGGAAGTTTAGGAGGGAAATTGAATGTAGGGGTTGTTTAAAGATTTCCTTTTGATTTATATGCATTAAATAGTTTGTTTTCCTAGGGTTAGGGCATCTGGAATTTGGCGGAAATTTGAGATCTCTTAGATTTAGGTTTTCCTTTGGGCTCTAGCGGCGTCTAGAGATTTGGGAGAGATCGATCCTCCTCTCGAATAGAGGATCAATTGTATCTTGCTATTTTCCGTTTCCCTTTCATCAAATAATACAAATTATCTACCGTTTTTGTGTTTTTGTGTGGACTTTTGTGGAAATTTCTCGCTGTTTTCTAAAGATTGATAGGAATTACTTGAGATCTTCAAGTATTTCCTATCAAATTGGTATCAGAGCATCGTCTTGGGACCATCGGCGATCCATCGGCGGCTGAAATCCTAAAATTTCAGTGGGGTTTTTGGGCATCTGGAAGAAGATCTCTTGTGATTCTTGGGAAGAAAGATGGCCGGGAAGAAGATTGAAGTCTTGGAAGGCGAAATCGGTCAATTAAAATCAAATTTGGAGGGAAAATTTTTTGATCTTCAAAACCAAATCACCTCCAACAATGAAAGGTGGGAAGTGAAGTTTACTGTTATGGAAGAGATGTTGAAGAAATTAATTGAGATGAAGACCAATCCGACGACATCAGAAGCAAGAGAGACCACCGACGGCCATGGCGTAAGAGGAAATCTGAACCCGTTTCGGGGGAGGAGGAAAAATTCGGAAGTGGAAATCTTTGAGGGGGAGGACGACATGCCACCCCTAGAACCACTTTCTAGAGAGAAAACGAGTCTGAGATATGACAGAAGGGGTGCTGATTTTGTCGGGAGAAGGGAGGAATCTCATCGCCGAGGTGTTGATTTTGAAGGGTTCGGGTATAATCGCCGGAGGGACGATCGGGAAACTTGGGGAGCATCTCCTCTTCGAGGAATGGGAGGTTATAGAGGATACCGGGGATACGGAGGAGATCCCAAGGTGAGAAAACTGAAGATGCCCATCTTTGAGGGCGAGGATGGCCATGGTTGGATTTACAAGGTGGAGCGTTATTTTGCTGTCAACGGGTTGATAGAGGAAGAGAAGCTGATGGCAGCAGGATTGTGTTTAGAAGGGAAGGCATTGGCATGGTACCAATGGCGAGACATGAGGCTACCAATAAGGACCTGGAGGGAGTTTAAAGACTGCATGTTGGAACGTTTCCAAATCAGCAAAGGAGGGGACTTCTACGAGCAGTTCTTCGCTTTGATGCAGGAGGGGACAATAATGGAGTACCGTGAGCAATTTGAGTACCTTGCCAGTCGATTGGATCGACTTTCAGAGACTGTACTAGAGGGGAACTTTATGAAGGGATTGAAACCAAAGATCCGCGCAGCAGTTAGAGTGATGAGACCTCGAGACTTGGGAGAGTCTTTGGAGTTAGCTCAGTTGGTGGAGGATCAGAGGCACCTAGAAAAAGGAGCAGGAGGCAGCAGTTTAGGGGGATCGTATAGGATGACCACCACCTTTTTGATACCCAAGGAGCTAACACCGAGTACTCTTAGGGAGAATTCAAAGGAGAAGACTGCTGGCGGAAGACCTGGGGACAACTTCAAGAAGCTCACAGAAACAGAATTACTGGAGAAGAGGGTGAAGGGGATTTGTTTCAGATGTGACGAGAGATATACGCCGGGGCACAGGTGTAAGGACCGAACTCTTTATGTTCTTATTGTTTGTGATGAAGAAGGAATGGAGGAGGGTGTCGTCTTTCCACCTTCGGACAAGGTGGATCTTTGTGAGGGGAGTATTGGACCGGTCCAGGCGGGACCGACCCAGGCGCAACTGAGGCGGAATTTCTCCTCCTTCTGCGCATGCCGCGTGAGCCGCCGTGTCCAATAGAGCAGTTTTGGAAGATTTTTTGGGGAAGTTTAGGAGAGAAATTGAATGTAGGGGTTGTTTAGAGATTTCCTTTTGATTTATATGCATTAAATAGTTTATTTTCCTAGGGTTAGGGCATCTGGAATTTGGCGGAAATTTGAGATCTCTTAGATTTAGGTTTCCCTTTAGGCTCTAGCGGCGTCTAGAGATTTGGGAGAGATCGATCCTCCTCTCGAATAGAGGATCAATTGTATCTTGCTATTTTCCGTTTCCCTTTCATCAAATAATACAAATTATCTACAGTTTTCGCGTTTTTGTGTGGACTTTTGTGGAGATTTCTCACTATTTTCTAAAGATTGATAGGAATTACTTGAGATTTTCAAGTATTTCCTATCACACACACACCAACGACTGATGAAGTTAAAGCAAAAATAAGGGTAGTAAGTCACCCAAAAGAAAGAACTAGACCTCTCACTGGTATAATGTGATGTACCCCGAAAGTAGTTATCAATATGTATAGCGCTCAAGGAACATAAATCTAACTAGCACATGGATAATAATTGAACATAACTAGAATTTAATCAGGATGCTCATTGTTTAAGAATTATACAACAACAATAACAACAACAACAAGCCTTTATCCCACTATATGGGGTCGTTAGCTATATGAATCTGTTTTCTCCATTTTGTGCTATTAAGAGTCAAATTTTCATTCAAATATAATATAAAAGTCATTTTTAATACTTTCTAATCAATTATTTTTAGGTTTGTCTCTATCTTTTTTAACATAGATCAGATTTAATGCATCTATTCTCCTAACGGGGTCATCAGAAGGCCGATGTTTTATGTGACCTAACCATCTAAGAAAACTCTCTCTAATTCTATCTGTCACTTGAGCTACCTCAATCTTTTCATGTATGTATACTTGTTTTGCATTCTGTCTCTAAGTGTAAAACCACGCATCCACCTGAGCATCATCTCTGCAACAATTAATTTTATGCTTCTCTTTTAATGGACAACATTCTGTGCCATAAAGCGTTGTAGGTCTCACTACCATCTTATGAAAATTTTCCTTAATTTTGAGGGGTACTTTTCTATCGCTCAATAGGCCAAATGCATTCTGCCACTTCAACCATCCAACTTGAATTCTACTAATAATATCCCCATCTATTTCACCATTGCTTTGAACAATAGAGCCGAGATATCTAAAACATGCACTCTTTTTAATAGCTTGATCATTCAATGTTACAATCCCACAACTAGATTTATTCCTACTAACATTACATTCCATATATTCGGTTTTAGATCTACTCAAACGAAAACCGTTAGACTCTAAGATTTACCTTCATAATTGAAAACTTTTGTCATTTCCCTTTGTAGTCTTAACAACAAGAAGAGTATCATTAGCAAAAAGCATACACTAAGTTACATCCTCTTGCAAACGTCTAGTAAGAACATTCATGACTAAAGCGAAAAGATATGGGCTTAAAGCAGGTCCTTGATGTAATCTAACTGAAATAAGAAAATACTTGTTCAATCACATTGTTTTTTACCACAAGTAATAGCTCTTATATACATATCTTTAATGGCTTGAATATAAGCTTTATTAACTCCTTTATTTTTCTAAAACTCGTTAGAGCATTTTTCTTGGAACTTTATTGTATGCTTTCTCTAAATCAATAAATACCATATGTAGATCCTCCTTACTCTCTCTATTGTTCTCTATCAAACCTCTCAACAGATGTATACTTGCATAGTAGACCTACTTGGCATTAATTCAATTTAATTTTGAGAAATATTAGTATCATGTTGTAACCTATGCTCATTTATTCTCTCCCATTATTTTAATATATGACACATTAACTTAATTCCACTATAGCACTCTATTGTGCATCACCTTTATTCTGAAAAATAAGAACTAACACACTCCTTCTTCACTCATCTCGCTTCTTTTTAGTTGTCAAAATAATATTAAAAAGTTTAGTAAGACAAATTTTTTTTTGCTCATCTAAGCATATCCACACTTCTATTAGAATATCAGCAGCTACTTTTCCACATTTCATTTTCTTTAATGCCTTTCCAACTTTGGTTTTATCAATATGATGATAACAACAAAATCTCTACTTTCATTTAGGGTGCTATTCACTAAATTCAATCATATTCTCTCAACCTTCATTGAAAAATTTATCGAAATATTTCATCCAACTATGTTGAATATCCTCTTCTAAGAAAAGTTACAATAGAATTATAGCTGTCATAAAAAAGTTTTTAATTCAATCTCTCTTGTTCTCCAAAGTGATTCAGAACAGACAACATGTTCATGGTGTATGCGGCAGACATCTGCACAGTTCCTAAATTATAGGACAGATTTTGGATTTTAAAGGAAACTTAGTTTATGCCATGTTTCATGTAGGTTGATATTCAGAAATCCTGTTAATCACTAAACGATCTTTCAACCACAGTAAAATATCGAACTAAAGAAGGAAATGCATAAACGGCTTCTGCTAAAATACTAAAAAGCCAAAACCATAGAGTGCTAGATCTAGATATTAATAGGGCTCCTTATCTCCAAACAAGTTATTGTAGTTATTAATAATTTATAAAGATGTGGTAATATGCTAGATCTAGATATTTATCTGAAGTGGGATGACACATAAAGATGTTTCAAAACACTTGACAAATAAACTTTACAAGCCCAAATATTACCAAAAACAAAAAAAAGAAAGCTACTTGACTCCAAAAAAAATGATGAAATATAGATTGCAAGAGACTTGGATTGGAAATATTCACGTCAATAACCTTGCTTTTCCAAAGGTTCTTGTAACAGGAATGGAAATTTCTACAAAAAGAATTTAATCATGGATCCCACATAGTTCTAGATATTCAACATTGTAGCCTTCTTGGTCCGTCTCCCATTGTTTCTACTGGTTTCTACTCAAAGAAAATTGCCAAGTGAACTATCGACGTCTTATACTTGTTCGATCATCCACTGCAATTCATGTTTGCTATCGTGACTCTCTAAGCTGGTGCTAGCTGAGGTCGAAGCCCAATGCTCGTCAGAATTTCTAGCCACCAGAGAAATAATTCAAGGGAAAAAGCAATTGGTATATCACCGAACGAATTAATAATAATAATAAAAGTCCAACGAACAAGAAAACTGAGAATATACCTAGCAGGAAAATTCTTCTATTCCAAATTCTTCAAAAACACCAAAAAAAACAATTCAGTGTTCTCGCCAGCAGCCTTTCCTCCCATATATTGTTGCTACTACCTCAATCCTTACTACAAGCAGGGGTGGAATTAGGCTTTAAAGAGAGATATGGCGAAATAAAAAACAAAAAACTACTAAAATAAATTAAAAGGCTAGGTTAGAAATATTAGAAATGACATTTTTTTATTAGATTTAAATGAGAATTTAACTCTTAATAGAACACAATTGAGAAAAAGGATTCATGTAGCCGATCCCACAGTGGGATAAAGGCTTGATATTATTGTTGTTGTTAGATGTTTGACTTTTTAAATCAATATAATTGAATTAGAACAATCTAGAGTAAAAAAAATAATCTTTTTTAATCTAGTTATTATTTTTAGGCATCTTAAATTATCCCTAGTACTTCATCATTACATCAAAATCATAAATCATTGATTTTACTTCAGGAATTTTGGTGTGGAATGAGAGAAGATGAGGGTTTTGAGAATTTGGGCACCTAAGGAGAGAATAATAATTTAGATGTGGAAGGGGAGAAGATGAGAGTTCACATATAGTTTTCTTGTAATTAGTAAATAAAAATAGAAATTTATATTTGAATTAATTAATTGAAGTATGATATTCACCTATAATTGCAATATGATACATAGATTAATATTAAGAAAAGATTATGTGTTGATAACTAGTCTTAAAATTTGATTGATATTAAATTATAATCATGCATTTAGAGTTAGGGTGGTAAAATTTTCAATTTAGTTTATTCTATTGAAGGATTTACTTTAGATTTAGGGGTGGAAAGCGCCTCCTCAGCTACCCATTTTGGTTCCACCAGCAACCCTTCCCCATTGTCGTAGAACCTGCAAGAACAAATAAGGTAATCAACAGGAAAGCAAAAACTTGGCGACTTGGATTACCTTGTTGTCAAAATAAGCTGCCTGATCTCCTTCCCTCATTGTTTGCTGTCAACAATAGGAGGGCTAAGCCACATCCCTAGTTTTTGAAATTTTAGTCACTGGATTTGGCAGCTTTCTTTCAAGCATAGCTGTGGGAGAAGGGCTAGGAACCTAGTGATCGATTCTGGCAAAGTCTCAGAATCCAATACAATATCCTTCCTTTCCACTTCTCCAAAACCTGGGAACTCCTCAAAATCAGGAAAACCTGGAAACTCACCACCCAAATCCTATTTAATAGGAATATTTAAAAAAAGTCTTAATAAAAAAAATATATAATTACAAACAGGACCACCAAGACTATTTGTAAATAATGTTCAAATCATGGGGAGTTTGGAAAACTGAACTAGATATCCAGAGGGCTGAATAGAAACATTTGTAGCAGTAAACTAAACCTACTGAGGCAATCAAACCGTTCTCAGTAGTATCATTATTATCATCAATATGTTTAACATTAACTTGAAAGGAAATACAAAGTAAATAAAGCGTGCCCCTCTTAAGGTTCATTTTTTTGTGCTTCCAATGAATATAAACTTTTAGATTTCTATCGAAGCTGTTCCTTAAAGTATGGAAATGGAGCTCCTGATCTCAAAACAAGTGATATTGGTTATTGATAAATTGTAAAGGTTTGGTTTTATGCCAGATCTGAATGTTAGTTGACGCAAGGAATTGGAAAAGAAGTAGGGAGTTCAAGCTGAATTGCAGAACTTGTAATGGTAAACTAAACTTGAATAGGTGTTCTCACCGGGTTCTCCTCTCAAGTTTTACTGTTTATGCTTCTGAAGAATATAGACTTTTAGATTTTCACACTGTAGTTCCTTAGAAGTATAAAGTATGGCAATGGAGCTCCTTATCTCGAAACAAGTGATCATGTTATTGGTAATTGTAAAGGTGAGGTGTTAAGCTAAGTGGTTTTTCAAATTGAGGCAAGGATGCATGCAAGTGCTATTGTGGGCTATTTCAATCGTGTTCTAAGGGCACTTGTAAAGGGATTCCTGACTGTAGGCCCTATTGATCCTGTTAGTTGATTTTTTGAAGTGACATAAGCTATTTTCTATCTTGTACTTTGGTTGATAATATACATAAATTTGAGGAGTCACAGTTGTGAACTCTTTTGCTCAACCTTGTTTGCAATATTACAGCTTAACTACTTGATGCATAAATTTTCACTTGCCGTATTTTAAGAGTTATAAATTCAGTATGGCTTTCCTATTAGAGGAATTTCAATTCGGTATGCAGTTATGAACATCAGTTTGAAGATTATGGCTAGAGAAAGCTGTTATATTTTGAAGTAAAGAAATTTATTTCAAATCTTTTATTAATTGAAAAATAGGTACAAGGCCAGTTATAGATATAAGCATGAGGCCAATTACTAAATAAATTCAGATAAGCTAGTGAAGATTTAGTTTAAAAGATCACAAGTTGGACTTGAACTGGCGATCTCTACCCTTGAAACTGAGTATATCGTTTGAGCTAGAGTTTTTTGTTTAAAAACTTTTAGATGTCAAACTCATTGAGGAAGATTTTGAAGAACTCATTTATTTGGTTGAGCTGAAAACAATTAATTAGATTAAACTGCTTTTGTAACATCTTTTCAGTTATTTAAACCTGCCATGATCTAGACCTAAAACTACATTATTATTTTCTTTGGAATCCTTGAAGCTTTTATTCACTTGAATTCCCTGAACTGTTTAAATTAATCTGTAACGCCTCATAAGGAATAGCTTCTGTAACAAAAATTTAATTGATTCCCTACCTGTCATGTTACTATGTGACAACTGATAGCTTAAGTATTCTCATTTCATTCCTTTTTTTTACATACAAATTTAACTATCAAAATGACTTATTTTTACTAAATCTATTATTTAATTTAGAGGAACTAAATAGTTTGCTACAACTTTAATAGATTATTTTATAAGTAACTGAAATTCTCTGATTTTGTTTGGTTTTTTACTTTCTACCCGCTTTATGTTAGGAAAAGCACTCTGTAAAAAGCCAAATCTGTTTGGATTAAAACAAATAGATAGCTTTTTCCTAGCTTTTCTTAGAATTTTCTTTTGAAAAATTATATTTAGGACAACAGAATACAAATAAGTCCCATCAGAGTAAAACAGCTTAGTATGCTACTAATTATCTTGGTTGATACGTTGGAAATAATGTATCTTAATGGATATGTATTAACTGGCTAGGAAAATAATACGTTGATTGGAATATATATAAGATGCACTTTCACTGCCATGTGGGCGGATATGGCAGTGAAATTGCAAGTTCCTTTGGGAGTGTAGCTTTATTTTTGCACATTATGCCCATCTTCTAAAAGTTCCATTTCTAAGTTGTCAGGATAAAAGTTTGTTGTGCTTGCAAAATATATTGTACAGGCTTCTATTTGGTGCTATTACAAGCTCTGTAGCAATTTGTCTGTAGTTACAGCAATTTTAAGAAAATTACACGCTATTTGTTCCAGATACCAGAAGTGCTTAAATGACGAATAAACTTTCTTATCTCAGGGTCTTTACATTCGATCAAGATTCACCATCAATCCGGACAAGGTTTATAGAATAGCTATGAGGAAGTTGAATACATCTGCTCCTATTCTTGAGCTTATGGGTGCCCCTCTAGCTGGAACGGATGTTAGGGCTTATATTATGTCTGGAGGACTTCCAAAGATAAAGAACTTCAAGTTAAGGTTAGGTGGAAAGCGGTGTTTCCTTATTTTCCCTATCCGCGGATCTGAGAGGAGGGGCCTTGTCAGCGTGGAGGTGAAGAAGAAAAAGGGCCAGGTTAATTCATCATATTCTATTGATTGGCTCATACTAACATGAGTAGAAAATGATACATTTGGAAGAATCTACATTATTTAATTAACTTTCACTGATATGCAGTTATCCTTGAGAATATTTTCATTTAAGTATAGTTTTTTTCAGGAAAACTGTTTTTAAATATTCTTATATTGCTTTCTGCTGCATAAAGATAATGATATTTGATTTTTTAGATCTTGTCATTTGTTAGTGAATTTGCCGTCTTTCATGCTGTTCTGCTTACTCGCCTTTAATTTATCATCTTGTTTTTTTAATGAAACTTATTTTTTATTAAGTTATTACAAATGAACTGATTCTAGCACTTTTTTCTTTGGGATGGCTATCATAGTGTTGGACTATGTCTTAGGGTTTATGTTGCTTGTGCAATTAAATAATCCAATTATTGAATTCTAGCTATAAAGAGTTACACTTGGCAGTCTTAAATACTAGTTATACCAGATTTCCTCTTCTTTTGATAAAAAATTGATGATATGAGACATCTCTACTAAATGATAATTTAATGACCGCACAATCAAAAAAATTCATTGAGAAATTGAAACCACCGAAAGCCCAACTCAATTAAGTTTCACATAAAAAGAAACCCAGTTGTATTAAATTCAATTAAAATCAAGCACACCAAAAAATCAATAACTAATTATGTAGAAGAAAAGAAAACTTGAAAAGAACTGATCAATTGAAGAAAGTCACACTCACCCTGATACATGGAGATGACTATCCTCAGAAATTTGTAGTTGCTTTTGCACTGTCTTTGAATGAATTGACGCCAAACTCAGCCACAAAAATGGAATAGAAATTTGAATTTTAATTAAGCAACAGTTGCCTTCTACTTATTTAACAAATTTTTATTTATAAACATATAAAGTCACTAGGGTTGGCAGTCTGATTGTAGTTTTAATTTCCTGGAGTACCTGTTGGCAATGCAGCATGTGATCTACTCAAGCTTCGGTTAACCTTCATAACAGAAAAGCAGATGATCACTAGGAAAGAGGATTAGCATGGAAATGAATTCATAATCAGTGATTAGATCACTGCGGGAATGATTCGTGCTCATCACAGCCCGCTGAAGGATGAAACCATCGATCTTGCTACAGGAACCACATAACAGAACAGGCACCACATTAGAGAAGCTAGGGAACCGGATAATATATTAGAAGCTACAGTAACAGCACAAGCTTGCTTCAGGTGACCCCTAAAAGTGATTGGAAACCAAAAGCTTGTTGGATCGTTGAAAAGAAGAGGGGGAGGACTGTTTTGGCATAGACTACGTTTTGTATGCTTTACGTCGGTTTTTTGTGCTAGGGTTCAGTTTTTATGCGTGGAGTTTACTGAAATTAGAAGTTCTTACGTTGTGAGGGCTCTAGCTGGCAACTAGAGATTTGGGAGAGCAGGATCTTCCTCTCCAATTGAAGATCCAATTGTATCTTGCTGTTTTCTCAATTTCTATATCCACTTCCTATCAAATGCATATACTCCTATCAAATTCGTAGTAGAACAGTTTCCTGGGCTGAAATAAAAGTCTCCCTCGTTGAATTCTGCTACATTTCTCTCTTCGTTCTTGCTGATTTTTGTTGTTTAGAGGCTATATTCACATCAAGGTTGCTGTTTTCTGCTGTTAGGAGCCTAGATCCGAGCACCTGGCAAGAAGAAAAATAGAAGTGTTGGAAGGGGATATCAGACAACTAAAATCGGATTTCGAGAAAAAAAAATTTCAGAGTTAGAAACTCAACTTGTAGCCATATATGAGAAGATCAATGGGAAGTTTGCTATCGTGGAGGAGATGATGAGGAAGATGCTCTAGGTCCAAACCAAAACTGTCTCTCGGAGGCGAGGGGAATAGTCGGCGGCTAAGAAAGTGAGGAAAACCCTAATACGAGAAGGCGAAGGGAAGATCAGGATATGGAGATTTTGGAGGAAGAAGAGAGAAGGCCTCGCCTAGAGCCTATTCAGGAGGAGTTAGGTAGAGGGTATGGGGAGAGGTGTGAGGGAGTTGAGCATGAGCAAAGGGGTGCTGAATCTAAAAGGAGAGGGGCTAATTATGATCAGAGGGGTGCTGAATTTGAAAGGAGATGAGTTGCTTATGTTCGTAGGGGTTCTGAATTTGAAAGGAGAGAGACTGATTAGGGGTGCAAGCTGGTTGAGTCGAGCTTGAGTCAGGCCTAACTTGAGCTCGACTTGCGAGCTAAATCCATAGCTCGAACTCGAGTCGAGCTAATAAAAAGTCAAGCTCAAGCTGGACTCGCCACAAAAATCATGCTGGTCAAGCGGCTCTCTTCTGCCCTGAACGTTGTTCGCACGGGCCCGCCTCTTCCATCGCTAACGCAGTATGCACTCACCTGCTTCGGATTACATGTCCCGCAGCAGCACGAGCTCTGATTCACCCCCCGCCGAGGTCTGCACGCGGTACGAGCTCCGATTCGCCCCGTCGTTCCACCGCCGCCGCCACCACGCCCCGCTCCCTTTCCGCGAGCCACTTGACGAGTAATCAAGTTGAGCAGGCAGCTATTCGAACTCGAGCTCGATAAGCCCAACAAGCTCGAAGTCCTACTTGAGCTCGACGGCTCGCAACTCTGCTTGACTCGGTTGCACCCCTAGGACTGATTATGATCAAATGAGTGCTGAATTTGAAAGGAGAGGGGGGTTGACAAAGGGTTTGGGTACGAGCGTAGAAGGGATGATTGAGACATTTGGGGGGAACCACCCCTTAGGGAATGGGAAATTATGGAAGAAACATGGGAACGGAGGAGATCTGATGGTGAGGAAGCTTAAGATGCCTATTTTTGAGATAGAGGATGCACATGGGTGGATGTAAATGGTGGAAATATATTTTATCGTCAATAGTTGACAGAGGAGGAGAGAATGATGGCGGCCGAGATGTGCTTGGAGGGGAAAGCGTTGGCATGGTACCAATGGAGGGATTCGAGGCGGCCCATACGACTTGGAGGGAGTTTAATGACTGTTTGTTGGAACATTTTTGAACCAGTAAGAGATGAGACTTCTATGAGCAGTTCTCCGCTCTGACGCAGGAGGGGATGGCAGTGGAGTATCATGAGCAGTTTGAGCACCTGACCAGCTGATTGAACTGATTTAGGGAGACTATACTGGAGGGAAATTTTATGAAAGGCCTCTAGCCAAAGATTCGGGCGGTAGATAGAGTAATGAGGCCTCGTGATTTGGGAGAGGCTATGGAGCTAGCCTAATTAGTGGAGGATTAGAGGCACTTAGAGAGAGGGGTTGGAGAAAGCCTCTCAGGAGGTTCATATAGGATGACACCCACCTTTTTGGCATCCAAGGAGCCGACACTGGGTATTCTTAAGAAAACCTCGAAGGAGATACTTAAGGAAACTTCAGGAAGCTCACAAAGGTGGGCCGACGGGGTTACAAGAGAAGAGGGCGAAGGGACTGTATTTTAGATGCGATGAGAGGTATACATTGGGGCACAGGTGTAAGGACAAAACTTTTAAGGTTCTCACGATTTTTGATGATGAGGAAATTGAGGAGGGAGGTGATAGTGAAGCAGCAGTTTCTTTCTTTCCAGACAATGTGAGTTTTTGGGATGGGGGTATTGATGGACTGGTCCCTCCTAGACCAGTTAATGTTGGGCCGGTCCCTCCTGGACCGGCCAAATGTTATGGGTGAGGTGGAAGAGAGGCGAAACAGGCAGCCGTCTGGAAGAAATCCAGCCTCTTGGGGTGGGGCCGTGGGGGGGGGGGGTTCAAATGGGGAGGAGGGGGTGGTTAAGAGGGAAAAGGAAGAGGGGGAGGGCTGTTTTGGCATTGACTATGTTTTGTATACTTTAAGTAGATTTTTTGTGTTAGGGTTCATTTTTTATGTGTGGAGTTTGTTGAAATTAGAAGTTCTTAGGTTGTGAGAGCTCTAGCCAGTGGCTAGGGATTTGGGAGAGCAGGATCTTGCTCTCTAATTGAAGATCTAATTGTATCTTTTTGTTTTCTTTCCTAACAATGAAAAGTATTTTGGTGTGTTCTTCTTCCTAGTTTCTCAAATTTTTGTATCCACTTCATATCAAATGCATCCCCTTCCTAACAGAATCATAAATAACTAGAATTAAAACTATAAAATAACACTAAAGCATGATAAAATTAAACTAAAATGTTGTTCAATTCTGCTCAACTTTTTAGACGTGTGTAAACTTGGATGCATATAACCATCATCATAACCATTAGTAATGTTCCAACTATTTGGTGTCATTTATTTTAATCATCCTTTTCTATTTATCTTGTTTGGTATTGCATAAGTTTTTAATTATATTTTGTACAAGTTAATTTACAATTATTATTTTGATCTATCTTTTTTTTTCCTTTCTAATCTTTCTAGATTAATTTTATTTGCCGTTCTTTCTAGATATGTATGAAGGAGCTATTACTTGTGTTCAAACACAAGGTGGTTTGACCAAGTATTTCCCTATTTCGGTTGGATTACATCAAGGATCATCTTTAAGCCCATATCTTTTCGCGTTAGTCATGGATGTTCTCACTAGACATTTACAAGAGGATGTACCCTGGTGTATGCTTTTTGCTGATGATATTCTTCTTGTTGACAAGACTAGAGAGGGAGTTGAAGGTAAACTTGAAGTTTGGAGATCAACCTTAGAGTCTAAAGGCTTTCGCTTGAGTAGATCTAAAACTGAATATATGGAGTGTAATTTTAGCAGTAATAGACCTAGTGAGGGGATTGTGACTTTGGGCGATCGAGACATTAATAAGAGTGCACGTTTTAGATATCTTGGATCTATTGTTCAGAGTGATGGTGAAATAGATGGGGATGTTATCAGTAGAATTCAAGTTGGATGGTTAAAGTGGAGGAATGCATCGGGCTTGTTGTGTGATAGAAAAGTCCCCCTCAAACTTAAGGGAAAATTCTATAAGATGGTGGTGAGACCTGCAATGCTTTATGGTGCAGAATGTTGGCCATTAAAAGAGAAGCACAATACTAAGTTATGTGTTGCGGAGATGAGGATGCTCAGGTGGATGAGTGGATTTACTCTTAGAGACAAGATACGAAATGAGCAGATACGTGAAAAGGTTGGAGTAGCTCCAGTGGAGGATAAGATTAGAGAGAGTCGCCTTAGATGGTTTGGTCACATAAAACGGCGACCTTCCGATGACCCAGTTAGGAAAGTAGAGGTATTAGATTTGACTTATGTTAAGAAAGGTAGAGGTAGACCTAAAAAGACTTGGTTAGAAAATATTAGAAATGATCTTTCTTTATTAGATTTAAACGAGAATTTGACTTTGAACCGAACACAATGGAGAAAAAGGATTCATGTTGCCGACCCCACGTAGTGGGACAAAGGCTTGATGTTGTTGTTGTTGTTGTTGTTGTTCTTATTAATGCATCTTGTATCATATCATGTAGTTTGTTCTCCTATTGTCCTTAAAATATAATTAGCTTACACTCTTTGTCGTTTCTAGTTTTATCCTAGCCACTTAACGTTCTCATTTTTTTCACTCAATTTGATTATTAGGGAGTTTTTTTTTCCTTAAAATTGAATAGATGTAGGATAGTCAATCTGATTGAATTTTATAATTTTTTTTTTTGGTGTCATAGTGTTCTGTTATCATAGTAAATTCTTGGACACAATTTAAAATCTTGAAGTTATGCCCCCATTTTGATATCCTCATTATTATAAACCCAAAATATATTCATTTACACGTAAATTTCACTTGATCTTATAATAATATTGATCAATGATTATCATGTACTTGGCCTTTGTTCTACTAATGCTTTTGTACCTTTCAAAAAAAATTTCTATTATAACTTTTAACATATTTTAAAAGATGTCTCACTCATGAGAATATCATATATAAGTAGAATATATGAAGTTGCACACTTAACGTTGATGCTTGATATAATCTTTTTGTGATTAAAAAAATCTGTGATCAGTCCACAAGTTTCATTATGATTTTACAATCTTTGATCGCTCATTAAGTACTTCCAATATTACTATTTATATATTTTCAGTAATTTTAATATACTTTTTACATGTGCTTTAATGTTTGATGTCTATTCAATCAATACTTGTAGTTCTGAATCGTATGCCCTTTCATGGTCATCAAACATAAGTTCTATTGTTCTAAATGTTTTAAATTTTTTCCTTGAACAAAAATTTCAAGCAGATCTTTCTAGCATAAATTTAGTTGATTCTTTGATAATATAAACATATGTTTTATGGTTTCATTGTAGAGCTCATACATTTGATTCCCCTATAATTATTATTATCCCGAATTTTTCTTTTTTTTTATGGAAAATACCAAAAATGATATTGCATCAGTTATTTAGCATCCTCTTCGCCTTTAGAATTTGGTCGAAAAGATTTCTTGTCATATTACTTTGGCATCTATAAGAACTTCACAAATTTTAGTAGTTACTATTTCTGGATCAAATACTTTATGCAGATTTTTTGGAGTTAACTTAACGTCAAATTTTGGAATCAACATATGCTATACGTCATGATTATATTTGTTTTTTTTAATTATATTCTCTTAAAAGCTCAATTAGTATGCTAAAATAGCTAATATTTTTTTTTCTTTGATGTCTTTCATTTCAACTAAGAACCTCTTGTCTCTACCTCTAATAGGTTTGACTAGTCAAAGTATTTAGTGATCTTTCTCTTAGTTATTTTGTATCTCTCTCTTTTCTCCTTCATTATTACTTAACTTGTGATTCAAAGTATAAAGTGGAGCTTTGGCGTTGTTTACTATTTTATTTGGTTTCAGTATTTAGTGTTAGTATTGACCCTTTTTTTAAGCACTTCTCTTTGCGTAATAATTCTTTGTGCTCATTCCACCACATAATCTCAATATTAATGTTTGATCTTTCATTGCCCATATGAAAGTCCATTTCATATTGTCCTTCTTTGACATTGTTGGTACTACATTTTGCCTCTACTGGGAAGAAAAAAACGCCAAAGCAAATATCTTTTTCATTTGATTTAAGTCCACTGGATGCAGTTCTGACATAGCATGTTGATGACCCTATTTCAATTTTTTGACTATTAATTAACTGCTGGATTGGCTTATGCAGTATCTTGAAATAAATCTCAAACCATAAATAATTCTCTCTTTTGCAGCATGAAATGAAGCTTCTTGCTGTTGATATACCCATGGCATCTGGTCCTGATCAGAGAATCTTCCTAATCGGTGATGAGCAAGAATACAAAGTGGGTGGTGGTTTGATATCAGAACTGAGAGATCCTATAGTTAAAGCAATGGCCGCCGAGAAGGAATTCGAAGCTCTCGACCTGGAGGAAGAAGAAGAAGATGAAAAAAGAGAGCGAGAAGAAGCTGAAAGAAAACAGCACGAGGAACAGCAAAGAGTACTTGACGACGAGAGAAGGCGGCGGGAGCTCGAGAAACTTGAGAAAGTAAGTTCTTAGTACTAACGTCTGGCACATACAGTATCTTTGATCAACCAGCTAGGTTATTTTGTTATAAGTCGTCAGCTGAGAAATGCTATTTTAAGGCTCACCAGGCGTACAATAAGATGAAAATATTTTATATTTGAGGATTAGGCCCAGTTTTTCCTCTCACATTAAATTGGAACAGACTTTATCCATCAACCAGCATTTGTCAATTCCATTAGAAACCTTCCCTGATATTAGCATTGCAGCTTTGCATTCAGTTTGATTTTTATAGTTCAGGCTTAAGTGAGAGGCCAATTTGGAGCAATTGTTAAGTTGTTTTATTGTGACATAGAATCTACGATCAAGTTCGAATCATGAAAACAGTCTCTTTGTAATGCAGAAATAAAATTTCAGACAAAAGATCTTTCAAATTGGTGGAAAATCTTATGAACTGGGCATGTCCTTTTTTTTTTTCAGTTTGTAATGCTGCAGTATATGCTTTCACTTGGGCTATAAACAAATTCCTCGTTTTTTTGAATGTTTCATGGACACCAGTGCTTTAATAATAGCTCTTTATATGTGTTCAATCATATTTAGATCAATAATATCTTGTTTTCGATGAATTTTTCAAGCTCAAAATTGTCAAATTCCTCTCCTCTTGAATGGGTAATTCTTCTATCTTATTCAAGCTGATAACAATTTAGGAGGGAATTAAGGTTTTGTTTGGTTATTCTGTACTTTTTTCTAAAAGGTAATTTTATAATTGTTGTTTGAGAGAACGGAGTTTTCTAACGGAAAAATTAATATCAAAAAAATTTTGAAAACAGTATAAAAATACAGTTCTCAAAAAAGTATTTATGCAAAAGTGACATACAAACGACAGTTAAAAAAAATTTCGGCCGTCTCGAAATTGAAAAGGTGAAATTAAGCTGTCTCAAACGAAGATTATAATTTTATTATAATTAAATTTGAATTAGAATATTTGACCTTTATTGTTTTCTCAATTTTATACAACCAATTTTCTAAATGGCAAAGAGAGATAAAGGCTTCGTTTGGGATGACTTTTTACTGATTTTTAAAACAGTTTTTTTTAACAAAACTTTTGAGTTTAAAAATTTTTTGCACTAAAAAATTGTTTTAAAAAGTACTTAAAAAAGCTGCCCCAAATGAAGAGAGAGAGAAAACAAAACTTCATTTTCTTTGCATGTGCTGTATCTCAATCATCTTTTTGAACATAATTTTGCACCATGTGATCACTGATTGTATTTGTCTTCACTTATCTCACAGTCTTCACTAATAGAATAATTTCTAATTAGAACATTAACAATCCAAATCTGTGAATAATGTCGAGACAATTCAAGTAGGTCAGAAAGGAGTGCCTGTCAGGTACTTCCACCTGATAATAAGACCTGTTCTGACTCTTATACTGCTAATTTTCCAAAAAAAAAAAAAAATCATTTAAATCTAAAATTGAAATTGGTACCACAGAGAGCTCCTATTTCATAATAATTGAAATTTGGCACCTTTGTTATAATTATTTGTCTTGTATAAGAACATGATAATTATAATTTATTTGATTTATGACCAGTGAGTATGCATATCTTGCCATATCTTTGAGACCCAATCATGGTCTCAATCAGGCAATGTATGAGGAATTGATAGCTACCAAATGAGTAAAGGAATATGGGTTGAATTGACCCGACCCGATCAAAAGCAAGAGTTAGGGCCCAAATGTGGGATCCAATTATTAAGTCGGGTCGAGTTTAAGTGATGATCCTCGGCTCAATTCAACTTACCCTGACCCAACTAACTCGGCCTGCTTGATACGCAGATCCATCCCAACTAGGGGTGTAAATGAGTTGACTCAGGTTTCGTTTGGGACAGCTTTCGACCTTTTGTACTGCTTCCTAAAATGACTTTTTAGTATAAAATATTCTAATTCAAAAAAATTTTGTACTAGAAAATTATTTTAGAAAGCAACAAAAAAGCTGTCCGAAACGAAACCTCAAGCCTGTGTTACCCCTGATTTGAGCTTGATTAATTAATAGAGCTCGAGTTCGAGTTTAATTCTATGAATTCGAGTTGGCTCATGAGCCGGCTCATTTGTTATAAAAAAGAAAAATGATTTTAATTCAAGTAATTATTATAATAAAATCACTCAACTGATAAGAAATTAATAGAAAAGTACTAAGAAATCACTTGGTATAATAAAGGTGATATATATTTTTTAATAACTTTTTTGCTTAAATTTAACTATATTCTACTTAAATATTTTTTAAAAGAGTTAGTTTACGAGCTAACAAGTTGAGTCGAGGTTGGCTCAAATTTGACTTGTTAGCTCATCGAGCTCAGCTTACATCTTATTTATCGAGTCGGCTTGACTCAATTACACCCCTGTCCCCAACAATTTTTATCTCATCCTCTCAACTATTAGCTGCTCCATCAATGTTTTAATTATTTAATATTACTATTTTGAAGTTCTTAGTAGGTAGTTCTCAATATTTTATTTTACTGCAGCTGGAAAAGTTGGTGTGAAAAATATTTTTTTAAAGCACATTCATTAACTTATTTTATTATGACTTTTATCAGTTAAAAAAAAATTAGATCAGCCTAAATTATTCAAATTTAAATTTTTTTAATATGAATATAATATATAAATAATTAAAAATTTATAGTATATTTATCTCAAAACAAAATTTAATATCTATATTAAATTTAAGCCAGATGTTTTTATTTTTTTTTTAATTTTGTAAAATAATTATGTCAAACTAGTTGGTGGTATCAAATTGGAATTTGGATTTTTTTTAATTCATTGAAATTATTTTATTTTTTTAATTAATCTAAATGCATTAAATAAAATATTATTACTTCTGGTGCAGCAAGGGAATTGCTGAAGTTCATATATGGTCTCCACTGAAAGCCTCATCACATGGCATGTCTTCTAAACTCTGACTAATAGTACATTAAAATAAATATATAAATTTTTCTACAGATCTTTTTTAAATAAAAAAATATTTCATAGTATTCTTATACAAATTTAGTTAAAATGAGTATAAAAATTATTAAATTTATTTTAAAATTAGTAAATATAAACTTTTTTATAGAATAGTAATTTTAAAATAAATTCAATAATTTATGTCATAATATTATATATATATATATACATTTATATTTGAGTATGATCTATAAAATTAGAATGTATGGTCCGAGTTCCTTAACCTTTCTCTCTCCAAAGGCTGATCAATCAAGTAGCTTGACGTCAACAATGTTTTCCTTTATGATCATTTCATTGAGGACATCTGCATACACAACTGCTAGGCTTTCATGTTACAATAACCTCACTTACGTGTGCCACCTATAAGGAGCTCTATATGGTCTCAAGAAAGCACCCTGTGCTTCGTACCAAGAGCTTCACTTCTTTCTAAAATCTATTCG
Organism: Dendrobium chrysotoxum; assembly: GCA_019925795.1. Taxonomy (NCBI): domain Eukaryota; kingdom Viridiplantae; phylum Streptophyta; class Magnoliopsida; order Asparagales; family Orchidaceae; genus Dendrobium; species Dendrobium chrysotoxum. The sequence goes on along the minus strand of CM034299.1, from coordinate 34,675,815 downwards.
ATTTGTTAATTCAAAGTCATGCACATCATTATTTATCTACTTAAAAGCAGAAAAGTATTACGTGCAGCATCTGGATTCGTCCGGAGGCGAATTCGGACGCGCCACGTCACCCGGGGCCCGGTGCATCCGGGTGACGTGGCACGTCCGGATTGGCCTCCGGACGGTCCAGACGCCGCACGTAATAATCTCTCCTCAAAAGCATACCTAATAATGTATATCCTAGCACATGTGGATGGCATCATTCTCACAGATAGTAATGATACTCTTCTTAAAGTATAACTAACCAACTTTTTTTCCATTTAAAATCTTGGAAATCTCTCATATTCTTTCATTGTTGAAGTCATACGCTCCACCAAATGCTTTTTTCTATCTCAACACAAATACATTCCTTATCTCTTACAATGGACAAATATGAAAATTGAAAATGGCACATTATGCCCATGTCTCCCACCAACATGCTCAATGATACATGATGGCATCTCTCTCATCGGCGCCACTGAGTATCGCTCATTGTTTGGTGGTCTTCAGCATATCTCTCACACTCAGCTAGACATCGCCTTTGTCATTTGATAAACAATCTATTATGATAATATCACCGCAACATTCTTATATGCAAAATAGTGACATTCATGCCTCTCTTGTGTCATTTGATGATCAATTTGTCGATGCTCTTATCAAGTATTTTTCTTGTCACCGATTCGACAATCTCCTTGTTAAGATTGCTATCCTTCCCTTTGACTCCATCTTAAAGGGACCTATTGGAGGGATCAAATAAATTAAATGTTTCTTATTTTATAAAATTTTTTCTCTTACCTATGTATTAAATTGATATTCATTACAAGTATTGATTCACCTTCTTGTTTCTGTATTATTTCCTATTTATTTTATTTTAAGTAAAAACTTATTTTTTCTTGTGCAATTATTCTATTTTATTTTAATAATTTTTTAGCTAATTTTCTCATTATTATAATAATTATTATTAAACTATTAGTTGTCATGAATCATAATCTTTTACATCAAAAAAAAATTATTGTAAGAAAATAAGTTTATTTTTTGATAAATAAAAACCTAAATAAACAAATAAAACTTATTTAAAAAAAAAATGGAAATAATATAGTTGCGATATTCTACTTGATACGCAAGCACCTGCTGTTACAATCACGAACAGTCATTTAAAATCGAACGGCTGCGACGTCGCCATCGACTCGCCCAACGGGCCAGCCGCGGACCGGGCAACAAACCAAAGCGGTCCAAGGAATCAAGCGGTCCACCACCCCTGACCATCAGTTCGATCGCAACCGTCCAACACCTATTTCGCGGTATCTTTTTTGTCCACGTGGCAGCACGGCCATGTTAACTTTTCCGCTCCCTCGCAACTACCTGATTGCTGAAGGTAATCTGTGGTATACAATCTTAACCGTCGAATGTATATAATGCATCCTGACCGTCCAGACAATAGTTCTTGGATACGTTATGTTTCTCCCGCGGTGAGGATTATACTTGCACGACGTTCTTTGGCTATTTGAGATCGCAGTGTTGGGTTGTTCTGCCGCCATTAATTTAAGTGCAGAGAGAGAGAGAGAGAGAGAGAGAGAGAGAGAGAGAGAGGGGGCTTCGGAGATTGAGGGAGATCTGTTGGAGATGTTGGAATCAAGCAGATGAGTAGAATCTCGAGGGGATATCTTCCGGCTGGGAGGAATGCTCCGGCTGGAGCAGTGCCGGTGCCGTCGTCGCTGCTCCGACGGGGAAAAGGGATCGCCGGAGTTCCATCCGGCGATGGCGAAGAGATCTTGGATCTGTTCTCCAGGACGCGCCGGGGCTACGCGATCTCTTCTTCTGGCGAATCTGATGGTGAGCGTGTTTCGAACCTTGCTGGAAATTTTCTCTTATTTTATTTTAGTCGATCTATGATTCGAAATGTGGGAGGATTGATTAAAAAATTAGGGAACACTTCTTATCGTTTTGTCACTGTCTATGATTTTTTTTTGTTTGTTAGTTCTGGTTTGGTGCCGTATCGTAGGAATCAAGTGAAATAGTTTGTTTTGGATATGTGAAAAGATATCAGTATTTTATTCGAGAAGAGCTCAAAGAGCAAGAAAAAGAGAGAAGTTAGGCCTCAACGAATCTATCGAAGAATTTCGAATTCATTTTAACAGAGAATCATGAATTTTATTAAACTGCTGAGTAATTCAGAGAGAAAAAAACAATTATTGCCTAAGTCTAGTAAAATTCTTGTGATTTTTACTTATGTTTTTTTTTATTCCTATATATCCCATTATTTTATGTACCCACACTTGTCTAGGGAGCTTTTATTTGCGGATTAATTAAATTTGGCATTATAGAATTGACTATATGATACAACTCCATATTTTCTACAGGTTGAACTTAGTATAGCTAATGCGTTAGACCTTCATTTGGTTTTTAGTCAGGTTGGACTTAGTATAGATAATGAGTTAGACCTTTATTTGATTCTTAGGAGAACTTCGGGCTATGTACAAATTCGGAGTGAGCACTCTGGTGAGTTCTTTTGATGAAAATACTTAGTAGGTTGGAGAATACTCTGAACAAGATGATCAGTATTTTTCGGCGAATAATCTGGATTAATGGACCACTAATTTGGGGGAGAAAATATAATGGGCCACTTAGTCATTCACTCAAGTGAGTTCAGCAAGTTAGTACTAGGCCAATTTTGAGCTAATCAGACTTGTCTTTCTAAGCGAATTTTGACTTTGCAAGTTCTGAGTTATAGCCAGTTCAGGTCAACTAAGTCCTCACATTGGCTTGATTACATTATCCAAACAAATATGTGTGTACATTGAGATTTAACTTGATTACATGATCCAAATAATGTGGGTGTACATTGAGAATTTACCTTTGAATTTATAAAGCTTCTTTCAAAAAATCCCTGTTGATCTGCGCTTAGAATGCGTATTCATCGTTAAAAAATGGAATTTTGCTAGTATGTTTTGCAATTTCTTTTCTGCCATTTAAACTGTTGGAGTCGCAATCTTTGCAGTGCTGAATAGAACGGAGAAGAAGGTTTCCGTTGGATTGGCTAAATCTGGGAGGAGCGCTGCAGAGGAATTCTTATCGGCCGAAATTGGAAAACACGACTATGATTGGTACCATCCAAATTTTAAGAAGCTCAAACGTTTTTGTTTTTTCTTTGTTTATCCTATATTTTTAATTAAATAAAAAATTATATTATTTAAAATTTGTTTTTTTCTGGAAACACTGACCGGGAAACTCGTGAGAGAAACATTAGCATTTTCTTATCCCGAATTGTTTAACTGTATCGACTTTAAATGTGTGCATGTGCTACTCTTTCCAGCCATTATGGTGTTAGGGAATCATTTCGGCGTTCAATTTTGTTAGGCTTATAGCTGCATCTACTAATTATGTAAGTTTCTGCAAGATCCAAGCTTGTTTGATAATTTTAATTAAGTGCTATGTATGAATCTTCCTGAAAGATCTAGGCATCTAGTTCTACTTCCAAACTGAAATATGTTAGTTGTGGTAATAAATCTGAGTTACCATAAAATAAGAACTCTGGAAGACAAAGCATTTAATCGCCGTACCATTAATGGTTGTACAGTTTAAATATGTTTGGCTACAAGTAGGATTTAAAAATCTTGCTTTAGTTAGACTGGAGTGGATTTAAACTTGAATACTTTTTCACATGTCATATGTTAAATCTTGATCAATCATGATAAATTATTTGACTATTTATTTATGGATTTAATCAATAGTAAAGCTTAAATAGGATTTATCAAAATAGTAGGATTTACAGTTCATAAAAATTCTGTTCGGAAATATTTAAATTAACATGCTGCTTAAATTTTTCCTAAAATAGGATTCCTCGTATAAGCGGATGCCAAATAGCCACTCAGGAAGTTGAAAATTTTGAGATATGATATGCTTATTGAATTCTAGTGGCAGAAATGGCGAGTTTAATGCATCACATGAGCTACTCCAGAGCGGGTGGTTTTTTTTTACTAGAAAAAGGTTTTTGGGACCAGGTTCATCATTTTAGGATCATTAGAACAACTTATACTTGACTTTTATAATAGTTTAGACGAATACCTTCAAATCTAACTAAATATTTTAAAATAAAATCTTAGAAACAATATATTTTTTATTTGTCATGAAATTTCGAGTGGATTAATCTTATATGGTTTGTTTTAATTTGGTGGTTGTTTCTGTAACTTGAGTTTGTACTGTTTAAATCAAGTCCAACTTTTAAGGCCCTAGAAATGAAGCCATTGCCACATATATAATCACGAGAACTCTTAATTGCTTCCCCGTGATTACCATGCAAAATGCATTCCAATCCATGTTTACTGCAACCTTTTGACTTTAATGGTTGGCACTTTTGTTATGTACCAGCGTGTGGTATGCGTTATTGTCCCTAAGCTTCCTATGCTGTAATTCCTAAGTGTTTTTAGGATGTGTCAGCCCACCATGGCCTAAGAAACTAATAAAGTTTTGTTTGTAACAACTTTCTTGCTTTCTAAAACTGTATTTTAGCACAAAAAATTATGGTAAGATTTTATACGGTATGCCTGTTGCAGTGTGAAAAGTCAGACGAAAGTTTTTAATTCAAAAAGTTGATGCTGAAAGCCGTTGATTTCTATTTGATGAATTTATGTGGGCTGCAGTTTCTAATTCCAAAAAGCAGATTTTAGCTGTTTGATTTTGGTGTTTGATATGTGCTATCAAAAAATAAAAAAATAAAAACAGAAATGCCCACAAATAAAATTAAATTTCAGAATGAATCAACATTATGAAAATATATAAATAGACTACAGTGCATTAATAACTTTATATCCAGAATAAAAGCTGTAGAGCTTTGATTACTGTTAGGAAAATGTTAGGAATGAGACGAAGGTGATACCAGTCATCAACAAAAGTTCTGCTTTACCTTTGAGATGAAGTTAACTAGTTAAGGCCTTCTAACCAATGCCACCCTATTCCACATCAATTCCAACTGGTTTTGCGATAGAATCTCCAAAAGCCTCTCCTGCCTCTCCCTCCATGAATTTGACGCAAACAATAACCGATTTGTCCGCCCCTTTCCTGCCATCGTCATCACTATGCTGCCTGCACTTATCAACCAAAAAAAAAATAGAAATCTTGGGTCCTCTTGAATAAAAAAATGATGAGAGCTGGAAACCGTGCACTATTTGCATCTCTAAGAAGCCCTTGCAGGCCCATGCTAATGCCCATTCTAATTTCTATGGCTCATTAATTTCTTCCTCATGAACAGGCTCCTTACTCCCCCAGGGACTCCTCTTTTTTCTTCAGTGGATTCTACCGACCACCAACCGCCAGCATCTTCTCAAAGAAGCAGCTCCAATTTGAGATCGGTCTCACTTGTAAAACCCTCAACGGTATGCCTTTTATGTCCTCATTAAAGTATCAAGAAAAAATTCTTTCACTCTACTTCCAAGTCCAACAACTTAAGATTAATAGACCAGATACATAGCATCATTTTGTCATTTCTTCGAATTCAGCTTTCCGTACCTCAGTCTGAGAACAGCAGCCACGGCCCAAGAATAGCCAGAAGCAGCTCAACCACACGTGCCTCTTTCTCTACCAGCGGCAGAACTCCCTCTTCAGTCCTCAACACCAGTACAGCATCAGTGAACTCTCGCCCCACCACCCCAGGCAACAAGGCCCGAACTCCTGCCACCACTGGCCTGCGGCCTGCCACGTCCCGTTCAACCACTCCTGCGAGGACACGACCAAATGCCATCAACCCTGCCGCTGAAAAACCTAAGCCCATCGCACAAATCTCACGCCCCTCGACGCCACCCACCAGGGCTCAATTTCCTGCCTCCTCGATGTCATCCTTCAGCCCAAATTCTACACAGGCTCGCACGGGCAGCCGACCTTCAACTCCAACACGCCGACTGCCACCTCCTGCCCCCAATTCTCGCCCGAGCTCTCCTGCCAGAAGCCGAACTCCAGTGCAACCAATTATTCCCCCCGACTTCCCTCTTGATGCGCCACCCAATCTGAGAACAAAGCTGCCAGAGAGACCTATCTCAGCTGGGAGGCAAAGGCCAGCAATGGAGCTTACTGTGCGGGGCAATTCAAATGTGGAAGTGGTGGGAAGTGGGGTTAGCTCTTCAAGGAGGGCATCATCACCGGTGGTGGCTCGGGGACGGTTTGCTGACAATCCAACAAAGGGCAGAGTGAATGGGCATCGGGATGGATTGAAGCTGACAGAAAATCAAAAACCAGTGGCGCCAGAGAAGAAGCCTCTGAAACCTGCTCCGGGAGGGGAAACTGGCGCCGGTTATGGCCGCACCATGTCAAAAAATTCACTCAACATGGCCATGAGGCATATGGTATGTCCCTTTCACAAGTCATACAGCTATGCATAGAGTTTTCATTCTCCATTCCCATTATGCAACTCCAAAAGAACGAACGATAAAAAAAACTGACAGAAGATGCCATTGGAGGCTATTTCATTTATAGTAATTTAAAGACTAACAGTCTAATATTATATATGTGTTGCTGCATGTAATGATTTTTCTCTTTTCATGCAATATTTATCCATGAAAATACTAAGATGATAATTCTCCTGTTTCATTTACCCTATACTATTTATTTCTATTTTCATCATCCCTCAATTATAATCATTTATTAAGATCTATCCTTCTTCATTTTGCCACATATTCATCTTAATATTTTGCATCTATCATGCTCAACATACAAATAACTTACAAACACTAAGTTTAATATCAGATTGTCAGCCAATTTATAATTTTATAAAATTTTCTTTTAGCTCTTAATGATATTTTTTTATCATATAATATTTCTGATCCAAGTTACTTTAACCTGCCCCCCACCCCAACCAAACCAAAAAAAAAATCAACAAATCAAATATATGCCCTTCGTTCTCTTCACTACCTTCTGTTCCAAAATTTTGCACTTCTCAGGACATTCGGCAAGGCATGAGCGGCATGCGAGGTGCCTCCCTCTTCCCTCACAGCATTCGCTCGACCACCACCACCACCACCGCTTTAAAAGACCGGCCGGTTTCAAGAGCCGAGCCTCCACCCTCCACGCACAAGAACAGAATCACAGACTATAACAGTTACAACAACGAACTGATGCCCAAAAACTACAATGAAGGTTCCTCTGAGAGTGAAGAGTTGAAGTCTACTGTACTAGAATACGTACCTGTGAAAACAATTGATATGAAATTCTATGGAAGCTCCAGGTATGATTCAATCCTTCTTAAAGAGGATGCAAGGAGTTTGAATTGGCTTCAAAGCCTTGATGAGAAGCCTGATGAGAGCCATTTGTTTGATCGCAGATTTGATCCATTGCCTGAACCTTTCATCCTTCTGTAACAAACACCAACCTCCTGTACATCTGTAGCCACCTATTGATTCCTCTGATCTGATCTGTCATTATGTACTGAATGAGAATAAGATCCTTGATGTTTTGAATATTGTTCATCAGTCAGTATCAGCTAGTTTAGTTGACAAAATTAGTGTTTTAGGCTTCGTTTGGGACAGCTTTCTTGCTGCTTCTTAAAGTAGTTTTTAAGTATAAAAATTAAAAATTTTTACTAAAAAGCTGCTTTAAGAAGCAGTAAAAAAGTCGTCTCAAACGAAGCCTTAATCTGTTATACTGCTTTGATTTATTTGATTTATGTTCTAAGAGGAAGAATTCTTGATATTATCATGCATTTATTGTTAATAGAGCCTAAATCAAATAATTTTAATTACTAACACGACATTATACTCAAAATCAAAGAAGTGATATGTTCTCTAATTCTTCCAGTAAAAATTATAGATTTAAATCTTATTAATAATTTATTTAATTAATTATTCATTAATTTCTTACTAGACCTCTAACACTGAACCAAATAAACATCTAACGGCATGTTCATTGTATTTTAGTTTCTTGATCAATTTTTTTCATAACATTTAACATTTAACATTTACTTATTATCATGAAACATATTTAACAAGCCGTTCTTATTTTTAATTGTTCAGTCTTGAAAACTTATTAATCCTATGAAAGTGTGATGCACAGAGCAGTTTTAAACTGCAAAACGCTTGCAAAATCTTATCAAAATAGTACCCTCTTCAACCACTACTGCTCAAATATCCACAGATGGATTAGGTGGCAATCGGCTTGGGATCCATTGAAATGCGTGCGTGCGTGCATATGTTTATTCGAGTTCCGTTTGGAATGATTTTTTTATTGCTTTTAGTTCAAAAAATTTTTGTACTAAAAAATTGCTTCGGAAAGCAATAAAAAAGCTGCTCCAAACGAAGTCTAGAGTCATTCGTTTGAGATGACTTTCTTGTTGCTTCTTAAAGCAGCTTTTTTAAAGGAACCTTCGTGACTAATGCTCATATCTGAAGTAATCATTAAAACTAAAATAGCTAACTATCTTCAACTTTAGCATTAAAAGGAGTAACCCTTAACTACTTTTTACTCCATAGAGAAATTAAGGATATTCCCCATCGAAAGAGAACCAAGTGATCAATTTTTTGCCAATAGGATTACCAACCTTTTTAATGTAAGAGTGAACATCAATAATAAGTTGATATTGTGAAAAATAATGAAGACCATAATGCAATATACCTCATATAACATAATTTAGAATGTGAGGATAATTTAGAAAGTAATTAATGTAATATATTGTATAGGTTTGTATATTGATTCGAAGATCCATAAATTTTAATTAGATCTCTTATAATTTCTATTTTTTTCTAATTAAATTTTAGATTTTAAGAAATAGAGTACTCTACTTATTTCTAATCTTTATAATTATGTGCTCTATCAATTTGCATATAGGGTTATAATACTTAATAATTTCTTAATTATGATGATTGCAATCATATATAAAATTAGTTATAAAATTATTACGAATTAAGTCAAAAATTAAATTATTTTGAATATTATATTCTCTTTTTTTAATTAAATTTAAAATTTCTTAAAATAGGTTATCTAATTTTAGCTTATTGATTAGGAGCTTCTACTCCCATCACAAATTCATAAATTTTAGATTTATATTTTAGCCAATATTGCATAAATTTAAGGGTAAATTTGTTAAAAACCCTTCCAAAAAATACCATATTGCAACAAATTTTATAAAAAAATTGGTGGGAACTCACCATAAAAGCAAAGCTAATCTCCCATGAGGGCTGCAAGTGAACCAAACGTTTGACGAGCTACTCGATGCTCGGTTCGATTAAAGCTCGTTTGTGATCGTTTAACTAACTAAATAAACAAACTTGAACAATATTTTAAATACTCAATCCTTAAATAAACAAGCTTGAACATTAATATGTTCGGTTCATTTATGTTCACGAACAAAATCATTTGAAGTTCGTGAACAAGCTCGACATTGAGCTTGATAAAAAGCTCTATTCGTGAGGCTGACTATGACATTCAGTAATTCATTAAGGAAGAAAATCCGGTAGTTCATTTTGATTGCTTAGAATGGTGGAAGGCTAACTTCATATTATTGTTTGTTCAATAGATTATTTACTAAATATGTTCATGAACATAGCTCGTTAATGTTTGTTTGTTTAAAGCTCGATAAGCACTAAACGAACAAAACATGAACCGAACATGAACCAAACATGAACACCCTTAAATTAAATGAACCAAACATGAACACAAGCAATAAAGCTCGAATTAAACACGAACCAAACTTGAACAAACTAATGATAAACGAACTCAAACATGAACACTCACATACTCAACTCGGCTCGATTCATTTGCAGCCCAGTCCCATCCATGGGAACTAAGAAGAGCTTCACTTCCCACCGCGTCTCTATATAAACCCAGCTGTTGATCGCAAAGAACGCAAGAGTTCTGAAGTTTCGAGGGTACACTGCGTCGTCCTCGGCCAATCGGCCTCATCTTTAAGGTTTCGTATTCTATAGGGTTTTCTACTTTTCTTCGCTTCGGCTCCGATCTATATTCGACAACCGACAGAATCGGAATCAAGGTTGGGGTAGGACTAGGTACTTTTCGTTCCTTTTTCTGCTGGCATAAGCTTGTCTAGTTCCTTTTTTTAATTAAATTACTTTTGAGGCTGAGGTTGAGGATTTCATCTGCTTTGATATGCTTTTTGAGAAGAAGGGCGATCCGATCAAAACGATGTAGGTGCTTCGGGTTGGTTTTGAGAGAAATAGGGATTGGTGATGGTATGGTATATTGGTGGATTGGATTGCTTTCATTCCATTTTGTCTTGGATTTTTTTTTATATGGGAGTCGAAGTTTATGGCGGCATTTGAATGTTATTGGAGGTAAAGCTAGATCTGTGGGCTTTATTCTTCTTTCACTTGGCCCGGGATTGTTTGTTTTCTGTTTTGGCGTACTTTTGAAGATGTTGTTCGGGATTTATTATGTTTTGATATGTTCCTTGTAGAAGGGGATCTGACTGAAACGCACTTGGTGCCTGGTTTCCTTGGGGAGAGATTCGGGTTGGCATGTTAAATGGTTAGATTAGATTGCTGGAATCTCTTTCTGAGATTTTATATAGTTTGGAGCAGAGATTTCTGGTGGTATTGGAGTGCTATTGGTGAGAGTTTTGTGTCACCTTGGTAAAGCTAGATGTGTGAACATTGGATTATTAGATTCTTTGTGGTTTATGTGGGTTTGTGTATTCAGCTTATTCTGGTGATATGGCTGTTATTGGAAAGATTTTGTGAGGAAATTTTTGGTCGAGGGGGATTGGAGTTTTCAGGGAATTTTATTGCATAGTTCTTCATTTTAAGTTGTTGTTTGAGTTGAATTGTCAATGATTTTAGCCTTTCTTACATGGACAATGAGTTTGGTGGCCTGCCTCTAAGTTCTTTGTGATGTAGCAATTAGAGCATAAGAATTAATGATGAATATAAAAAATGTTGCAGTAATGAAGGCACATATATGGCAAGATCCTTGTTACTAGGTCCAAATCGCACAAAAACCATAGGGTTACGTATTTTATTTCTTGGATTGTTCACGATATCTACGTCATTTTTTTAGGGCACAGAAAACTTCTCCCTTCGGCCATCCTCACAAGGAGCATCTTCAGATATGCCATTATATGCTCTCATGACTACCATCGAGTAGTTGTGATGATTAGTTGAAGAGCAATAAGAGGGAATCTATTCCCTGAGGGGCAAAGTGGTGAAGGCATGAGCAAGCGGCTAGTTCCCTAGGTCCCTTCAACCTGATTGCAACAATTATTTTAGTGATCAGATCATGCAAAGGGTCGAGTGACCCATATTTTTTAGTCGTTTATGTTCCACTAAGAACCGTTATAGTGTGATAGGAAACCTCTCGAGTTGAGGTGCTTAAGGACCATATGGACAGGGAATCTAAGAGGGTCAAGATTGAATGATGCAGCTGATTATAGTAGAACTTTGATATGAATTGCAACACATTGAATCCAACCTTTGCACTCCCATTCTTGAGCATCCCAAAATATTTTCTTGAGCTACTAATGAAAGGGTGTGACTTGAAAACCATGCAATGGAGATAAGGGTTACCCCTGCCATTATGCTCTTATGGATCAAATTGTGGTGGTGATGTTTCCCACACTAATTTCAGAAGTTTGGCTCAATATGATGGGAAGCATTGTTGAGGTGGACACCTACCATGAACTTGGTTTTCCACCAAGAGGTAAAGTTGGTGATTGGGAAGAAGCTCCTAATTATTCTGTCTATTTTGAAATACCAAGGCAAGGGTTTTCATCTGACCAGACTCAGAGATTACCAGCCCTTCAGGAAGAGTTGAAGGATGGTAATGGGCAACTCCGAGAGGGATTTGCAGTGAGCAGAAGTCGAAAATATGACCCTCTCACAAGAGCTAGTAGATTAAAGGATTTTGTAGGCTGGAGCCAAGGGTTGAGCCTAATTATTTTAAGAGCAACTCTTGACAATGTAAGTTGAGTCCACCTCAATCGGTTAGCCAAGAGGCAATGGTCGTTGCATACCTATGGTTTGACATCTAGTATAATTGCAATCTCAAGGCTACGCTACATGATTCAACATTCTTTGTAATGTTTTGCAGCATTTGGGTTTGGTCTGCTTGAAATCCTTGAAAATCTGCATTACAAGGATTTGATTGGATGAAGTTGACAAGCTATACGTCCTAAATTAGACATTTTTTTCTTGTGATTGGAGTAAAGTTCTGTATCCATTCAACAAAAAATTAATGTTTATGTTAACATGAATGAAAAATTTTGCCATCTCTTTTCTTTCATGATAGAATTTCCTTAGTTTGAACTGATTACCATTTCTTTGGTTAGCATGCCTTGCTACGATCTAATCATCATATGCACTTCTCTCATTTCCTTATCTTTCAATTGTAACATTTGTTCCTATCAAATTCTTTCATGACCTATTAGTAAGTTTTCAGAGTAAGTTATGTAGTTCAAAGATGTAAGGTAGTCAACCGGCTTATGCGACATTCATTTGTGCTTGTGCTTAGAGGGTTGCATTTCGGAGCGAATCCAACTGGAGAATATATAAATGCATTTGATTATTTAGGCCTATCAGAACAATTATAGAGTTGGATTCCATTTGTCTAGAATGAATTTGGTCGGTACCAATGCTATTTAGGGATGTGGCCTCTCGTTTTGTCATGGCTGACATATGAGGGGTTGCTTGCCCCATCTTATTCTATTGTCATGATTGCACCACCAAGGGGATCAGGAGTTGACCCATAATCAATGGATGATGGAGGTGTGTGCGTCCTACTTTTTGGTAGCCTTAGTAGTTAGTGTTGGTGGGTCTTTACAAATGGATCCTATAGGCCAAGACAGACATCATTTTAAACAATGGAGTGATATGTGTCGTGTTTTGGCATGATAATAGGCCTTTTTGGGTTTATTCACTCTTGTGGGGACTCTCTTGGGAGCATTAGCGTGTCTCAACTCATTCCACACACATTGTAATAGATCTTGCTAATTTGATCAAAGAGGTCACCGCACTTAACCCCTCCAACCCGGGTGTTATGTGCTTTGTCAATTGGAGTTTTGACCAAATCTTCAACACATCGCAATTAAAGAAGTAGTGCATGTGACACAAAAGAAAGTCTAAATGGATAAAATTTATGATGCGAGAGGGTATCCTTTTCTTCATATGCAACAATGTTTATTGTCTCTTGTAAAAAGTGACAAAAATGAAGTACAACATATTTGCCATTTTCAGTGGTTGAATTGTTTTCGATCTGGCAAATGATTGAAAAAAATACACTTGAGAACTTTGGCCCGTTGGTGAGGTGCATTCTTTTCTTTCCATGAGAGGGGGTTGTTGGAGTTGGTTGACACTTCACTCATTCAGTGTAGGCCTTTACTACTAGACAAACATAAGATTTTGGAACATAAAATGCATTTTAAAGTATTTTCATCTTTTTGCATAATACAACCATAAGTCGAAGGTATTACAAGTCTTGGATAGCTTGTGACCTTCACTATCTTGAAGCTTGTAAGAGCATTGGACATTAACATTTTTTATGATGAATGTATTGGATAGTTTGAGCTGGAAACTTCTAAGCTGGAAATGTTTTTCATCAATTAAGTGGTTGTACTTTCTAACAATTGATCCTATAGGCTACTTTCTATTGTTGCTCCTCTTCACTAATTAAGCTTTATTTTCTTGTTGATCTTATTCTCCTCGTATCATTTTTAGGTGCTTCTAGGGCCATTGCGCTGGTGTTGAATATATGACTTGATTGGTTATATGGTTTGGCTAAGGTTACCTCTACCAACTTGAGGCCAGAGTCAAAGACGTCTCCCCATTGATCATAGAAGGTGTAATCTATAGAACGACTAACAATTCTTCTATGCAAATAACTTTTAGGGTAGCTAACTTTTGCTTCGACAAGTTATTAGTTTTTTGTTGTTGAATTTAATGTCTTTATTTGTGATGATGGCCAAGCATAGGCCAAATCTTTTAAATAATTTTGACCAGAGAGACTTTATAATAACTTTAGCAATAGACTTGGCTAGGACTTTCACTTCCACCGCCTTTTTGATGTAGTAGACAAACCCCAATAACAATTTCCTCTTAACCACTTATGTTAGAGAGATAGCCGACAAAATCCATCTCCCACTTGTCTATCAACTATGGACTCGTAATTGTTCGAAGCTCTTAATCAGTTCAATGTGGAAAATGGGCATGGGCCTGATACGCCTGACACCTTCTTGCAAACTCCACATCATCCTTTTTATAGTGTGCCAAAAGAAACATTACGGGACCTTTGTGAGAATTTGGTCAACTAAATATCATCCATATTATCAAAATAGATTTCTCTAGTATTTATTAGGCATATGTCATTGTCAGATACCAGAATGAATTCTTGAAAAACTCTTTGAGTATAATGTTACTAGAGATGAAGTATTTGGTCGTTCAGTATCGGATCAGCTAATATTTTTGTACATAAAAAATAAAATAAAACGTTGTTCTAAGATTAAATGGGGCCATTTAAAGAAAATTGACAAAAATATTTTTGAGAGTAAGATATTAGATCTTAAGATACTATCTGTGCTTGAGCAAGCTAGTGTTATGTAAGAAAAAGTAGCTAGTGATATTAAAAATATTGCAAAAGATATGTCTGGAGTATCAAAAGGAAAAGTTCATAATAGTAAAAATAGTTAGTGGTGGAATCAAAATGTGTAAGAAAAGATAAAAAATAAGAATATTTGTTATAAAAATTGGTTTTAATGTAAAAATTCTAATAATTGAGAAAGATATAAAGAGGCTCGTAAAGAGTCTAAAAAAGCAATATGCGATGCAAAGATTTTAGCTTTTAATAATTAATATAATATATTAGATTCCAACAATTTGATTAACATTATTAGGAGCGGTATTAAGTATCAACATCCTCTGATGCGGACATCCAACCGTCCATGTCTATTCGAGGAGGAGACGAAGATCGACGGCCGAGATCACTCCTTTTTATCTTAGTTTATTAATTGTATTTTTTTTTTTAATTATGCATTTTTCCTTTTTAAGAATCTTGTCTTATGTAAGCCCAAGGGGCAAAGTTGTTTTTAGTTTCTCTTATTTTAAGGCCTATATATAGATGCCCTTGCTCTTGTATTAGGAATGATGGATTATTAATAAAATTGTGTTTGCACGTGTGTTCTTTGGAGAGAACGTTAGTGAGATTCCTATGGGAGGGAATCAGAGTTTCCACCAGCCGCAGGATGGGTCCGGGCTTGTGGCTTGAAGTCCTTTGGAGAAGGGCAACGTAATACCCGTCAGCTGCAGGATGTATCCAGGCTCACGGTTGTATCTTTCTTTCCTTAAATCCTTTTCTCCTCCCCCCTTAACCGCCGGCCAAAATCCCCCTCTTGCCACCGGCCGATTCTCCCACAAACCCACAAACCACCTCCATTTTATCCATATCAACCGTCGGCCATAAACCCCACCACCTCCATAGCCGGCCGACCACCTCACCCCTAGCCTCTCTCCACCTAAAACCACCGGCCATACCCTTCTCTACCACCATAACCGCCGGCCACATAATTCCCTCCAGACTTTTGAATTTAAATCCACCATAAATGCTTTCCTTATTTAGCCCCACTAATTTAGGAAGAGAATTAAATTCAAATTCAAAATATTTGAATTTCAAATTTTTCTTAAATTCCCCTCCTTTAATTTAGGAAAACCTCCAATTAACTTAAATCTAAAATTAATTTCAGATTTAAGTAATCACTCCACTTAATTGCTTGGGCCCACCTCCTCAATACCTAACCCCTCTTCATCCACAAGTTTGAATTTTCAAATTCAAAAGAGCCTCTTCATTACCTTCCTAAATTAATCTTTTATTAACTTGGAAAGTTTCTCATTTGAATTCAAATTAATTTGAATTTCAAATCCCTTTCCTAATCAATAGATCTAATTTAGGAAGCCCCTCCAATCCTTCTAAATCTGAAATTAATTTCAGGTTTAATTACCCCATCACATTTAATGCTATAGTCCACATACATCGAATCTGGACATCTTTTCTCCCTCCTCCTTGGCCGGCCCCTCTCTCCCCTCTATCCTAATTATTTCCGTCCTAATTAAAGGCCCCAATTAAGGAGACAATTAACCCCATCTTCTCTCCCTTTTCCACTTAATTTGAAAATTAAATTTCAAATTACCCCCCCCCCCCCCCCCCCCTTTTTCGTTCTACATCATCCTCGCCCCTACTCTGGTCACCAACTTCATTTCAGTTAACATTGCTTTATACTCAGCTTAATTGTTTATCACTTCAAAGGCAGTTAGATGGCGTTGGTGATAACCACTCTCAATGTGCTAGTTAGGATGATTCCTTCTCCACTAATGTTCTACTAGAGGCTTTGTCAGAATAGAGGACCCAACCTTATTTTCATAAAGTCGAGCAGTCTTGGGCGTCATCGCAAAGTTAGCTTTGCAACAATATTTATCATGACTTCGTCTTTTATGGCTGAGTGGAGAACATACTCGATCTCACTTTTGGGGGACTTAGTGGACCACTTTATTAGCTTCCCATAAAGCTTTAATTTTTGTATAACGTGTTAGATGCCTCGATCAATCATGGTTTTGAGAAAATAGACATGGAAACAAGGTCTCAAACATTAGGAAAACAATATCAATGTTAAGACCAAATTGTCCATCAAAGGAAATCTTTGTTTTAGACCATTGAGGGCATTGCTAACATGGTACACTAGATGTTAGCGCCTTCTTCTCTAGCTAACAATCATGTTATGAGCCTCGAGGTATGTGAACAATGCTCATTTAGCCTCAGACTTATGAGGAAAAGCAAGGATGTCAAGTGTTGCTCGAGTTATGTGAAAGCTACCTCAAATTCGTTTATATACTCGAATGTCTTTGGATTCTTCAAAGCTTTGAAAAGCAAGGTGCCGTAGCCTAATAATTTTGTAAGCCTCCAAGCACCCTTGTTTGAGAGCAATGATAACACACTTTAAAACTACTTGAATTTTTGCAAATTTGGAGAGATGTCAGCCAGTGTAATATTATGCTATGAAACTTTCTAGATGTGAAACAAGCACTTCATGGTGTTTAACTTTGTGTATGAATTTTTTTTTAGGTTAACAAACATTTAGGCCCTTCAAGTTTATGGTTGGCAAATTGTTCTTCACTAGAAAGTTATCAATATAGATTTTAACGTGCCTTCCCTTTTGATTAGGAAATATGTCCTTTAGTCTTTATTTAATATCTGGCACCCCTATTCTTCAAATTTAACAATAATACCACCACTAACAACAACAACATCAAGCCTTTATCCCACTACGTGGGGTCGGCTACATGAATCTTTCTTCTCCATTGTGTACCGTTAAAAGTCAAATTCTTATTTAAATCTAATAAATAAATGTTATTTTTAGTATTTTCTAACCAAGTCTTTTTAGGTCTACCTCTACCGTTCTTAACATAGGCCAAATCAAATACATCAGCTCTCCTAATTGGGTTGTTAGAAGGCCGACGTTTTATATGACCAAACCATCTAAGACGTCTCTCTTTAATCTTATCTACCACTGGAGCAACTAATGTATATGCTCATTTTAACTCCAACCTTTTCACGTATATACTTGTTTCGCATTCTGTCTCTAAGAGTAAAGCCACTCATCCACCTGAGCATCCTCATCTTTGCAACACTTAACTTAATTTTATGCTTCCCTTTTAATGCAAATTTAACAATAATACCATATAGAAAATTTTACATTCATAAGTAGAAGCTATTTTTTCATTATATGTCGAATGCATCTTTCTTTGCTGATAGCATGAGAACACATCAAAGTAACCATCAAATTGATAACCTTTTCAATGCTCGAAAGTAGGTTGGATCTCAATGCTCGAAAGTAGGTTGGATTCATTTGGAGAGATTTTATTGACCTTCTTAAAGTCTGCGTACATTCTCTACTTTCCATTTTCTTCATCATCATTGTATTGGATACATGTTCAGGGTACCTGGTTTCTTGATGAGTCTGACAATGATCAATTTATCCACTTCCTCCTAGCCTACATGCTAAATTTAGCTGGAGTGGTTGCATTCTTTAATCAAATTGGTTTGTTATCCTATTGAACATGGAACATATGACTTGTGATACCAAGGTTAACTGATGCAGGACTTAATATGCTTTGAATAAAATTTAGGATTTGCACGCATTCATTTAAGAGCAAGTACTTGATTAAAACTACTAGCAATTAGAACGATGAAATAAAACAAAGGAGGGGTGCTTGCGTTTAGGCTAAACCACAGTGAAATGCTTGAACAAACAAATAAATGGGAAATTCAATTCAAAGCTAACATAGTAGATGTTCATTCACAATCCCTTAGTTAACATGAAGATAAGTAAACATATTAGGAGCTCTCAAAGTAACCCTACGTTTACTAAGCTTCTTGTTAGCAAATCAAGTGGCGTAGATCTTTTGCAACTTCAGCACCACCTATAAGGTTAGTAGCAAAACGAAGTGACTTCACGAGGAAAGAAAGTTCACCTTAACCGGGAAAGAATCGTCGTCGGAAAGTAGTCACTTGATGGCCGATGATATGGGTGAGGAACCATAGGATTTGAGCGAAATGTCTCCTGAGTGGGGTAGTATCCGGAGGGGAAGCAGTCGTGAGCCGGCCGAGGATGGTCCACCATCCCTTCTTCCTCTGATCGTCAATCGTATCCACCAAAGTAATGTGGATCCGATCAAAGTATTATTTGACGGTGTTGTCGAAGTCAAATCCGACGTCGAAGAACGGGGACCGGAGGATGTCAATGTTATCGTCTTCGTCAAGTACCAACCCGTAATCCCATGCGGGCACTTCCATTCATGTTGTTGGAAGGATAACAAGTAATGGATGACGAAGCTTTGCTGCCCTTGATGTCTTCTCCTAAGAGAAAGATGGTTTACTTTGAGAATCCAAGGAGGAAAGAGGGTGGGGAAGGTGGCCGGCCAAGGGGGTGGAATTGGGGGAATTAGGGTTAGGGTTTTGGATAAAAAAATCTGAAGTTATTTTCAGATTTTTAAAATTGGAGGGTTAAAAGTGAGTAAGGAAACTAGGTTTGATTTTCAAAAGAGAGGGTTTAATGTGAGGGAGAGGATTGGTGAGAGAAAAGGGGGGAATTGGAGAGAGAGAGGGGCGGCATAGGGATAGGGGGCCGGCGGCTTGTAGAGGGGATTGGGAGAGATTTGGGGAGGTGATTGGGGTTTCTTAATTTAGAATTAGAGAAAAGGAAAGATTTAATTCTCTCCTTATTAATTAAAATTTCAAAAAGAAATCAAATAGGAAACTTTCCTAAAATAGTTTTGGTAATTTAGGAAAGTATTCTAATTTGAATTTAAATTGAATTCAAATCTCCAATGCCTTCCAAATATATTCCCTCATATTTTAGGAAACTCAATTAGAGAGAGAGGAAGGGGTGGGGGCGGGTGGAAGCCGGCGGCTTGTAGAGGTGGGGGTGGGCCGTGGGTGTAGGGGAAGGTGGGGGGGGGCTCGGTTTGGGGAAGGGAGGGGGAAAAGGGGTTGGGCCGTGGGTTGGGGGGGGGGGGAGAGGTGAGGAGAAGGGGAAGGGGAGTAAGGAACTAAAATTTAAAACCACGAACCCGACACATCGAAGTTGGTGGGTGATGCACTTCCTTCTCCAAAGGATCTCTCCAAGCTCTCAAACTCACACAAGGATGCATTATGCAGAAATTTTAATAATAATCATTCATCCCCAACAAAAGAGAATAAAGGGGGCTATATATAAGCCTCATACAAAGACTCAAGAAAGAAAAGACGATGTTGCCCCTAGGGCTTACAAACAACTCCCTTAAGTAAGGGTAAAACAGTCAACAGAAATAAAAGAAATAAAAACAACATAATAAACTTAGAAATATAAAGACTCGATCGTGACCGTAGATCGATGGCCACGTCTACGATAAACTTTCCAAGTATGGATGTCCTCATCACTAACTCTATACCTCAGAGGGCTCCCAAGCAAAGATATAAACATATTGGTATTTGCCATGTTAGCTACACTTATGCAGAAGAGGTGCACCTAGATTCTCCAGTTTAGTTGACTAGAGTTTCCCTTGCTTCGTAATCCACATGGTTGTCATTCTTTATCTCTAGATCTTTGCTATGACAAGTCAAATGATGTGCTCCTTCACAATGTCAAAATAGCTTCTTGTAAAGATCACCAACTCCCCCTCACATCATTGTAATGTTATCTGGTCTGGATAACTTTATAGGCATATTATTGTTGTTAGAGATTTCTTGGCAATGTTTGAATAATGAGTCTGAAAACCCATTATAAGAGCCATAGGTGATGGCCTGCTTGTAGGTTGTCACTTCTAAGTTGCTTAAGTGAAGTAGACAATATAATCCCTGATGGACTCTCTCTAAACTTGTTGGACTTTATGCAATTTTTGGGCTCCGTGGCAAATAGGCTGCATAATTTGTTAAAAGTTGAGATGCTGCAAACTAGAAGACGAGTCAACCACCTTTGCACCGCATTCTTAATTGTGGTAGTAAAGGCCCCATTCTGCAAATTTTCAATGTCCAATGCCAAAGACATTTCACCATCAAAGTTGCCTAAGTGCTCTATGAAGCAACTCAATCCCTTATACTAGTTGAGCACACGTGCCTTGAGCTTCACCAATGCCTCTTCTAGGATTTCCAAGCAAAAAGGGAAGGAGCCAATCACATGTTTGGCAAAAAATGTTAGAAAGAGGGCTTCTCCATCAGGCAGTTTTCTCTTCACTTGACAATCGAAGAAGCATATATGATTGATGCGTTATAAACATCATTGGCAACATTCTGAGTTAGATTTGAAGGAGCGACAACATTCGGAGGCAAAGTTGAAGGAGCTATAAAATCACTTGTCGTGGTTGGAGTTAGGGTGACAGGACAGAAAGCTATTTGAATCAGGAGATCCATTTTCCCAAAGAGTTTTCGAAATTGTTACATTTTAGTGTAATCTTTGGCTAGCTATTAAGAGCCCTCGCCTCCATTATCAGTAAGAGGCATTGGAGATGAAATTATTGACAATAGGTCTACCGTAACAAAGGTGTTCTTCCATTGAGTTTTTGGCTTTACTTGAGATTATTCAATGAGAGAACTCAGATGTTAACAGTGGAAAATGGCCAAGAGGATGAACAAGCATAATTTAATCTAAAGTTGAGCCAATTCATTGTGGAAGAGGGAAAACTTGGAAGAAGATAGGAGACAAAAGGTCATGAAGCAAGTTTACTTCTCAATGGAAGGTTAGTCCTAGGCAAGAGAAAAGAGTAGAGGACATGCAAAGAGAGAAGACGGCATGGATTTTTATTTTTTTTTAAAGTATTTTGGTTCTGCCGCCTAAACGATATGGAAGAAGAGAGATGTTTCAGTATCCTAGGAATAGATTAAAATCGTTCTACTTCATGGCTCATTTTTTTCCTTGGAATGGGAATTGGAAAAATGGCATGTCTTGATTTCTCATCTTAATTGTGTAACATCTACAAGCCAAGGAACATTTATTTATAAACACAAGTGATGTTGAATCATTAGTGATGTGGCAAATGATATGGGGTGAAATTGGCATGTTGTGGTAGTGTGAATGTAATTAAAGACAGCTTCACTGTAGTTGGTACTTTGTACCTGAGGGGTCATGTGATGCCTTCAGAATAGTTGGGATGAACGACAATGGATGGTGGCGTGTCCTGACAAAAAGGAGAAATTTTTTGGCTTTGAGGAGCAAACCAGGTCAAGCGTAGCAATGTATCATGGGGGTTGATCTATTGGTGTACCCTTGATGATAAGATCGATCATAAATTAAATGGAACTTGGCACAAGTGTTCTTGTATCTGATCAATTTAGAAGATTGAGAATTAGTCATCACTTCATGGTGCGGAGCTTCTTGGATTGGTGCTGGACGGAACCCTCAGGTTCACCTTTTGAATTCAATCAGATAGTTCTATCAAACTGGCCAAACCAAATTTCAAATGGTCATTGACACATGAACGGATTTTTTGAGGCACACAATGTAATTACAATTGATATGGAAGGCATTTAGATCGCACTTAATTGTTATTTATTAAATGATATTTAGAGGATCTTTATACGTAACATAACATTAAATTTTTCACTAGATCAATCAGCTACTAAAAGGTAAATTATAACTACAACATTCTTTAATATCAGTTATAACTACAACATTTTTTAATAACTTTGCATCCGATTGCTTTTATGTTATTATGCTGGCTGAACTGCTATTTGTCTATTTTTTTTCACTTCACTTCTGAAGTTTTTCCTACCTCCTATTTTTCCAGAGAATTGGAGAGCTTTTTAACGGGGTAGTGCTTTTTACTGCTGATGGGAAATTGCTTGGGACGGGTGAGCTGCTTTTAACCTTTATAAAATATATTCTTTATGATATAGTTTAAGCCCTTAAAATGTTGTTGTGATCCAGCGCCAGTGCTCCACTTTAATGATTTTATCATTTTTTTGTTCCTTGTATTCTTTTAGCTTTGCCAATACCACATTTCCTCCACTTCATTTTGCCTTGCAGTATTTTAAATTAGTTTGTCATTATGATATAAATTGGTGTAAAAAGGTTTCTTTAGCTGACTGGTCCCTTGTCATCTGATTCCGAGCTCTGACAACATTAAAGCTTTGCGGTTTTAGCCTGTAGCATGCTTATGACAAGCGGGAAGCCTTCTGTTTTTATGGGAAATTGAGGGCCACATCCAGCATATTTATTGATAATGACTGATTACAGCAAGGATTACAAAGGTTAAATCATATGATAAAAAATAACACAAAAAATTACATTAGAAGCTGATACCTTTGATTGAAAAGATGTAAAGATGAAAAAAAAAAAAAAACAAAACGGGCTCTGAAACACTAATTTATGCATATTTACTAGGCAAATTGTCCGTTGGACCTCATCTTTTGATTAACCTTATGGCAAGCAGATTTTCTTCATTAAGATGCTAGCATCAGTAACAGTGTTCCTGAATATATGATTATTTCTTTCCATGCAGATGTAGTAAGCTGTGATATGAACAGCCAGGAGTTTTTTTTTTTTTTTGTAGTATTTAAAAGTGTTAGCATGATTTAGCACTTGATGAAGAAAACCCTCCAAGTGAAAAAAAAAAAAAATTCAATTCGGAATGCAATTTTTAATCATTAATAATGAAAACTAACAATCAAAATAGGTGAGTGTGGCTTTCATTGAATTGATTTCATAAAGCAAAATTTTGCTTCACCCAAATGCCTCTATTCAAAAGACGGCCAACAGTCTTAAGCAAATGAAAGAACTTTGTTCTTCCAACCACTGAGCCAACCAAGATGTTTGTTCAAAATTGTAGAGCTATTTGACTAAAGTCTGATGGGAGATAGAGGAATTCCTAGATAATCCCAAGAAAGGTTCTTTTAATTGAAGTGCAAAAGATTGCAATAGTTTTCATGTATATTAGTATTAACAGAATTGATGAAGTAGATTACAGATTTATTTATATTAAAAATAAAACCCATGGAGTTCTTGAATGAGTTCAAATTTTTTTCAAGCTCAAGTAGAGTGGGGTTGTTGGCCAAAAACGAAGAGATCATCATCATATATCTGATGAGAAACCTTAGCATGCTTCTTGGAGATGCATGAGAAGGTGCCATTAGTGCAAGAAGCATCAATCAATCTTGAAAATGCGTCCATAACAAGTGTGAAAAGTAGAGGAGAAAGAGTACATTCTTGTCTCAAACCTTTTTTTGGAGTTAAAATACCCATTCAATTCTCCATTAATAATAACAGAGACAGATATGTTGAGTGCAAGCTTTATAGGACGAAAATCAATAGTAAGAAGACTGTTGTATAAGGACCTGTTAACACTATCAAAAGCTTTCTGAAGATCAATTTTAGCACAGAATGCTTGATGTGTAGATTGTTGATTAAAACCCCCTAAATATATCATTAGCCAGAATGATATGATCGGTTATGTCCCTCCCAAAAATGAAGGAAGATTGAGCATTATGTATAAGCTTTGGTCGTTGGTTCTTGATTCTGATGGGAAGCAGCTTGGCAATAGCTTCATATGATACATCACAGAGAGAGAGATCTGAAGTCAATCATTGTTCTGGATTGAGGAGATTTAAGAATTAAGGTTATGGCATAATGTGTTACCTTATCATGCATAAAAGCAATATGAAATAAGTATATGATAGTAGCAGTAAAAAAGATACCAACAATTTGCCGAGTACCTTTAAAGAATTAGGAGAGAAGCCATCAAGCCCAAGGGCTTTGTCATTCCCAATATCAAAGAGAGTCATTTTAATATCATCTTCCAAAAATTCAACAATAAGATCAATTTGTTCCTCCAAAGATAAGGCGGGACCTAAAGGGATTGAACTTTGGCTTTATCTTGAGGAGGATTCCTCATCATTAAACAGGGAGAAGAAGTAATGTCTGGCTTCATTAGAATTCTCCTGGGTAGAGTATATAGGCCTAGAATTAGTATGTACTTCCCTTATGTGATTAGAATTACTTATTTTGACTTCCTGGTAAAGGAATATTAGGTCAGCTTCCCCATGAGTAAGCCAAGAACATTTTGCTCTCTATGTGATCCAACTATTCTTTCATCTGATAGCATCAATGAGATCTTGTTGGATATTTAGGGCACAGCCAAGAAGATTTCTATCCAAAGGATTTGACTACAGGCTACTTAAAATGAATTTTTTATCTTCCTTAAGCAAGACAATCTTGTTGTGAAGAAAATAAGAGGAATTCTAATTTGTAGATTTCAGAGCATGCTTTACATTCATGAGTTTGTTATTAAGAGCAAACATGGGATCTCCCTTAACAGGGATCTCCCAAGCATTCTTGATAATTTCCAATAAATCTGGGCAAAGGGACCAATAGTTCTTGTACATGAATCTTCTTCTAATGAAGGCATGAGAATCCACATGAAGAGAATAGGAGAGTGGTCAGAAGATAGAGGGCTTATGATTTAGTAATGAGACAGGGGAAAGGAATTTTACTATAAAGCATTGCATAAGAGACATGGTCTAGAAGGCATCTTATGGGCTTATGAACTTGTTGGTTAAACCAACTGTAAGTAAGACCGCAATGAGGAAGCTTCATTAGACCAACATTAAAGATACAATTGAAATCCCCACCAATTTGGAGGGATGGAAGTAGTAACACCAATTTTCTCTTCAGAAAATCTTACACAAGTGAAATCATCAACGATAATCCATGGATTGATAATTGATTGAGAGAGATCAGTGAGAGTTTGCCAAAGAACCTTTCTTTCTTGAGCACTATTTTCAGCGTAGGTAAAGGTCATCATAATTTGACCATGAATGAAGTTGGGGTGAGACTGGCAAACAATTGAAGGAGACATAAGCAACATTCTATTTGATCCAAATATGACAATGAGAAGTAAGAAAATTATTACAGCATCTTCCTGATGAATAATATTGAACTTCCTTAGGTTATCACTCCACTAGGCGAGCCGACATTAAGCTTGGTTTCAATCATATAGATAACATCAATATTAAAGTCTTTAACCATGGATCTGTATTCATTGACATGCCCATCGCTATTCAGGCCCCTAACATTCCAGTAAAGAATGTTGGCACTCTTATCATGTGTTTTTCTGCCTTCAAAGGCAGTGTGGCCTATAGAGATGACAGTTTGTTGGGACTGGGCTTGTAAGAGCGAAGATAGAATGTCCTGGTGGGGGTCTTATGAATTTCAGGAAGAGAGGAAGGTTGGGGAATCAGAGTGATGCAGGACTAGGATGCTTTGATTGAAAATTAGGATTTGCACAATTTATTAAAAGAGCAAGACATGATTAAATTACTAGTCATAGGAACGAAGAAATAAAACGAAGGAGGGATGCTTGCGTTTAGGCCAAACCACATATAAAATACTTGCACAAACAAAATAGATTGGAAAATCAAAGTAAAGCTACCATAGAAGATGTTCAGTCATAATCCCACAATTAACAATAAGATAAGCAGCATAAAGGATCACTCTAAATAACCCTATGTTTACTAAGCTCTTAAGCAGATTAAGCGGATTTGATCTTGAATGAATCCGTCACCACCTACAAGGTTAGGAGAAAGACGAAGTAATTGAAGAGGGGTAAAGTTCACCTTAATCGGAACGAAATCGTCGCCGGATGGTATCCACTTAAATGCCGATGGTATGGGTGAAGAATCGTAGTACTTGAGTGACGTAGTCTTTGACGGTGGAAGTAGCCGGAGGAGAAGCGGTCATGGTTCGGCCAAAAATGGTCCACCGTCCTTTCTTCCTTTGATCGTCGATCGTATCCACCAAAGTGATGTGGATCCGTTCGAAGTATTCTTCGACGGTGTTGTCGAAGTCGAATCCGACGTCGAAGAACGGGGAACGGAGGATGTCGATGTTGTCGTGTTCGTCAAGGATCAAACCATAGTCCCATTCGGGGACGTCCATGCATGTTGGTGAAGCAAAGAGAAGTTGGAGCCGAAGATACCTTGCTGTCCTCGACGTTTCTTTCCAAAAGATTGAAGGTTTCCTTGGAGAATCAAGTGGGAAAGGGGTTGGGGAAGGGGCCGGCCAAGGTGGAGGTGATGGGGGAAGTTGGCTCAGATTTTGGAGAGGTAGGGTTAGGGTTAGGGTTTGGTGCCCAAAATCTGAAGTTGTTTTCAGATTTTGAATTTGGAGGGAGGTAGGTAAGGAAATTAGGTTTAATTTTCAAAAGGTAGGATTTAAGGTGAGAGAGGGGAATTGGGGAGAGAGAGAGAGGGATTGGAGAGAGAGAGGGGCGGAAAAGGGAGGGGGGGCCGGCGGCAATGAGAGAGGGGTGAGGGGATTTGGGATTGATTTGGAGTTGCCTAATTTAGGATATGAGTAATTGGAAAGGTATAAATTAATCCTATTCAAATTAAATTCAAATAGGAGTTATTTTAGGCAACCTTCTAAAAATAGATTTAGTAAATTAGGAAGGTATTAAATGTTGAATTCAAATTGAATTCAAGTTTAAAAACTTTCCAAATATACATCAAGTAAAATTAGGAAACCAAATTAGAGAGGGAGGGATGAGGGGGGGGCCGACGGCTTGGTGAGGTGGGAGGGGACTTGGGTGGCCAGCGGTGGAGGGAGAGGGGCGGTTGGGCCGTGGGTGGGGAGTGGGGGTCTTGGGCCGTGGGGTTGGGGTTGGGCCGTGGGGTGTGGAGGAGGGGTGGGGCTGCCGTAGGGGTGGTGGAAGGAGGAGGGGGCCGGTGGTGGGTTGGAGAAGGAGGAGAGGAAGATCCAACGGAGCGACCACGAATCCGACATGTCTAGATTGGTGGGTAATGCGCACTCTCCCTCTCCTAGGGATTCTTCTCAAGGGCTCTCAAGACTCAACTCACAACACAAGAGTGGGAAATTTTGTAGTAATCATTCATCATCTCAAACAATACAATAGTGGCTTATAATTAGCCTCAACAAGAGAAATAAAGGAAAAGACTCAAATGCCCACAATGGGCTTACAAGTACGCTGCCCTTAAGTAAGGGTAAAATAGTAAGCTAACATAAAAGAAACAAATAACATAATAAATTCAGAAATATAAGGACTCGATCGTGGCCGTAGATCGACGGCCACGTCTATGATAAACTTTCTAAGTGTGGATGTCCTCATCACAGTGATGCAGAGGATCCTCCAAAAGTAGGGTCAGCACTGTGAGGTTCGTTGTTGGTGGGCTTGTCTAGTAAGTCATTCTCATTGAGAGTGTCACCATCAAGGTATGCTCATTTCCAGTGGAGCTGCTGGTTGATGAGACAATGGTAGGGGCATTGAGATCATGGATTAGGGTTGGGTCTGAAGAGTTGGGTAGGGTATGATAGATGGATGGGATAGTTGAGTGGTGGACTACGACTTGGCAAGGTCGGTGATGTTAGAAGGATGTTGGCTTCTACTTCTACGCTAGTTCATGATAGAAGTATTTGGATATGTAATGGGGCTTTAGCGGGATTAGCAGATCTAGGAAAAGAAGATTTATCATGTGCAAAAGTATCACAGGTTGGACAAGAGTTTGGTTTCCATTCATAAACAATATCAAGCTTAATATTTTTCCCTTGTACGTTAATATTAATCTCAACAAGGTGCACAGAGGCGATGGGAATTTGGATACTCACCCAAGCAAAGATACGGTGAGATTGGTTGGCAATGAGTGTGTCAACTATTAACGAAATGCTAATGTTGCTAGCCATCCTAGATATGCTAGATTCAATCCAACAACATAATGGAAGATTTGGGATTTTGACCTAAATAAGAACTTTAAAGTCTTTCTTAATCGGGGTAAAAGCTAGAGTCCAACATTTAAAGATGATGGGTCTACCATTAAGAAACCAGGGTCCCCCATTAAGCACCATTTTTAGGTCCTCCATATGGGAAAACATGAAGAGAAAGAAACCATCAGAGGGAGAAGAAGTTAGAACTAACCTTTCAGCGGCCAGAGCTTCTTAAGAGAAAAGAGAAGATAATCATAAAAGGGGTGTTTTCCAAATGCATAGCCAACAAGCCAAGCTCCTTGCCTTAGAGCCCTCTATATCCTCTTTCGAGAAGGATATATTTTTCCTCACTGCTAGGGACGAAGCATAGAAGGAAATCTTCCATCGAAGGCGTTTAAGGAAGCAGTGGGGAGGTGTCGGCCATTTAATGCTAGGAAATCAGAGGAATCCATGCCCAAAAGGTCAAAGTCCTAGGAGGCCCCCGGAGAAGGGGTAGCGAAAAACCACATAGGAGACGGTGAGTTAAAAAAAACGAAGAAGAAAAGTGGGTGGAGGAGAGGAAACCAAGCGTTACCAAAGCTCCATGGCATGCGATTTTTAGTTAAAGTTGGAGCTACAACTGGTTTGTTTATGCAATATTTTGTCTCATGAGTTACAATCTACCTACTTTGGTTTAAGAGAGAGACATCAGAGCCTGAACTATCTAGCTATTTTCTCTTTGCTGTAAAGTTTTCCTCTTTTAGTCTGAACTCTGAACATTGAGGTTTTAAGTCGTCAAATATGTGCAAATATGACTTTTTAAGATAATTAGAGATAGTATTACCCCTATTAAATTCAAGAATTTCTGTCATTAGTGGAACTGAATTCAGTATTATGTGATATCAAACTGTAAGAGCAGTAATATGGGCCTGAGATTTGACTTTTGTTGCTCTCCTTTTTTATGTTTTTTTTCTGTGAAAATTTTCTTTAACACTACAAAAAAAGGTAATTAGGTTGTTCAGCTTGAATTTTTTTAACGAATTCTATTCATTTATCCTAACTATGGTCCCACTCTTCAAGTTGATAATTGATTAAATGCTTCTGTTTGATGTGCTATTACATTGAATAAGCATAGATTTGTTTTTTTTTCCTTTAAAATATTTAAAATAATTTAATAGTCCTTTTGGTTTTGTCATTGGTGGTCTGATTGCTAATTTTTTATTTCCTTGTAGAATCGAGATGAGGATGATTTCGATTCCAAGGTGAATTTCACCGGTGGAAATGTACATATTGTTGATAGCATAGAAAGCTGGGATGAGAAGATTTCAGAAGCAAAAAAAGAAGGCAAAGTAGTAAGTATTGTGATTTGAACTTGACCGCGCAACACAGCTGTTAGCTAGCAGTTTCCAACTATTTAATTAACAAAATTGTCGTCCATACAGGTTATCGTGAATTTCAGTGCATCTTGGTGTGGCCCTTGCAGAATGATCATTCCCTTCTATGCTGAACTCTCTCTCAAGTATCCTCAACTAGTTTTCCTGACAGTAGACGTTGATGAGTTCCCGGTAATTATGCATTGGGATCAAATATTCTTTCATATCTGCTTTTTTTCTTTTTTTTTTTTCTTTAATTTTATAATGCCTTAAAAATAGATGCCCCTAATTATTCATCCTTGTTTCCCTAACTTTCCAATTTTATTCCAAGCATGAGAGAGAGAGAGAGAGAGAGAGAGATCATCCATTGCGAGTCATTGGTTAGTCAGACTATGTAATAGTTTCATGATTACAGGATCTCAGTTCCTCAATGGAAGTACATGCGACTCCAACGTTCTTTTTCCTGCAAGATGGAAATCACAAAGACAAACTTGTGGGTGCCAACAAACCTGAACTGGAGAAAAAAATACTCGCATTTGCAGAGTCGAGCCATTGTTCCAAGTGATTTTCTGTAACTCAAACCTTTTTTTTTTTTCTCCGTTAATTTTGGTGGTGATAAAATAACACAGCCATTTCTGTGATGCTCTATAAGAGATGTAAACTACCGTAGATCGATGGAATTATAGTATTTTAGTGGTTAGAAAAATAGCTTCGTGTGATTTTATTGCTTGGTTTTGTACTGAATCTCGATATGATCAGGTTGAATCACAGGTAAGAAGCGTATAGATTGGTTTGTTTGGAATAGTTCTCATTCCGAGGACAAGCAAGCTCCATCCCCAAAGAGGTGAGTGAGGATTTGCAATAGTGATAATGTTTTTTGTACATGGAAAATAATTGACACAGTGCATTTTATGAAGGCGTTTATTATTATTATTTTTTTCCTATGGATTTTGACAACAAATGTGTTCCTAAAATTCTCACATGGACAGCAGCGAAGGTATATTCAATGAATAAAAATTATGAGGATATGCTGATGCAACTTATTTAAAATTATATGATAAATATTCAAAATTTATAGGTAATTACGTTTTTAACCAAGCTAAAATTAACTCATGTTATTTTTATTTTAGACATTAATTATATAAAGATAAGCTGATATTAATTTTATCTCATATTTAACTTCCAATTTGGTGCTTTGGCTTGTTATGGTATATTTTCAGTATGTATTTAAATGTCAAATAAGTTTTGCGATATTTGTACATTATATATAGATAATATACTAACATAGTACTAAACTAACGGCCACTTAATATTGCTATATATAAATAACATTAAATTTTTGGCATATTAAATATTTTTTAAAATAAAAAAAAAACAAGAATAAAAAGAGTTTTTAGCAGGTAAAATATTTAAAAAAAAATTTAAAATTAAGTTGATTTGAGCTGAGTCAATTTGAACTTAAATCAATTTCAACTCACCCCTTTTATATATAATTGAGCTATTGAGCCTAGACTTAACCGGCTCAAAATAATACCTTTCTCAACTCTATTTGTAATTACGAGCTAGCACATATTTGATATTTCCACGATACAACACCCGATGCCGAAATCTTTGTTTCGTAGTTCAAAAGACGCAGCATTTATTTCCAAATGGAAGCTTCATCTTCTCAAATTTGAATAGAGACGTTTGAGGCCATGGTCCGCCTCGTCTTGTCAACCCTTAGCCGGTGGATATGTGTGGCCGACGGAAAATTATTCTGTCTGGAATCTGAACGCGTTCGGAGACGAATCCGGGCACGTCATGTCACCGGAGCCCAAATTTACCTCCGAACGCGTTTGGATTCCGGACAGAATAATCTCTCGTGGCCGACAGAGCAATGTATGATGGACAAACCGGAGCTAAATGCAACAGCATCCCATTCCACCGAAACATTACGGAGCTAAATAGCAAGTAAACTATTAAGTCATGAAAAGCAACCCACTTCACAATCAGAACAACATAGAAGAACTACATTTATTCGGCACATTCCGAATACCAAAAAACCAACCATAACCTACTCTTGAGATAGACATACTAAACAGAGACTAACCTCAGAGCTATTCAAATAACAGTAGGCTAAATTTAAATACCTGACTGAGAACGGTTCTCACCGCCCCTTTGGGTTCATTATTTGAGAGAAAACCGCGCTGGGCGTGAGCCCTTCCGAGTCCTCGCTGATGATGCTCCGATCACCCATACTCATTGTCGAGGTGGATGTGACCGTCGTCGTCCTCGACTCTATGGAGGGGTCATCCACATCCTTCTTCCCATCCATCATTACTGGACCTCCATCCACATCGGAGATTCCATCAGCCATCAAATCACCAACCTCCTCCGCACTCACCTGCAGCTGCAGAGCAAACTCGAGGTTCCAAAGAACATCGCCGGTAGCAGGACGATCGATTCCATGATCAGAAACACACTTCTCCGCCGTCTCCGCAAACTTCTTGAAGCACTGCGGCGCAATCTTTCCTTTAAGGTATGGATCAATGATCTGATCAAGAATTCCCTTTTTCTGGCAATGCAGAGCCCATTCGGCCAGACTGACTTGCTCCTTGGGGAGATGTTGGTTCAACGCCGGCCGGGCGCAAATGACCTCAAACAGAACCACACCAAATGAATACACGTCTGATTTCTCTGTCAGCTGCTGCCGCCGGAAGTATTCGGGATCAAGGTACCCAAAGCTACCCTTCACCACTGTGCTCACATGAGTATTGTCGAGAGTAGGACCAGTCTTGGACAGACCAAAATCGGAAACCTTAGCAACCCATTTGTCATCCAGCAGAATGTTTGTCGTCTTCACATCACGATGAATGATGGTATGCTTCGCGCCGGTGTGCAGGTAGTGCAGTCCTCGAGCCGCACCGATGCAGATCTCAAGTCGCTGTTTCCATGGCAACGGCGGCTTTTGCGTCTTGTAGAGGTGCTCGCGAAGAGTTCCGTGCGCCATGTAATCATAAACAAGGATCATCTCCCTGTTCTCTTCACAGTATCCGATCAAGGAGACGAGATGTCGATGGCGGAGCTTCGAGAGCATCTCAATTTCAGTTTGGAACTCATGAACGCCTTGCTCAGACATGGGATTTCCTCGCTTGATCGCAACCTTGGTGCCATCGTCGAACTCACCACGATACACCTTTCCAAACCCACCTACTCCAAGTAGAAGCGCCTCATCAAACTTGTTTGTGGCAGCCTCAATCTCGGCAAACGAGAAATGGCGACAGAGGTTCGATGGCAAGGACGAAGCATAGCTCCCTGTCGTGTTCGTCTTGGCCGAAGCTGCTGAATGGGAGTTTTCATATAGTGAAAGAGGAAGCCAACCAGAAGGGGCATCACTTGTGCCAGCATCCTTCCCCTTCTTCTTCTTTCTTTTACAAAGAACAAGCACCAAGAAACCAAGACCGATAATGGCCGCGCCGCCAACCACTCCGCCAACAATCACAGGAGTGCTATTGAAATTTGATTTCTTGTTGAAAATCTTGTCAGGTTCAAAATCTGGCTGTGGTAGCAAGTCAGGGTTTGGCCCGGCAAGATTATTTTTCCCGTCCTGCAACTTGAAAACCTCCATTCCATTCAAGATTGCATCGAAATATTCTGGCTTGGCTTTGAGATCTGGATGGAGAGCTACCCACAAATCCGTCATCCCAGATCCTGAGGTCAGAACAACATAATCCTCATACACAGGCACACCAATCCCACCACTCCAAGCAATCACATCTGCTGCTTCCTGTGCTGTCTGATTATTGAGATAGATGTCAAAGACTCTCTGATTCACTTTGGTTATTTGGTACTGTATCTCACAGAAATGAAACCTAACAAGGTAGAAGAACCCGTTATCGACGCTGAGAATCCAGGTCAAATTGTAGTTTGTGTTGATAGTAGGATCAGGCCCCATCGATCTCGCTGTCGAATACACATCAATAGGCGCAATATACTCTGGTACACTGGTTGAGTACTGAATTGTTACATTGGGATCAGCACCGTAGGTTACCCCAAATGCAGCTCCATAAATGTACAATGAATCATCTGCCCATGATCTATACAACCCGGAATCTCCAGGCGGGGATATCGCCTGCCCTCCTACATTTAGCCTATAAACAGTTTCCATTGCCCAATCGTCTGGAATCGGATACGGAATTGGTGTTCCACCTGAAACTAGCAGAGGAGTAACTGTAGAAAATATATCCGGCATGGAAACAATTTCTATGCCATTGATGAAAGCATAGGAGTTGGAGTAGTTCTTCGACGGGGTGAAGGTGAGGTTGAGACCAGCAGAGGACACATTGACTGAAAACTCCCGAATCAGATAATCCATGTTGAGGGCCGCCGCAGTTTGATAGGCAGAGAAATTCTTGAGGAGAGTGATGGGTCCGGCGGTGACGGAGAAGAAGGCGTCGGTGGCCTCATGGTTGGAGTAGTTGGAGGGGTAGAAGTAGAGGCGAACGTACTTCCGACCAGCGCCGAGGGGGAAGGAGTAGGTGAAAGGAGCCGTGAAGACACGAGCCGTAAGGTATGGGCACTGAGGCACGGACGACTCCTGGTTCGACGCCTGAGAGCTGACCGAATTCAGCCATGAAGGAGCGTACTTGGATCCGGTGTCGCCGTTCCAAATCCGGTTATCCAGATTGTTCTGACAGCGGTTGGAGGATCCGCAGTCGAGGAGTATGTACTCACGGGCTACGAAGCTGGTGTTGTCTCCGGCGGCGATCGCGGCGAGGAACAAAATCAGGAAGGGAAGCGACTTCATCGAGATCGGATCTAAACCTAGGGTTTCAACAACGAATAACACTGGATCAGCTCATCTTAGTAAGCAAGTATCCCGATCTATCGATATCATCAGATATTTTGTTCAGAGCCGAGATTGTTGTGGACCAAACCGAAGATCTATGGAAAGTTAGATCAATCGATAAGAAATGAAAGGATTTCGCTTGAGAAATCGAGAAATTAATGGGAAAAAAAAAACGGAAGATTAGTTGAAGATCCACACAGGAGATCGGAAGAGACTCGAGAGGAAGAGAGAGAGGGAGAGTAGTATTAAAGCGCGGGTAGAGAGAGAGAGAGAAGCAGCGCCGGAGGACGCGGGATGCTGCGAAGACTGGAAGAAGACTGGTAATGGGGTTCCGTTCTTTGGGTTTTATTAGATTACAGGTGATGGGGGATTAGTAAGGGGTTTTTGTAATTAGAAAATAATTAGTAGATTTTTCATTTTTGATAAAGGGGCGGACGCGGTATTGGTGCCTGGCCGTCACCGTTGAAGTCGCTGTGGAATGATAGTCTGCGGGGCCCACTGGTGGTTGTGGTGGAAGCGATTCTTAGCCGTTCCATGATGGGATGGACCAAGGCGAGTGGACGACTCTATTCACCTGTTCAATCTAGTTTAATTTTTTTATTTATATTTATGTATTTTATAGACCGTGAATTTTTGTTTATTTGAACTAATCATCATAAATTGAATATTATTTTTGATGAACTATTATTATAAGGTAAATTGTAGTTCTGATTTACGTCGAAAGCACATATGTTCTATCAATACTTAATTTATCGAAGCACATGCATAATGTTTTTTTTTTTTTTGCAAACCATTTATCCACAATCCGAATTCAACCTACAAGATACCTGCAAACGCTTGACTGTACATGTATTTATGGGTCTACATTTAATTAAGAGGTTCGTCGGAGCGGCTACTGAGGAGTGGATTATTGATAAGATTCTTGAGCAACTGGTAGCCTCTTTCTTATGCACCATATTTACTGGTCTTGTCTATCCCCTTAGGGCAAATTTCGTTGGACGAAATTGTGAGGAAGCTAACAACTATGGAGTCGGCAACCAAGAGCAAGGGTGTAAGTAAGCTTGGTGTTGTTGAAGGAGAGGCTGTTGTTGCAACTGGCGCTGGTGTGAGATATGAGATCAGATCAGCTCTGTGAGAGAGGATCTGGCGATCGTAGAGAGTCGTGTGGACTCGATGGAGGTCGTGTTACTAGCATTGCTTAGTCAGACTAAGCAGAAAGGTTTTTATTGGGGTGCTCATTACATCGTGGAGTAACTCGATCGGATGCACAAACTAACGCCGAGTATGGATAAGGATCCCATACTGGAGCATGCCCTATGAGATCACCTTAGCGACTGGCTTATATTTTTATTTATTATGTTATTTTTATCTGTGAGCTCTGATATGTCGGTATGTATATGAATACAATTTTGAATTTCTGAGAAAAATTGATGTTGTTATGTGTCGAAGGGAAAAATTATTGCGTGCGGCGTCCGGATTCGTCCGGAAACGAATCCAGACACATCACATCACCCTGGGCATGGTGCATCCGGGTGACGTGGCGCTTCCAGATTCGCCTTCAAACGGCTCGAACGCCGCACACAATAATCTCTCATCGACTGGATTGGCGAGGCGATCATGCCTTGAATTTCGAGATCTCGGAAATGAGAACATTGTGGCTATCTGGATCCCATAATGATGAAAGGGAATGGTGAGATCTCACCCACCTCATTAATTTTGATTTGAGGTGCCTTGGAATCTTGTGCATTGAGTTCTCAACTATAAATAGAAGTGGTAGGACCTGATGAGCGAATCTATTACTTGACTTTCTCATTTCTTTTGATATTTTTATCTTTGAGCAGCAAGATGTCTGGGTTGTGCAAGTATGCGAACAAGTTTCTTGTTGAGAAGAATTTGGTCAAGACTCAGTTGACCGAAGAGTATGTCGTTTAGATGTTCAAGGCATTATGTTTCTCTCATACTGATTTCGTCACTAGAGTGCTGACTGATGATAAGTGAATTGACACTGTGTTGGACAGGGAGCTAGTTATTCCCGTCGATCATCTGAAGTTGGGGGTGAGGTTCTCTTTGAGTGCAGAAATTGAAGAGGTTCTAAATTTTTATGGTGCGGTTCTCGCCCAACCATTACCAAATTCAATGGCGGTAGTGATTTCTTTTGCTTCTGTACTACAATAGCGATGCTTGCCATGGTCATTGAATGTGTTCAGACATGTTTTCACAGCAAAGGCCTCCCAAGATTGCTTGATCCAATTTTCGCATACGACGAGCAGGACGAATAACCTGGAAAAGTTCGTCGTGGTTCCGTGTACTTCCAGGTGGAGGGTGTCGACCGCTCCTGTCTCGTTGTTGAAGAGGCAGTTGGTTGTTCCAGAGTTAAACACTGAGGAGTAGGCGATGTTGGTAGTGGTGAAGAGTGAATCGCTGGTGGTGTCTTATCAGAATATTTTTTAAAACCTCTACGGTGAGTGACTTGCTTGTCTTGATATGTTGATGTTTTGATTGTCTTGATCTCTTTCTGGTTTCTTTGTAGAGAACGTTGCAAGTTGCAAAATCCTAATGAGCATAGCACCGTTGTCCAGTGCGACTATGAGGTCGAGAGAGACCTTCTTTGGCCGTAGGGGGGATTCGTCAAGAAGTCTGTATGAAGAGGCAAATGAAAATTGAAGCTGGTCCGAGTTTCAAGATTCCGATGCTTAAGAAATTGCAGGCGCCTGAGGGGGAGAGCTATCATGCCCCTCTTGTAAAGAGTAAGGAGATGGCAGGACCCTCCAGAGAGGAGATGTTTGTTATTAACTCACCCATGGGGGAGGACAAGACTGTTGCTGCGGTTCTTGGGAAGGAGCCGGTTAAGGGCGGTGAGACTGCTAAAGGTTCCAAGGGTTATTTGCGGTCTGAGAGTGAAGAGTTCCCGCCGTTTAATGAGAAGGAAGAATCTAATTAGTAAAGACAAACTAATTGAATGAGAACCAAAATACTTAAATTGATTGATTGAATGATAAAGATAAACTAATTGGTTGATTGACTAAATAAGATTAACTTAGCATCAGAATTGCTGATTGACAAACTGAGATATGATATGTAATAGACTGATAAATTGATATAGATGGCTGGTACAAATAACATATATTGATTCATAAATTTTTTTATATGATTTACAACATATTATTTATCATTGGTCTTGCATTGATTTTAATGGTAAGTTCTGATTATTTGTTGGGTTGGGTTATATGTTTATTATGTGATTTTATATGATTTCAGGTAAAGGTAAGAAGCCTGCAGTGTGAGGTAACAAATTATATGTTTATTATGTGATTTTATATGATTTCATGTAAAGGTAAGGAGCCTGCAGTGTGAGGTTATACAAAGATGCTAATTTTGTTTTATTTCGAGTTCTTGAGTTTAATGCATTTTTTGTAGTTAATAGCGGTTATTATGTATATTATTTTAGACTTTGGATCTTGTAAGAGAATACAAGCATTGACTACTATAATAATGAAATTGTGTTTCGTTGTTTATATTTATTTGTATTTTTCCTGAATAGCATTAGTCAGTTTTGTTTGTAAATAAATATTGGGTGTTAATTGAACATATGAAAAGAAATAAAATTTTTCCACTTTAGATCCCGGGACGTGACAAGAAGAGATGATATTGAAGGGTGTCATTGATGTCGAGAAGGGAAGTTATGGACTTAAAAGTTGGCACATGATCAATAGGATCAGGTTTGCATCGATAAGCTTCAAGATGAGGTACATTGAACTTGAGGGCACTCTTGCTTAGAAGATAGGTCTAGAGAAGGCGTTGGTCAACCCCGATTCAGTTTCTTTGATCCATCTAGCTGTTGGACTAGAGTTCTCATTTCTCGCCTGAAGGCGAGTGGGATTAGCTACTGGATCTGAAGCGCGAGCTTCCTTGAGCGGCTCTTAGAGAGCACCGAGATTGGACAATCCTTCAAGTGCATTGATCGTTCACGGCGGATGGTTAGCGATGAAGACAATGTCTTGAATAGATTTCAAGAAACACTCCATGGCTTGCAATTCACTACAAGTTGTATACTCGAGATTCATGGCATTCTTCGAGGCTTCAGGCTAATTAGTACATAACGATTGCTATTGATGGGAGATGGCAAAGTGATTGGGTCACCTTTTGGAAATAGGAGGGCGAGTAGCGTCTGTGTGTTCTTCAAGCATATGTGAGAGGGAAATCCTTGAGAGGAGGAATGCATGTCGGCAGCTCCTTGACGTAGCGAGCATGAAAGTCTTAGCTAGAGGATGTGACCTATCCATGTATTTCATGCTCCAACTTTAAGTTCCTTCCATCTCCTAAGCGAACGAGCTATTTCGACAGTGAAGTGCATCCTCCTATCATTCAACTCGAACGTAAACTGCAAGACACCTACAAATGAATACCTACACATATATTCATGGATGTACAAATATTCCCATCTATTCACCATCTATTTGAACAATAGAATCGAGATGTTTAAAGCATGTACTCTTATTAATGACTTAATCACCAAAGTCATAGTCCTCCTACTAGATATATTATTATTGAAATTACACTCTATGCAATTTCTTTTAGATGCACTCAAATGAAAATCCTTAAACTCTAAAATTGACCTCCATAATCCAAGTTTCCTTCAACTCCCTCATCTTATCAACAAGGAGAATATTATAAGCAAAAAGCATACACCAAGGTACAATCTCTTGCAAATGTCTAGTAAATATAAAATCAAATTATCAAATTTTCATTAAGTAAATATTTTAGTGAACTCTGATTAATTATTAAATAATAATCCAACATGTTCAAAAATAAATAAATAAATGAGTATATGAATATCTAAACTTAAGATATTCATTAAGTGCATTCGCTCGCATATTTAAAAAAAAAAACGACAAAAATATACATATCATTAGCTTTCTGATGAACTAAAATTTGAAAATTAATTATCTCAAACATATCCTTAAATCCTTACCCGCATCTTTTTTTCCATATACATAAAATCAAGAATAAAACAAATTATATGAAGTAGCGGAGAAGACTACATAGGATAACTACATATAAATTCAATGAAATTCTGTCCTGCTTTAAATTTTTTTTTTGGGGATTTACATACATACCACTTTATTTTATACTATTTACAAATCTAACATCTAAAATTTTAATATTACATACCTACCACCCATAGAATAAATATGATATATGGAATGAAATATTAAAGTTTATAGAGTGGTATGAGCAGTAAGAAGGCCAAATTTTATAAAAAAGCGTGATAAAAATTAGAATTAATAAAAGGAGCATCGATTAAAAATAATTTAAATATGAGCAAATACGTTATATTAAATAGCGCATTCTAAAATGCGCCAAATAATTTAGCGAAGTAAGAAAACGCCATTTATATTGGCGTATTATACTCAAATGTAGAAAGAGAGGGGAAGGGGAGAGAGAGGGAGAGATATGATAGTTGACAGCGGAGAGAAAGGAGTGGCAGCGGGGAGAGAGAGAGAGGGAGGGAGAGGGGAGGGGAGGGGGGAGAGAGAGAGAGGATAATCAAATATTTAAATTAATATTTTAAATATGTTGAAATATTTATATAGTTTAAAAAATACAATATTCAATATTTATTATTAAAATGGATATATTTAATATTTTAAACTAAATATATATAAAATTTTATAGGTTTTAGTTAAAAATAATAATTTATTAAAAAAATTAATTAATTATTTAATTTATATTATATTTATTTTAAAACCTAATATTATTATATATTTAATAAAATAATAATTTAATTAATAATTTATATTCAATATTAATAATAATAATTTAATTAGTAATTATCTTATTGAATAAAAATATTAATTATTTTATTCAATATTTTAGTTTTAAACGAATTGATTTTTGGTGGTTAAATTGAATTAAAAAATGCTTATTATTTTATTTAATATTTTATCATATACTTAAAATATGCCTTTTAAAAAATTATGTTTAATTTTCTTAATAATTTTTTAATATCAAAATAATTTTAAATTTTTATGAATATTTTTTTACACATAACTTTCAATCTATATTTAACATATTAATTGGATGACAAAATAATTTTGGAGTAAGATAGCATAATTATATTTAAATAATAAAATTTATGTAATATTATTAAATATCTAAAAAATAAATTTTAAAAAGAAAAAATGAGTTGAATAAATAAATATTTAAAAATAAGTTAAAATAATAGTTAAATATCTTAAAATCTGTTAAAATACTAATTTAAATATTTAATTCTCTCTCCTTGCCGTGATCTCTCTCCCCTCCCCACACTCTCTCTCTCCGCTGCCACCTCCCTCTTTCTCTCCCCTCTTTCTCTTTCCACCTTTGAGTATAACACGCCAACTTAAATGGCGTTTTCTTACTCCGCCAAATTATTTGGCGCATTTTAGAATGCGCCATTTAATATAGCGTATTTGCTCCTATTTGAATTATTTTTAATCGATGCTCCTTTTATTAATTTTGATTTTTATCACGCTTCTTTATAAAATTTGGCCCAGTAAGAATACAATATAAGAGTGATATATTTGATATTAAATTTTTAAATGAGTGGTAAGACTGTAATATTAAGATTTTGGGTGTTAAATATATAAATAACA
Organism: Dendrobium chrysotoxum; assembly: GCA_019925795.1. Lineage (NCBI taxonomy): Eukaryota > Viridiplantae > Streptophyta > Magnoliopsida > Asparagales > Orchidaceae > Dendrobium > Dendrobium chrysotoxum. The sequence continues at coordinate 34,634,823 of CM034299.1, read as the reverse complement.
TGAAATAAAGCAATATGTATGTAAAACACCCTAATTTATTTAAGAGATTTGCATACATACCATTTTATATTATGCTATTTACATATCTAATACATAAAACTTTAATATTTCACAGCTGTCATTCATAGATCAAATATGAGTGCAAGAAATAAAATAATAAAATTTATAGGGTGGCATGAGTGATAGAACTAAAATATATGAGTGATATATTTAATATTAAAGTTGTCTATGAATGATTGGCATGAAATATTAAAGATTTGGATATTAGATTTATAAATAGTATGATATAAAATGGTATTTATGTAAATACTCTTTTTTTGTTCAGTTGTCGATAGCTCCTCCCAATGCAGAATGTGTCTTGCTCTGCAAAAAACTGGGTTTCTGAAGGAAATTACTGGGCCTCACATACGAGAAATTAGAGAAGTCGCAGTCGCCGGCGACTGGACTGGCAACAGGAGAATCAAGCAACGGCATGCTGGTAAATTTCTTATCAAAATTTGCAATGCATAATTTGTCAGCAACGTTTGGTCTGAAGCTTGGTTGTATTTCCCTAGCATCCAGTTTCCTCCAGTTGATTGATTTAAACCACTTATGATTCTTTATCTCATTGCTTCCACCTGGTCCATTGCCAAGCCTCCTGATCACCTCCTTTTGCAGCAGCTGAGATTTCATAAAAATAAAGTGTTGAGAGTATGCTCGTCCAAGTCTCAGCAAGTTTGAATCAATTTTTGGCTTGGACTGAGCCAAACAAGCCAATTTGAGATGGCACTTAGGCTTCATTTGGGGCGATCTTTTTATTGGAGTTTTAGTATAAAAAAATTAATTTTTTACTAAAATTTTGTTTTAAAAAGCAGTAAAAAAGCCTTCCCAAACGAAGCCTTAAGCAGATTGAGGATGAAAAGCATCTTTAAAAGTCAAAGAAGGGAAAAATTAATGGTTTTGAGCCAGATCAATTCAAATTCGAATTGGATTAAAATCGAGTTGATTCAAGCCGGTCCAGCTCAAAATTGAAATAATTAGATCCAAGACCCAATTCCAAGCCAGCTTTTTTATGGGTTCGGACGGATTTCAAGCCAAACATGGACCAGCTTAAAATTGGAACACTCACACACCCCTAACTCAAGGGTTACTAAAATAGAAAACGTACTCCTTTTAACAGAGAGTGGGCTTCAGTGGACAAATAAGCTGGAAGCTTCATCTTTTCTTTCACAATTTTCTGCTGAATTTTATCTCGATTACCTCCAATAAATGGTGGCTGTTAATGAGCTAAATAGAGTTAGATAAACAGTAAAATAAACGCTCTATATCTAAAAGGAGTGGTAGAAATACCTAGTACCTTTCCTGTAAGCATTTCAAATAAAAGAATTCCAACGCTCCACCAGTCAGCAGCCTTATCATGGCCTTTCCCAGTAATAATCTCCGGTGCCATGTATTCTACAGTTCCACACATGGAGTTCGATCTAGCATTGTCATCAAATTCCTTCGCAAGCCCAAAATCCGTGAGCATCACCTATGCAAAATTTGAAAAAAAATAAAAAATAAAATGGTATAAATCATAAGAAATCATTCATGCTTATTCACACAAGGGGGGTAAACAAGTCAAGCTTGAGATTGACTAAATATTAGAGTTCAAGCTCCAACACAATTATGTGAGTTTGAGTTGGCTCATAATTCAATTCATTTATTATGAATGAGGTAAGAAAAATAATAATGATAGATTAGAGCAAAAATAATATGAATCACTTGAGATAAAAAAATATTTTTTACATATTTTAATAACTTTATACTTATTTCATTTTAATTTAATACATTTTAAATGTATTTTATGTTCGTATATTTAAATAAGCCAACTCATAAGTTAACCAGTAAAGTCAGAACTAGCTCAAGCTGACTCAACTTAGCTTGTTATCTCATTGAGCTAAGCCTAATTAAGCATGACCATGAGTCAGCTTTGACTCAATTAAACCCCTAATCCACACATACAAAGCATTTAGGTTTTTGCCATAAAAGGAGAGCAGGAACATACATGGCCATCAGCATCCAGAAGGATGTTCTCAGGTTTAAGATCTCTGTGCATTATCCCATTTGCATGAAGGTGGGAGACAGCAGAAACTATCTCAGCTGCATATATTCTTGCCAAGTCCTCCCTGGAATAATTGAAATAGTTAATTTCTATAAAGGTGATTATTTTGATGCATTTAACGAGACCAAAAGGAAAGGAGGCAACACCTGAATAAACCATGATGATACAGTTGAAAGAATAGGTGTCCCCCATTAACAAAATCTAGCACAAGGTATAATCGGTATTTTGTCTGGATATTGCACACAAGAAAGAAAGTCAGATTGAAATGATACTTAGCATAAACCAAATGAAAACACTAATATGGTAATCATAAATAATTTTCAAGCATGTGAATGGAAATATTACTTAGGTAAAACAAAATAAAGAAACAGAATAGATCTTGAAGGACAGTGGGAATGAATTTCAGATAGGTTTCTCGATATGCGTCCGAGTAAGTTAAAGGGTCAAAGAGACAAATTCAATATATGTTACCAACGTCAAAGGATCCTAATGTTCTAGATGCCAGCCCAATATACTAAAGAAATGCTTATTTTGGTGAAAACATGATTTGAAATAGAGTTTATGAAGTATAAATTTAACAATATTTTACTTAATAGTTCATTCTCTAAATATGGCCAATTCGGCTGATTTTGTAGATATTATTTTGCATTCATTTCAAATACAACTAGCCAAGAAGACGTAATGCTTTTCATCATGCCTTCTCCTCATTATGCACGAGCTAAGTGCAGTAAATTTGATAGTCAACTTCTCATCTGCTCAAAGAATGACTCTGCAGTATAGCTTTTCACTCATTTCCTAAGAGCAAAACTCAAGGCTCCAATCAATGATACTATACAGAGTGCCTGCCCAAAAGTGTATCCGCTGAACCCAAATGTTGAATCATTATTCAAGCAAATCAGGCAATGTTTAAAAAAAAAAAGAAACAATGTTCAGATAAATCCGCTAAGGAAAAAAAATAGCAGTTATGATGAAATATGGAGTCACATTAATTAATATATTCCAGCAAGCATATTTACATCCACATTCTAATAAAATTCTTGTCATAAGTGGTTTAAAGCAAGAGAATTAAGTCCTGCTTTTAAACAAAACTCAAGCACCACAACAAAATGCTGCACTACAAACAAGCATGATTAAGTATAAATTTGCTGGACTGCATCAACTACAACCTATTTCGGCCACCAAGATTCAAAATAACATTGTGCCAAATGGCTAAAGAACCATACCTGAAAGGAATATCTAAGCTGGACAATAAATGGATGGTCAACTTTTGTCAATATATCCCTCTCCGCTTTCATGTAAGCGGCATGATTCTTTTCAATTATCTTATCCTTTCTCATAACCTTCATTGCAAATATTTCTGAAGTGCCTTTTTTCCTCACTTGAAAAACTTTGCCGAAAGCCCCCTGTCCAACAAGTTTCAATACTTCAAAATCATCAAGTCCTACTCCTGAAACCTCCTCTGTTTGGTTATCTTTCTCTACAACATCATTAGTGCATGTCTTTTCTTGGTGAACTTCAGTGTCAATTGTGGAGCACTCTACAAGATCCAGTAGGCTGTTTGTTTCAAGTGAAGTGAGCTGCAAAAGCTGGCTAATATGAGATGGCCCAACTAGAGCATGCGACCTGTTTTGAATGACCATTGGGGTATCATAATTTTTAACATCAGAAGTTGCTCGTGGGACAAAATTATCTGAGGTCAACCCATCAAATTCAATTGATGCTTTGGTTGAGGTGGGACCAAAAACATCAGAAAAATCAAAGTCCTCATGGTCAGCTGAAATAGCATCAGGTGGACCCATCGGTAAAATTATTTTCATGGTGCAGAACTTCTGAACACCACTCTTGGTTAAACCAGGTATACCAGAAGAAACCATCTCCAGGAATGACAGATTGGCTAATGGCAAGTGCTCCGAGAATTTGAAGACACACAACCCAGTAACTGATCCAGCTAAGGCAAGGACCCTCAACGAATACCCAAGACAGCTGATGAATATGTGCTCCTAACAATGGCCTTTAACAAGTGGAAGTTTACAAAATCAACAGAATATCCCAGGAATCCTGGGAGCAAAACAATCAAAACTCCAGAGCTTTTCTTTTTTCCCGATGCACAGGAAACAGCAGATGCCACTGTACTTCTGGAATACATGAATATCACGTTGTTCTGAGCTGTTCGCAGAAAATCAAAAAGGCATTATCAGCACTCAGTAGCACACAAAGTAAAAAGGATACTAAACTACGGGCTCCTTTTGATTGCCCAGATGTGCAAGAAAGTGGCACTTCCCACTTTGCCAAAAGGGAAGTCAGGAAGTCACTTCCAAGTGTGTCTCTATGAATAGCATGACAATTATTATTTATTAATTTCTAATATTTGAGCGTTTGATAGAAAGTTAGGATGCTATCCTATTTGACGGATAGTGCTCATTCTTCTTATGCATCTTATACCCTCCCTCACTCCCTCCAAAGTGTGGAAGTCACTTCAAAGTGAAGTGTTTCATTGTCTATCAAGGATATGACGCTTCTTAATCTCAATTATTTGAGCGTTAAATAGGGAGTTATAATCGTATCCTTTCAAAAGGATAGTGTTCATTCTTCACACACATCCTATACCATCGATTAAGCCCTCCTTCCCTTCCTCGAAATTGGCACGTCAAACTTGTCAAAATAGTATTCAAAAAATCACTTATAAGAAAGCGCTTAATTGCCTAAGAAACTTATCAAAACGGACACCTGTGCAACACTAAACAATAAAGCAACATTCACATGCTCCAAATTAACTCAAGTTCTCATAATGATAAATAAATATATCATCATCAAAACCTTCTTCGAGATTATCTTCTAATGTAGCTGATGAGGACATCCACACTTGGAAAGTCTACCGGAGACGTGGTCGTCGATCTACGGCCACGATCGAGTCTTTATATTTTTGAGTTTAATTATGTTTTTGTTTTCTTTTATTTTAGTTACCGTTGTACCCTTACTTATGGGTGTTTTGCTTGTAAGCCCATAAGGGCATGTTTGTCTTTTGTTGGTCTTTTGTTTAAGGCTATTTAAAAGCCTCCTTAGTATTGTTTTGAGGTAATGAATATTGAATCAAAATTTTATTTCAGATTTTCTTTGCGTTCATGGTTTGTGAGTTTGAGATGAAGAAGGAGGCCTAGGAGAGGCTCCATTGGAATACCCAACAGCCCCTTGGTGAGCTCTTGGTCTATACTCTTTATTTCTCTTCGTGTTCTCTTTCCCCACTCCCTCACCATCACCCCACGGCAGCCCCCACCACCCACGGCCTAACCCTCCTTCCCCACCCTCACGACCGAGCCCTCCCCCCTTCACCACCGCCGGCCCCTCCAAGCTCCACCTCCCCAAGCCGCCGGCCCCTTGGCCCCCTCCCTCTCTATTTGGGTTTCCAAATTTGCTTTGTTGAATTTAGGAAAGCCAAATAAATTTAAAATCAATTTGATTTCCAATTGGAAACTTTCCAAAATTACTAATCCTATTTTTGGAAAGTTGCCTAATATAATTCTAATTGAATTTAAATTCAAATTGGATTAATTAGAGCCTTCTTAATTTACTTATTCTAAATTAGGCAATCCCTAATTAAACCCCCACACCCCTCTCTCCCCTTCCTATAGCTGTCGGCCCCTACCTATAACCCGCCCCCTCTCTCTTTCTCTCTCTCTCCAATCTTCCCCCTTTCCTTATTTTAATTTCCTATCCTAGTTCCCTCCCAATTTCAAAAATCTGAGAATAATTTCAGATTTTGGGACTTGAGCCCTCTCCTAAAACCCTAACCCTAACTCCCCTACCCGCCCCCTCTTGGCCGACCACCTTCCCCTCCTCCTTTCCCTTGGATTTCAAGAGAAAACTCCTCCTCCCTCACAACAATACTTCAAGGACAGCAAAGGCTAATCGACTTCAACCATCCTCCGGCCCAATCGCTATGAATGGAAGCTCGCCCTTGGGATTCGGGCTTGGTGCTAGATGATCAAGATAATATTGATATACTCCGCTCCCCCTTCTTCGACGTAGGGTTTGACTACGAAACCACCGTCGAAGAATACTTTGGGCGGATTCACATTCCTCTAGTTGATACGATTGACGACCAAAGATCCAAAGGAAAGTGGACTATCGTCGGCCGCTTCACACCCGCCATCTTCCCGTTTGTTTCACCATCTCCCTTCAAGGACTGCATCCATCATCTTCTACTAATCATCGCCGGCATCATTAGCAAATCAAAGGACTTCCTCCGGCGACGATTCCCCACCACCTAACGGTTGACCTTTCTTTCTCGTTTCAATTACTTCTTTGCTCTCTAACTTTGTAAATGATGACAGAAACACAAGGGATCGTTCTGCTAAATCCTGCTAAAGCTTAGTAAACGTAGGGTTTTATTAAGTGCACTTTCTTGCTATTAATCTCATTGTTAATTAAGGGATTATGAATGAACGTTTACCATGTTAGCCTTAATTTGATTTTCTAATCTATTTTGTTTGTGCAAGTCTTTTATATGTAGTTTGGCCTAAACGCAAGCATCCCTCCTTTGTTTTATCTCTTCGTTTCTCTTGCTAGTAGATTTAATCACGTAATGTTCTTTTAATAAGTTGTGCAAGTCCTAGTTTTCATTTAAAAGCATCGTAGTCCTGCATCAGTAGCAGAATAACAACAAAAAGGCCAAATAAATCCACACAAAAATCCCGGCTAGGAGGAGGAATAAGTGTTAATCAGTTTATGTAAAATCATAAGAGTAAAGAATAACACTTCTGGAAAAAAAAAAAGCTATGATCAAATTTACCACCTAGTCAAACTTTTTCTATTGCTGAAAAGAGGGTCAATACCTTATCTCTATTATCACTAACAAAACTGACATATTATGCATTTTTATTATGATAAATCTAAATAATAGTAGCTTGATGAGCACCAAAACCCTGAACATTTTGTCTATCCGTTACCAATCCCCTAAATATAGAGCTAGTTCAAGCTTCAATTGGTACCAGAAGATGTAACAAAATTAAAGCCCTTGGCTTCCTCGATCCATAACAAAACAATCATGACAAATAGAACCAATACAAGATAATAAACTGGCAACACAACGGTACAAGGGTGAAACAAACCAAACCAAAGTAATGAATAAACCAGTAAATGCAAATACAAATATCTAAAATTTATTAAAGAAGTCAAAGAAGAACATAAAACAGGAAGCAGTGAATGCGGTATATAAATAGCAAGACCGTACAAAATCATATTTGTATTCCATAAAAGGTATGCACGGTAAAAAAACTCCTCAAATACATCTCCAACGGAAAAACTAATTTTACACACCAAAATGCAATACTACTCTAAAATTAATTCCTTTCCAACCGAACTCTATTTCATAACATCAACCTAAAAAATAGCCCAAAAAAAAAAAAGCCTCCGTGAACAGTGCGACGCCACCTCGTGCAAAATATCGCTGAACATGGCGTTTGACTGGAGCTCTCGACGACAGCAGACGCTCGTTTGCGTTCTGTTGGAGATGCCCATGTTTTTGGTAAATAGTTCAAAATTGATTTAAAAAAGTATTTTATATGTCGCGTCTTTGGCAATGATTCTCCTCCAACCTTAATTGAAAACATAACATAGATATATCTGATGCGCATAAATTGACCTCTTCACACAAACATCATCTCTCTTCTTCCATTTCCCCAAGCTCCATATCAATGCCCCCTAAACTGCAGCTTGGTCTAGTCCGCTCCATAAGACCAAAAAAAAGGAAAAAAAAAAACCACAATCAATAATTAAATCCCTCATCAAACGCCTCCCAGTGCCAACACAACCTCCCCTCATATCCCATCTGCCAAAATAAGTCTCACAAGTTCCCCATAGGCATCCATAAAGACAGAAAACCAGATGTAAAAAAAAGCAAACCCTAGCGATAATAAATACAAATAGCAACGACTACCTAGATCATGCCATAGCTGCAAATGAGCAACAACAGCTGCAAGGCGCTACGATTACGTGATCAAATTCGGAAAAAAAAGCCCTAACGGAAACAAGATCCATAAGCTGGGCACAGACCTCAGAAGCAAGAGGAAGGCAAAGAAGAAGGGAAGCCATGGAAACGAAATCATAGGAGATTAAAGGACGGAAATAGAATGGGATTTCTTCTCACCTTGAGAATCAAAGGAGCGACGATTTTTTCTGAAGGAACCGGCGATCTGTAATTAGCGAGCTCTTTCAGGAACTACTCTTAAGGCCGTTATAAAGAACCGGAGGGGAACCGAACGTGTCGGTAGTTGTATGGTGGATTGTGACGCGGCAGGGCCCGCTACAGGGAAAATTCCAACACGTGGGAATATATTTTATAAGAATAAGCGCGGGATAAAATTTCATTAGAATAATGAAATTTATTTTTTTATTTATTTTAAAATAAATATTATTTACGATTAATTAATTAATTTTACATTATATTTATCATTAAATAAATTTATAAATTTGAAATTCGTTTTAATTAAAATTTAGATAAAATTTCCTAATATTTTTTTATTGTGCTATACCATCAAAAACATAATTGATAATTCTAATTCATTTATAAAAAAATAAGATTTTTTGTTTTTATGATCCACTTTAATTTTTTTTTTCTAATTCATTATAATATGATAAAAATTAACTAATACCAACAAATATGTCACGCTCTCAAAATTATAATAAATTATTTTTATCAACAAAAAATATTATATTATTATGAGCTAATGAGGATAAAAAAATTAACTAAAAAAAATAAAAGAAATTTCTAACACCTATAATCTATACGAAACCAATCTCTTTTTTTAGGATGGACAAAATAGAGCTGTAAAATACATAATTTTATGTATGAATAGAAAAAAATTCTTAAAATTAGAACAACTAAATTTATATATTGAAGGTGACCAAAATAGTTAAAATGCTTATTATTCTAAGTAAAAAAAAAAAAGTTCAAAGTGGGCAAAGCTCTTCTCGGTTCCACTCCTAAATCTATCAAAGCCATATTGTTGTCTTATACCTTCAGGACAATATTATTGAAGTCTCGTTTGGTTACGCAACACCTTTTATAAAAATTCATTGAGAAACGATTGCTTAGAAAATGGAGTTTTAAAAAATGTTGTTTAAATAAATTGGTGGTTGTTTGATTAAATTGCTTTTGGCATGCTTATACAAACTTAAAAATAATTATAAATTTCTTGGTTGTGTTATCAACTTTAACATTTTAACCATAATTATTAAATTGTTCTTATATCAAAATTAAATATATATTATTTATTTTTTAAAATCTCTAAAGACAAATTAACAATTTTTTTTTTAAAAAGCTCTTAGTTAAAATATCATATCCAGATATTAACAATTAGAATTTTTAGATTCATTTAAAATTATAAATAAAATCATCGTTGCAGCTGATATGTCCTCATGCCTGCCGCTAATCGATGTCTACATCACCAATACCTCCTTACCCTCTTTAGGATCTCGCCCTCGCGCCAAGACTCAGCAAAAAGCCTTCATTCTCTTGGTCGTGCCGCTAGTTCTGTGACCTCTGTATTTATTCACGGTGTTCTGTCGCCTCACTTTTAAGAAGGGATTGAGATGCCAACCGGGAGCTACTACCTTTCAAAATTCAAGCAGTACAAGTCTTCGATGCTTAAAAATCTATGACCTCGATATTAAGAATCAGAATTTTTAGATTCATTTAAAATTATAAATAAATCATCGTTGCATCAGATATGTCCTCCTCCCCACCGCTAATCAATGTCTACATCCCCAATACCTCCTTACCCCTGTTAGGATTCTGCCCCCACGCTAAGACTCAGCAAAAAGATCTTCATTCTCTTAGTCATACCGCTGGTTCTGTGACCTCTGTATTCATTCACGGTGTTTTGTCGCCTCACTTTTGAGAAGAGATCGAGATAATAATCGGGAGCTACTACCTATCAAAATTCATGCAGAACAAGTCTTCGATGCTTACCCCTCAAGCAACATGTTCGATGAATAGAATTCTCAACAGAAGACGTAACTTATCCTTCAAAGATCTAAAACAGGAAGCTCGCAGACGTGTTGAACAAAGTGCATAAGTGTTCGGGGTAATTTCAATAATTTCTTTTCAAAATAGAGATTTTTAACAAATAAGCAAATGCATAAAGCCTTTTCAGGCTGATAAAGAAACAAAGTTACAGGAAAAATAATTATACAAAAGCTGTGCTTCCAAACAAGTTACTTTAACTGATTTTATCATTTCGAATAAAAAAATAATTTAATTAAGCCGAACCAAATGAGCCCTTAATTGATTCTAAAACTTCCTATATCATCATAATTGCTCTCAACTATCGCTCTAACACATCAAAAATTATACGAAGTTGTGAGACCCACCTTCAACATGTGTTTAGTATATTAATTGATATTTCGACACATTTAGACACTGAATACTTCTATGGATAAGATCCTTAAAATTTTTACTTTTTTTTATAAAACTATTTTAACCAAAGGGAAAGAGATTTTTTTTCTTTAGAAAAACTATGTAACAACTATTTAAAACTTTTAAGATATTTAGTGAATAGTTGCTTTAAATATTTTGACTTTATTTAATTTTTAGGTAAAACAAATGCTTTAATTTTATTTTTCGTCTAATCAAATAATTAAAATTTGAAAACCCCGAACACCAGCAAAATTATATATATATAAATATATAATTATATTTGATTGTGCAACCGTTGGCCCATGCAGGTCTCGAACCTGCGACCTTCGCGTTATTAGCACGACGCTCTAACCAACTGAGCTAATGGGCCATCTGACTTTTTTCACTATCAATTCGTTATATACATATTAAATTTCGTTTATAAAGTATAAAAACTTGCTCCCTGTTCTAACACTTGATTGATGTCACCGTGTAGAATATATAACCTGAGATTTTATTAATTTAATTATTAGATAATTTTCATATTATTATTAATCTCGTCACATGTTATTTACTTTAAACTATTTTTTAGTGCAAGTAGATAAATTTTTGTTAGATATTAGTGAAAAATTTTGCCTAATGAGTTAGCTCAAAATATTTGGACACTAAGGATTATTATGAATCAATTTCAAATTTAGGATATAATTGCATTCATTCATCGATAGTATATATGTGGCTTGTGTTATTAGTTGATTGGAATCGTTAGTTGAATACTTCATGCCCTGAATAATTTTTCAATATAAGAAATTATATTACGAGAATTGCATACACTATTATTGTGAGAGTCTCCATTTGATTCCTTGATAGTATCATATTCACCCAAAGAAAAATCATCTATCCACTTCAAATAGTCCTCTGAGCATAATCAAATACTTCTTCATATACTTGGCGCGATTGTTAACTTAGATTAATGCTCAAGTTACTTTGTAACGTGCAAGACAACCTTGCCATTTAAATCCTAGCCATCTTAATGACAAACTCTCAAGAACACAAATTCTATAGTCCTTGTTATAAATCTTAATTGTTGTTATAATACACACAACTCTATTCATCAATATCCTCCCTCAATGAATAGTTATTAGAACATCATCTTTGTTAAAACTTATTGAAATTCATGTGGTAAAACCACATGGTGGGTGCATGGGGGCTTGTTAAGCCACTATCAATCTTATGTATATTGATACTTGTTGTTGCGGGCTAGAATATATGCGGCGATAGAGTTAGAATTTTACGTCTTAGCGTTGCACGGATATCCAGCTCACACATACAGAGAACACAAGATTTTTACGTGGAAATTCTAAAAAAGGGGAAAAACCACAGGGCCTGGCCCAATTTGAAATGATTCCACTAGCACTTGAGTAGGTTATAGTGGGCTGACTCGCCTCTTAGGGCGATCAGATTACAAGTATCAACTATATGGTTGAAGTCGGGGGTATGTGAAAGTCTGATGTCATACTGGCAGAACTTTGGGGTCACTCGAAGATCTGGCAGAATTCTGGGCCCTAGGTGGTGGTCTAGTAGAACTCCGAACCTTAGGTGGTTGTCCAGTAGAACTGAGGACGTCAGGTGGTGGTCCGGCGAAAGTTCGGGCCTCAAGTGGTGGTTTGGCGGAGCTGAGGACTTCAGGTGGTGGTCCGGCAGAGCTTAGGGCATCAGGCGGTGGTCCGGTGGAGCTGAGGATGTCATGTGGTGGCCCGGTGGAGCTGAGGACTTCAGGTGGTGGTTCAGCAGAGCTCAGGGCATCATGCGGTGGTCCGGTGGAGCTAAGGACGTCAGGTGATGATGGTCCGGCGGCCCTTAGGGCATCAGGCGATGGTCCGGCGGAGTTGAGGACTTCAGGTGGTGGTTCGGCGAAGCTCAGGGTATCTGGCGGTGGTCCGACGGAGTTGAGAACTTCAGGTGGTGGTCCGACGGAGCTTAGGGCTTCAAGCGGTGGTCCGGCGGAGCTCAGGACGTCAGGCGGTAGTCCGGCGGAGCTTAGAGCATCATGTGGTGGTCCCGCGGATCTCAGGGGCTCAAGCGGTGGTCCGGTGGAGTTGAGGATGTCAGGTGGTGGTCTGACGGAGCTCAAGGTGCCAAGTGGTAATTCGGCGGAGCTAAGGATGTCAGGTGGTGGTCTGCTGGAACTCCGACGTCAGGCGGTGGTCCGGCGGAACTCCGGCGGTGATCGAGGAGGAGCAAGGAGGCAAGAGCGATCTCCGATTTCTCTCTTTTCTCCTTAGGATTAGGGGCCCTTTTCAAGAGGAGAGGGGGCTTTATTTATAGATTTTTGGGAATGGCATGGCCCATAAATAGGAGGAAGATCAAGGGTAATTAGCGAGTGGTTTGAATGGACGACCGATGTTGAATCCCTTGATTATGGACCGTTTGCTAGTCATTTGAAGGTCTTAGTGATGTCAGAATTTTGTGATATTGGGCCCATCGGATTCGTGTTGTCTAGACGCTCGATTCGACTATAAGCATGTCACATTTGGAGACTGTTTGGTAAACCAAATTATGGTTTAAACTTTTGAACAACGCTTTAGACCCTTGATTTGGACCCACTTGGGCTCGGATTGGGTTGAATTTGGTGTCGTTGGGTTCGTATTTCCAAGACGTTCAGTTCGACTATAAGTTTGCTAAAATCGGAGTTCGGATGGTCCCAATTTTAATTTTGAAAGTTTCCAACTTGACTTTGCCTCGAGATTCGTGCCCGATCAAGATAAATTTTTGAGTATGTATCACTTGTATTATTTATTCTATATTTACACTAATTCATTATATTGGTGGGAAAATTTATGTCACCACGCAGATTTTGATTTCTCCTATTTTGTAATCGAATACTGCATTAAGAATAAAGTACAGTCTCGGGAGACTGACACAATATTCTATAATAGATTCAATATCAAAACAGGGTTTTAGAAAATAATATTTCTATAGTCAAACACAATTCTATGAATAACATATCATCTTGAGAGATGAACACGAAATTCTGTAGAATGTGTTTAAAAATAGAAATATAGTTTTGAAAAGTTCATCCATCCCTTTGTTTAGGTGTAATAAGGAGAATATTGTATCATCTGAAAAGACGAACATAACATTCTTCAAAAACACCTAAAAGAAAGAATGGGTTTTATAAAAGTCATCATTTCTAAAATTGAATATAATAAATAGAATATTATATTACCTGCAAAGATAATAATAATATTCTATAAATATATTTAAAGTTAGAAATGAGATTTTAAAACATGTCTGCGTTTCCAAAGATTTTTCCCTTGTTTTATAAAAATAAAACAAAGTTTATTTTAATCTGGGGTTCTCAAATCCCTATAGGGGCAAGCCCCTATAGTTAATTACATCCTAGGAGGGGTACTCCTAAGAAAACTCTCGATTAAAGCAGTGATTTCTTACCCTTTGATTACAAAGTAGAAGGCAAGGAAAGAAGTAAGAATTTTCAAGGAGAAAGCTCAACGTTGAACAGTTATTAACGAGTCAAAGGAAGAAAAGTAGGAGGTACCGGATTCTGAGAAGCTCAGAGGCAACCTCAATCTACCCTATGTTGGGCTTTACATTTTAAGAGAGAAATTTTTAGATTTGATTTGACATTTTATTAGAAATTTGGGATTTTATTCCCGAAGGGTGAGGACTTAAGATTCACAAATCTGCCTCAGAACCTAAATCTAATTTGGGTACTACAAAGTAGTGACCCGAACATGACTAATGCAGTGCAAATCTGGACTTACCCCGGCCTGGATTGTGGAGCCAGCTAACCACCTAGGCGCTTCAAATCCATGTGTCCAGTCTCTTATGAAAGATGGGTAGGGACGTTATTTAAGTTTTGAGGAATCGGTGCCCGACATCTAAGACAAAATCTAATTGGCCCCTTTACTTATGTAGGGTAAATGATGCCTGAGAGCATAATGCAATTAAAATTTTTAGACTCTTTTAATTTGTATCTAATGCTATGCATACTAATTGACTCAAATGCATAAAATGATTTATGAAGCAGTTTTAAAATCAGGCTTATAAAATAGATTTTTCCCTAGAGATTGCACAACACCCCTTGACAGAACTGCACCCTAATAGGTCAGGTGGTCTGCCAGAACCCGCAGGCGGGGAGGTGCCTAACAAGGAAGAGAAAGTAATAATATGCTTATGCTGACTCTCGGCGGTCCGAGCTTACTTCTTAGATTCGTTAGAGTTTCTATGTGAGCCTAAAAAAATTTTATTTTAAATTTCAAGTAGAAAAAGTTTATCGTGGTCCTTACCAAAAAACACTCCGATGCGTATCCAGACTAAAACAAAACACGGCATGCAAGAGTCCTAAAAAAATCTAGTGCACAAACAATATAAACACTCAAATTAAATTATCCAAAAAAAATATAATGTCCAATGTCTAGTTTATTTACAACCCAGGGTCTGCTGAAAAAGTAAAGTGGCCGGGTACCACTGACAACAAACCCGGATTCTAATCCTAATACTGACGCAAGTGATTTCAAAATGGGATATACTTTTTTTCTTATCTTTATTTCTTCGTCTTCTTCTATTCGTCTCCTCATTTCATCTTCTCTTTCTCTACGAGTTACTTGGATCCACTACGAGCTCCTTGGGTTCGCCGTGCCTGGATATCCAATTGAAAAGAAACTCATCCCCAAAGGGGTATTTTCTTTTCTCTTTGGATTCTGAGTTGGGTGTGATATCCCACTTTGAATCACTTTCACAACATTTGACTTTAACAAATAATTACATTTACATTACATTCCAGAAAGAAAAAGAAAATCTAAACACACCTGCAAGGTTATCCTAGATATTTATAATAAAACCATTCCCAAGCAGTTATATATTCGCATTTAAATTTATCAGTCACACTTGGCCATGCTCTTTTTAATTTTAAGGGGGCTTAGCATTTTCTGAAGCACCTGCAGAAATTTTATGTTAATTTAAATCTTTAATTTGCCCCCTTTTTATTTAGCCCTGCACGAGCATGGCCACCTGCATAAGATTCTGTGAGCATCCAGATCGTTCCTAACCTAGGGGTAATCTATCGCCCATCACATCATATCATAGAGAGCAATAAAAGTAAACAAACACTCAATATCAATCATACAAGCATGCAATAAAAACCGAGAAAGTCCGTCACACAACAGCAAGAAAGTAAACACCGGCCTAACCTAGAGCTAGAGTCGGTTGTCCTAGCAAACAAATCTAAGTGTGTGCGATAGGCTGGGTGGTTTGGATATATCCTGAGTTTATTATTACTTAAAGTTATCTAATTGATTTAAATTGATTTGTTGAAAGGTGAAAAGGAATTTTAGTTCAGATTTAAGTTTTAGTATCTTTACTATTTTGAATTTTGTTTTAGATTGAATTTTGATTGTTAAAGTTGATTAATAGGATTTTATTATTTAGTCATTTGAATTAACATATTTTCTTTTATATCATTTAATTTAACAACTTACTGAATATTTGACGATTTATTAGACTTTTAGACTACTATATATCTCAATCAATTTTCTTTAAAGATGTTTTATATTATGCTTATAATTGATTTTTGAAAAGACTTTAATGAATATAGTTTAATTTTTAAAGGGCTTTTTATTTTGGATTATGTCTATTATTTAAATTTATTCTCATTTTAGGTGTATTTTGTATTCTGAGTTTAGTTTTACTTTTAATGGATTTTATTTAATTATTATTATTTGATTATGAGGTGATTAAAATGTTAATTAAACCCAATTTTAGATTTATGTTCAAGTTGAATCTTTTAGTGGTTGTGTTTGTTGATTATGACTTAATTATTTAAAAGTTATATGATTTTCGTATATTTTTATCCAAGTTATTATTGGTGTGTTTGAATTTTTTTGTTAAATGATCGTTTAAATTTGATTAGCCTAATTAAAGTTATATTTAATAATGAACACTAAGCCTAAGTGGAATGTCACTAAGTTTTCTATATTCTGTGTTTCTACCCTAAAGTGTGCAGGCATCCTAAGTCTAAGTTCTCTAGGACTCAATCCTTAATTTTTGTCCTTGGACGTCACTAATGTTATATGAAATGAAAAGAATTTTGTTAGCACTAACCCTTAGGACTTTGCGCACGTGTAAAGAGGTTTAAGGATCTAAAATAAAATAAATAATCCTAATAAAATTGAAGTTGCTACGGGGACCTAGAAGGGAGGAGTTCGCACAAAACACACCACGGCCTCTTAGGGGGCTTTCTAAGTTTTAAGAAAACTTACAACACCGGGGGCTATGACCCGGTGGATTACGCCCGTAGCACCTCTACCCGGTTGGATAGAAGCGACTGACACCTTTAATCTGCTTCCTCTTGTTCACTTGATTGGTACCGTTCCTCGCAGTTCATGCAAATAAAGACAAGAAGATATGAATTAGAAGCACATTTTATAATTAACGACGAAATAATTAAAATTTATTAAAAATATAAAATGTACCTTTCTTCGGGCTTGAAAACCGGCGCAAGCTGTCAACCTTTTAAACAGTTCCCTTTTGAAAGCAGACTATTTGTTTTTCCAAAATTTACCTCGAGGCACAAGAAAGGAGAGTAATAGAAGAATGAAAAGAGAGGTAGAGAGAGAGAGTCATTGCTTTCCAACCTTTTCATTTTCTAATAAATACCCAACTAACATACTCTTCAATACTCACACACATGCCACTCCTTACTTCATCCTTTCCACAAAAAAACATGTCATACCTTTAATATGAGAATTCGTGCCACATTAACACATGTCACCTTTCAAAACATACACTTATCAAAGCAATTTACTTCTCACACTCCAACTTTTACTTTTCATTTTCACACAATTTACCTTTCCAAAACACACATAAATTCTACCTTTACACATTTCATATTTAATCAGAAACATACACTTTCACTTTACACATACACAATTTCATCTTTTCAAAACATATACTTCCACTTTTACACACAAACTCTACATCTCCACTTTTACACATTGTCTTTCTCAATATACACAAATTCACCAAACACTTTATTTACATAAACACAAAATTCTCTTTTTCAAAGCATTTCACATGTCAGTTCCCAAAAACACACATACCTTCATCTTCCAAAGGAACACACAACTCTCCTTTCAAAGCACACACACACACACACTTTATTTCTCACAATGCAACCCTTTCTTTTCATTTTCACACTCTACCTTTCCAAAATACACACACAAATTCCACCTTTCACTTTCAATTTCCACAACTCACACACTTTCCTCTTTCAAAACATACAGTTCCCACAATTTCACTTTTCAAACACATACAAATCCACTTTCCAAACATACACTTTCATCTTTCAAAGATCACACAATTCTCCTTTCAAAACACACATACATCACTTCTTTATTTATTCAAAAACACCCACAAGTTCCACTATATATAAACTCCACATCTTCTAAAACACACAAATCCATTTTTCAAACATACACTTCTCACTTCTCCAAAATTGTACAAAAGGCTTTTCAAAACTATACACATTTTTACCTTTCTAAAGCATACAAACACATTTTTACAATTCGTATATTTCACTAGTTAAAGCTCACGCACATACACTCTTTCTTTTTCACATTTGTATGCTTCAATTTACATAAAATGCACACTTTACTATTTAAAGATCACACACACCACCTTTCGTGTTGCAACATACATTTTCATTTTCCAAGACTTCCCAAAAGGCATACTTTACTATTTCCAAAACTCAAGCAAAACTTTCCAAAGAACACAAAGCAAAATCACTTTTGGATCTACGCCACACTCATATGACTATTCTCCAATTTCTTTCCTAAAATACTTAATAAAAGACTCTTAATACTAAAAAAAAAAGTCTTCTAATATGTTTCAATCTTACTTAGCATATGTGTACTCTCCAATTCATTTAACCAACATAAAATAGATGAATGTGTGAATGCATTTTTAATTAGGACATGAATGACTTATTTCAAACAGCAAGAATCTCACCACTTAACCCATCTCGTATTTTGTCTAATACATATGCATAACCCAATGAAACTATACTTAATGCATACGTACATATGTAAAAATAAGAAATAAATTTATGAGTGTAAAAATGCAAAGAGAAGTATACATAAATGTGGGGTCTCTGTTTACATCCCAAAAAAAAAATGATTCTTTAAAACAAGAACATCATCTCCATTTTATAATTTCAATATTTGACCAAAGGAAATTACACATGACTTATATCATATATATATTCATCCAATACTAGAGAACTCAAGTCGGAGAGGTTTGATCCCAAGTTAAAAGATGAATCTATCATTGAAGTTTTATTTGTGCAAATCTGTTAAAGTCAACACATGTATATATGATAAATTGTGGCAAGTAAAAGCAATCCCTGCATGACATATTTTCCATGAATGCTAATTCTTAACAGTTATAATCTTGATATATTTCACTCAATAACAACAAAGGCCTATGAGATATCTCATATAAGTGAATGGAGGTGTTAGCAAATTACTGTAATCGAGTAAACTGATGCCAGAATGCAACAATCATAACCATTTTATTTTGATTTCAGCCAACCAATAATCGATATAGAGCATTTGCTGTAGGGATTTTAGAATGAAGGAGAGGAAGAAGGATAAGAGGAAAGAAGATGGAGAAGAGAAAATTGAGGAAGAGGAAGCAAGAAGAAGTAGACCTGAACTCAGTTGAGGCAAGAGAAATCAGATCGGCTTCCTTGGGGCGGAACAGACCGGTTAGGGATGGGGCTTTGGTCGGAAATCGGCGAGAGAGGAGACGTAGCCTGGGGGTTTCGCCTGGGTTGAGCGAACTGGGAGCACGGTCCTTGCTTGGGGCTTCTTCCGTGAGAGAGAGCAATGGAGGGTTTGCAAACTGTAGCGTTTTTTGCGAACTGTCGAGGCGAGGGCCGGGAGAGCTTCTGCGAATTGGGAAGAGGGAGCCTTGGAGGGATTTCGCGAAATGCCAGGGAGATGGGGGGTTTCGATTCCGCCAGATAGAGAGACTGGGGTGTTCGGGTTCATTTTTTTTGCGAACTGCCCAGAGAGTGGGGGAGGCAGGTTTTGCGAATTAGAAGGAGAGTGGGAGTCGGGCAGTTAGACCAGCCCTAACCGAGCTCTCATCTCTCTTTTAATTCAAATCGACGGCTAGGATCGATTAACGCTTTTAAGAGAGATTTAATGGATGAGATTGAATTTAAATTTTAGAGGAGATTGGAGAAATGATTTTGGATGCATAGAGTTGAATCAGATTTATTAGAGTTAAATTTGAGTTTAGTTGATCGAGTCGATTTGAGCTAATCGAAGTCGCTGACGTTAATTTAAACTTGAGTCAAATCTATTTAACTTGATACTGCATTGATTCGCATCGACATGTTTTGATCGACGTCAATTTGTCTTTAATCATTTCGAGACGAGTTAGTTTAATTCAAATTATGTTTAAATTGAGTGATTTTAAATAGATTGATGTCGATTTGATCAAATTAGGTTCAATTAAAGTTGAATTTAATGATTTTGATTTTTATTAATTTCAAATGGTTTTAAATTGATTTGGGTTGAGTTATCAAGTCGAGTCGATGCTACGTCACTAGGTGTCCACCTAAGGGAAAATCCTGTGGGTGATGTCTACACTAGGCTATGAAGACCTAGGTGCTAGAGTTGATTCGAGGAGATTGACCTCGAATAATGAGGTCAACAAATGGACCCCCAATAGGCATGATAAACTTGCCAAAGTTTATCGTGCGTATTGGTGTTGACCGAAACGATCAACTAGATCCAAAACTGAAGTTGAAAATCTAACTATATGAATTGGAAAGATTTTGTGCTTTGATAGAAGGTCAGAATGAAAGATTTATAATGAGATTTGAGCTGATTGATTGAAAGATCTGGATTGATTAACTGATTTGAAGGTTGATGGTAGCACTGATGGCTTTAGCAAATAATGACTAATGAAATTAGTATTATTTGATAAAGTCAAAGTAAGAAATAATTGAATATAGTGATTTGAAAGGGGTTTGATATGAATGGAAAGGTTTGACAATTATTTTGATTTGAATGTGAAAGTTTGAATGTGATTTTAACACTAGGATGGACAAGGACTTGCCCCACACTAGTAGATCTAATCCTAAGGAAAGGAAGCACGGGGACTCACACCTATCCTTAAAAGACTAGAGGGTGAATTTTATAATAGCTGGCCAAGGTCTGAGGAAAATAGGAAGCTCGGGGACTCACACCTATTTCTAACAGACCAAATTTGTTTCGAGTTTTCAATGATTAACCTAGCTAGAAAGCACGGGGACTCACAACTAATTAGGGAAAATTAGCCTAAGAAAAGGAAGCACAGGGACTCACACCTATCCTTAAAAGGCTAAAAGCTGACTGAACTATGATGGGGCCCGGCAGGCTTAAATCCAATAATAGCTAGCCAAGGTCTAAGGAAAATAGGAAGCTCGGGGACTCACACCTATTCCTAACAGACCAAATTTCTTTTGGGTTGTCAATGACTACACTAGCTAGAAAGCACGGGGACTCACATCTAACTAGGGGAAACTAGCCTAAGGAAAGGAAGCACAGAGACTCACACCTATCCTTAAAAGACCAAATTTTTTTCTGGGTTGTCAATGACTAAACTAGCTAGAAAGCACGGGGACTCACATCTAATTAGGAAACTTAGCCTAAGGAAAGGAAGCACAGGGACTCACACCTATCCTTAAAAGGCTAGATTTTTTTTTCTGGGTTGTCAATGACTAAACTAGCTAGAAAGCACGGGGACTCACATCTAACTAGGAAACTTAGCCTAAGGAAAGGAAGCACAGGGACTCACACCTATCCTTAAAAGGCTAGAAGCCAACCGAGCTATGATGGGGCCAAAGAGGCTTAAATCCAACACTAGTCAGTCACGATCCTATGAGGTAGGACGCTCGGGGACTCACACCTACTCCTAAAAAGGATCAAATTCTCTTTTAGGTTTTCAATGACTAACCTAGCTAGAAAGCACAGGGACTCATATCTAACCAGGGGAACTAGCCAAGGAGATAGTCTACCTAAACCCCTAAAGATTTTGGTAAAAAACTATCTAACCAGATTTAATTCTAATCCTAAGGAAAGGAAGCACGGGGACTCACACCTATCCTTAAAAGACTAGAGAATTTCTTTTAGGTTTTCAATGACTAACCTAGCTAGAAAGCACGGGGACTCACATCTAACCAGGGGGAACTAGTCAAGGAGATAGTCTACCTAAACCCCTAAGGATTTTTGGCAAAAATTATCTAACCAGATTTAATTCTAATCCTAAGGAAAGGAAGCACGGGGACTCACACCTATCCTTAAAAGACTAGAGAATTTCTTTTAGGTTTTCAATGACTAACCTAGCTAGAAAGCACGGGGACTCACATCTAACCAGGGGGAACTAGTCAAGGAGATAGTCTACCTAAACCCCTAAGGATTTTGGCAAAAACTATCTAACCAGATTTAATTCTAATCCTAAGGAAAGGAAGCACAGGGACTCACACCTAACCTTAAAGGATTCAGATGATCATACGGATAGGAAGCACGGGGACTCACACCTAACCATAGAGGATCGAATTTAAGATTTAGAATTTAATGAAGAGAAGATGCCGCTGGGGATGCTTATACTTCACTTCGAAATGAAGATTAGGATGCCACTAGGGATGCTTACTCCTAACTTCAAGGATGTCAATAAGATGCCGTAGGAGGACTCATACCTAAAGACGGATTTAAGATTTAGTCGGGTTTAGGAATTTTAATGAATGTTTGATTTCTTGCAGGATTTTTGATCTTTTCCCTTCATCACAAATGGCATTAACAATTACTAGACGTTAAAAGCTTTTGTATATGCCACTTTCTAGAAGGGAAAATAAAACCATTCACAAGAATGAGCTTGAAATTTCTGGATTGAAAATTTTGCTTTCTCCCTCATTATAAATGATCTTTATAACTTACAAATCATCCACTGGGGATTATGTTTTTATATTGAATCATCATAAATGAAGAAAGAAAATAAATAAAAGGACATTTCTATAGTAATACTATATAACATCTCAGTTATTTCAAATTTTGAAATCTTTCAATTTTGATTTTTAAAAATATACAAACTACTTGGACCCAGTGTATGTCACATTCATAAGCTTCGAGAACAACGTATATGCTGAAAAATTTGTAATTTTATTACAAATCTTCATAACGACGTCATTACACATAGTATTTCTTAAGATACCGCCCATTGATAGGCAATATAGGACGATCACCCTTACAATCCACTAATTGGTAAGATCCCCCTTGGTAGACTTTCTCCACCACAAAAGGACCTTCCCATGTAGGCTCAAATTTACCACCAAACCTTCGATGAGTTAGGATAGGTCTACGTAAGACCAACACCAACTCTCCTACTCGAAAGGTTCTAGGACGGACCATTTTATCATATGCTTGAGCCATACGGGATTTATATAACTCGAGGTTCTGTTGAGCCTGCAATCGCTTCTCTTCTAAACCTTCGAGTTCTTCTGAACGAAGTCGGGCGTTCTGTTCAGATGTAATACTATTGTTAATTGCAACCCTTAGAGAGGGAAGCTGTACCTCTAAAGGGAGAATAACCTCAGCCCCAAAGACTAAAGCAAACGGTGTAGACTGAGTTGGGGTTCTACATGTGGTTCGATGAGCCCACAAAGCCTCCCCTAACTTTTCGTGCCACTGTCGCTTATTGTCCTCTAAGATTTTCTTTAGAATTCCTACTAACGTCTTATTGAAGGCCTCCGCCAATCCATTCGCTTGTGGGTAGTAGCTTGTGGAGTACCTCCAATCAATATTGTGACGTTTAGTGAAATTATTCAATTTAGTGCTCTTGAAGGAGGGACCATTATCGGATATAATTTGATGAGGAATGCCAAATCGATATACAATATGGTCTCGGAAGAATTGGAGCACATTATGAGTTTTAACTTCTCGTAGTGGAACAGCCTCCGCCCATTTTGAGAAGTAGTCTGTTGCTGCTAGTATGAAACGGTGACCTTTAGAAGAGGGAGGATCGATAGGGCCAATGATGTCTGTGCCCCAACTTTCAAAAGGCCATGAAGCAATTGTTGGATGCAGAATATTAGGAGGTTGGTGCAAGACTACACCATGTACTTGACACTGGTGGCAACAACGTGCAATAGACATACAGTCGTCAATCATTGAAGGCCAGTAATATCCCAGTCTCTTGATTTTCATCTTCATTTTGGGGCCAGATTGGTGGGCACCACACAATCCGGCATGTACCTCGGTCACGATCCTTTGGGCTTCTTGTTTACTGAGACAACGTAGCCACAATTGATCGAAAGACCGGCGGTACAAAATTCCATTTATCAGTGTGTAAGAAAGAGCCCTTCTCTTAATTTGATTTGCGGCAGATTTCTCTCGAGGGAGTTTGTTTTCTTGCAAATAGTCAATGAAAGGTTGTCTCCAGTCAACCGTATCATCATCAATGGCAAGAACAATCTCGCCCTTTGAAGGAAACTTTTTATTGATGTATTCCAAGTCTATAGGAGACAAGATCTTGCGACCTTGAACTTCTATGAAAATGGACTCTTCTTCTATACATGCTAATTCCTTTGCGAGCTTTGCAAGGGCATCCGCCATAGAATTTCTTCCACGGGGTATCTTATATAAAGTTACACTTGGAATCTGCTCGAGAAGTTTCATAGTGTACTGATGGTACGGAAGAAGTTTAGGTTTCAAGACTTTGTAAATACCAGCAACTTGATTGATGATAAGTTGTGAATCTCCAAAGATCTTGATTTCTTTGATTTCCATTGATATTGCTAATTCTATACCAGTTATTAGAGCTTCGTATTCGGCCTCGTTATTAGTACAAGTCTCTAATAAATGGTAAGAATAACGCAACAATCCCTTTTCAGGGGTTATGAAAATCAACCCGATACCGGCTTTCCCTGGGATTACCTCCTAAGGTTCCCCGATCTTTTGTGAAGATGCGGCACCATCAAAATATAATTCCCAAGTATTTCCTTCCTGCTCCTCTAAACTCATAATTTGTTCATCAGGGAGATCATCATTCAGAGGGGACTCAGCAGGGATCGGGTGTGCTACTAAGAAGTCAGCCACAGCTTGACCTTTGATAGCACGTAATGGTATAAACGTGATATCAAATTGGAGTAGAAACATTGACCACTTCGCTAAATGCCCTGACAACGTTGGACGAGTCATCAGGTATTGGAGTGGATTGACTCTAGAGATGAGATTGATTTTATGAGCTAACATGTAATGCCTTAATTTTTGGGCAGCAAAAATCAAAGTTAAACAATGTTTCTCAATAGGCAGATAATTAGCTTCAGTTGGTAGAAGTCGTCTACTCAAGTAGTAAAGTGCATTCTCTTTTCCTTCCTCATTAGTTTGGGCTAACAAGGCGCCAAGAGAACTGTCTAGGGCTGCGGTGTAAAGTATTAAGGGTTTTCCAGGGATAGGAGCTGCTAGAACTGGTGGCGTTAACAAATACTGCTTTATGCTTTCAAATGCATTTTGGCACTTTTCATCCCAATGAAATCGGGCATCTTTCTTACACAAAACAGTGAATGGTTGACACCTACCAGACAAGTTGGAAATGAATCTTCGTAGTATGCCAACCTACCTTGAAGAGATCTTAACTGGGTAAGACTTTTAGGAGGTGGCATATCTAAGATGGCTTTTATTTTTGAAGGATCAATATCTATGCCTCGGTGTCTCACTACGAATCCTAAGAATTTCCCTGAAGTAACTCCAAAAGCACATTTCAAGGGATTCATCTTTAGATCGTAGCAGCGCAACCTTTCAAAAACGATTCTAGATCATGAAGGTGGTCTTCCCTTTGACGACTTTTGACTACCAAATCATCGATATAACATTCCACCTGTTGGTGTATTAGATCATCGAAGATTCGAGTCATAGCCCGCTGGTAGGTTGCACCAGCATTCTTAAGTCCAAAGGGCATGACTTTATAACAGAAGACCCCTATAGGTGTTCTGAAGGCAGTGAATTTTTCATCTTCAGGAGCCATCTTGATTTGGTTATATCCAGATGAACCATCCATAAAAGAGAAAATTGCATGCTCAGAGGCGATGTCTACCATGAGTTCCGGTATAGGCAACGGGAACTCATCTTTTGGACAAGCCTTATTCAGATCCCTATAATCGATGCATACGCGAATTTGACCATTCTTTTTCTTTACTGGGACGATGCTAGCCAACCAAGAGGGATATTTTTCCTCTCGAATAAAGCCTGCATCGATCAGTTTTTTAACTTCAGTCACTACTTGTTGTTCAATTTCTAAGCGCATGCGTCGTGGGGCTTGCTTGATAGGGATTATGTCAGGTTGAATTTCAAGTTTATGGACTGCTATTTCTGGAGATAATCCGGGCATCTCGTCATAGCTCCAAGCGAAGCAATCCTTAAACTCTGAAAGCAACTTGACTAAGTTAGTTGACTCATCCTCGTTCAATAAGGCACTTATGAACGTCGAACGTGAATTTTCTTCATTACCAAGGTTAATTTCTTTCAGTTCATCAACAGTTGATTGCATCTCCTCCTCAAGCTCGGGAGGTGCCTCCTTAACTTGAAAGTCATCCGAATCATCTGAAGTTTCTAAGCAAAATTCATTTAGAATTTCAATGTCCTTCATAAAGAGACGATCAGATCCTAAATTGTTAGTTATCACCAAGCAGTAATCATCGTCATCAAATGGACAAACAGTACTAAAGCCCAATCCTGCCCTTGACTTTGGTTTATAATATTCAGTATTCCAAAGGTTTTCAAAGGACTGAGCTTGACGTTTAGTCCAAGTAGATGGAGTTAGACCTTGCTCAATTAAATTTTTAACACCATAAGGATACCAATCAAAAGGGAGTTCCACTATTTCATTCATCAAAGGATCATCAATGTGTACATCAGTTTCAACATTCTTGCTAGAAGAAGGAATAAACTTAGCAGTTTTACAATCACCGCTCAAAGCAGGTGAAACCTTAACTGCCAACCCGGCTATACTATCTTGAGATAGTGGGGTTAGAGCTAAAGTCTTCACATATCCTTTAAGCTTTTCATAGGTAGACAAATCTGAATCATCCTCTATTTTTGCCTTAATTTTATCATCGTCACTGTCATGTTCCAAGGAGATCTCAAATTTCGGCCTCTTGTTACTATTTTCATCCTTAGATACACATGATTCATCCTCTGAGTCAGATTCTAAATCAATATGCATCGTAGGAGTTTACTTTTGTATGATTTTATACGTTGCGCATTCATAATTTTGCCATCCTCTGCCTCTACCTCGCCCCCATTGGGTAATCCTACCACCTCTTTGTGAGGGAGGAGCAGGATGCCAACGGATGCTATCTTCGAGGCAGGGATATTCTTCATCTCTTTTTTCTTCTTTTTCTTTTTCTTTTTCATTTTTCTTTTCAAGTGCAATTTCACTTTTGGCCAATTTGAGATCCTTAGGAACAGTTTGCTTTTTAGGCAAATAATAGGCGGCATCTTCATAAATTCCTACTTTATGAATTGAGAATGGTTGCAAATCTCCCTTAATACAGTGCTCAACACCATCTCTGATGTATTTAATGCACTGATGTAGGGAGGAAGGAACCATCCTATATTCATGAAGCCACGGTCTACCTAGAAGAGCATTAAAAGATGTTGGAGAGTCTATAATATGAAACTTTGCTTCAGTTTTGAATTCTTCAATCTCCAACAACAGAGTAACTGAACCCAAAGCCCTCTCGCCATTTTTGTTAAACCCTCGTAAGATCATTTTGTCTGAACTGAGCTTACGAACGTCTATGCTCAAATAAGCGAGAGTTCTGAGAGTCATAATATTAACTGATGCACCAGGATCAACCAGGATACGTGACAATCTGAAGTTGTCTATGTTTACTGTTATGTATAGTAGACGGTTGTGATCAGCCGTCCCTAAACATAGATATTCATCAGAAAAAGAAATTTCAGGAACTCCTTTGGAACAAAGAGCTTCATCAGGCTGTGCAGCTGCTAACTGGGCCATGCAAATATCTGGATCTAGCAGAGCTTTGATTAATGCTTCCCTCATTTCTTTGGAAAGGATCAGAGCATCATAAATACTCAGTTTGGCAGGTAGCTTCCTGAGGTGAGCTAGGACATTGTAATCGACCTTGGGTATTCCACTCTCAACTGGACCCTGAAGGGGAACAGGCTAAGGTGGAAAAGAAGACTCTGGTTCGTCAACAACTTGCTTCCCTTTATCTTCAGAAGAAGCTTGAGGTGGTAGCACTTTACCGCTACGAAGTTTGATTTGCACTATCTCTTCAGAAGAAGCGACATGTGGATTATCTACTTTGACCTCAGCTAACTCTGATTGTACTTCTGTTAAATTCTCAGAATCCGACATCTCTGCTTCAATACAGATAGGCGTACCCTGCAAATCAAGAGCAGGGGCATCACTATCTGAATAATAGCCAAGAGAATGTTTTAATTCTTCCAAATTAAATTGATTGTTAAGAGAATCATTTTCAGGTAAGTTTTTCAAGTCATCCGTAACATCGCTATCAGAAATAGACAAGATATACACAGAATCCTTTTTCATTGATTTGACATCATCACATGGAACAAAATAAAAATCATCTAAGATAAGAGGATTGAGGATAACAGTCTCCCCATCTGCAGAAAACATAACTCTACTGGATACATCACAATTAACACTACTAAAAGTAACAAAACAATCTCTAGCATGCTCCTCCTCCTGAGCTATAGGACTCTGATTGACTTGGGCTTCCTCGAGCTCTAAGGGTGAAGTCATCTCTACATCACCTTCCGGAACTATCAGATCAACCTGGAGGTGCTTCTGAGCTCCTGAAGACTCCTGAAGAGAAGAAATGTAAAGTTTGTTCAGCAATTTCTTTGAAGAACGGGATAAAGCTATATCCCAAGTTGAGTCAGAATTTAAAGGAGAAACAGGAACAATAGGCTCACCAGTCACACACTTAGCTGATCCCTGCCCCGGATCCACTAAGTATTCTTTGGGAATCATTACCGCTCCTGATCTGATGTTTCTATCAAGCCACTCTTTAAAGGTGAAACAATCTTCAAGCTGATGGCCCAACATTTGGTGATAAGGGCAATAATTTTGTTGATCAGACTTACCCACCTCCTCTGGCCTTTTGGGTGCAGGTAATTTGAAGTCTGACTTTTTCAGAAGATTTTTTAATATCCTCTTTAAAGCCTCCTTCTTAAATGGATAAGTCTTACTAATCATCACATTAAACCTTTCCCTTCTTTCTTTTATTTCTTCTGGGGTAAGGTAAGGTCGTGGCTGGTTAAACTGTGGCTGAGATTGTGGTGGTGGATACTGTCTCTGATACTGTGGTGACGTATACTGAGGCCCCTGATACTGCTGACTGTAGAACTGTGAAGAGGGATTTTCTGCCTGAATTTTCATTGTCTGCTTTCCCTTATCAACAGCTGACACCGTCCCAGATTTTTTCTCAAAGACCTTCTGGGGTTTCAGCTTTTTAGGATCTGAAGAGGACTAATCAGTAAGGAAAGTGAACTGTGAAGCTTCTTCTTGAAGGCTGGAGGCTTTATTGAGCAATTTTTCAAATGTCTTGATGGTAAATCCTTTCAAAAGAAAGGCTACCGGTCCATGAATGTTCTTAAGCAGAATCTCAATCGCGTGTTGCTCCTGCAATTGAGGTTCACATTTCATGCTCAAATTCCTCCACCTTAGTATATAATCAACCAGCTTCTCCCCAGGCTTCTGCTTTTCTATAACAAGATCCCCAACTGTAACGTGATGCTGACTGCCTGTAAACCTCTTGACAAACATGTTTTCCAGCTCTGTAAAATTGTGCACTGAACCATTGGGTAAATCTGCATACCAGTCAAAAGCCACCCCTGACAGGCTACTAACAAACTGCCTGAAGAGTAAAGCATCACTTCCTCCAGCGTTGCAACAATTGGCTCGGAAGTACGCTATGTGCTGTCTAGGGTTTTTGGTACCATCAAAAATCTTGAATGAGGGGGGCATAAATCCCTTTGGATAGGGAACTGCATCAAACTCCTCTGGGTAGGGTCTACCCTAAGGGGTATACGACGCACTCTGTGACTCTGCTAATGCCTCCCTCACTTGTCTTTCCACCATCTGCTTTAGCTCTTTTGATTGAGAGGCTTTGATTTCTGGATCTGATTGGTGCTCTTATACAGCCTCAATTATCTGTTTCTTTCCTACCACCTGAACAGACTTGGGTTGAGAAGACTCAACCTGTGCTCGTGGTGGTAAAGGACCCTGGCACTGGAATGATGCCATAGTGGCCATCATTTCCTCTATCTTCTTCTCCATACTTGAGATCTGCTCATCTTTTTATTTTAGCTGTTGTATAAGATGTTGAGTTAAGTCCGGTGCAATGCCTTCCTCAACTACGACGTCCTGTATTCCAGCATCTTCAGCTTGATCATCATGAGCTGATCTCCTTGTTTCCACCATAAGGACATCGGCTACTGCATCATCTAACATGTCATCTTGATCTAAATCAAAGTTTAATGCATCTTCATCCTCCAGATATTTAATGCTATTTTTCAGTTCACCTAGCATCTCCTCTATAGACCTTCCGGAAACATAGTGGGGATCAACGAGAACATATCTTTCATAGTCCATATGATTTGGAGGGTTAATTTCACGTTTCTCCTCTACTTCGGGTTTTTCTTCTATCATCTTTTCAGGTGAAACCACTACCAGAGAAGCAACTTCCTCCTTAGGTCTCCAGATCTTCTTCTCAGCTGATGTTGGAGAGAGTTGGCTTGATGATTCCAACCGCCCTACATCCGGATGAGAAGACGAAGAAGGACCTGTAGAGGGGTGCCTATCTATCCGGGGAGAAGAGTGGACACGAGAGAACCGCTGAACCTTTCTAACTTCTTGAGGTGTTATGGAGGAAGGAGACAACTGACGACTAGTTTTCTGGACAACATACTGAGTACTCTTGGATTTTCTCGACACATCAGTCAAAACAATACTGTCTGTCTTTCTGTGAGATTTTCTCGGTTCCCTAGGGTATCCATCAGTGAGTGCAGAGATTGCAACAGGTTTGAACTTTCTTTTGCTATCTCTTGCCCTCGACTGACTCACTACCCGGGCTCCAGTATTCTTCTGACTCGATGCTTCTTCTTCTATCTTTTCATTAATCATCCTTTTCATATTTCTCAAAAACCTTTCCTTGTTTTGGAATGATTATCTGCACACTCTTGGACTATTGCCCTTACCATATTCTGAATGTGTGTTTCCTTATCTTTGACTGGCTCAGTGACAGACTTTCCAACAGCAATAGGAACTGAACGAGCAATCTTCCTCACATCTTCCTCTCCATCAGCAGCGGAGAGAAGATGGAACCTACTATCACTAAGATGTGGAGAGGTAGGAGGAGTTTGCTCATTCTGACTTGATAGTCCCAATTTTTCCATTCTCCTCTTTGTACGACGATTTTTATTTCTCCTCTGAGTTTTAGTCATAATCGTCGACATGTTAGAAGAGGAACCTATTTCAAACTTGCTTGGAGCACTGAAAGGAGTAACACTGTCTGCTATGACAACTGATTTGAGTTTCTGATCCTGACTAGGCTGTTCAATTCTAGCAAACACTGAGGGCCTAGGGGCTACAGGGGCAGTCTGAGACCCACATCCCAAAGTGAACTCTAGAATAGGCTTCTGGTTTGCAATTTCAGCAGGTGGGACAATAGTGAACTCAGGTCCACTAACAGACAACTGCAAATCCTCAAATCCTTTTCCAAATTTGATTATACTTCCGTCAGCAAAAGGATTGTAGGCCAAGTTCATATTATCCGACAAGGAAAAGATTAGTTTACCCGTCATTTTTCCTAAAATTTAAGAAAAATTTTGAATTAGTCTTTTAAATAAATTATTTTAATTGTAAAAGCTTAATTGACCCAACCAAATAATTCAAGTTTTATCTCATTGCATATATATCGAGTTATATTAAAATATAACTGCAATACATAATGTTGAGATAAGAATGAATATTATTTAGTGTTTCAATTTTCACTTTAAGAATTTGGACCCAGTGCTAAGTCAAACATCAAGCTACAATAAAAATGTAACTGCAACGTTCGAGTTAGCACGTAGGGATTTTATTTTCTGATTATTTAGACAAAACGGTCATTAAAGGAACTTCCCGTCGATATTTTGACGGGGGTCCAAAATAAGACCTCTACAATTTCTTTTAGATACCGGCCAAATTATTCACGAGTGAAATGAATAATATAACCGGCGGAAGAAAGGTAGTTACAACCCATGCCAAGCACAAGTATACTACCGATGTAAGGGTATGAATCACTGCTAAAGATGGAGAGAGGATAGATCCCCAGCGGAGTCGCCAGAAAAACCTTGGTGGGAAAATTTATGTCACTACGCAGATTTTGATTTCTCCTATTTTGTAATCGAATACTGCATTAAGAATAAAGTACAGTCTCGGGAGACTGACACAATATTCTATAATGGATTCAATATCAAAACAGGGTTTTAGAAAATAATATTTCTATAGTCAAACACAATTATATGAATAACATATCATCTTGAGAGATGAACATGAAATTCTGTAGAATGTGTTTAAAAATAGAAATATAGTTTTGAAAAGTTCATCCATCCCTTTATTTAGGTGTAATAAGGAGAATATTGTATCATCTGAAAAGACGAACATAACATTCTTCAAAAACACTCAAAAGAAAGAATGAGTTTTATAAAAGTCATCATTTCTAAAATTGAATATAATAAATAGAATATTATATTACCTGCAAAGATAATAATAATATTCTATAAATATATTTAAAATTAGAAATGAGGTTTTAAAATATGTCTGCGTTCCCAAAGATTTTTCCCTTATTTTATAAAAATAAAACAAGGTTTATTTTAATCTGGGGTTCTCAAATCCCTATAGGGGCAAGCCCCTATAGTTAATTACATCCTAGGAGGGGTACTCCTAAGAAAACTTTCGATTAAAGCAATGATTTCTTACCCTTTGATTACAAAGTAGAAGGCAAGGAAAGAAGTAAGAATTTTCAAGGAGAAAGCTCAACGTTGAACAGTTATTAACGAGTCAAAGGAAGAAAAGTAGGAGGTACCGGATTCTGAGAAGCTCAGAGGCAACCTCAATCTACCCTATGTTGGGCTTTACATTTTAAGAGAGAAATTTTTAGATTTGATTTGACATTTTATTAGAAATTTGGGATTTTATTCCCGAAGGGTGAGGACTTAAGATTCACAAATCTGCCTCAGAACCTAAATCTAATTTGGGTACTACAAAGTAGTGACCCGAACCTGACTAATGCAGTGCAAATCTGGACTTACCCTGGCCTGGATTAGGGAGCCAGCTAACCACCTAGGCGCTTCAAATCTATGTGTCCAGTCTCTTATGAAAGATGAGTAGGGACGTTATTTAAGTTTTGAGGAATCGGGGCCCGACATCTAAGATAAAATCTAATTGACCCCTTTACTTATGTAGGGTAAATGATGCCTGAGAGCATAATGCAATTAAAATTTTTAGACTCTTTTAATTTGTATTTAATGCAATACATGCTAATTGACTTGAATGCATAAAATGATTTATGAAGCAGTTTTAAAATCAGGCTTATAAAATAGATTTTTCCCTAGAGATTGTACAACACCCCTTGACAGAACTGCACCCTAATAGGTCAGGTGGTCTGCCAGAACCCGCAGGCGGGGAGGTGCCTAACAAGGAAGAGAAAGTAATAATATGCTTATGCTGACTCTCGGCGGTCTGAGCTTACTTCTTAGATTCGTTAGAGTTTCTATGTGAGCCTAAAAAAATTTTATTTTAAATTTCAAGTAGAAAAAGTTTATCGTGGTCCTTATCAAAAAACACTCCGATGCGTATCCAGGCTAAAACAAAACACGGCATGCAAGAGTCCTAAAAAAAGCTAGTGCACAAACAATGTAAACACTCAAATTAAATTATCCAAAAAAAATATAATGTCCAATGTCCAGTTTATTTACAACCCAGGGTATGCTGAAAAAGTAAAGTGGCCGGGTACCACTAACAACAAACCCGGATTCTAATCCTAATACTGACGCAAGTGATTTCAAAATGGGATATACTTTTCTTCTTATCTTCATTTCTTCATCTTCTTCTATTCGTCTCCTCATTTCATCTTCTCTTTCTCTACGAGTTCCTTGGATCCGCTACGAGCTCCTTGGGTTCGCCGTGCCTGGATATCCAAATGAAAAGAAACTCATCCCCAAAGAGGTATTTTCTTTTCTCTTTGGATTCCGAGTTGGGTGTGATATCCCACTTTGAATCACTTTCACAACATTTGACTTTAACAAATAATTACATTTACATTACATTCCAGAAAGAAAAAGAAAATCTAAACACACCTGCAAGGTTATCCTAGACATTTATAATAAAACCATTCCCAAGCAGTTATATATTCGCATTTAAATTTATCAGCCACACTTGGCCATGCTCTTTTTAATTTTAAGGGGGCTTATCATTTTCTAAAGCACCTGTAGAAATTTTATGTTAATTTAAATCTTTAATTTGCCCCCTTTTTATTTAGCCCTGCACGAGCATGGCCACCTGCATAAGATTTTGTGAGCATCCAGATCGTTCCTAACCTAGGGGTAATCTATCGCCCATCACATCATATCACAGAGAGCAATAAAAGTAAACAAACACTCAATGTCAATTATACAAGCATGCAATGAAAACCGAGAAAGCCCGTCACACAACAGCAAGAAAGTAAACACCGGCCTAACCTAGAGCTAGAGTCGGTTGTCCTAGCAAACAAATCTAAGTGTGTGCGGTAGGCTGGGTGGTTTGGATATATCCTGAGTTTATTATTAGTTAAAGTAATCTAATTGATTTAAATTGATTTGTTGAAAGGTCAAAGGGAATTTTAGTTCAGATTTAAGTTTTAGTATCTTTACTATTTTGAATTTTGTTTTAGATTGAATTTTGATTGTTAAAGTTGATTAATAGGATTTTGTTATTTAGTCATTTGAATTAACATATTTTCTTTTATATCATTTAATTTAACAACTTACTGAATATTTGACGATTTATTAGACTTTTAGACTACTATATATCTCAATCAATTTTCTTTAAAGATGTTTTATATTATGCTTATAATTGATTTTTGAAAAGACTTTAATGAATATAGTTTAATTTTTAAAGGGCTTTTTATTTTGGATTATGTCTATTTTTTAAATTTGTTCTCATTTTAGGTGTATTTTGTATTCTGAGTTTAGTTTTACTTTTAATGGATTTTATTTAATTATTATTATTTGATTATGAGGTGATTAAAATGTTAATTAAACCCAATTTTAGATTTATGTTCAAGTTGAATCTTTTAGTGGTTGTGTTTGTTGATTATGACTTAATTATTTAAAAGTTATATGATTTTCGTATATTTTTATCCAAGTTATTATTGGTGTGTTTGAATTTTTTTGTTAAATGATCGTTTAAATTTGATTAGCCTAATTAAAGTTATATTTAATAATGAACACTAAGCCTAAGGGGAATGTCACTAAGTTTTCTATGTTCTGTGTTTCTACCCTAAAGTGTGCAGGCATCCTAAGTCTAAGTTCTCTAGGACTCAATCCTTAATTTTTGTCCTTGGACGTCACTAATATTATATGGAATGAAAAGAATTTTGTTATCACTAACCCTTAGGACTTTGCGCACGTGTAAAGAGGTTTAAGGATCTAAAATAAAATAAATAATCCTAATAAAATTGAAGTTGCTACGGGGACCTAGAAGGGAGGAGTTCGCACAAAACACACCACGGCCTCTTAGGGGGCTTTCTAAGTTTTAAGAAAACTTACAACACCGGGGGCTATGACCCGGTGGATTACGCCCATAGCACCTCTACCC
Organism: Dendrobium chrysotoxum; assembly: GCA_019925795.1. Classification (NCBI taxonomy): domain Eukaryota; kingdom Viridiplantae; phylum Streptophyta; class Magnoliopsida; order Asparagales; family Orchidaceae; genus Dendrobium; species Dendrobium chrysotoxum. Next base: position 34,599,388 of record CM034299.1, on the reverse strand, counting down.
GGTTGGATAGAAGCGACTGACACCTTTAATCTGCTTCCTCTTGTTCACTTGATTGGTACCGTTCCTCGCAGTTCATGCAAATAAAGACAAGAAAATAGGAATTAGAAGCACATTTTATAATTAACGACGAAATAATTAAAATTTATTAAAAATATAAAATGTACCTTTCTTCGGGCTTGAAAACCGGCGCAAGCTGTCAACCTTTTAAACAGTTCCCTTTTGAAAGCAGACTATTTGTTTTTCCAAAATTTACCTCGAGGCACAAGAAAGGAGAGTAATAGAAGAAGGAAAAGAGAGGTAGAGAGAGAGAGAGAGAGAGAGAGAGAGTCATTGCTTTCCAACCTTTTCATTTTCTAATAAATACCCAACTAACATACTCTTCAATACTCACACACATGCCACTCCTTACTTCATCCTTTCCACAAAAAACATGTCATACCTTTAATATGAGAATTCGTGCCACATTAACACATGTCACCTTTCAAAACATACACTTATCAAAGCAATTTACTTCTCACACTCCAACCTTTATTTTTCATTTTCACACAATTTACCTTTCCAAAACACACATAAATTCTACCTTTACACATTTCATATTTAATCAGAAACATACACTTTCACTTTACACATACACAATTTCATCTTTTCAAAACATATACTTCCACTTTTACACACAAACTCTACATCTCCACTTTTACACATTGTCTTTCTCAATATACACAAATTCACCAAACACTTTATTTACATAAACACAAAATTCTCTTTTTCAAAGCATTTCACATGTCAGTTCCCAAAAACACACATACCTTCATCTTCCAAAGGAACACACAACTCTCCTTTCAAAGCACACACACACACACTTTATTTCTCACAATGCAACCCTTTCTTTTCATTTTCACACTCTACCTTTCCAAAATACACACACAAATTCCACCTTTCACTTTCAATTTCCACAACTCACACACTTTCCTCTTTCAAAACATACAGTTCCCACAATTTCACTTTTCAAACACATACAAATCCACTTTCCAAACATACACTTACATCTTTCAAAGATCACACAATTCTCCTTTCAAAACACACATACATCACTTCTTTATTTATTCAAAAACACCCACAAGTTCCACTATATATAAACTCCACATCTTCTAAAACACACAAATCCATTTTTCAAACATACACTTCTCACTTCTCCAAAATTGTACAAAAGGCTTTTCAAAACTATACACATTTTTACCTTTCTAAAGCATACAAACACATTTTTACAATTCGTATATTTCACTAGTTAAAGCTCACGCACATACACTCTTTCTTTTCCACATTTGTATGCTTCAATTTACATAAAATGCACACTTTACTATTTAAAGATCACACACACCACCTTTCGTGTTGCAACATACATTTTCATTTTCCAAGACTTCCCAAAAGGCATACTTTACTATTTCCAAAACTCAAGCAAAACTTTCCAAAGAACACAAAGCAAAATCACTTTTGGATCTACGCCACACTCATATGACTATTCTCCAATTTCTTTCCTAAAATACTTAATAAAAGACTCTTAATACTAAAAAAAAAAGTCTTCTAATATGTTTCAATCTTACTTAGCATATGTGTACTCTCCAATTCATTTAACCAACATAAAATAGATGAATGTGTGAATGCATTTTTAATTAGGACATGAATGACTTATTTCAAACAGCAAGAATCTAATACATATGCATAACCCAATGAAACTATACTTAATGCATACGTACATATGTAAAAATAAGAAATAAATTTATGAGTGTAAAAATGCAAAGAGAAGTATACATAAATGTGGGGTCTCTGTTTACATCCCAAAAAAAAATGATTCTTTAAAACAAGAATATCATCTCCATTTTATAATTTCAATATTTGACCAAAGGAAATTACACATGACTTATATCATATATATATTCATCCAATACTAGAGAACTCAAGTCGGAGAGGTTCGATCCCAAGTTAAAAGATGAATCTATCATTGAAGTTTTATTTGTGCAAATCTGTTAAAGTCAACACATGTATATATGATAAATTGTGGCAAGTAAAAGCAATTCCTGCATGACATATTTTCCATGAATGCTAATTCTTAACAGTTATAATCTTGATATATTTCACTCAATAACAACAAAGGCCTATGAGATATCTCATATAAGTGAATGGAGGTGTTAGCAAATTACTGTAATCGAGTAAACTGATGCCAGAATGCAACAATCATAACCATTTTATTTTGATTTCAGCCAACCAATAATCGATATTGAGCATTTGCTGTAGGGATTTTAGAATGAAGGAGAGGAAGAAGGATAAGAGGAAAGAAGATGGAGAAGAGAAAATTGAGGAAGAGGAAGCAAGAAGAAGTAGACCTGAACTCAGTTGAGGCAAGAGAAATCAGATCGGCTTCCTTGGGGCGGAACAGACCGGTTAGGGATGGGGCTTTGGTCGGAAATCGGCGGGAGAGGAGACGTAGCCTGGGGGTTTCGCCTGGGTTGAGCGAACTGGGAGCACGGTCCTTGCTTGGGGCTTCTTCCGTGAGAGAGAGCAATGGAGGGTTTGTGAACTGTAGCGTTTTTTGCGAACTGTTGAGGCGAGGGCCGGGAGAGCTTCTGCGAATTGGGAAGAGGGAGTCTTGGAGGGATTTCGCGAAATGCCAGGGAGATGGGGGGTTTCGATTCCGCCAGATAGAGAGACTGGGGTGTTCGGGTTCGTTTTTTTTTGCGAACTGCCCAGAGAGTGGGGGAGGCAGGTTTTGCGAATTAGAAGGAGAGTGGGAGTCGGGCAGTTAGACCAGCCCTAACCGAGCTCTCATCTCTCTTTTAATTCAAATCGATGGCTAGGATCGATTAACGCTTTTAAGAGAGATTTAATGGATGAGATTGAATTTAAATTTTAGAGGAGATTGGAGAAATGATTTTGGATGCATAGAGTTGAATCAGATTTATTAGAGTTAAATTTGAGTTTAGTTGATCGAGTCGATTTGAGCTAATCGAAGTCGCTGACGTTAATTTAAACTTGAGTCGAATCTATTTAACTTGATACTGCATTGATTCGCATCGACATGTTTTGATCGACGTCAATTTGTCTTTAATCATTTCGAGACGAGTTAGTTTAATTCAAATTATGTTTAAATTGAGTGATTTCAAATAGATTGATGTCGATTTGATCAAATTAGGTTCAATTAAAGTTGAATTTAATGATTTTGATTTTTATTAATTTCAAATGATTTTAGATTGATTTGGGTTGAGTTATCAAGTCGAGTCGATGCTACGTCACTAGGTGTCCACCTAAGGGGAAATCCTGTGGGCGACGTCTACACTAGGCTACGAAGACCTAGGTGCTAGAGTTGATTCGAGGAGATTGACCTCGAATAATGAGGTCAACATATATCATGCTCTATACATAGCCACTCAATTTAAATATTTCTCTTTCATTCATTTCAACTTCTAAGTAGAATGGATGTCTCTTATTATTCATTTGAGTAGGTGATATAATTTTATTACCTCCCAAGTCTTAATGTCTCTTCAAGTTATAAAATAAAGCTAATAATGACCCTTTTAGAGGACATATATTCTGACTCTTATGCATCCCAACAGATAAATTCGTAAAATTCTGATCTATATAACTCTCACGATACAGATTTCAAATAATTCTGAGAATAGAATATGCATATAATATCAAAATAGGCCTGTAGGCACCAGAATGTGCATTTAGCACAAGAATGTAAATTTAGCGTCTGAACTGAACTTCCTCCATCCACACCTAAACTCACCTGAATCACACAATTCAATCAGATAAACACATAATTCACTACACTGCAGTAATTAAAATAGAAATGAACTCATTTTAGAATTTTACAAAATTTTAGAACGTTAAGTAGCATAATACACTATTGTGCATATATTTACTATTTTAGATTGTAACCAAATTACTAGAGATTATTTAGAATACTATTTAAATAGTTTAATTGTATCAAAATATTGTTTTTTAGAGTTAGAATTATTTTCTAATCAATTAAAATAGCATTATTCCCAAAATCCCAAGTGTAAAATTTCTAGAAAAATACCTAAATGTTCAAATAATTGTCTCTATAACATATAAAGTTACAAGATAAAAGTTTTAGAGATGTAAAGTTATCCTCATTTTTCAACAGCGAAAATAGAAATTAAACCAAAAAATTCTACAAATTTTCATATTTTTAAAAACTAAGATTGGCAAAATATCACCTACCTCAATCTGAGCAACCTTCAAAATATGAGTCATTAGCTGAAAATGATCTGAAGCAGCCCAAATCCAATATTCTCTCTCTAGCCAGCAACCACCTTAGGATAAAACAAATGGAATTTTTTTTGGAAAATAATATTTTCTTATTAAAATTCAGCATAGCGCTGCGGTGCCCGACACGACACTACCTTAAAGAGTCCACAGCGCGCAACTCTGCCCCATCACCGCCGCGTTGATTTATTTTCCAAATTTCCCGAGAGCATAGGCATCAGAGCACCGCCAACCCCAGCACTACAACGACCTAGGGGAAAATTCAAATTTTTCCAAACATGCAAATAGACTCCCATGACCCATTTTAGAACATATACAAACTATCACATACTCATAGAAAATTCCCAGACATGAAAAAGGGTTCAAATGCAGAAATTTAATGAATTACTTTAGTGGGTCAAAATGGATTGAACGGTACACTGACTTTCCAAGTGTAACAATTCTTTATGCCAATTGTGTGCAAGAATGTCTCTAGACAAACACCCAAAATAATAAATCTATAGATGCAAGATAAAGGTTTTTAATCCAACACTTGCATTAATGTAAATTTTGGACTTGCTAGCTGATCTGAAACTTCTACTCCATATATTTTAATGAACATACATTCAATATATTAGTGAGAAGAATATAAACAACAACCTTCAAAACAATAAATTATGCTGTAAATTTTCAACAGCTAATTAGAGAAAAGTATATTAAAAGATTTAAAACATTCTACAAATAATGTATCTATGCTGCTTCAAAAAAACAGTCAAGTGCTAAGAACTACTTTCATACACTTTTGAAAAATTAGGGCATTCATAGGTATGCTAAATTTAAAGATATATGAAATAACTCGTTTAGAAAATCATATATGATGAAAAGTTTATAGAATGATATAGTTTAGGTGTTACCCAAGGTACTGTTGCGACTTATGGCCAGTGAGGGGTTGCGCTTGGAGTGTAGAAGCATGAGCAGATGAATAGCGATGGCAAATTTGATGGTGTTGAGGGATTCTGTGGCAATGGTGGATTCGACATCGGGTTGAGCGAGTCAGCCGCAAATGCTCTCTGAATAGAGCTCTCGGACGAGCAAACAAAGAACATAAGGGAAGGAATTAAGCAAAATGTGTTAATTAGGGAAAGAATTGGATGTAATAAGTGTGGTATTAGCAGCAGTGAGAACCGCTATCTATACCACTCTATAGCGACGATTTGCAAACTTTCGCTATTAACTGCTGTTGAAATATCATATTTTTGATAGTGAACTTTGAAATTCATGCTGGACTATCATATCTGTAATAATGACAAAAGGATAAATGGAGGCATACACAAGGAAATTAGTTTTAATGTAGATATGAGTCAAAAAATTAAAATTATATAAATGACTAATATTGGTGCTATAGTGGTATGACATGAATAATTGAATTTATATAGAAACTCCAATGATTATGTCATTAATTTTTGCTTAATCAACGTTGATCAACGAGTCAATACTAATCACCGTACAATTGAGTGGTAAAATAACTTATTTGCGTGAAGATTTGTTGAGTATGAATCTTAAAGTCCTAGATTAAGATGATTGGCATCAAACAATAACCTTTTTTATTTTTTCATTAATAACCCTTCAAATTTATTTATTTATTTATAACAATTACAAAACTACTTTTTTCACCATAGATGATTCATTGTATAAATTATTTTATCCTTTTTGGCAAAATTGAAGATGATTACATTATGTTTCTTTTATGATTGTGTTATGAATTTGAACCTTCATATAGTATTCTCTCAACAATGTAGATTAACCAATTCAAAATGAGCAAATCAACCTATCATGTGCTTTAGCAAATATTTAAGTTGTCAAAGCAATATCATAATCATTTGAGAATTGCAACATAAAAATTGAGAGAACAATTAGGTTAATCCAACTTTTTTTTGTAATTTATTGTTAGGCATAATTAAAGCAAAATTGTGGGTCCAAGGGTGAATATAGATAACCTAGCCCTCACAAAAGTTTTTAAAATTTATCTAAAATAGCTTAAAACAACATAAAGTCTAAATCTACACTTAGAATAATGGAACTTTGATGCAGAAGCCCCTATACTTACGACATGTCTCAAGTTATTGTATAACTTAGTATAATGTATAATGTATATTGCCCCTATACTTACGAGATGCATGAGCTTACTTTGGAGGTAATATTCAGCATGGATGATAATTTTGAAGCTTCACCAAATGTAAGATTTTTGAAAGAGTTACTATTTGCACTATTAATCCTCCATATAGATAAAAGGTTTATGTGATTTAAACTTGTAAGTTTATAGTGGATATAATAATCCATTGCACTAGGCTCCCCTCAATATCAATGCATACAATGTCAAGCCTTTATTTAGTATGTGGGGTCAACTATAAGAGTCTTTTTTCTCAATTGTGTACTCTTAAGAGTCAAATTCTCATTTAAATCTAATAAAAATATCATTTCTAATATTGAAGTATTCAAAGCATATCATTTTAAAAAAGTGATTTAATATTATGAAATATTAAACATAAATATTAATTCAAGATATAACTTTTAAAATCTTTGGATAACCTTCTCAATATCTTGCTGATTCGTACACTTTTATATGTAATACCAATGAATTACTAATAAATTAGATTCTTGAATATCCTCTTTAGGGGCTTTTTGGTAACAAGTAGGATTTAACTTTAGTGGGATTTCGTAAATTCAATAAATCCAGATTTAGTAAATTCTGAGTGTGTTGAATCTTAAAAATTATTTGGCATGATAACTACTAAATCCTGTGAAATTGTTTGACAATATAATCTAGGATTTAAGGCGGTTATTTATTTAAAATTCAAATTTAATTTATAATTTAAATAATAGTTAATTATTAATTTTAATTTTAATTACCTTCAATAAGTTATAATTGTAAATAATACAATTAGAAGCTAATTTAATTATTAAATAATTCAATTGTATATGTAAGTATTATTCAAATAGCTTTTAATTATTAAATATACTATTAATTATCTAATTAATTATTTAAGTACCCTATTACTAACTAATTAAAATGGTAATAATTACTTAATATTTAATTAATTTTGCAATTATTAATTATTTAGGTTGTCTAGGGTTTGCTTTTTTCTCTTCTTCATTTGCTCGGTCGTGTGAGGTAGAGTTTCGAACCTGTCGTTAAAAGCTTTTTGCCTGCTTTGACAATGTTCCCATTTCACGTCCGATCAAAAGTCACGACAAATAAATAATGTTCTTCCTTCGCCTCCTTCGATGATGACAAGAGCTCGCTCTCTGCAACGGTAACCATCTTTCTCCCCTTTCGCGTGCTTCTTTGGCCAAATCATGTAAATCCGTTGATCCATATGATTTAATAAATTTGTGATTTATGGTAAAAGGGGAAAATGAATGATTTTTAATTCACCACAAGATTTAAGATGTCCATTTTTCCTATTTAGCGTGATTTACCGTAAATCCTATCTCAAATCAAATACCAAAAAAGCCTCTTAATCTTATAAAATTAGACTACGATAATTAATAAAAAGAACTAATCAGATGGAGAGACTCTTTACTTAAAATATATATATATTTTTAATTTGGATATCATAGATTTACCTCAAAATAAATTGCTTTTGAAATAGACAATCTATATTATTTTTTCACTAATGAGTTTTGTTCTAAGAAGTGTATATATTATTAAAAATTCATGAAAATGTCTAAAGGTCAAATAAATTCTTGTCTACCATAGGCTTCCAAATTAATGGTTAATTTTTCTCTCGTTGCTTGCAAGGCGATTCAAATAAGCTTCTAACCCTAAAAATACAGCTATTAATCATCATAAATACATGCGCCTAAAATAATAATAATAAAACAAAACAAAACGGCTTTTTAGAAATCTGACTCGCGCCTCTGCCCTTACTCCGCAAAGCTCCATCACTACCGCTCGGGATGGCGGCCCCACATTGATGTCAAACCGCCAAATGCCGCCGTCCGACGAAGAAACCGCGCCCGACGGCTTTCTTCGGCTGACCCTTTCCATGCTCACCGCTTCAACAGCCTGTTCTATAAACGAGAGAGAGAGAGAGAGAGAGAGAGAGAGAGAGAGAGAGAGAGAGAGAGAGAGGATTCTTGGGCATTAAAAATTGGAGTTCTTTCGACATCGCTCTTTCGATCTGAGTTTGGTCGGTTCTGATCGATTGGCATTAAAAATTGGAGTCCTGGTATGTGGGATTGTTACCTGTTTCACTATGGTTAAGGTCTTGCTGCATTTTGTTTCCATTTAAAGATGCTGTTGAAAATAGAAATATTTCTTTTGTGGATTGATGTGTTCGTTTGCTTATTTTCTTAGGGGATTTTTGGAGAACTGCCTCTTTAGTTTTATTTCGTTTCAGATGAGAATAGGGAAGTAGTTGAATGATCCTTCTTATGAAGAAGAAGATGATTTTGATGAGATCAGCTTTCGGGGAGGGGAGGCCTTTTTTTTTTCTATTTTTTATCAGTCTGTTGTAGGAAGTAAAAACTGCTCAATTTGTAACGTGAATTTATCGCTTTTGATATGAGATTTCCTGGTCAAGGTTTCTGTTTACGATTGTTCTTAGTGCGAAGTTGTCAAGAGGAGAATCGTGCTCTATGGGGCTGTTTGGCTACAAGTAGGATTTACTTCAAGTAGGGCTTGGTAAATTCTCGAAGTGTTCAATCATGACAATTGTTTGGTAATATAGAAGTTAAATGAATGTAATTAGATGCGCAATGAAGAGAGTGGTGTAAATGTCTTAAATCGTACTTCTCCATGGATACGCTAAATCCTAAATTTAGCCTTGATATATCATGAAAAATTATCTTGATCGGGCACGAATCTCGAGGCAAAAATCATGTTGGAAACTTCAAAAATTAATTCAGAGACCATCTGAACTCCGATTTCAGCAAACTTATAGTCGAACTGAGCGCCTCGGAAATACGAATCCAACGACACCAAATTCGACTCAATCCGAGCCCAAATGAGTCCAAATCAAGTACTCGAAGCACTGTTGGAAGCATCGAACAGCAATTTGGGTTACCAAACGGTCTCCGATTTTGACGAGCTTATAGTCGAATCAAGCGGCTCGACGAGACGAATCCAACGAGCCCAAGATCGCAGAATTCTGATACCATTAAGACTTTAAAATGCTCAATAAACGGTTCACGATCAAGGGATTCAATATCAGCCGTTCATCCGGATCACTCCTTATTTGCCCCTGATCCCTCATCTATTTACGGGCTATGCCACTCCAGAAAAACTATAAATAGCCCCTCATTTCCCTTAAGAGGGGACCCAAGCCAAGAAGAGAAGAAGAAGAGAAGAGAAGTCTAGGAGGGAACAGCTCCTCCTCGACCACCGCCGGAACACCGCCGGAACACCACCGAGGCACCACCGGGCGCCCGAGGGACGCCGGAGCTCTGCCCGACGCCGGAGCAACATCGGAATTCTGCCCGACGCCAGAATTCTACCCGACGCCCGAGTGACGCCAGACTTCTTTCCAAGTGACGCCGAAATTCTGTCGGACACCCAAGTGACGTCTGAACTCTGCTTGGCCTTGTAACCGATACTCATTGTAATCTGATCGTCCTGAATCTAAAGGACGAATCAGTCTCTTGTATTTCATACAACACTAGTGGATTTATTTCAACTGGGCGTGACCCCGTGATTTTTCCCTTTTTCAGGGCTTTCCACGTAAAAATCCTGGTGTTCTTTCATTCTTCTGTTTGTGTGCTGGATATACGTACAACGCTGAGACGAAAATTTAAACTCTATCGCCGCGTATATTTGAGTCCGCAACAGTTTGGCGCCGTCTGTGGGAAACTTATCCCACAACTTCAAGTATTGCTACGATGGTCAATAGGCGCAGCAGTCGCATTATTGGAGCTTCTCGCTCCAACTCCCACCAGTCCAGAAATCAGTCTATAAATCATAGACGCTCGGTATCTGCCTCTTTCTACCCCGGGGGGCAAAACGCACCTGGAGAAGGGACCTCAGGACCCTCCTTAGAAGAGAGAATTTGAAAGATGGAAGAATCTCAAAACGAGATCCTACAACTCCTGCGAGAGACTCGACAACCGACCCTAGCACCTCAGGAGGAGGTTCTTCTCCCTCGAGATCCACCACGTGTTGAAGCTGTTCAAATCGAACATCTTCAAGCCGAGATTCCTCTTCCTCCACCCAGGAGGCGTTCGCAGTCACATCAAGAGAACGAGCTGGCTGATACAACAAGTTCTACCCATCCTCCACACACAGGTCGGCAACCTCGTATTCCTTTGGACCTCCCCAAAGAGTTAGCCCGACCACACATTGCTGAGCTCCCTCGCAATGCCCTTCGCCACGAACTACGACAATTGGTCCGAGAAGAGTTCCCTGCAGGAGGCATAAGGCAACCCCTTTGTCAGTGGGACTTGCAGGAGTCATCACCCTTTATAGAAGCTATTCTTCAACACCCTATTCCGGCAGGATTTAAACTACCAAGTATCGATTCCTACGATGGGACATCTGACCCGTACGAGCACATCGATCATTACCGAACTATCATGCATATCCAGCGAGCATCTGATGCACTCCTCTGCCAGGTTTTTCCTGCTACACTCAAAGGACAGGTGCAAACATGGTTCTATTCTCTTCCATCCGGAACGATCCCTTCATTCGTCAAATTGGCCAAAGCCTTTGTTGAACAGTTTGTAGCCAATCGAAGAATTACTAAGGATTCTTCCCACCTCTCCGGGATTCGTCAAAATGAGGAAGAATCGTTAAAGGAGTATTTTCAGCGGTTTTCCACCGAGGCTCGACAGATTTCGGGAGTGGACCCAGAACTGCTCCGAGGAGTCTTCCTTGGAGGCCTTCGTCCTGGTCCTTTTTATTCGGCACTCATGCGGGACACAGTTCATTCATATGCCGATCTGATCCATCGTATGGAGGCACAAATATCAGCAGATGAAGCTATTAATGCCCACATGAAGCAATTTGAGCAAACTCCTGGAAAGCGCAAAAACGCCCCTATAATAGAGGAGTCATTTTCACAACGAAAGAAAAATTCATCTCCTAGACCCCCAGTACCACAACACGAGTTCCGACATGAAAAAGAGTATACGCCTCTCAATGCAACTCGAACCAACATACTAATGGCCATTCGAGATAAAGAAAATATCAAATGGCCTAATTCTTTGAAGCCAAATGTTGGGAACCAGGAGCAATATTGTTATTTCCACCGTAGTCGTGGACACACTACTGAAGCCTGCAAGCAGCTCAAGGATGAGATCGAGAGGTTGATCCGACAAGGATATCTTCGACAATTCATCCAAAACTCACCTGCTCGAGATGAAACTGGTCCAACTGGGGGGCAAAATCAACAATAACAAAGACAACAGTTGAATAATATTCAAATGGTTGGCGAGATTGAATGACCATGCACTTTGTGTAGTTGTATTAGTAATACTACTTGTTATGTGTCATCGTGTATCTCTTCTATGATAAGTAGAATGTCACTCTAATGTCCTTAGTATTTCTACCAAGTCAAATGATATGGTTGTCCCTATATGTATCTCTTATATTATACAAGGGAACTATTATAATATAATGTGTTGTTCGTCCAGTTCTGATATTGTTTCTTTCTTTAAAAAGAATACAAATGACAATGAAAAACTACTGACAAATATAATCTCTTTATCCATGATCTGAGAAATACGCAGTCTTTATTGCATCTCAATCACTGGAAGATCAATCCCAGGGGGATTCGATCCGGCCTCTTCCATACAGGTTAACGTCATCGAGCAATGGCTCCGACATACAACCTCGAATAGGTCTCACATCCTTGGTGGATTCTCTCGGCCTCTTCCATACAGGTTAACGTCGTCGAGCAATGGCTCTGACATACAACCTCGGATAGGTCTCACATCCTTGGTGGATTCTCTCGGCCTCTTCCATACAGGTTAACGTCGTCGAGCAATAGCTCCGACATACAACCTCGGATAGGTCTCACATCCTTGGTGGATTCTCTCGACCTCTCCTATACAGGTTAACGTCGTCGAGCAAAGGCTCCGACATACAACCTCGGATAGGTCTCACATCTTTGGTGGATTCTCTCGACCTCTTCCATATAGGTTAACGATATTGAGCAGGGCTCTGACATACAACCTCATATAGGTCAAACGCCATAGGAGGATGTCTTGTATCTCAATCATTGGAAGACCATTCCTAGGGAGATTTAATCTAACATCTTCCCTTAACATCATCAAGCAAAAGCTTTTTGACTTACAATCTCAGATATATCAAAACATGTCTTACAGATGCAATAACAATTCAGCTCTCTCTAATGGACAAATTTTCATATACAATATCATTGGAGTTACATAAATTCATATTCAAATGTACATTTCTTCCCATTAGAAGTTGAAATCAAAAAGTACATTGGCATCATTCGTACAAGCTGCTATTATCAAGCAAGAAGAAACTTCAAAATGGTCAAAAATCCTTAGTGGATTTAATTGACCTATTCTTTATTATGCATTCAAGTATCTCGTACAACTTCTTCTTCCAAGAAAAGATGTAACCTGATCATCATCATGCCTCCACTCAGTTTACACAATAAGTATATCGCCCGACTACTAACATAGCACATTGCTTTGACCCCTTGACTCAGGGATATCTGATGTCGACATACTTCAGTTTGGATACATATTGCCTTGGCAGAATGACACTTGTCATCATCAGCCCTTCGCCTGATGTTTATCGGCGGCTCTTTACTTCATATCAGCCATTATCGGCTTCTCGTTCAATTGCTGATAGCATCACCCTTGAACTCTCTCCTTATGCTTCCCACTTAGTCGTTGACTGCCAACAGACTTCCACCCGATCGTCCGTCAGCGACGAACTTCCGTTAAAGTAGCATCGAAATTCTATTCGACGCTGAGCTTCCTCCCGTTGAAGGACTTCTGCACATCACGGGACTTTCGTCGGAATTCTAACAGATGTTGAGACTTCTACCCGACACCAAGTTTTTACCCGTTGTGGGACTTCTTCCCGCCGACGGATTTTCGTCGGAGTTCTACCCGACGCCGTACTTCTTCCCGACGTCGAACTTCTGCCCGTTATCGGATGTTTGTCGGGCTTCTACCCGACACCGAATTTCTACCTGTCGTGGGACTTCTTCCCGCCGATGGATTTTCGTCGGAGTTCTACCCGACGATGTACTTCTACCCGACGACGTACTTCTTCTCGACGTCTGACTTCCGACCATCTTCAGGCTCCCTCCGACTAACATCTCACCTCCACATGATCTCTTAAAGGAGAGAAATTCTAACTCCCATTCCGCTTCCCTTCCTAAAAAGGGGAAGCGGCTAACTTCTGCGCAAAGGGAGGGGCGCCGAGTCAAGTAGGGAAAGTCACCTACTAAAAAACGGCGGAAAGCCTCAAAATGCCAGAAACTAGAGGGGAGAAGAGAGGAATACTCTAACTTCTGCGCAAAAGGAGGGGCGCCGAGTCAAGTAGGGAAAGTCACCTACTCAAAAACGGCGGAAAGCCTCAAAATGCCAGAAACTATAGGGGAGAAGAGAGGAATACTCTAACTTCTGCGCAAAAGGAGGGGCACCGAGTCAAGTAGGGAAAGTCACCTACTCAAAAACAGCGGAATGCCTCAAAATGCCAGAAGCTAGAGGGGAGAAGAGAGGAACACGCTAACTTCTGCGCAAAGAGAGGGGCGCCGAGTCAAGTAGGGAAAGTCACCTACTTAAAAACAGCGGAATGCCTCAAAATGCCAAAAGCTAGGAGGAGAAAGGGAGAAGGGGGGAGTTTCTCCTAGGCCCTGGGGGGTCTATTTATAGTATTTTTGAAGGGGGGAGGATTCCAAAATTTTATTAAATTCCCTGAATTTTTTCAAATTTTTTGGAATTTTTTGAGATTTTTTCAAAATTTTTTGGACCCACCACATTAAAAAAAAAAAAAAAATTAAAACCGGCCAGCGGTTTCCTAACCGCCGGCCAAACGGCTCGGCCAAAAGGCGCGGCCAGGCGCGGGCTCAGGCGCGGGCCAGGCGGGCCACGTGAGCGGGCCCAGGGGCGGGCCAGGTGCGGTTCCGCGCCACCGCCGCGAAGGCGGCTGCTGGCCGGACGGTTCGGCCGTCTACGCGTTCCCGGGCTCAGATTTTTGGCCCGGACGGTCCAAATTGGATATTTTTGGGGTCCCCGGACACGTTTTTCGACGTTCCGGACTCAATTTTGACACTTTCGGAGCTCAACGAGGCCTCTATGATTGGATTTGAGCAAAATAATGTGTTTTGAAACGCAAATTTTGGCGATTCGACCAATGCAAAATATCGAGACCAATATTTTTGGACTCCTGGAGCTTCGACGTCCAAAAATAGGGGGGCAACTGATATATCTTCGAAAAATTATCTTGATCGGGCACGAATCTCGAGGCAAAAATCATGTTGGAAACTTCAAAAATTAATTCAGAGACCATCTGAACTCCGATTTCAGCAAACTTATAGTCGAACTGAGCGTCTCGGAAATACGAATCCAACGACACCAAATTCGACTCAATCCGAGCCCAAATGAGTCCAAATCAAGTACCCGAAGCGCTGTTGGAAGCATCGAGCAGCAATTTGGGTTACCAAACGGTCTCCGATTTTGACGAGCTTATAGTCGAATCGAGCGGCTCGACGAGACGAATCCAACGAGCCCAAGATCACAGAATTCTGATACCATTAAGACCTTAAAATGCTCAATAAACGGTTCACGATCAAGGGATTCAATATCAGCCGTTCATCCGGATCACTCCTTATTTGCCCCTGATCCCTCATCTATTTACGGGCTATGCCACTCCAGAAAAACTATAAATAGCCCCTCATTTCCCTTAAGAGGGGACCCAAGCCAAGAAGAGAAGAAGAAGAGAAGAGAAGTCTAGGAGGGAACAGCTCCTCCTCGACCACCGCCGGAACACCCCCGGAACTTCGCCGGAACTCCGCCGGAACACCACCGAGGCACCACCGGGTGCCCGAGGGACGCCGGAGCTCTGCCCGACGCCGGAGCAACATCGGAATTCTGCCCGACGCCAGAATTCTACCCGACGCCCGAGTGACACCAGACTTCTTTCCAAGTGACGCCGGAATTCTGCCGGACACCCAAGTGACGTCGGATCTCTGCTTGGCCTTGTAACCGATACTCATTGTAATCTGATCGTCCTGAATCTAAAGGACGAATCAGTCTCGTGTATTTCATACAACACTAGTGGAATTATTTCAACTGGGCGTGGCCCCGTGGTTTTTCCCTTTTTCAGGGCTTTCCACGTAAAAATCCTGGTGTTCTTTCATTCTTCTGTTTGTGTGCTGGATATACGTACAACGCTGAGACGGAAATTTAAACTCTATCGCCGCGTATATTTGAGTCCGCAACAAGCCTAAAACTGAAAAAAAGGGATTCAAGAAGATGGTAGAACTTATATAGCTTAGAGAACTATTTGACAAGATTTAATATAAATTCTAGCTACATCTTGACTAAGGCTTCGTTTGGGACAACTTTCTTAATGTTTTGTAAAATTGCTGTAGAAAAGGTAATTTTTTAAAACTATTGTAGAAAGCAGTTCCATAGTACAAAATATTTTGAAAGCAGCAAAAAAATAATGGTCAAATAAAAATTATGGTTGCGGCCTGAAAAATAAAATAATAAAAAAATTGGCTCAACTAAAGCCTAAATCTTGCAACCAAACAACCCCTATACTAATTTGTTATTAATGACTAATTAGATGGATTTTTGTAAGGTTAAGCTTGAGAAGGGATTAAGTTTGGTGTAGCCAGATAAGTAGTGATTAAGGCTTCGTTTGGAACAGCTTTCATACTATTTTTTTTTCAGATCGCAGTCATAGTTTCTATCTGGCCACTTTTTTTTCGCTGCTTTCAAGAAATTTTTGTGCTAGGAAACTACTTTCTATAACAGCTTTATATCACCTTTATAAGAAGTTGCGGCCGTCCCAAACGGGCCCAAAGTTGCTTTATCAAAATGTAGGCCAAAATTATGAGATTGGCTAATTATTTTTTAATTTAAGATGTTGATTATACATAGTTTAAATTATTCAACTTTCAAAGCAATAAGCAATTTTGAGTTCAAAATGCTGATCATCTCCTTTTCTACCATAGATGAATAGACCAGACTAGTTTTTGCCAACCAATAGCTTTGTCTTTTGATAGAAAAAAAATAGTCTCTATTAATTAAGAAATGCGGTAATTGAATTTAACAAAGCATCTGCACATCTTTAGCAGAAGCTAGCTCTTTCCATTCTCTCTCATGTTAACTTGTATAGCCTAATTTTTATCCTATGAAGAAAATGCTTTTTACAATTTATTAGGGGTGGGAAGCCCCCTCCTAGGAGTCCAGAGTGAAGCCTTTGAAAGGTTTCTAATATTTGTGGATTATTTTATTATGTGTATTTTTAGAATTTTTTTGTATTTTTAACAGCTTCAAGTTTCTTCACAAAGAGTGGGGTTCCATCTTTATGCACTATCAACGAAACTAGAGCTATAGTTCTACTCCACAAGCAAAGCATAGTGAACATGTTGAACCATAAATTGGGTAAAATATATAAAATCTTTGTGTTTTGTGCATTGAACTTCTTTTCTATTTTCTGTTATTTTAGTTCCCTATGTTTGAGTATATTTTGTCTATTACCCAACATCTTAGGCAAAGATGTAACCTTTCATAATTCCCCTTCTTGAATTTACCTGCTAGGTTGGCTTTATTGATTAGAAGAAATAGTAGCTGTAATTAGTATCAACTTATATAGTGCATATTAGTAGATCATATCTTTTGCTACCTATATATATATATATATTTGAAACTCGAATCAAAATCCAATTTATGTTTCTCTTTTCTCGTTTCTTTGCAGAATCAGAAGCTTTATTTTGGGGAAATTATGATATAGGTTTCTTTACATACCTCTTAAAAAACTAAGTAGGATGGCAACTAGTAAATCTCATTCATGGTGGTGGAACAGCTATATCAGTCCAAGAAATTCAAAATGGTTGTCTGAAAGTCTTCAAGGTAAGAGTTACAATGAATATCTATTATCTTTATTTATTGACAGGCTTCCAGAGGTGGTATATTGTGTATCATCTAATTGAAATGAAATTCTGCAACTTTCCACTTATTAATTTAAGACTTAATATGTTATATTTGATTGATCTACATGATTTTTAACGACATTGTATTATTTTTTGCTTCAGAGACTGATCGCTTGGTTAATGAAACGCTGAAACTGATTGAAGAGGATGGTGATTCATTTGCAAAAAAGGCTCAGATGTACTACCAGAGGCGACCTGAGTTAATCGCCCATGTTGGGGACTTTTACCGCATGTACCGTGCTCTTGCAGAGCGGTATGATCATGTAATTAGTGATATCGCCAAGAATATTCCCACTGAACTCCAATCTCAAGGTTCAGTTAATGGTTCTGAATTTGGCACAGAAGCAACTTCACTATCTGTAACTTCCTCCCCAGACCGAACATCAGAACATAAGCTGAACTATCTCAAGCCACATTGGAAGTCTTCAAGCTTTGAATTATTCCTTGGGAATGGGGAAAGATATGATCGCTCTAAAAAGGGTTGTGATGAGTCATCATCAGAATCTAGTTCTTACTGTGATAATGGCAATGTTATAGATGATTTTGAGAACTCTTCTAAGCTGGAAGAAAGGATAATTGAATTGGAGCAAGAGCTTTGTGAAGCAAGGGATAAACTTCACAAATATAAGAATGGACACGAAGAACAGTGTGAATATTTGGTTAACAATGAACATTTAGATTTATCTTTGACAACTTCATCCTTTGATAACCAACCTGTAGTTGCTAATAAGATCTTCATGGAATTGGTAAAACAAATTGAAAGATTTCAAGCAGATTTACCGGATGGTAAAGAAGAGGTTGAAAATCTCAAAAATGCAATGGAGGCTGCTGCTAATCAGTTCAAGATTGAAATTTCGTGCAGGAACAATATTATTATGAAGTACAAGACATGGCTTGATGAGGTATTGAAAAAGTTTGGGCAAGTTAATTCATCTCCTTATGCTAAGCTTAAAAGTGTCATTGCTGAAGAAAAAGATGAAGCTGAGCAGATTTCAGAACACAAATCAAGCCTAGAGATCAGAACTGTGGAGCAAGAGGACATGATTAAGGAACCGAAGGCCTTGGCGACGCAATCTTCTAATCCGCTTCTAGAAGAGAAGTCTTTGCTGGAAGCTAAACTTTCCAGACTTATGGCCTCAAGCAGTTCCTACGAGTCAAAGATTCAGTTTTTTGAGGAACGGGTAAAGCAGTTAGAGGCTGAGAATAGTAAAGTATGCACGGAGAGTGAGAAGCAGATAAGTGAACTAAATCAAAATCTTTATAAATTTAAGATGAAAGTTGACATGTTGACATTAGAGAAAGAGGAGCTCAATGCTGAAGTGATCAGGCTTATTGAGGATATTGAAACTTGGGATGATGAGTCTCGTAAGATTGATGAACAACTGCGTGAGCTGCAATTAGAGCATGAGAAGCTAATCCAAGAAGTTGAGGATGCACGAAAAGCCTCAATGGAGCTAACAAATAGAGTAAGGGAGCTTGAAGAAGAGGTGGAAATGCAGAGGGGAGTGATTATTGATTGTGCCGAGGGGAAGAGGGAGGCTATCAGGCATCTTTGCCTCTCCCTGGAGCACTATCGCGATGGGTACCAGCAGCTACGGCAGATTCTACGGATGAAATTCAACGGCCTGCAGTCATAGCTATGTGATCAATATTTCTAAGTAAAAAAGCTTTTGTTTGGCGTTAGCTTCCATCTTTGCACCTAGTACTTTCTTCTACCTGGTTAAATGTAGTTTCTTCTGAAGTGCTTTGTGTTAACATCCACATGAGAGTGAAGATTAGTCCCACATTGGAAGTGAAACAAAAATTTTGTTTCTAAGTATCCCATGATGAAGGCAAAGCTGAGCAGAAAGTTCTTTTGGTTGCGTTTTCTGAGCATATGTGGGTTGAAAGGCCTGTCTGCTTTATAGCAACCAATACTTCTTTGAAGGAGAAGCTTATTATTCTTTGAAGCAGCGGTCGCAGTGGCTCTACGACGAAACTTTGGAAGATTAGAAAGGATTTTAATGAGTTTTCTCGCATCTTATCTGGGAAGATCAGTATTTCATTTCAAAAAGGTTTGTTACTTGTTAATATCTTCATAGTTGATTGAGGCAATGCTGAGTTTTTATATGAATAATTCAATCTGTTGGACATAGTGGCTCTTTTGGCTGCTAGTAAATTGATAAGAAAAATGAAAACATAGGCTTATTTTCAGAAGAGTGTGTGCCATATTGGATAAATTGTAGTAGTGATGCGCCTTCCCTGTAAGTGTTAAGGGGTTTTGATAATTATTCCTGGGCTAATGAGCTATCACTTCGTACTTAAAACAGCAGTGATACTGAATATCAAAGAACAGAACCATGAGCCTTCTGTGATGAGAAACTGAGCGGGGCGCTGAAAGGAAGAAGTAAAGCTAATTGATACAGAGATGATTCAGCTCATGGATAAAGGCATGACGTTTTGGTTGGCTGAATTTAGAAGACAGACCAATGATTTAACTTTGATTTCGTTTGGGATAATTTTTTTACTGCTTCTTAAAATAATTTTTTAGTAAAAAATTTAAATTTTTGTTATTGCAAGAGTTGCTTTCTCTCATCTATGTGATGTGTGATGAAAAAAGATTTGAAAAAATAGAAATTTTATGTTAAGATTTCATCATTCAATTTGTATTAAATAGATTTGAAAATTATTAGATTTTTTAATTAGTATAATGCAAACTTTTCATACATGGCATTAATTTTAAAATAAATTTAATAATTTTCAAATCCATCATAGTATATTGATATAATTTTTTTTTTTTTCATCTTTGAATATGTGCTATAAGCATCTGAAGTTGTTTTCATGAATTATTTGGTTAGCATCATCCATGTAAATTAGGGCTTTGTTTGGAACAATTTTTTAGTTCAAAAAATTTGTATTCTAAAAAATTGATTTTGAAAGCAATAAGAAAGCCGTCTCAAATGAAGCCTAAACAAATGTTAATATTTCATTTTCTTATAATTTTAAATAGTTTTAAATTAAAACATGAAAATTAAACCGATGTTAGTATTTCATTTTCTTGAATTTTAAAAATATTTTAAAATAATATTGAAATTAAAACATAAATGAGTGTGAAAATAAAAATGTAAAAAGATCAAATGAAAAGTATAAATATCAAAAAATTTTGTAATACTTTTAAAGAATAAAACTTTTAGATTGTTGAGATTATAAATGGACAAATTCTGAATGAATATGAAAATAACATTGTAAATTGACAAAGGCAAAAATATGAATATCATAATACATATATGGTCATTCTGTTTAGCGTGTTTAGCGTGGTGCTGGATCTAAAATAATATACATATATATATATATATATATATATATATATATATATATATATATATATATATATATATATAATATTTAAATTCATTGTGATCACCCCTCACCAGCCTCTTGCCAGAGAATGAAGAGAGAATGAGAGAGGAAGGAGGAGAGAGAGGATTTTGGAAGCGAAGGAGTTGCATTCATCCGTTGGGCCAGTTATGGAGTTCGTAGAGCGCGGGGTAGACTTCTTAGCACCGGTTTCTAATTTCAATTCTAGTTGTTTCATAAAAAGCTACGAATAAGAATATATATATATATTAGTTTTATGACATTTCACATTTAACTTTTAGTATGTTAATGTATGTTTTATTCTAAACATTTCGATTATGAGAAATTGGATTTTCACCGATTCGTTTTCTCTGTTGATTTCTATACGTATTAAGTAAATGAGGGATTTTTTGTTATCATATTAGTTATATAAAAGACTTAAAATAATGTTTTGGATATTTCTCTAGAAGTATTATTAGAATGCAAATTATACAGTGAGTAGGTTTTTTATATATGTAGTGTGAATTATTGTTGGCAATTTTGACACTTCATACATTATCATAATCATGTGCTAAAGATTTAATAATCTACTATTACATTCAAATTATATTATTCATGGCATGATATTGGAGGAGTTCTGATCTCTAAAATGTGATAAGTACATCCTCTAAAATGATACAAGGGCCATATATGCTTTGTTATGATCCCATATGTTTTGTGTGGATGTAGGAGGGATTCTGACCCCACTTGCTAAATGTGGGTGTGGGAGGTTATTTTGTTGTTATGGCCCCACTTACTATATGCAAGTATGGGAGGTTAAAAGGAGCTATAAATAGAAGTGAACTTATAAGGACATGTGAATCATGCATTACATATTCTGAAAACTATTTGAATTAAGTTCAACTAATATTTAAAATACATTTTGATAACTTTGAAATCTCTGTGAACACTCTGATAAAATAAGAAATGCAAGTATAAGTAAGATTTTGCTGGTCATTATTCTTTGACATCTCTCATATCTCTATGATCATACAAGTGATAATTCCGAGACTAAATACACTCTAATAATGATAAGAAAACTACTTTTATACTCTATGTATTCATTATTGAACATTTGAAAAATGTGTTATTAGTAATTTAAATGGTTATTAATATATGTGATAGGCTTGTGAAAGAAGTCTACTGAGTTTGTTAAGCTCATCCCATAATATTCTTTGATGTTTTAGGAAAAGGGAAAAGCCCAGTTGAGTAGAGAAGGATAAGGATAAGGTCATTTGAGTCAGCTAATGGGATATTTTTTGTAATTCAATTTTAATTTCTTTTAATGTATAGAATTTATGTGAATTGGATTGCTGTATATAAACGAGTTTTGAAGAATGATGATGAAGTGAGATTTCTATTACTATTACATTGGATTTTATAGTCGGCTTTGATTTATTCTACTTGTGGTTGAGTTAAAATTTAGGTTTAGACATTCAATCATTCCATTAGGTCCTATGATATCACAAATATAATGAAATGAATCTTGAATATGATGTTAACCATTATTTTATCAGGCAATATATATATATATATATATATATATATATATATATATATATATATATATATATATATATATATATATATATATATATATATATATATATATTGTGAAATATATGTATACAATAAAGGCTAGCTACTATATGATTTATGTTTGCAGATAAATGATATCATGCTTAGGAGGGTGGGCCGACGAGCTTTCCTTCAAAATATGGATTAGTGGTGTGAACTCAATACGCGACATGATGAGAGGTAGAGGGGAAATGATATGATTATGTTGAGTGACAACCCCTACATATTATGCCACATAATTGTTTCTATAAATATGATATGATATGATATATGATACAATATATAAAAATATCATATATGATATGATCGGCAAGAAGTCATTTTTTTTCTTAATATTGTATGTCTATGATGCTATGATGCTAAGATGTAATTTTTATATGATACAATATGATCTGACATGATAATGTGCATAAATACGTGATCTGATGAAACATGAATACTCTAAAGTTTTATCTTGCATATTATTTCATATACATGATAATTTCATTTGATGATAATATAACTATATATGATGATAAATCTAATATATGATGCTCCAAATACCTTATATTATGTGTGTGTGTATATATATATATATACACACACACACAAATATATTATACAAATTTTAGCATATTAATTGAAGTATCAAATAATCTCCAAATTTTATGTGCTTATAATTAAATTGTGCCACTCAATGAGATGAATCGAAAGAGCCCATGATCATTCAATTATAAAGTTAATAGAACACTCAAATATGTGATAAATGATATATGATCAAGGGGATCAATATGACATGTTTTATTGAGCGTTTTTTATCCTGGCTAAATTTTATTAAAATGCCCCCTCTCAAAAAGCTACAAATATGACCATATTTTTTATAAGAAGAAAGTTTGAAAATTGAGAGATCTTAAGAAGCCATTGCATTACCCGATAATCGTTGCAACCAACTACCATCAGCAACTACGATTGCTATTACTAGTACATTGCTCGATTGACATTATATTATCATCTCGATCCTACATTATTTTTCTATAATCTCTATAATAAAAATTAAATAATTTTTCTCCATGATCTAATACAATCTTCTTCAATTAAGAGGGGTGGATTTGCAAAATTTTTAACAAATATCATAAAGCAATATCCTACGCGACTTTCATGCTTTATCACATTTCATTTCCTTTTAAGCCACCGGTGCATTGCTTGCCGGGCTTAGAAATCCTCAACGACAGGAAAGCCCTTCTTTATATATTTAACTACAAACTCGTCCCTGTTAGCCTGTTTGGGACTGAACTCTCGCGCCTCCATACCCTGCTCAGATCGATCTCTTTTACGATTTTCTCAAATTTACTTGACGGATTCCTCTTCCAAGGTGCGCCCCCTCCTCGTTTAGTATTCAAATAACTTCATCACAAAATTTATACCTTTTGGCATTATTAATGCTATTATCCTTAACGAATTTGGTTTTACCGGCCATAGAAAGGAGCAATTTTCTTAAGGCAAAGCTAGGGTTTATCCAATGGAATTTCATTACTAATAAAAATCGACATTTTAGATATCAAGGGTTCTACAAGCTTCTCTAAAAGATGTTTAATCAGTTTGCGTTGGAGTTCTACTGTGTTGTACGCCTAAATATCGCTTCTGTTCTTGCGAACTGTTTGCTTTTCGCTTCGTCACTATGTTTTGTGTTTTTCATGATTCAGTTTATTTTGAATTGTTTTAGTTGGAACCGTGCTTGACTTTTTTGAGGGTTTATGTGCTTGTGCAGGTTTTATTCCACTGAATTGGAGGTTTCCAAACATAATATTTGGGTTTTTGACTTCCTTCTCGATGCAATGGGTAGAAAGAAAAATCGGCCAATTCGTTCTGGTTCCCTTGTATCAGAAGTTGATGATCCTCAGAGTAGTGGTGTTGCTGAACAAAGTTTAGTGGCTGATGGTCTCTGTACGACTGCTGGAGAGAATGCTAATTTTAGGAAGCCATACTTTATTGAGATTGAGTCATGCACTTCGGAATTTGACGAGCATTTTGATGTTGCAGAAGTATCACTTGAAAATGTGAGTTTTTTTGATGGATTAACTAATTTACTGGTGGAAGATAGTTGTGTAGAGGGTAATTTTTCTCTTCGGTTCTGCTTATTCGGTGTAGAGGAAGGTTCCCTTAGATTAGGTAGTTTTCCTGTGCTATCAGCTGATAGTATTCTATTGGAGTACATTTGGTTGGGAAGACCTGACTCAAATGGTTGCAGAGAAACTTTTATTCTTTTCTCCGGACAATTTGATGGCCCAAATGAGTGTATTTCTGGTCTTGTGCACTTGGTGTTATTTAAGTTTCTTGGATTAAGGCTTATGCTGGCTTCCATAAAACTTCCCAATAATTCATCAGCTAGGGTCAGGATTGAAATTATGAGAAGTGCATTTGATGCTTGCGGGTACCCTTTGGAGGTTGCAACTGCAAGACAGCCTTGGAGAAGAACTATGATGAGCGTTATGTCTTGGTTGCGCCCTGAAGTTGTGACATCTGAATTTGTATATGGAATAGGCCAATCAGAAGTGATAGATGATTATAAATGTTGTGAATCTAAAAGTTCTGGTTCAAGGAACCGTTTTGAATTTGATGCTGCTGGCTTTTATGAAGCTATTAAGCCCTCAAAGTAAGTAACAATAGCTATTATTTGTGCATTACCAACTAGCCCATTAATAGGCATTTTGCAATTCTTCATGCTTCAGATTCTATGCAACTTGGTTGTTATGATGTCTAATTTAAACAACCTAGTGATACACTTTTCTACCTAACCGATAGCTCACCATATATTACATGAAAATGATTGGACATCTAAACTGGAAAACTGGTTCTTTTCTTCAAGAATAACTAAGCTTTGTGTACATTAGTTGCTAAGTAATCCAATATTTTGTTTGTTTGAATCAATTTGGTTTATGGGATTGTAAATGAAATCCTTATATGCTTGGCGTTGTTGAAAAGTCATTATTTCAACTTCATTCTTTTTTATTGTCTCAAGTTTTAAGGAGTTTTCTAGAGTTTCTTAATTTATTGTTTATTATTCTTGCTGATTACAGAGAGGAGCCAAATTTGGAAAGTGATCTTCCTGATCTACTTCCTTGTCTTAGACCATATCAACAACGTGCGGTTTACTGGATGGTTTCTAGAGAGAAGGGAACATCTGCTGAAAAGTTTGAGCAATTTTTGTTAGCTCCGTTCTCCGTTCCTATTATGTTCCTTGAAGGAAAATCCAAAATGTTCTACAATCCATTCAAGTACGGTTCCAATGAAAAGGAAAACCCTTTTATGTTACTTTATGCAACTTTTTTATGTACAATAAATAGCATAAATGTAGTAGATACCCATTCAGATTTAAGACTGCCATTTGTTAAAGCAAATGATGGATTGATTTTTACTGGTTTTGGGAGTATACAGGTAATGTGATAATCTGATGTCAAAATTGTTTGAAGATGGCTTCGATAATTCATTTTAGTTTGATGTCATCTCTGATTAACATAACTTTTCCTCGATATACACCAGGGATGCCATAACATGAAATTCTATGTTGTCCATGTGGGTGTATGCAAACTATTCTTGTTAGAAGTTTCACGTACTGAGGTCTGACAAATCTGTGATAACTGTGCATATCAATGATTTATCCCTTAGAAGATGCTCAACTAATTATCATCAGTAATGTTTTACAACATATCCACTGGTTAAGTGAACCTAGAACCAATTTTTGTTTTAAAGGCTCAACTCCAATTTGAAAAGAGTTGCAAGGCAGTTGACTAATTTCTACAACTAGTATTATTCTATGTCAAGACTCAACTCCTAGTGTCAATAGTTCTACAAGAAAGGATAATTGTTCAAGTTAGAGAGGTTCTAACAATCCTTTTTATTGGAAAATTCTATTTAAAAGTACTGGAACTGGTTTTATTTTACCAGGCTTTCGCCATGTATGCTTATTCAAGCTTTGCAAATGATACATATCAAGCTAATGGTCAAGAAAGTCCCATTCAAATTACCGTTGGAGAGCCTACATGTGCGATAAGTCACGAAGGTGCAGAAGAAGTTAGTGGGATGCTTACCCAACTTTTTGCCCACGAGGACCTGAAAAGGCCCGTTAATAAGAGCCTAGTAGGATCATTAAGTGTTAATCTCCTTCAAGTGATTGATTAGTTGCTTTAATAGAATTATTTTAGTTATTCTTATATATTTTTTTGAATCTGGAAAGTTGGAGGGGCTTTTATGTAAAACTATAAAAATCCGCCTATTTAAAGGCCTTGAGAATAAGAAATCACTTACTTTTGGCTGCTCATTCAATTTGTAACGTGTTCTTAATTACTTCTGCCCATTGGGCCCCTCTTGGGTCTCTAAGAATTCCTTTCCTCTTCTTCCAAGTCTCAGCTAAGACCCTCATATTTCTTCTAGCTTTCAGCCCCCAATCCTCAGGTGCTGCCTTGGAGTCTCCAAGAACCGCACCCTCTATTCCCTCCAGCATTCTAGCCGCTGTTCTTAGGTTCTATTCTTGGAGTTTCTAGGAACCACATCTCGTCTTCCCCTTCAACACTCAGCCATCCAGCCAGGCATTGCCTTCATGTAATTCTACCGTGAGGATTCCAGATGATGGGCTCCTTCTGATCTATTCAAGCACTCGCCATCCTTCCTTCTCGGTTCCTGCTGTACGCGGACAACAGCTCTCAGAGCTGAAGGCTTTTGCTTGTTAGAACACCAACAGGTCTCTGAAAGTTGGAGAAAAATCTTTCTTCTCTCGGAATTTTGTAAAAGACAGAATTCCAGAACACATTCTCAGCTCTCAGATCTTGCAAATTCAGTAGTCAAGAACTCTCTCTCTCAAGTTTTGTAAACCGGTTCTCTGTTTTTCCCTAAATCCCCGGTAAAGTTGTATCATTTCACTTTTATTGGCAAGAATGCATGATTTTTCTTCTTGCTTTTGTTTCAAACCTGAAGTGAATCCCCTCTTTTTGTTATCATGTTCTTGTTTTAGCTTTAATTGATCCTTAGCAACTTGTTGGGGAGTTAATAACACAAGAGTGATAGGTCGCTGGTTAAGCATACATGAATATTTATTAGAAAAACCATCATGTAAAATTTATCTATCAAATTGCCATGGATGACCTAGAAGTATATGCCCTGCTTGCATAGGAACAACATTGCATAAAACTTCATCTTCATATTAGCTCTAATCATCACTTTTTTCATTTCTTGGAAGTATTCTTCCATATTTTGGTTTCCTTGCTTCATACCTTATAATCTTTTATATAACTCCCTATAGAAATGACTTGGAATGAATCGTTTTCTCATTATAGTTTTCATTTCAAGCCACGTTTCAATAGGATGCTCTTGATTCCTCTTTCGATTGAGCACCATTTGATCCCACCATACCAAGGCTTAATCGGAGAATTTTATGGCGTCAATTCATATCTTCTTTAGTTCGAAATAATTATGGTAGTCAAAGATCAATTCTACCTTTATTTACCGTTTAAGATATGCATTTGGATCAGCTCTACCATGGAAAGAAGGGATTCTCATTTTGATATTTCCCATATTATTATCTTCCCTTATTCTAGCTTCACGATTTCCAAATTCACTCATCCTTCGTCTATTTTGTGGTGAATTTTCTGATTTGCCTAACTCTTCTTCTTCCTCATCAGCAAGTTGATCCCACATACCCCTTTGTGGCATTGGTCCGGGTTGAATGGTTGAGTTCCTTCGATTTTCCAACTCCAATTGGTCCAGCCTTTCATGGATCTGCTCATATTCAGTCCTCATTATCTGCCTAACTTCTCCAAGAATGGCCTGGACTTGAAGATTTGGTAAAGCCGGCTGTTGGGATTCCTCAGCAAAGCCCTACATGGGGCCCTAGTTGGGTACCCACTGGGTACCCATGCTCTACACGGGCGTGCTTCGCCCACCCACACCCACCCATGGTGACTTTCAGGATATCGTACCCACTCGTACCCACCCATACCCACCAACTTTCCATTCTTTTTGAACGTAGTCTGCCACAGACTGATGACATTGAGGCTTGTTGCCCTTTGTTATGATTGCAAACTTTCAAGCTGCATATCAGAATTTACTGTGGTCACAGCGCAATTCAGTAATGCGCACTACATAGTGAGGATTGTGATAATATACAACATACGGTAATTAGCATTGTAAATTAGTTTATCCCCTGATATAGATCTGTACCCACCCATACCCACCCATGAGGCTTTGGGCGTACCCATACCCACCTATACCCATTGGGTATGGGTGGGTACGTGGGTGGGTGTGGGTATGGGTACCCAATGCAGGGCTCTGTTCCTCAGTCATGTGTTCTTCCTGATTATGGGAAACAAAATCTGAGGCAGCAAGAAGAATGATAGGGAAAGCAGGAAATCCTGAAACAGAAATTACTTGAAACAAGAAATCGTGAACAGAGATTGAAAGAAACAAAATCTGAAACAGAAATTGGAAGAAATAGAAGATCTTGAACATAAATGGAAACATAAATTGAAAGAAATAAAATCTGAAACAGAAATTGGAAAGAAATTTGAAACATAACTTTTCTTGTAAAAACTTGAAATCAGAAATGAAAGGGCAGCTAATTTTTGCAAAGAAATTGGAAGAAGCAGGCTTTGATACCAAAATGATACAACATTATTGGGGATTTAGGGAAAAACAGGGAACCAGTTTACAAAACCTGGGAGAGAGAAGGTTCTTGACTGCTGAATTTGCGAGATCTAGGAGTTGGGAATATGTTCTGGAATTTTTTCCTTTACAGAATTCCGAGAGAGGAAAGATTCTTCTCCAACTTTCAGAGACCTGTTGGTTTTTTAACAATCAGAAGCCTTCAGCTCTGAGTGCTTCTTTCCTTGTACAGCAGGAACCGAGAAGGAAGGTGTTAGGCTGGCTCAAGGGGAGCCGGCTGAATCAGCTGAACCGGTCCCTAGTGGACCGATTTTTGTCTACAGGCAGAGGGCCCGGGGGGGGGGGGGGGGGGGGGGGGGGCAGAACCATGGAGAGAGGGGGGCGGCTAAGTAGTTGGTGCCCACAACTCAATTAAACATTGCTTTGGGAGGGAAAATTTGAATTAGGTGCTGTTTAGGGATTTTGTAATTGCCCTCTTTGCTTTAATTAGTTTCTCTTGTGAGGGTTAGGGTTTCATTTTGAATTTGGGGGCTGAATTTGAGATCTAGGGTTTTGCTTTTGGGCTCTAGGCGTTGGCTAGAAATTTGGGGAGTTGAATCTTCCTCTTGAATTGAAGATTCTTGTATCGTTTGTTGTTTTCTTGTTCTTTTGTTGAATTGGAGAATTTGTTTTGTTGTTTTCTCTACTAAATTGGGAATTTCTGCATCAAACTTGCTGAATTTCTCTGAAATTCAGCAATTTCCTGCACTTTGGTGGTTGTTTTCTATCAAATTGGTATCAGAGCACGTCGATCTAAGGGATATCAATCGCTGGAAGGAAGGTTGAAGGCTTGGAGGGAGAACTTGGGCAACTCAAATCAGATTTTGAGGAAAAGATTTATGACTTTCAAAATCAGATCGCATCCGTTAATGAAAGGATGGAGGAAAAGTTCGCCGTGGTGGAAGATATGTTGAAGAAATTGCTAGAAGTCAAACCCAATCCAGCGACATTGAAAGCAAAGGAAACTACCGGAGGCCATGGAAGAGGTGGGAATCCTAACACGTTTAGGGGAAAGGAAAATCCAGAAGTGGAGATCTTGGAGGGTGAAGACGGAATGCCTCCTCTAGAACCACTTTCTAGGGAGGAGATGAGCATTGGCTATGCAAGAAGGGGTGCTGATTTTGTGAGGAGAGGGGATGATTTTGATCGTCAGGGTGCTGATTTTGAAAGAAGAAGATGAAATTTTGATGAAGGGTTTGGGTATGATCGCCGGAGAGAAGATCGTGACAATTGGGGAGCACCTCCTCTTCGAGGAATAGGAGGCTATGGAGGATTAAGGGGAAACGAGGGTGACCCGAAGGTGAGGAAGCTAAAGATGCCCATCTTTGAGGGCGAGGACGCTCAAGGCTGGATCTACAAGGTGGAGCGACACTTTGCAGTCAACGGGTTGACAGAGAAGGAGAAATTGACAGTTGCAGGACTATGCTTAGAAGGGAAGGCATTGACATGGTACCA
Source organism: Dendrobium chrysotoxum (assembly GCA_019925795.1). NCBI lineage: Eukaryota > Viridiplantae > Streptophyta > Magnoliopsida > Asparagales > Orchidaceae > Dendrobium > Dendrobium chrysotoxum. The sequence goes on along the minus strand of CM034299.1, from coordinate 34,568,897 downwards.
ATGGCGGAACATGAGGCGACCCATTCGGAGCTGGAGGGAGTTCAGGGACTGTTTAGTAGAACGTTTCCGAACCAGTAGGGGAGGAGACTTCTATGAGCAATTTTTCGTCCTGATGCAGGAGGGGACTGTGACAGAGTACTGTGACAGGTTCGAGTGCCTTGCTAGTAGGCTAGATTGACTCTCAGAGATAGTACTAGAAGGAAATTTTATGAAGGGGCTTAAACCGGAGATCCGAGCAGCAGTTAGGGTGATAAGGCCACGAGACTTGGGGGAAGCCATGGAGCTAGCACAGTTGGTGGAGGACTAGAAGTATCTGGAGAGGCGGGCTAGGGGGAGCAACTCAGGGGGGGTCATATAGGATAACCATCACCTTCTTAGCTCCCAAGGAGCCTGCACTAGGGAGTTTGAGAGAAGTATCAAGGGAGAAAGCTGGAGGAAGGGGTAATTTCAAGAAGCTTACTGAGAAGGAGATACAGGAGAAGAGGGCTAAGGGGTTTTGCTTCAAATGTGATGAGAAGTACATGCCAAGGCATAGGTGTAAGGACCGAACTCTTCAGGTTCTCACCATTTGTGATGAAGAGAAAACTAAAGAGAGAGGTGAGAGCGGGCTAGTGGTGGAGGAGGAAGAGAAGTTGCATCTGGATGTTGCAGAAGTCTCTCTAAATTCTGTGGTGGGATTCACTCCGAATCACATCATGAAAGTGAAGGGAGAAATAGCTGACAGAGAGGTAGTAGTGCTGATCGACAGTGGGGCAACCCACAATTTCATCTCCAATCAGATTGTTGGATTGTTAACCAACGAGTCTTTAAATTAAATGTCCTTGAGTCAAGAATCTTATTTCAGGGTGCAAAAGAAAAGACTGTGATCTTAAGATGCAATATTGGCACTTAACAATTTTTTTGTTGTATTGCCTAATGAGACTTTGTTGGTTTAGTTGGGGGCACAAAAAGGCCGTTCTCTAATATCTTGGTCAAGCTTGATAAACTGGACTGGTTGCTTGAGTAAAACATGAGAGGCATATTCTAGAGCTGTTCGGTCAAGTTTACTAAACTTGGAAGGTAACCTTATGGTTAGTACAAAGGTGACTGATCAAGAGAAACAAACTTGGGTAGTTGTTTGTGGATTGTTTTCAGAATGTGCATAACAAGTTTAATGAATTGCAACTCTCTATTGTTCATCGATCAAATTTATTGAACTTTGTCAGTCATGTGGGACCTTTTTTGGAGCATATTAGTCAAGTTCTTCGGTTCGTTGAAGTGATTTTTTGTATTGTACTATTTGGTGACGAAAAACTTGAGTTTCATTATTAATTTTCCTTAAACTCTACTTTCTTCTAAACCCATCAAAGTATTTTGATGTGGGATAGCATAGAGATCAAGACTAGTTGTTTTTAAGATTAAATTATTCTGAGTCTATACTTCAATACGGTAGTAAAATAATATCTTAAATTCGACTTGTTGTCATAACAAAATTTTCTATCTTTTTCATCAAGATTTTTTTTTTTTTGAGCCATTATAAAGAGTGTGGTTGGGGTAGCGGTGGGGAGTGGGGAGAGAGAGAGAGAGAGAGTTGATGACTGCCTTGTTCAACTTCAAATGAAACAATTATACCAACCGCATTAGTTTGAAAGGTTTGCTTTGCATATCCTTGTTGCTTTTTGTTTGTCCTTAACTTGAGATTCTGTTTGATCTCACATCTTTCTTTGTGCCCAGGCTTCTTGTAATAGGCACTAGAAAGTTTCTAATCTTGTTTTTTGGCCTCCTTGCAACTTTCTTTAGGCTTAAATCTCCTCTCATGCTAACTTTCACAATCTTTCCATCTTTTACTTGTTTTGAGGTGTTTTTTCTACTTGATTGTTGTCCTTCATACTGTCAACATTGATGTTGTTTATCAAAATTAGCAATTCGTATCACATTCTTCATGTGGCATCTTATACATTTTATGTGGTGCTATTTATGAGGTATGTACTTTCAATATATATTTATTGAGGTATGTAGCAGTGGATGAATTTTTTTGACGTGGATGTTCACATTTATACTACACCTATTTTATATTGCTATGGAGATACACAACTCTAGGGAGTTCTTAAACTTGATCCCCTACATCTTTGATATGCCATGACATTTTATAAAGGAATTGCACTATGATAAAGATTAAGAAGTAAGCTTTGAGCGATCAAAAGTAACTTCTTGCTTGGAAGAATAGTTGAGGATGGGAAAATGGGCTTCAAGTTGCTCAAATCTATTTTGGATCCTACCAAGCATCCTTGAATACATTATAATTTGATATGTCAAGATTGTCCTCCATCTTGAAAGGGTAGGCCTCCACCTCAGGAGGCTAGTACTTGATACCCTTGGCTCTTCTCAGCTTGCTTATATGTAGCTTTTTTAAATCTCCACCTCTTGTCTCTTCCTATCTGATATCTTCTTTTTATGCTTTCACAATCTCGTATCACCTTGTTGGATTTCTGGTACTCTTGGTTATGCATTGGTTTGGAGCTAGTGGAGTGCTGAGATGTTTTTTGCTTATTGCACAAGCCATATCTAGATCTCTTGCAGAAGTATAGAAGTACAACAAATTTATTTGTCATCCCTTTCGTACTACTTTGCTTGGCTAAGGAACTTCTCTTTTACTTATGATTATTAACTTATTGCACTATGGGATTGAAGAATTGCGCCTTGGTTCTATTAAGAGGGTTTTAGGTTGTTCCAGGTGAGAGTTTTAGAAGACATATTTGATTGTAGATATAAATCTACTAAGAGATTTTGTCCTAATTTGTGAGGACTTTATGATATGATTTCAGATTTCTCATAAGCATAAAACTATATGATAACTTACTCATCCTGGTGATGAGAGAGAATTTTTGATTAAGGATAATTGTTAGAAGCTAAATGTTTAACTTGTAGTCATAGAAAATTTGGTTTAGGATTGAAAAATTTACCACGATGAACTAAGAGTGGATGGCTGGAGAATGATGATAAAACCAATCAATATTTTATGCTTCCATCACCCCGGGATGGTGTGGTCCCTTTTCTACTTAGTCATCAAAGGTTGTCGGCTTAACCTGACTAAATGATCATTGTTGGCTATTATGAGTTGCTTCGTCTAAGAAAAACTTATAGGCCTGTGGGGGGATTTTTTTCTAAGGGGACGAATCTAAGTTAACCTTAGTTAATAAAGAGCTTTGTGTCTTATCATGTACATATAATTCAAAACTCAAGTGTTTTTAAGCCATTGAGGAACTTATGGGCTCTGGCCATGATTGTCATTTAATAGTGTCATTTTATGACAAAAATATCAGATTAGAAGATCCCGGTCATAACTGTTTTCTTATGTTGCTATTTGATGGCAAAACCACTTGTCAGAGGACACATGCTATGTCGATAATGGCGAGAGATCATTTGAGAGTAAACATAGTGATACACTTAATATGACATTAGCTATTTGGGAGCCAATATTATTCTTCAATTTATCACCCTCGTAAAATTATTGTGGCGGGTCAATGGTTTTGCTTTAAAGTTTTAGAGCAATAGATTTTTTTTAAAAATTTTATGATTTTTAATTTTTTTGAATTTTTATATTTGTTTGGATGTTGTCCCAAAATAATCTACATTAAATGATCTACATTGGGATTTGTAGGCATTTTGAAAGATATAACCCCTCTAGTCGATATTTTTTTCAACATGGCTATCATTAGGGTTCAAATCTTCTCGACTTCAGTCTTTGGAATACGAATGATCGAACTTGAAACATGAGATTTACAACCTTGCCCTATAGGCAAGGTTGCCTACTCAAGAATATCGTATAAAATGAGAGCTTGAATTTTACACTTGAAAGTGAGTTTATGAATTTGAAAAAAAGCTCATTTTCTAAAAAGGTTTAACATACCTAGAGTTTGGTGAATTCAAATTTCATTATTATTTTTAGTCCGCGCCGCATTCTCAAACTTTCTGTTGAGTTGTTTAACTAGTTTGTCGAAGCATATGCGGGCATTTTGATTTTGATACTTCTAAACATTTTTTGATGTAGATGCTTGATGCACTTGCACATTTCTTTACATTGCATGACGCACTTTCATGTACTTTGTGTGATGCACATGCATATTTGAGAAATTTTCATGCAAACTATGAAATCCCTTGAATTGGAAGCTAAATGAACTAATCACATGTCACAATTTATGAGGATGAAAAGAGCAGGGGAATTGCATTGAATCACATCGATTCAAAAGCGCAATTTTTCAACTTTGGTCGATGTAAGTTTCGCAAGGATCAAATCGGGATCAAATTTGACCAAATCCAAATCCAACATATAGGAAAGATGAATAGTTACATCCATTATTCTCTTCTTTTTAAGTCATTTTTGTGAGAGGCACAATTCTTGTATGCTATCTAGTCATAATAATTACCTTTGAGTTCTATTGCACTAGTATGGACTATTGAGGATAAAATGCTCCTATGTTGAGCCTACTTCAATTCATTATATTGAGTGGACACATGACAGAAAAAATTGTAGGCAATTCCAACTCATATTTTGAAAGTAAAATTGATATAGATTACCTATCTAAACATTACCTAACCATTTTCTTTCATGTTGATCTTATCAAATCTATCGTAGATGATAACTTTTTTATCTTCTCTCATGATTATGTTGCACTGTGTTTTTTCACATATGCTAAATTTGAGTATGTTTTCCTTTTGGGCAAACCAAGAGAGTTACCTCCACATAGAGGTTAGGTTAATTTGTCAAACATAAGAAGAACATACCAATATGCAAAATAATTTAAAGAAAAAAATATTAAACGGGTTACTTTTGGGTCAAAAGGTCAACCCGAATATGACTTGTTTAATAAACGGATTAGAATTTCAAACTTGAACCCAACCTGCTAATTAAATAGGTCAAATCGAATCCATATTTTTTTGGTCAGGTTGGCAGGTTGGGTCATTTATTGACACCCTACTCAGCAGGTTACAAGCTTATTCATATCGTGATTTATTAAATAAAAGTAAGCTCTCATATAGAAATAGAAGCAACTTCATAATTCGTATGTCAATCATTAAGAACATACACATGCAATGAAGCATTTTTAAGCATATTTCTCATGTAAAAAAATAATCAGAAAGAAAACCAAACCGGATGAAACCTTTCCGGCCTATGTTAAGAAAGGTAGCGATAGACGTAAAAAGACTTGGTTACAAAGTTTTAGAAATGATCTTTTTATTAGATTTAAATGAATATTTGACTCTTAATTGGACACAATGGAGAAAAATGATTCATATAGCTGATCCTGCGTAGTGGGATAAAGGCTTGATGTTGTTGTCGCATCAATTAATTATTGCAACACTCAAATGAAATGAATGAAGAATGGAGGTGCGTCCCATCCCAATTACCTGGGATAAATGTAATGATGATGCTTGTCATCCTGTTAGTTCATGGCATCCTTTACTAGCTAAGAAGCTTATTGTTTATATGAAATGTTTCTTGATATGTGCTTGTCATCCATTTTCTGTTTGAATTGAGCATTGTCATAATCAATCATCTTATGTTTTTAACACTTCGTTATGTATGTATACTTAAATATATGTATATCTGCATTCACATTGGGTTTCTTTGCTTGCAGTGGAAATGTTTCATGGCGTCCATTACAATCCTCATATGTTTCTGGTGGCATCTTAGCAGGTAAGCAATGACTCCTGGAATTTACTTCGATTTAATTCTGTTTTAAAGTTGTCTTGAAGCTGCAAATTATTATTATTTTTTCATGCATTTTTCTTTGTTGGTCTACCAATAAAAAAGATGAGATGGGCCTTGGGAAAACTGTTGAATTGTTGGCTTGCATCTTTGCACATCGGAAACAATCCGTGGATGAATGCATTACTGATGATGAATCTGAAGAGATGGGAAGCCAAATAAGAAGACAGAAAAGAGAACGCGTGGAATGTATTTGTGGTGCTGCCAGTGAGAGTCGAAAATATAAAGGAATGTGGGTACAATGTGATATTTGTGATGCATGGCAGCATGCTGATTGTGTTGGATTTTCTTCCAGGAAGAAATCATCTATTTCCCATGATAAGAAGTCTTCTGAAATGATTTCACATGTTAAATCGAAGTCTCAACGAAATATGATGGGAAATAGCTATGTTATTGAAATGGAGGGAAATTTTATATGCTCTTTGTGCACCGAACTTGTGGAAGCTACCAAGATTAAGATATCTACTGGTGCAACCCTTGTAGTTTGTCCAGCTCCTATACAGGCACAGTGGTATTCTGAGATACTACGGTGGGATGATCTTTTCTCTTAATTCTCATTCTACTTAAAAGACTTCCGAAACCTGTTTTTATGGTGTTCAGCTTATTTATTGCAGATTACTGTCCACAATTATTTGTATTTTGGAATAGTTATGTAAAATATGCTCGCTACATTTCAAAGTTGCTATTACACATTGTTAATCCTGTGCACCCTGGTGACTGCATACATTTTGGGAGGCATGATTTAAGAAAGATATTGAATAATTCCATTGAGGAAACATAATAAAAAGCTTTTCAAGGGTCATAACCTCACCTACAACTTAAATTGCTTTACATTGTTCTTCAAAGTAGATCTGTTAAAAGTTAATGTTGGCGTTGCCAATTCCATTAACCTACCAAATTTCCAAAATATATATGTTACACGGGGGATGCATAGTTAGAGCATGGTGGCATGGTTACTAAAGATTAATATGTATACCTATCCATTAGACCCTTTGACAGGACAGGTCATAGCAAGCTCTTAATTTTAATTCAGATTATTTTAGGAAATCCTTAGATTGGATAAAAAGCAGGCCCAACTTTGGTTTAAGCTTTAAATTTGTGAATCTTATAATAAATGTTCTAAGCCGTCATCTGTACATGGCCAGTCTGCTAAAAGCAGGTAGTCTGGTTCAGTTGATTTCTGTAAACTTGGTGTGTTCAAAATTTCATCGTTTTAGTGATAATGAGGTTTGTGACTTAGTAGCAAGGCTTTGTCCAAAGGCTATCTAGTGAGTAAGCTGTCTGGCAAGTCAGAAAGCTATTTTAATTGTAGCACTTGCTGTCCATTTAAATATTCATGGTCTGAAGGGTGACGTAATGTGCAAAAGAAGCTAAGTGAGATTGTTGGAACTTTGAACTATCATTCCCATTTGAATTATTGATGTTGACCAAGATTGCAGTCCTTCACTTGAATATTAAGAAGTATTTCACTAAAAGTTATTTTGATGTTTTGACATAATTAGTCTATGGACTCGATTCTTTTTGAAATTTTTACAGTTTTTAGTACCTCAATTATTTTTACCAACTAATATTCATCGATGATAAAGGTTTTTTTCCGCTGACAACTCATTTAGGGGTTTATCCGAGGTTAAAATACATGTAGATGTCCAAGTAAATAAATGTTATTACGATTTTAAAAAATTTCAGGATAAGGATCCTGTCGCAAACTAGCTAATGAACTGTTTTTCAACAGATGGTTATGAATTTGCATTGTTGCATATATTATGATCATAATTGCTTCTTGAATCTATAGATGAAGTATTTATTATTCATTAAGTTTCATTTACAAATCTTCATCCTTAATTTAGCATTGTTGTACTGAGGCACATTATAATATTCACTATTTTGCTATTAAGATTTAATTGCATTAAATGGGTTATGGTGTGACTTGTGACTCATTCTCACAGTCACACGAGACCTGGTTCGCTGAAAATTTACATCTATGAAGGTGCTAGGAACATAACAACAACAACTGCTCTAAAATCTACCATGGGTGAACTGGCAACAGCTGATATTGTCTTAACCACATATGACGTCCTAAAAGAAGATCTATCGCATGATGCTGACCGGCATGATGGTGATCGTCATTTTTTGAGGTTCCAAAAGAGGTACTTGAGCTCTCTTTTTATCCTTTTGCTTCAGAACTGTGGCGATTTCTTATTTACCATCTTTCTTTTCTTTCTTTTGGTAAATAAATAAATAGTTACTCGAAATAGAAACATCTATCTGTAGCAAAGCTAAGTAATAAGTAGGAAGTATGGAGTCTTTTTCTCTATTTAGCTATCGTGATATCCAATTATTGCTATATGCCAATGATTTTTTTAGCATAAGTTAGCTGTATTTTCCAATTCTTATGTAGTGAGAGTGCTTCATATCCCCACTACTGATGATTTAATCTAGATCATACACGTATGGTACATTGGATGTCAAAAATCAAGGTATCAATCATCAAAGATGCATCAGAAAGGTATGAATTAAATCACCTGATTGAGTTAAGTTTGTTTGTCAATCATCTTAATTAGGATTTGTTTGGATGATCTGCTTAGAAGTCAAAATTCAACCATAGGGCAGGTGATCCTCTTTTCAGAACATTTTGCTTGTCAAAAACAAATATAAGTACACATGTTGCTCGGGTCCTTGTACCTCTCTACAATTACACATGCAATCCACAGTCAATCTATCAGCCAAACTGGTTTTTGCAGAGACATTTCATAACACGCATATATGAATTCATTAACATTCTTAGTAAATACGAGCAGTTTATATCATGTCACATCAATGCATAAAAAGTTTGCATGTATGATAGGGTTCACAAGATCAATCCGTGTACTTGGTTTGAGATGCATGAATTACATAATACGACTATAGACAATATTTATAACATTAATATTATGCTATCAAGATTCCATAAGAATTTCTATTAGTTCTATCAGCATTTCTAAATTTGCTAAAATTCTCAAAATGCCATACAAAATACAATACTTGGTGAATATTCAATATGATCATACTATATCACATAATAATTATTGTATTAATATGCAAAAATTTACTTGGTGAAAGTTGTCAAAAATTGAGATATCCAAAATTTTGTAAAATCTATCCAAATTAAGTACGAAAAATCACACGTGAAGAGAATTCACAAGAAACAGAACAATAGCCTTCCTCAAGCTTAACAATTTTCCCAACTAGCTTGCCTTATAAAAATGACCAGGACTTTCAATTCCTAGCTTTCTCTTCTTTTCTCTTATTCTATCATTCTCTCCCTTGCTCTTCTGATGGCCATGGAAAGGATGCTTTAGAGATTTCTTGATAAGTATTATACTTAAAAAAAAAATAAAGGGTTGGCTTGTAATCATATGAATTATTTGGTTTTAATCATAGAGTTCATACAAATCCTTTTATATCTTGAAACCTCTCATTTCAAAATTTATAAAAGCTTAGTCAATAAATACACAGTTTATTTGAAACTCAACTGATAAAGTTTGTAAAACGGACATAAGATAGTTCAAAAAAATATATTTTTATAAAGACATGCTAATTCCTTTAAAAAAACAAATTAAATAAAAAACATTCTATTTTCATACCTATAATGCCCATAAAAATAGAAAAAAATACTCATAAAATGGAGTACACAATGTAAAAATTGTAAATATAGTTTGTATATTGGATATAAAATGAATAGAAAAAATTCGATTAAATATAGTAAGTTAAATTTTATCTAATAATAGTTCAGTGGGTCATATCACTGTTCTTAAAAAAATCTTTAGTATGATAATCAGGGGATCGGAATTATTTAAAAATAAATTCATATTAATTAAATAATGTATAGAAAACTAACTTAAAGCAAATAAGCGCTCAATGGTATTGTGGTGGGTTTTTTTTTTGTGCATAAAACAATACCTATGGATATTATAAAAAATCCATAAGTTTGCAATATCTGATTGGTTGCCTTTGTATTCAATCCACACACATAGAGACAAAGATCACTGTATTATGCACAAGTTCAAAATATAATCTAATATAATCCATTCATTTTATTTGAAATTTAGATAAGAATTGCATAAAATTATATAAACATGCTCAAAGTGTCTTAGGTAGTTCTGCTGGCCTTGCTTTCTCACAAGTCTGTTAAGGTGGGCCCAAGAACTACTAAAGAGTAGTCTTGATGAAATCCATGATCATGGTGTTCTCTACCATATCGATCTTATCAATTATCATGTGAAGAGCGACTAACGCCCACAATATGCCGGTGAAAATGCATCTTAGCTCTTCCGATCAATGCAGACAAAACATAGTAAATTGAGGCTCAGAAAGCTTTGAAGGTTGTAGGTCATTCATCCATCAACCAATGGTATCTTGTGCTAAATTCCTTTGGTTCTAACCTATGACTAAAAATTTGGATTGGTTCAATCCATCTAAGAATGATTGGGCTAATAAATTATCTCAAAAGTCTTTATATTTACTATAACTTTGGAAGAAGTGGCCCAATTTATCTAATTTTGTTTGTTGATTGTTATTAAATGTCTTGAGGATGCATCATGATTTAAAATTGTGCAATTAGAGGCCTGCCGCAGGGCTCGTCTTAATGCAATTGAAAATAAATGCAATGAGGCATGCGCTTCATGCTTGCCAAATGAGGCTTACATCTCAGTTGGGGTGAGATGCGCCTTATGGCACACCTCAACACAATTTTGAAAAGGTGCAACTGTGTAAGTTTAAAAAATTATAGTTTAAGTCATTTTAATTTACTATTTATTTAATATATATATTTATATATATATTCACTATACATTGATCAAACCAAACTTGAGATAATGATATGCCGGCTCAAGCTGAACCGGCCCAACCAGCCAAAGGGCCGGTTCAGCATGTCTACAGGAGGCGGAATCCATCCGCCTCCCCTTGCTTGGTCCGTCCAATGGGTGGGCCCCACTAGTCCAAGAGGCTTTCAATTTGAATTGGAGGGGGCGGCTAAGGCATTGGGAGGGAGAACATATTAGGAAAGTTTTGTATTAAAGAGGAGAAGAGAGATTAGGGATTTTTCATGTTTTCTTTGATTGAATTTAGGGTTTCCTTGGAGGCTTGGGCTCTAAACAATCTTGTCTAGAGATTTGGGAGAGACGATCCTCCTCTCAAATTGAGGATCTCTTGTATCTTGCTTTCGCATTTGCTTTGCTTTATTTCCTAGACGCAATCTATCGTTCCTAGTTTGATTTGCTCAAATTTATTGCGTTTTCCCGCTGTTTTTATCAATTTTTCTTAGGTTTTCTTGCGAACTCAAGTAGATCCGGTAGGATTACTTGCGAACTCAAGTATTTCCTATCAAATTGGTATCAGAGCAAGTCTTGGGACCGGTGGAGGGCTGTTTTCGGCAAATTCCTGCAGCAGATTTTTGGCCAAAAAGGGAGGAAGTTGCTGTTTTTTGATTTTGAAACTCAGATTTTGTGAATCTACAAACTCCGGATTGTGATGGTGGCTAAAAAGGTGGATGCTTTGGAAGAAATGATCGAAGGGGAGATAAATCAAATCAAGGAAACCGTGGAGAAAAGAATGTCTTCCATGGAAGGGCAAGTGACCGATCTACGGGACATGATGAAGAAGATGTTGGAATTCCAAACCCAAACGGCGGCATCTGAGGCAAAGGGCCCTGAAGTGAAAAACACAAAATCTGAAATCCGTAAGGAGGAAGAAGAGGTGGAAATCGTGGAAGGGGGAAGAGGAAGACCCCATCCGGAGCCTTTTCAGAGGGAGGAGAGAGGAGGGAGATATGGAGAGAGACAAGGTTATGGAGGCGTGGAGCCAAGAGGTGCTGAGTGGGAGCACCAGGAGGGATACTATGGCCGTCGAGGTGCTGATTTTGAAGATAGAAGGAGGGATTTTGAAGGGGGTTTGGGACATGGTAGAGCAAGGGAGGATCAGGAGACATGGGGGGGCTCGAGCACATGGGAGAGGGGAAATTATGGAGGATTACGGGGACATGGTGTGGATCAGAAAGTGAGGAAGCTAAAGATGCCCATATTCGAAGGAGAGGATGCTTATGGGTGGATTTACAAGGTGGAGCAATACTTCATCGTTAATGGGCTGACGGAGGAGGAGAAACTGACAGCAGCGGGCTTGTGCTTGGAAGGAAAAGCCCTTTCATGGTATCAGTGGAGAGACCAGAGGAGGGCTATCAGAACCTGGAGAGAATTCAAGGATTGCATCATAGAACATTTCCAAACCGATCGGGGAGGAGATTTCTATGAGCAGTTCTTTGCTCTGACATAGGAGGGATCAGTAGCTGACTACCGGGAGCGATTTGAACACCTAGCTAGCAGGGTGGAACGACTCTCAGATACAGTATTGGAGGAAAATTTCATGAAGGGGTTGAAGGCAGAGATCAGAGCAGCAGTGAAGGTTCTGATGCCCCGTGACTTGGGGGAGGCTATGAAGTTAGCCCAGCTGGTGGAAAATCAGAGGAATCTGGAGAGGGGGGCTAGGAGTAGCAGCACAGGGGGAACTTACAGGATGACGACCACCCATCTAGCACCGAAATTTCCTGCAACAGGGGGAAATCGAGAGGCCACCAAGGAGAAGACAGGAGGAGGAGGAAGTGGAAGTGGGGGAAATTTCAAGCGGCTGACAGAGAAGGAGATGCAGGAGAAGAGGGCAAAGGGGTTGTGCTTCAGGTGCGATGAAAAGTATACGCCAGGGCATCGATGCAAGGACCGAACTCTTCAGGTTCTCACCGTCTGTGATGACGAGGAAACTGAGGAGGGAGGGGAGGAGGAGACAGAGGAGGAGATGGAGGAGAAGCTGCACTTAGATCTGGCTGAGGTGTCCCTGAACTCAGTGGTAGGATTCACGACGAATCATACCATGAAGGTGAAGGGGGAGATCCAGGACAGGGAGGTAGTGGTGCTGATCGATAGTGGGGCTACCCACAATTCATCTCCTCTTAGGTCGTCGACCAGATGGGAATGAGATTGGTGGACAAGGGTTGCTACGGGGTGATGATGGGTACGGGGAAGGTGGAGAAGGGCCAGGGGATTTGTAGAGGAGTACTACTGACTATCCAGGGGATTCAGGTGAAGGAAGATTTTCTTCCACTGGAGCTTGGGAGTACAGATGTCATCCTGGGGATGAAATGGCTGCAGACTTTAGGAGACACCAAGGTGAACTGGAGAGCACTCACGATGGAGTTAGTGATAGATGGAAGGAAGGTGGTGATTAAGGGAGATGCAGGGCTATCTAAATCCATGGTTTCTCTCAAAACTATGGTGAAGGATATACAGTTGGCAGGAGGAGGATACTTGGTGGAGCTGCACAGTTTGGAGGGAGCAGGATTAGAGGAGGGGGGGACATACCCCTCTCCATTCAGCCGTTGATTCAGCAGTTCCAAGAGGTGTTTCAGCCACCCCAGGGATTGCCGCCGCAGAGGGAGCAGGAGCATGCCATCGTGATAAGGGAGGGAGTGTCACCCATCAGTGTACGACCGTATCGCTACCCTCAGTTCCAGAAAGATGAAATTGAAAGGTTGATTAGAGAAATGTTAGAGGCAGAAATCATCTGACCCAGCATCAGTCCTTTCTCTAGTCCCGTTCTATTAGTGAAAAAGAAGGATGACAGTTGGCGTTTTTGTGTGGACTAAAAAGCCCTCAACAAGAAAACTGTCCCTGACAAGTTCCCTATGCCAGTCATTGATGAGCTACTAGATGAATTGAGTGGGACCGTGATCTTTAGCAAGATAGACTTGAAATCAGGATACTATCAGATCCAGATGAAGGAGGATATACCCAAGATGGCCTTTAGAACTCATGAGGGATACTATGAGTTCCTGGTGATGCCTTTTGGCCTCACCAATGCTCCCGTTACTTTTCAGGCCCTTATGAATAAGGTTTTCAAACCTTATCTCAGATTTGTATTGGTGTTTTTTGATGATATCTTGGTCTACAGCAAGACAGAGGAGGAGCACTGAGAGCATTTGAAAAAAGGTGTTAGAGGTACTGCATGAGCACCAGCTGAGGGCCAACTTGAAGAAATGCTGCTTCGCACAAGGCAGTGTAGAGTGCGTGGGCCATGTATCAAGGGAAGGGGTGGCAGCAGATCAGTCCAAAATTGAGGCAATGCTTAAGTGGCCAGTGCCAAAGAATCTGAAGGAGTTGAGGGAATTTTTAGGACTGACGGGGTACTATTGAAGGTTCGTAAAGGGGTACAGCACTATAGCATGGCCACTCACCGAGCAGTTGAAGAAGGATGAGTTCCTATGGGGGGAGGCGGCTACATCAGCTTTTGAGAGCCTGAAGAAGGCCATGACTACAATACCAGTCCTAGCCTTACCAGATTTCACTCAGACCTTCATCGTGGAGACAGATGCATCCGTATACGGACTGGGTGCAGTGCTTATGCAGAGTCGTAGGCCCATTGCTTATTTCAGCCAGGTACTGACCGCCAGAGCCAGGCTGAAGTCAATCTATGAGAGGGAATTAATGACCATCGTTTTGACCATCCAGAAGTGGCGGCCCTACCTACTTGGGAGGCACTTTATTGTCAGGACAGATCAGCGGAGCTTGAAGTATCTACTGGACAGAGGATGGTGACAGAGGAGCATCAGTGGTGGCTATCCAAGCTGCTGGGGTACGATTTTGAGATTCAGTATAGACCCGGAGTGGAGAATAAGGCGGCGGATGCCTTGTCCAGATGTATGGGGTAGCTGCAGACAGTGACACTATCGGTTCCTTTGATGCTTGATTGGGAGGCCATCAGAGAAGAGAGTGCTAGGGATGAGGCTTTGGGAAAGATCAGGGCAGATTTGCTGAAGGAAGAGGGTAGCAACCCAGGGTACTCGTTGGAGGGAGACAGATTGCTATATCAGGGAAGGTTCGTAATGCCCCGAACCTCGATCCACATCCCGAGCTTGCTCCAGGAGTTTCATGGAAGTGCTGTAGGGGGCCATTCACGAGTGCAGAAGACATACAGAAGGCTAGCCTCAGAGTTATACTGGAAGGGGATGCATAAATATGTAGAGGAGTTGGTAGCCAGATGCTAGATCTGCCAGAGGAACAAATACATGGCTATGTCACCAGGAGGACTACTACAGCCTTTAGCTCTACCGGGACGAGTATGGGAGGAGATATCCATGGATTTCATAGATGGGCTACCCCGTTCAGAAGGGTTCACAGTGATCTTAGTGGTGGTGGACAGATTGAGCAAGTATGCTCATTTCATCCCCCTCTGACACCCGTACACCGCAGTGACAGTGGCTTCAGCTTTCATCAGAGAAGTGGTCAGATTGCATGGAGTACCAGAGGCGATAGTATCAGATAGGGATAAGGTGTTCCTCAGACATTTTTGGAGAGAATTGTTCAGGTTGCAAGGGACAGTTCTGAAAAGGAGTACAGCTTATCATCCACAGACGGATGGCCAAACGGAAGTAGTGAACAGGAGCTTGAAAACTTACATGAGATGTTTTGCATCAGAGACACCCAAGCTTTGGGCTAAGTGGCTATCATGGGCGGAATATTGGTACAACACCTCTTTTCACTCAGCTTCTCAGATGACTCCATTCAAGGTGTTGTACGGAAGGGATCCTCCCCACTTAGTGCACTTTGGGAGTGGTAGTACTCTAGTGTCTTCAGTAGAGGAGTACTTGGAGGAGAGGGATAGAAGGCTGGAGGAGTTGAAAATACATCTCCTGAGAGCTCAACAGATTATGAAGAAGCAAGCGGATTGGCACAGGAAGGACATCCAGTTTGAAGTAGGGGAGAGGGTGTTCTTGAAGCTTCGCCATACAGACAGAAGACAGTCGCCAACAGGAGAAATGAGAAGCTGGCTCCAAGGTACTTTGGGCCTTATGAAGTGCTGGAGAAGATCGGAGCAGTAGCATATCGGTTGAAACTACCACCCACGGCGACTATACATCCGGTTTTTCATGTATCACAACTGAGGAAGGCCATTGGTGACTATACTGCCAACCCCGAGCTGCCGACGACACTTACGGATGAGTTAGAGGTGGTTTTGGAGTCCTTGGAGCTGATGGGGGTTCGTCAGAAGGAAGAGGGAATTAAGGAAGTGTTGATCCAGTGGAAGAACCTTCCTGATTACGATGCCACGTGGGAGCCTTACGAGAGGGTGAAACAACAGTTTCCGGATTTTCACCTTGAGGACAAGGTGATTCTTTGGGAGGGCGGTATTGATATGCCGGCTCAAGCTGAACCGGCCCAACCAGCCAAAGGGCCAATTCAGCATGTCTACAGGAGGCGGAATCCATCCGCCTCGCCTTGCTTGGTCCGCCCAATGGGTGGGCCCCACTAGTCCAAGAGGCTTTCAATTTGAATTGGAGGGGGCGGCTAAGGCATTGGGAGGGAAAACATATTAGGAAACTTTTGTATTAGAGAGGAGAAGAGAGATTAGGGATTTTTCATGTTTTCTTTGATTGAATTTAGGGTTTCCTTGGAGGCTTGGGCTCTAGACAATCTTGTCTAGAGATTTGGGAGAGACGATCCTCCTCTCAAATTGAGGATCTCTTGTATCTTGCTTTCGCATTTGCTTTGCTTTATTTCCTAGACACAATCTATCGTTCCTAGTTTGATTTGCTCAAATTTATTGCGTTTTTGTTTGATTTAAAAATGTATTTTTTTTGAAAAAAAGTGTTTAATTTTTTTTGGAAAATGTTTAATTTCTGGAATTTAAATTTCATAATCGAATACTTATTATGAATGATATATCATCTCGAAAAGTGAACATACGTTCTCTAAAAGGTTCAGATTACAAATCTTGATTTACCCTGATTATCGTAGTCAAACTCAAGGCACGCCGAATCGATATACGATATGGTCACGAAAGAATTTCATTACATGGTGTGATGTTATATTTCTCAGTGGAACTGCTTCTGCCCACTTTGAAAAGTAATCAGTCGCTGCTAAGATGAAGCGATGACCCCTTGAAGAAGGAGGGTCAATTGGCCCGACGATATCCGTGCCCCAACTTTCGAAGGGCCACGAAGCTATCGTAGGATGCAATACATTAGGCGGCTGATGTAAACCACACAATGAACCTGGCATTGATGACAACATTTTACAATTTTCATGCAATCGTCAATCATCATAGGCCAGTAGTAGCCAAGTCTTTTGATTTTCATTTTCATCTTAGGACCCGATTGATGAGCACCGCACAGTCCAGCATGGACTTCGTTAACGATCTTCAGGGCTTCTCGTTTGTCTAAACAACGGAGCCACATCTGATTGAACGATCGTCGGTACAACGTATCGTTGACTAGTGCATATGATAGGGCACGTTTCTTGATTTGATTGGCAAGAGACCTGTCGTGGGGAAGCTTGCCTTCTTGCAGATACTTAATTATTGGTTGTCTCCAATCTTCTTCTTCATCGACTGCTGAAGATGTAGAAAGGACCTGGGAAGATTGATTGTTGAGGTACTCCATGTCTACAAGGGATAGGACTTGACGACCCTGAACTTCTATAGGGATGAAGTCTTCTTCTGGGCAAGCAAATTCCTTTGCAAGCTTTGCTAGGGCATCCGCCGAGGAATTACTTCCACGAGGAACCCTATACATAGTTACAATGGGAATTTTCTCGAGCAAATGCATTGTGTATTGGTGATATTTCAGGAGTTTAGGATTCAAGACCTTATAGGTCCCTGCAATCTGGTTGATCACCAGTTGAGAGTCACCATAGATCTTAATCTCTTTAATCTCCATTAGGATTGCAAGTTCCAGACCAGTTATCAAAGCTTCGTACTCAGCTTCATTGTTCGTACAAGGTTCTGATAAATGGTAAGAAAAGTGCATCATTCCCTTATCCGGTCTTATGAAAACCAGACCGACTCCGGTTTTCCCAGGAATAGTGGATTGAGGTGTTTTGCCCCGTTGAGAGGACGCTGCACCATCAAAATACATTTCCCAGGTTTGAGCATTGGACTCCTCAAAATTCATGATTTGCTCGTCAGGTAAATCATCGTTTAGAGGAGATTTCGCCGGTAGCGGGTGTGCCGCAAGGAAGTCGGCGACGGCTTGCCCTTTCACAGCACGCAGGGGAATAAAAGTAATTTCAAATTGCAACAATATCATAGACCAACGAGCTAGATGTTCTGACAACGTGGGCCGGGTCATAAGATATTGCAGGGGGTTGACATTGGAAATCAGACTGACCTGATGAGAAAGCATGTAATGTCTTAGTTTTTGTGCTGCAAAGACTAAGGTAAGACAGTGTTTCTCAATTGCAGGATAGCGAATTTCCGTTGGAAGTAATCTCTGACTCAGGTAGTAGAGAGCATTTTCTTTCCCCTCATCATTGATTTGAGCTAGAAGAGCCCCGAGAGATTTGTCAAGGGCTGCAGTATAAAGGATTAAGGGTCTCTCCGGAATGGGGGCTGCCAAAACTGGCGGATTTGTCAGGTATTGTTTGATATTTTCGAAAGCATTTTGACATTTCTCATCCCAAATGAATTTGGCGTCCTTTTTAGCTAGGACAGAGAATAGTTGACATCTTCCGGAAAGATTGGAAATGAATCTTCTTATATACGCCAGCCTATCTTGGAGAGATCTCAGTTGAGTGAGACTCTTGGGAGGCGGCATATTTAAGATAGCTTCAATCTTGATAGGATCAATTTCGATTTCATGGTGCCTGACTACGAAACCTAAGAATTTCCCTGACGTGACGCCAAAAGTGCACTTCAAAGGATTTATTTTAAGATCGTAGCGGCGCAACCGCTTAAAAATAGTTCTTAAGTCATAAAGATGAGCCTCTTTTACTCTGCTCTTGACAACTAAATCGTCGATGTAACATTCGACTTGATTGTGTATTAAGTCATCAAAGATATGAGTCATGGCCCGCTGATAGGTTGCACCAGCATTTTTGAGGCCAAAGGGCATCACTTTATAACAAAAGATCTCTATAGGACTTCTGAATGCAGTGTTTCTCTCATCTTCTGGGGCTATCTTGATTTGATTATAACCAGACGAGCCATCCATAAAGGAGAAAACAACGTGCGAAGAGGCAATGTCCACCATGAGTTCTGGGATTGGCAAAGGAAATTCATCTTTAGGACATGCCTTATTCAAGTCTCTATAGTCTACACAGACTCGGATTTGACCGTTCTTCTTTCGAACTGGCACGACGCTGGCTACCCAAGAAGGATATTGTTCTTCTCGAATAAATCCAGCCTCTGCCAACTTCTTGACTTCAGAAACGATTTGTTGTTCGATCTCCAGACGCATGCGTCGTGGAGCTTGCTTGACAGGAATGACATCATGCCAGATTCCAAGTTTATGGACTGCTACGTCAGCGGACAACCCCGGCATTTCGTCGTATGTCCAGGCGAAGCAATCTTTAAACTCAGAGAGAAGTTGAATTAGATCCTTAGACTCATCCTCATTCAACAAAGAACTTATGAAAGTGGGGCGAGGGTCATCCTCTGTTCCAAGGTTGATTTCTTTAAGTTCATCGACTGTTGATTTAATTTCTTCTTCGAATTCAGGGGGTGCATCCCAAACCTGAAGTTCGTCAGAATCATCTAAAGTCTCCAAACAAAGTCTATCGAATGAATCGATGACTTCAGTAGGGACATTTTTAAATTCAGGACGACTAGTTATCATTAAACAAAATTCATCATCGTCAAATAATTTAACGGTACCAAAGCCAATACCACTGGTCCAATGTTTATTAAATTTTAAATTTCAAAGACTTTCGTGGTATCTAGCCTGACCCTTAGTCCATTGACTCGGAGTAAAACCTTTAGAGATAAGAGATTTAACACTAACAGGAAAGTAGCCAAAAGGTAATTCCATTAATTCATTGAAATTTGCCTCCTCAAGGATTACATCATCTCCATTCCTTGAGGAGGAAGAGCCAGGGAAGAACTTCTGGACTTTCCTTACTTCTCTATCTAAGTTAGGAGCATCCTTAATTACTAACCCTGAGACCCTGTCAGCAGACAGTGGGGTTAAGGTTAAGGATTCAACCGTTCTATTAAGCTTTTCATACAGACTCAATTCAGGCTCATCACTTTGAACTTTTAATTTTGTATCCTCCTGGTCGCTATCCGATTCTAAAGTGAGATCAAACTTCGGAGGAGGATTGATTTTTGTATAGTCAAAAGCAAATCTGGCACCCCTTTTTCTTGAGTCTTCATCAGAACTTGTTTCAAGTTCAATGTAGATCGGGGAATTTCTTTTCTCAACTAAAGGACGGCCTCGACCACATGCTCTTTTGGGCCATCCTCCCACCTCTTTGAGGTATAATGTTTGGAGGCTTGAAGATCACATGCTCGACGTCGTCTTCACTACTTGAGTTTTGTTTCTTTTGATTTTTGACTTTTTCTTTTCTCAATCTCTGAATTGCTTTTGAACTTTGACTTTTTGCTTTTTCCTCCTTGACGTTGATCTCTACCTTAGAACAGGTATTGGACCCTTTAGGTACGTAGTACGCCGCATCCTTGTAGATCCCGATCTCCTGAATAGAGAATGGTTGCAGATCACCCTTAATTTCAAACTCAATGCCATCTCGTTGGTACTTGATGCATTGATGTAGGGTAGAAGGAACCATCCTATACTCATGGATCCAGGGCCTTCCTAGGAGCGCGTTAAAGGACGTTGCCGAATCGATTATATGAAATTTCGCTTCAGTTTTCAATTCTCTTATCTCTAGAAGAAGGGTAACTGAACCTAAAGCCTTCTCGCCCTTTTCATTGAACCCACGAAGCACTAACTTGTCAGTTGAGAGCTTGCTAGTATCAATTCTAAGGTATGAGAGAGTCTTTATGTTCATCACGTTGACCGATGCACCCGGATCAACGAGAACTCTTGATAACTTAAACTTGCCCACGTTTACGGTGATGTAAAGTGGACGATTGTGGTCGGCAGTTCCAAGGAGTAAATCTTCGTCAGAGAAGGTAACCCCAGGGATTTCCTTAAAGTACAAAGCTTCTTCCTCGGAAGTTGAGGCTAATTGAGCTAAGCAAATCTCTGGGTCGAGAAGTGCTTTAATTAGAGTCTCCCTCATCTCTTTTGAAAGGACATGGGCATCATAAATGCTCAATTTGGCAGGCAACTTCCTAAGGTGAGCTAGGATATTGTAATCAACACTTGGAACATTAACATTGGGACCCGGTGGATTTGAAAGAATTGGAGTTGATTGTTGAGCAGGGATTTGAATTGGATCATCGGAAACAACTTGTTTTCCTTTATCCTGAGGAGGTAGCCTAGGGGGTAAGACCTTACCACCACGTAGTTGTACTTGCACGACTTCATCGGAAGAACAAACTACAGGGGAGTCTACACTCTCCTTAGGCGATTGATTGTCGTTATCTGAGCGAGAGTCCGAATCTGAAAAGTCTATCACGACAGGACTCCCTTGAAAATTAATTTCAGGGGTTTCACTATCTGATAAGACATCAGATTCGTTTCTCTCTTGAAGAGTCAAAAAAAAAAAAACTGAGTGTTTGAATTTCTTGATTGATCTCAGCTTGTTCTTGATTATTTTCAATAGAAGAGTCATTATTCTCAACATTAATCATCAAAATATGAGCAGAAGGATCAGACTTTTTATTCAATTTTCGACCCTTTGCCTTTGATGGGGCAAAGTAAAAGTCAGATAATTTTAGTGGTGACAGAGGTTTTGAGCCACCATTAATCACTTGTACAGATCTCTTATCAACAAATTTCCTCTCTACAGAAGATTCACTCTTTTCATTTTTATTTAATATAGTAGTTCCTAAGATTACTGGAGAGGAAACTGTCCCAACGTCCTCCTGCGAAGCCTCGAGGTCAACCTCCCAGATCGGGTCCCGGGCTCTCGTCGGTAACTGTTGAGAAAGACGAAAAGATTTATTAATCGACTTTTTAAATGCCCGGGATAGTGCTATATCCCAACCATCTTCAATGGATAGAGAAAAGTTAGAATTCATACCTGAGATAGATTTGACAGACCCCTGATCCGGATCGACCAGGTACTCCTTTGGAATTACAATATGACCTTGACGAAAGTTCTTTTTTAGCCAGTTTTTGAAGATGATGCATTCTTTGATTGTGTTGCCTAACATGCGATGGTAGGGGCAAAAAGTTGGATCATCCTTCTTATTTGCCTCTTCCGTCTTCTTGGCCTCCGGCAATCGAAAATCTGGCTTCTTCTGTTAAAGATCTTTCTCTCCGACTCCCTTTTAAATGGATATGTACGAGCCAATCTCTCTTTAAAAGAAATCGGGTGAGAATCTCTTGTAGGTTGAGAAGTTACCTGAAAAGGTGGAAATTTCTGAGTTGTGTTGGAGAATTACTGGACTGAACATTCATTGGTTTCTTCCCCTGATCAACAGCTGAAACCATTGCTGTTCTCTTTTCAAAGGACTTCAATGGTTTGCTAGCTTTCTTTTCCTCAATAGAATCCTTCAGGAATGGCATTTTAGAAGCCTCTTCCTGTAGATTATTAGCCTTATTCAAAAGTTTTTCGAAGGTTTTGATAGTGAAACCCTTCAGGAGAAAAGCAATAGGCCCGTGGATATTCTTTAAAAGAATCTTCACTGCATGTTGCTCTTGCAACTGGGATTCACACTTCATCGAGAGGTTTCGCCACCTCAAGATGTACTCAACCAAAGATTCTCCCGGTTTTTGTTTTTCAATGACGAGATCACCAACGGTTACACGTTGCTGAGCTCCTGAGAATATCTTTAAGAATAGACTCTCGAGCTCTGTGAATGTTTTCACTGAACCATTAGGTAGATCTGCGTACCACTCAAAAGCAATACCGGATTGACTACTCACAAACTGGCGAAAGAGTAGAGCATCTGACCCTCCTATGTTGCAACAGCTCGCTCGGAAGTGAGCCAGGTGCTGTCTTGAGTTTTCTAATCCACTAAAAACTTTGAATGAAGGTGGCACAAAGCCTTTAGGATAAGAAATTAAATCATATTCTTCAAGGTAGGGTCTACCCTTTGGAATAGATGCAGTCCCTTGAGAATGGGCTAAGGCCTCCCTTATCTGGGTTTCGATCATCTGGCGGATATCTTTGTCGGCTGGAGAGGTTGGGGAAGCAACCTCTGGAGTTCTAGGACTTGATTATGTCTTCCTGCTGTGCTCACCCACTGTTTGTGTTGTAGGTTGCAACTGCTCGGATTGAGACTGTTGTACTTTGATCATCTGATTTTGCATCTGTTCCATTCTGAGCATCATCTGTTCAATCTTATTCTCCAAACTCTTGATGTACTCATCTTTCTCATTTAACTTAATTGATCCATCAGAGTCTGAATCTACAGCTGCAGAGGCTTCTTCCTTACCAGATTTTGAAGAGCTTGCTTTCAAGCATAGAATTTCCTTGTCAACACAAAAACGAACACAAACTCTAGAGAATTTCTTCTGTGAATTAGAACGAAATGAAAAAATGAATTGAAACGTCTCCCCATTTATATGAAGGGAGCAATAGCTTGTGGACCCCGTCTACGTTTATAAAACCCAGATGTAAACAAAGATTCTGATTATCAAGAGATAGGGATAGAGTTAGTGGGTCGTACTTGTGCTTATAAAATTCATGTACTGGCAAAATTCACAGTTTCCAAAAGATTATGATAGATCCCGTAGGCCCCACCTATCTTTAAATAACTCATGTAAGGACGAAACCTGTCTTATTTGAAAAAAAAAAAGTTAAAGGAATCAAATGAGGGAATATATGTTGTATTTTCACGTCACAAGATCCGCAACACCAGTACAAGCAGACAGAAGTCGTTTCTTGAATTTCAATAAAATTTTGCGCAAACTTCAGTAAAAATCACTTGTGCAAATAATTATATTTAAATATTTTAAAATCCCCCATTATGCATTAAAATATAATTATCTAAACTTAAATATGATGCATCGAGTAGCATGCCACAGCCTCAAGAAGCGTGCAACAGTCTTGGGAAGCACATGATAGCCCTGAGAAGGGTTCTACCACTTCAAGAAGCATGCCACTGTGTTAAGAAGCGTGCATCGATCCAACAAAGTGCATTGCATTGAAAAGTGTGCAAGCAGAGTGAACATGTGCGAATATGCTATGCAAATTTAGTGAAACGTATGCAAGTGCATTGCATAAATACACCAAAATACATTTCAATATGTTAAAAGCATGCATATGCTCAGTGTAAGTGCTTCGAAAAGCATGCAAATGTATAGTGCAAATACATCAAGAAGCGTGCACATTAATTTAATTAGAAATTTAAATACCCACATATGCTCTGACTATTACTTTGAACTCTTAAATTCAAGGCCTAAGAATGCTGCGTGGGTCAAATATTTAAGTATGATTTTTCTCCTTGAAAGACTGTAGTCGACATGATTTGGATTAACAAATGAATACCTAATCATAAATCTATCAGGATATTTAGTTTTAAAGTTTACATTGAGCCTTCAAAGGCTCTTTAAATGAAACTGATCATAAAATATAAGCTCTCAGTTTTAGCATTCACATAATAATTGATGTAGGCAAAGGGGGGGGGGGGGGGGGGGGGTCAAAACAAAATAAAAGTTTTGGGCTGACTTGGCTCTAGCTCATTAATGTGAGCTGCTATTTTTCAGCTCATAAAAGCTGATGTCCAGGTTCTTCCCCCTTCCCTTGGCCCTTCGGTTTCCTTCCTGGTACTGTTTCCCGTGGCTGGTTCCTTCCTTTTTTGGGTGGTTGTTCCGGTTCTCTTGCTGGTTCCGATCCCTTGTGCTGCCCCTTCGGTTCCTCCCCTGGTTGCCTATCCGGTGGTTGCTTTTCTCGGTTTCCTGTGTGGCTTTTCGGTTGTTGTTTCTGGATGCCTGCTGGCCTTCTGATTCCCTTTTGCTGATTGGTTTCCTGGAAGCATTTTGGGACTGTTTGGCTGCCTCTTTTCTTCAATAATTGGTGGCTGTTTGGTGGCTTTTTGGTTTCTATTTTTGGGCTGTTTGTCTCCCTTTCTTTATCTATTTATAGGGGCTGTTTTGTGTCATTATAAGAGTTTTATGATGGCTAATTATTGGAACTAAAAACCTGAGGGTTTTTTTTGGAAAAAGCTTGCGAGCTTGTTCCATTTCTCTTCCTCTTCTTGGGAAAGCTTGCGAGCTTGTCCTCTCTATCTTTGTCTCGGACTTCTTATCTCTTTCGTCTCTCCGCAAGTATCCACCCCATTTGTGTCTATCTTCTAAAGCTGTTTTAGGATGACGTGTTATGGTTGTATTTGAAGTTTGCTTAATATATAAGAGTTTTTATGTGTTTTTATGTTTTAAGTTGTAATCTTGTTTTATCTTAAAGTATAAGGAGACCTAGTGTTTTGTAACTTGCAATTCGAGGTTCTCCCATGTGGTTGGGGGTTCTTTTGATTATATCAATTTGATATCAGAGTAAGTTAGTATATCCTAGGTTATCGTACGAGTCAAGTGAGTCTAAGTTTGTGTTGTTTTTATATAAAAAAATGAAAAATCAAAAAGAAGATGACTCCGTGGTTGATGAAAATCAGCCAATTGATCTTGAAGAAAAAATTGCAACTAGCAGATGGGTCCCGTCACAAGGAGATTCTACCAATCCCATACAGAACGAGCTTTACAAAATTGAACATAAATTAAATTTGATTTCAGAAAAATATGAGAAAAAGAAGAATCAACTTCAAGCTCAGTTTAAGCAAGAACGCGAAGAAATCCAAAAAAGGTATGCAGCCTTGATTCAAGAGTTTGGATGCGGCGCCTTCAAATCGTCAGGAAAGTTCTAAAGTCATCTCATCAGGAGATGAGAATTTTCAAGTGGGGGAGAATTGATGTAGGCAAAGGGGGGTCAAAACAAAATAAAAACTTTAGGCTGACTTGGCTCTAACTCATTAATGTGAGCTGCTGTTTTTCAGCTCATAAAAGCTGATGTCCAGGCTCTTCCCCCTTCCCTTGGCCCTTCAGTTTCCTTCCTGGTGCTGTTTCCCATGGCTGGTTCCTTCCTTTTTTGGGTTGGCTGTTCCAGTTCTCCTGCTGGTTCCGATCCCCTGTGCTGCCCCTTCGGTTCCTCCCTTGGTTGCTGGTTCCGATTCCCTGTGCTATCCCTTCGGTTCCTCCCCTGGCTGTTTCTCCCGTGGCTGCCTTTTTTCGGTTTCCTGTGTGGATTTTCGGTTGCTGTTTCCGGATGCCTGCTTGCCTTCCATTTCCCCTATTCTGATTGGTTTGGATGGAGGCATTTAGGGCTGTTTGGCTGCCTCCTTTTCTCTTATAAATATGTGATATTTTAGGAGTAAAAAAAGAGTGTGTTATGATGGCTAATTATTGGAACTAAAAACCTGAGGGTTTTTTTGGAAAAAGCTTGCGAGCTTGTTCCATTTCTCTTCCTCTTCTTGGGACAGCTTGCAAGCTTGTCCTCTCTATCTTTGTCTCGGACTTCTTATCTCTTTCATCTCTCTGCAAGTGTCCACCCCATTTGTATCTTTCTTCTAAAGCTGTTTTAGGATGACGCTTATGGTTGTATTTGAAGTTTGCTTAATATATAAGTGTTTTTATGTGTTTTTATGTTTTAAGTTGTAATCTTGTTTTATCTTAAAGTATAAGGAGACCTAGTGTTTTGTAACTTGCAATTCGAGGTTCTTCCACGTGGTTGGGGGTTCTTTTGATTGCATCAATAATTGATTGTCGAACCCGATCCTCTGTTAGCGGGCGAATAGAGTTGACAAGGTTTAAATAATCAATTATTTAATCCCCGATGGTGGTCGTGTTGAAAGTTAATCTCAATCGAAGGGGACTTTATCCTTTTAAATGCCTCCAAATTTCTATAAAATACAAATATTTTCAAATAACTGCAAAGTTGCCCCGATAATAGCCGTGTTGAAAGTTAATCCCAAACGGAGGGGACTCTACCTTTTTAATGCTTCCAAATTCTTATAAAATACAAACATTTTTAAATGACTACAATATCGCCCCGGTGATGTCTGTGTTGAAAGTTAATCTCAACTGGAGGGGACTCTACCTTTTAAATGCTTCCAAATTCTTACAAAATACATATATTTTTAAATGACTACCATGTCACCCTGATGATGGTGGTGTTGAATGTAAATCTCAACCGAGGGGTATTCTCAAAAGATCTACCAAACTTCAAAGCTTAAAGTCTATCAAAATATTAATAATTAAAATTAAATTTTAATCATCTAAATTTAAAGCAAAACTTATCCACCTCCACAACCGTTTGGTGAGGGCTATAAACTTAAGGATAACTCTAGCTCACAAAGAACAAATATCCAGTTGAGAATATTACTCGGATTCATTCTCAAATATCAGCCTGCCAGTAAGGATGTGGCATTTGTCTTCTAGCAGGTGGCTTGGCCCGATAGCTCCATATAAGCCCATAGCTTGGCCAGACGACTCTATGTGGTATGGTTATGACTGATCCTCTAATAAGTGGTGGCTAGACGGCTCCACAAATAACCCGTGGCTTGGTCAGGACTGCTCCATGTGGTAAATGATTATGACTGCGACCCTCTGACCTAGTGGCTTAGTCGAACGACTCCACTGTATTACGGTCATGGTTGAAAACCCGTTTGTTCCCCAACGGCTACTTACCATTGAGTAATGAATTATAGTATATAATCAATAGGGCACAAAGCCCTCTGTTAGCTAAGGTTGACTTGAATTCGTCCCTTAGACAAATATTCATCCCATGTCTACAAGGTACCTTTGTATGAAGCAACCTATGGCTGCCGACAAGGATCCTTCAGTCAGGTTGGGTTGATTATCTCCTTCGACTAAGTAGACTAGAGATCATAATGACCCGGGATGAAGGAACCATTGGATCCTAATCGGGTTCATCATCATTTCCCTCACAATTTGCTTTAAGTGTAAGATGGTGAATTTTTAAATTTAAATGTTAAATTTTACATCTAAAATTACTGCCACTATATATTGGATACTAAGTATTTGTTTAAAGACTAGCCTTAATCGAAAGTGCTCTTTCATTATTAGGAGGGGTAATTAACTATAGGGGCTTGTGCCTATAGGAAACTAGAACTCAGATCTTAAAGTCCTCACTAAGAGGGTGAAATTTATGGGTAGTGTCTTATCTCTATCTAATCTACCTCCCCAAAAATTTTCCCTGAATTTAATCTGTTAAAACTCCCTAAATATAATGTGGAGAGGCCGGGGCCCATAAAGCTCAAATATTTGGAGCCCACAACTAATGTGTATCTTATTTAAGTATCTCCTTCCCAAAGGAAACTTTTTTCCTAGGCATAATGTTACTTACGAGGGCTTGAGGGGACAATACAGTAAACGAGTCATCCACCTTTTTCTTCAAAGCAACAAAGTTCTTTACCATTAGGTTGTAATTAATGATTCTTCAATATAGCTTACTTAATCTGACTTCATGGGCCGCCTTTTGCCTTTGAATTAATCTCGTCAGCTGATTTATTTTCTTGGTCATCAGGAACATCTTCAGCTTGTTGGCTTGAATCCCCTATTTTAGAAAGCTTGCCATCTAAGTCAACATCTAATTGAATGATTGCAGGTGCAGCTTGATCATAGGAAGCCTGAATGATAATAGTGTCTACGGTGGAAGATCAATGATTCGAAAAGGTGGTAATCGCCTATAAATATGAAGAGAATCCAATCATACCTACCACTATAGGCTGGTTCAAGAAAGGAAGGAACTCTTTATTATCAAAGGAGCCTTTGCGTCCTTTGAAATTCTTAATTGCAAATAAAGATAATAATGAAAAAAATAATGAAGTAGGCATCCACTATTATGGTGGTGGTGCCGGCATCCACATCTTAGGAAAATGTTTAGAAATCTCAGGAGAAGACGTAGTCAAAGAAATTGAGTATGTTAAAAACCTGGAGATTTTAGTTGGAATCACCTATTGAAGGTGGAATTGTAGTAAGTTGCTTAGACGATGATTCTATTTTTTGTTTCATTGAGTGTAGATACTCACCAAGAGTTATTTTATTTCTTTGATTCAATGATTTACAAATAAGATGAGTGAAGTATAAAAAAAATGATTCATTGAAGGAGAGCAAGGGCTGCATTTTCATTTCAAACAAAAAGTATGTATCATTGTAAATGAGGGGAAGTGGTGAGAATGTTTCATATTCCTGATTTAATTTGGATTGTACATGTATCTTACACTGGATGCCAAAAATCAATTTACTAGCTATCAAATCTATTGGGCATGCAAGAATTGAATTAATTGCTAGAGTGTAGTTTGCTAGTCAACTACTCGGTTAGGATTCATTTGGATGATCTGCGGAAGTCACAAGCCAGCCATTAAGGAAAGAGATCTTCTCGTCAATACAATCCAGTTGACATGAGGACCAGTTCTACTTAGCAAGGTAGATGATGTGATATTAAATGTAACACGACCATTCACATATTGGTATGATTCTTATTTATAAAGTCATGGTCATTTGAGGGATCTATTCAATGTTGAATAAGAACTTCTGGTTATTAAAGGGAGTAATGACTTGGAATATAACAATTGGAAACACACTATAACGTCATTCAGGACACTAAAAGGAAGATTGAAGAATGGAGGGAAAGCTCATGATCATTACCCAAAAAAAATTCATCCTCTACTTATTCTCAAAATATTCTCATTTTTTATACCGAATAGAGATCTTATAACAACTTTATTAAGAAATAAAACTTTCCTCAATCTCCGCACAGTGGATGTAGGGTACAAGACTAAACAACTATAAAAATATTGTGTCTTCATTTTGCTACTACTCACTTCCACCTTATTCTCTCAAACTCGAAGTATTTTTAGATGCAATCCTCTTACTTCATGAGCTCCAAACAAAGCAAAATCAGCAATTCACTCTGAGATTGTTTCTAAAATTGACTTGAGCAAGTGTAGGGTCATTCTTTTTAATTCATGCTAATTAAAATTTTAAAGTTGTTCTGTTTCCAACCATCACTTGTGGAAATGTTTAATTCCACTTTAACTCATGATTCAGCCGTTTTGGAAAAAAAATCCTCTTTTTGGAAGCTGTTAGCATGTGCTTTAATCTGTGGCAATTTTATTCTTTTTTTTTTTTGGAAACCAAAGGCTATCCTAGAGTGGCTAATGGAATTTCCTGTAAGACCTTTCATGAGAGCCTATGAATGAAGCAAAATGTCCGACCTATTCATTTGACGTGCTAGTGTCTTTCACATCCATATAGTGAGCAGTTCTAATAGCAAATAACATGAACTCAATCTCAACTTTTCAGTAGGTAAATGTTATTATATATTCTGATGTTAACTTTGCAGGATAAAGTCAGGAGGGGTGGCATTTATGTATTTACTTATATAAAGCTGTTTATTATTACCTATCTGAACTTCAGATTATCATAATGTATGATACT
Organism: Dendrobium chrysotoxum; assembly: GCA_019925795.1. Taxonomy (NCBI): domain Eukaryota; kingdom Viridiplantae; phylum Streptophyta; class Magnoliopsida; order Asparagales; family Orchidaceae; genus Dendrobium; species Dendrobium chrysotoxum. The sequence continues at coordinate 34,538,826 of CM034299.1, read as the reverse complement.
TTTAGGTATCCTGTTATTCCTACTTTACTTACAAGGATACATTGGTGGAGAGTGTGCCTGGATGAGGCTCAGATGGTTGAGTGCAACACAGCATCGGTAACAGAGATGGCAATGCGTTTACATGCTCACCATCGTTGGTGTATCACAGGAACTCCAATTCAACATCGACTTGATGATCTGTTTGGGCTTCTGCGATTCCTTAGAGCTAGTCCTTTTGATGCATATAGATGGTGGGTTCAAGTTGTCAGAGATCCATATGAGGTAGGTTACTTTAATTGTTTCTTCGGGCCTTGTCTTATTGGTGGGTCTCTTGAGAATCACTTCTTATTGTTGGCTCATGAATAATGGAAGAGATGTTAAATATGAAAGCTGTAGATGAACATTTGTTTTCAGGGTTGACTTAGGTAATTTTATTTTCCTGGTCTGTTTGTAGCATCTCATCTTTATTTAAGCCAGTACACATGGGTGCTAATCGGTTCAATTGGTTAAGGTCATTGAAAGTTGCCGTTAAGGTCCTGAATTCAAATCCTAACTACAGAAAAGAATCCCATCACTTTGGTTTGAAAAAAAAAAGAAGCTGATACACTTCATTGTGGTTTGGATTGTAGTTACTCATGATATCATTTCATTTTAAGTCTAATTGTGTCCTCACATCAGTGTCCTTGGAATGAAATACAGACAACAGTCCCTAGCTTTTCTTTCTCAGAGTTAGAATCAAGAAATTTACCTTAGAAAACTCGTGTATTTGAGCCTAACTGGTGCAGATTCTGCCTTATCGGGAGTATTACTATCAGTTCTAGCGTACTACCTATTTCTGTCATGTTGTTAGGTGTGTTTTACATACATGCATCTTTTCATTGTTGTCTGACTGCAGTAACTGTAGGATAACCTCGTGGAAGAATTATATGCATTTCCTTATGAATTTATGGTGGTGTCAATTTAGTTTGGAGTTTTTTGTATAAGATTTAATTTTACCCGTGCATACAGTTTTTAACTTTTTAGTAAGTTGATCTTCCGAAATGCATGAGTTGTGTTCTTGTGGCTGGAGAATGTGGAATCGTCATCAATGTGTGGCAAATCATCCAATAAGGATTTGTTGCCCTGAATAGTGCTCATCTGGTTGACTGAAGCAGATGATTTTTCCTAGTAATTTCATCATTTGTTTTCAGAGGGAAGACAAAGTGGCCATGGAATTCATCCACAAAATGTTCAAGCAAATTATGTGGCGTTCATCTAAGATTCATGTGTCAGAGGAATTGCAGTTACCTCCACAGGAAGAGTGTTTGCGGTGGCTGACATTGTCTCCTGTTGAAGAGCATTTCTATCAGAAGCAGCATGAAACCTGTGTAAGATGTGCACAAGAAATCCTCAGAAGTTTCAGAAGTAATAGTCAAGGAAGAGAATGCATTTTGGGTATTTGCCGTTTTGAATTGAGTACTTAGTACAGTAATAAATATGATAATATTCCTGGAATTCCAACTCATTTTCAGGTTCTGAAGGATCATGCAATAGCTTTCTCTCTCATGATGAAGTTGCAAAGCTTCTATGGCCACTTTTAAAACTTCGTCAGGCATGTTGCCATCCTCAAGTTGGAAGTTCTGGTCTTTGCTCATTGCAAAATTCTCCTTTGACCATGGAAGAGATTCTTGAAGTGAGTATGATGGGTACTTTGTCCAACTCAAGGTATGCTTATTGGATTGAAAATTCTAAATATAGGAAACTGCTTGTGTAGGTTCTTATTGGCAAAGCAAAGATTGAAGGAGAGGAAGCTCTCAGAAGAGTTGCTGTGGCACTGAATGGATTAGCTGGGTTGGCTGTAATCGAGGAAGATAACGAGAGAGCAGTTTCACTCTACAAAGAAGCACTGGTTGTAGCGGATGAAAACAGTGATGATTACCGTTTGGACCCTTTGTTGAGCCTGCACATTCATTACAATCTGGCTGAATTGCTTTCTCTCACTTCTGAACTCTCTTGTCCATACATGGGAAACCATTCTGAAACTAATGAGAACAAAAGGGACGTTGCTGGTAAGTATGAACGACATTACGTTAAGAGACAAAAAGTTGGTGCGGACTGCAAACCTAATTCTATCAAAAAATCCTTGGAGAAGCATGCCATCCTAAATTCATCCACTGTCGATGATAATGTATGCGAGGCTAAAGAGAACAGAGCTAATAATGAACTGCCATCTAGGTGCTATGCAGTTAGTTGTCTGAGAAAAACATGTGAAAATATTAAGCAAAAGTACCTGTCTGCTTTTATTTCAAAATTGTCCGTAGCTCAGCAGGATTTTAAAAGTTCCTATAAGGAGGTAACTTTCCCATTCATTTTCTTTTATTTTCCTGTTGTTCCTTGAGCTAGATGAAATTATTTCCTTGATTTATGTTGAAGTAAATGAAAGAGCTGTTGTTAAAATCCAATCCTCTGAGTCTGCATTTGGTACTTTGAGGTGTGATATTATTGATTTTGATTAACTATTTCTTTTATATTGATGCCAGATGTGACTGTTTTTTAACTTGTAAGTTATGAAGAACACCTATCTTACAAATAACAAATAATTTCAGTTTTTCAAGACGAAGTTGTGCTTGAACATGTTCTAAGCCAAACCAATTTACTGGCATGGTGGAGCAGATATTAAACTAGAGAGCATACCTTGTATTCCAAGAATTTAACTGTTAGCAGTACAGTAGTCTTTTCTTGCTATTGTGATTTGATAAGTATTAATGATGATCAACAATTGCTAAGTTATCCAACTTACTCCTTTTCAATAAATGAGCGTTTACCTTCATTAATAAACTACTGGTACCTGATGGGACAGCTAAATACAATGTTCCTTTCCTTCTACCTTACTTGTCCATTTCTTCATTCAAGTAAAAGATTTTGTTTCATTCGCCACTATGAACTTGTCTAGTGTTTATCCTGCTTTGTTGAGTTTATGTTATTATTTTATTTTTCTTCTCTGTTTTTTACACATGCTTTGTATATTCCCGCAAAGAAAAAGGTCAAATTTAACTCTTTTATTTTGGCATTGAAATACTTATGTAGTTTAAAGTTTTTTTAGGTTAGGAAATATTTATTTTTACTTATGATTTTGCTTAACAACATTTCCAATTTATTCTGTCCTGCTCTTTGTTTTTGATAAGGAAACTTGTTATCTGTTCATTGACTTCCAGGTTTGCAATCTGACCAAAGAGTGCAAAGTTCAGAACATGAGCTGGTGGGTGCAGGCACTTGACATTATAGAACAGAAGGAAGACTCATCTCGTGAATTGATGAAAAAGATTGAACAGGCTATTTCCAGGGTTGGTTGCAACTCCAGATCATTCAAAGTTTCTTCTGGGTTAGTTCTACCATGCTTTTGCTTAATGGACATTTTCCTAGCTACGTTGTGACATGGCTATGTGATGCGTAAGTTATTATACATGATAATACATACATGCATTATACTAATTATTTGTATAACAGTACTTTCAATTTATATTTGAAATTCTCCTAGAAAAATTGAAATGAAGTGTTGAACCTACTCCAATACCCTCTAAAGGTCCAAGAAAATTAGTTAGTTAATTCTTGTTTTTTTTGTATGCCTTTGTATTAACTTGAAGAATGAACTCGTGATTGAGTTTTCACTTCTGTGTAACCTAATACTTCATGCTATTCTAAACCCAAAAATTTATGCTACATTCATTAGTTATCTACTTCTCAGACTATTTGGGTTTTCTAAGGTGGTTGGATCCATTATTTTCACATATTTTGGAGTTTGGAAAAAATATAATATTTGGTCGATTTGCTCTACCGAGATTTTTAATTTTGGCTTCAATCCCATTGCAAAATTATGGTTTTAGTGGTTTTGGTGGCTTTCTAAAGTTTGGGTGTTCTGTTTGAGCCATTCCTCTCTTCACTTTTAACAATAGTTTCAACTTTCTTAGAGAAGACACCACCCTTTACCACGCTTTATGCTAAAAGTTTTATCTCTCATGGTGAAAAGACTGTAGGATGATGTGCTGCAGAGGTAGATCTAGCGCCTATGAGAGCGCTTTTTTTACTACTTTGTAAACACACAAATGCCTACTTTCATCTGCTTTTGTCAAGAAATCATCATTTGCATCTTGTGAATCATCATCGTTGTATTTCTCATCTTTTGTTTTTCTTCTCCTACCAGACATTTATGACTCTTCGTACTTTTTTAAAGAAAATTTGTTGACACCGATATAGGCAGTGTGTGTGAGCTTATAAGCAGACGTTTTCAACACTAAACAGCAATAAGACTATTATACAACTAATGGACACCGTAAAATAGTGAAGAAAACATTACAAGACCCTTCTATCATGAAAACAATTTCAAAAACCGCTCTTCCCTAATAATAATTCTTGAACCTGGAATTGAAGCCTTGTACTAGAAATTGAATGAAAGGTTCCAACTGGTTTGATTTTCAAGCTTTTGGGGTCTTGAATATCCTCAACCTGATGTTACGCCCTTGTCCAGCCAAGGGAAAACTTAAAGAATGATTGTTGGCTGCTGCTGCTCTTGTCCGTCCTTCTCCAAATGGTCCTAACTCCCTGCCAGCAGGTTCCCAGGTCCTCTGTAGGTTGCTTTCAGCTGTCCTAGGTTGCAAATGGCAGATTCTAAGGTTTTGCTGGAAATTCCAACAATCTGCAACTCAATTCTAGGAAAAACTAGGTAGATTAATTGCTAATTAAAGGGAAAAACTGCATTAACTAACAAAAAAAGACAACAGAGAACCTATTTAGAATGTTTCTTGGTTCAAGAAGAAGATAGCCAGCTGCTTTCCTGAGAATTACAACCATTGAAAACTTGCTGCCTCCCCTCTATTCTCCCCTCTTTAGAAACTCAAGATGTGAGCATTTAGTGAGTAAATTTTCATTTTTGAGTTTGATTTTACATTATCTATTTTTATTTTTTTTTTGTTTCCTGATTAAAGTGTTGATCCTTGGACCTTATTAGAACGTGTTTTGTTCTCTAAAAGCCTGTCTTAGTTTGAGTTTGGTCAATCATTGCTTCCTTGGTTCAGTTGTGAAGGTTTGGTTTATTTCCCTATTTTGGCTTTAGTCGGGCTAGTTGTTGTTAACTGATTGTTTAGTTCATAGATAACTTCTTGTTCTGCTATTGGTTCCTTGTTCGGAGACATGCTGCTCTTGCACTATTTACACCATTGAATTGCTTTCCGATTTAGTATTATTTGCACGGGCTGGAATCAACATTTTAAAATTGAGACTTGCAATTTTGGCTTGATTTTATTATTCAAAAACTACTTATTATGGGTTTAGTTTTGATAATAAATAGGAGGTAGCTAAGCATATAAAATTCAATCTTTGTTGAATGATTTTCTAATTTTTTTCTTAAACTTGTATGCGCTATTGTATGTGAATTTTTTTAGTGCAATATAAGGGTTGACTACAAGTTTGAGAAGCTTCTCCTTGTACCGGCATGAGGCCCAGATGACTTCTATCATTCTTCTTTTTCATTTACTCTGTAATTGATTTTGCGCGAGTTTCTAAGATTTAGTTAAGTTTGCTACAATCTTATGTTTTTTCTTGCAGCGTTAATTCTAATTATTGTGATTTTATTTTGATCTCAAGTCTCTTGCATAATGTTAGTTATGGACTATCTTTAAATTATCATTTGGTATGAGTTTTATTTGTATGATTTTCTTTTAAAGATAATTTTGCATGACTTGAAGATTGGTGGATTGTTAAATTTTGATCTTTTGTTTTTGTTTTTGCATCGCTTCCTATATTTTTGTTAGAACCCTATACCCTAAAACGTCTTACATCATATTTGGTATCTAGGCCATGGTTGCTTCATCATGTCAATTAGAAGTAGGACATTAGGCATAATAACATGGTAAATCAATAAAATAATTAATGTTCAAAATTTGAATGAGATTTAGTGGATTAAAAAGTAAAACGTTACTATCGTGAGGCTCATAATTATATTCATAGTATTGACAAGAATTATAAACTTAGTGAATTTTAAATTGGATTGGAACATTAGAATTGTTTGAATTTTATAATTTGTTTGATTCTAGAAGATCTAAAGTTAAAGAAAAATAGTTGGGTATGCTCTATATTATTGCCAAGTGTTCCAAGTAAAACAATGCAACATAGGTTGAAATGAAAAGAGCAATTTTTGTCATATTCAGAGAATAATAGCACCAAATTTTTTAATCAATTTAAGACTTATAAATAAAATGAATATAATGTGCTTGATATTATATAAGTTTTACACATATTGTTGTTAAAGCATTACTTACCTCTAGACTATTCTAGTATTATTATCTATTTCATAAAAATATCTTAAATAAGTTATAAGTCGCAAAAAAAAAACAACTTTTATCAAGATTTTTTGGTATTCTGGTATATTAGAATCATTTTGTTAGAACTACAACATTTATGTGTAAGATTTCTAGGAAAAAATTGTTATAATTTCCTCTAAATCTGGTCAAACATATGCTGGCATTAGGGGTGTGAGTGAGCCGAGCCGGCTCGAGCTCAACTCGTTAACGAGCTCGCGAGCCAAGCTTATCAAGCCATGAGCTTGGTGAAGCTTGGCTCGTGAGCTCGCGAGTCGGCTCGAATAACTATTAATATTTTTTAAATAATTATTATTTTTTATTAAATTTGAATATTAAAAAGAATAGTGAAAAAGACAAAAACAAACTGCAACTTTTAAAATATTAGAGTTGAACATTTAAAAGTATATAAATTATTAATTTATATTTCTAATCAGCAACCTTTTATGTGGAAAAGACAAATAGAAAGCAAACCTGCAGCTTTTTAATAAATGTGGTGCAGCTTTTTTTTAAATCAATTTTAAAAATAATAAAAAGCAAACATGTTGTAAAACCTTTGCTGTGTGCGGAAGAGATCGTGTTTAGGCGGAACAAACCAATTGTGCATGTAAAATCCCTGCGGATCTCGAACTGCGAAGCGGACGGCTCGCGAGCGGCTCTCGAGCTCGTTTACAGTGGGACAAGCTTAAGTTCGAGCCGGCTTTCTGACTGATGAGCCGAGCTCGATAGTGCCGTAACTCGACTCGGCTCGTTTACACCCCTTGCTGGCCTACAAATCATGCATTATCAAATAAGATATATCAAAGAAATTTAGTTCATAAATAATTTTTGATAATTTGTTAGATGCAAAAGTTGATTTGTTATTATAAAATGAATTTATAAATTATTGTTGAATCTGAATCTACACCTATGTTATAATTTGTTTATGCATTAAAGTAAAATTAATAAGAAGTACGAACCCAACTTTGAAATTAAATTTCAGTATGAGAGCAATTGTGATTCTAAGCCTCAATTGGTAACTGAAATTGAACCTATGATTATATCTGAACCTAAATTGCAATGAGAACATGAATTAATCTTGGCAAAGAATAGAAAATTGTAATAGAACTTCTTGAATATAGAGAACTGATTATAAATTAAATCTAATTTTAACGATGAACCTGAGCTTGTAATAAAAACTCTTGAATATGAATAAACTTTAATAGAAATTAAATTTGTTCCGGAATATAAGCCTTAACTTCTTAAAGATACTGGATCTACTCCTGAATGTAAATTTTGAACCAACTATGCCTGATGACATTTATAAATTAGTTGAAGAATTTGATGGCTTAGCTTTTGATCAAGTTTTCACAAAGTTATGTGTAGAAATTAAACTCAAATTAATTTTGTCTTTGATTCTTGATTTATGATTCACAAATACAGAAAAAGAAACTTATGGTTGTTGAGATAATGAAATTGTATCAACAATTGAAAAGATTCATTGTTGATGGTCACATTTAAGAAAAAAATCTAGCCTTATTATTGCAAAAAAAAAAAAGATTACTTACTTTAGGGGGGGAGTTGACAGGTGGAGAAAATATTGAGATTGGGTCATTTCTTGCTTTGGGGTGGGGCAAGTTATGAGAGACTACTGTTAGGTGGTCACTGCTGGAAGAAGCAGATTGGACTTAGTTGGACTGTATCCTAGCTAGTGTCGGATTAGAAAATGGAAGATTGAGAATGATTTTTTGTGAAGAAGTTGAATTGGTAATAGGGGTGCAAATGAGTCGAGTTGAGCTCGAGTTAGGCCTAACTTGATCTCAACTCATTAGCCAAAAGGTGAGCTCGAGCTCAGCTCGTGCCGCTAAGAATAAGCTCGTCGAGCGGCTCGATTTCGAGGTTTGAGCGTGCATAGGTTTGCGGACGCAGTTCGCTTTCCGCGCACGCAGAGGTTCGCTCACGCAGACGCGTGCAGAGGTTCCCCTTCCGCACGCGCATAGGTTCGTAGACGTGCTTTGCTCTTCGCCTTTCGCGCGTTTGCCAGTTCGCTTCCTCCTGGCGAGCCACTCAACGAGTAATCGAGCTGAGCTTAATTTGGATCGAATTTGAGCTTGATAATCCAACGAGCTCGAAATTTTGCTCTTGCTCGAGCTCGAAACTCAATAAGCTCGACTCACGAGCTCGTTAACGAGTCGTGCTCGAGCCTGCTTGACCCATTTGCACAATTGCACCCCTACTAGTACAGGCATCAAAGATGTTTCCAACGTTGATCTATGGTTCTAAATAGAGTTTTCTACAATAATCCCCTTAGTTATCTTAAGCATGAAGCAACAAATTGGGTAGAACATATAGATGCCATCAGCATTATCAACGCTATACAACTTTGAAACGGGATTTACCTATCAATCAGGTGGGGTGGCTATCAATTTAGAAGTTGCAACCATTGGAATCTTTTTACCAACTGAAATATCGTCTTCAGAGACATGGTCAAATTTGAAGGATGCATTTTTCTTGAATCTAATTTCAAAAGTTAGGTTCTGCGCTGCTTCCTTACACAAGTTTTGGTAATCTACACGGGTCTTAGCCATTGAAGTGGATATTTTCCAGCTTATAAACCAGAAAGTGTATTAGTATTTATTTGCTTGCCAGCTTATACTTTATTTTGTAATTTATAGCATACACTCTGCTGATGGGCATTTAGTAGTGTTGGTGCTTAGTGCCTTTGAATGATGATCATCTTAGTGATGTATCACATGGTGCATTCTCTTGGCAAATTCTTTCAACTAGAATGATTGGGGATCATGTGCTTTTAGCAATTTTTCATGAAAACCTGATCAGTGTTATTGCTATGAACAGTGATAAAACTGATTATTTGGAGGGGTTCACACACTTTTACAACTTAGCTGTATTTCTCCAAAAAAATTTGTTAATTTAATCTTGGGTAAATATAAGAGATAAGGATCAAAATGATCTCTTGACTCTTTACGATGGACCAAAATGATTTTTGACTATTTAAAAGTCCTATTTTAGTCTCTTGACTTTTTAAATAGGGATCAAAATGATTCCACGCAAGGACTACTTCAGCCTCTATTTAAAGAGTTAAAAGACCAAATTGATATTTTTATATAATAAAGAACTATTTTAGTCCTTCAGAAAATATTAGTGGATAAATTCAATAATTTTCTCGTAAATATAAATCTAAGGAAGACTTGATGCTGAAAACTTTTCTGATGAACTTTTAATGTAAGACCATTGACCTTGCTTGCAAATTTAATTTTTCAATCACATGATATGCAAGAAAAAAATGAACCAATTGCAAACTCTATTTTGCTGAAATTTGAAAAAGGTATAGAACATGGAAATTTTTTCATAATGAATTCTAAATTAAGAGATTAAAATCATGCAATAATTACTAGATGATGGTAAATTCAGTAATTCTTTAATGTAACTCTCAATAAAGTAGTACTATAAGTCAAAGCAAACAAAAGATCTAGATTTTCAAAAGATCTAGAGAGGTGTTAGGGATTATGTCTTGCATTGTCTTTACTCTAGATGTGGCGTTCCATTATTTAAAAATAAAGCTTGCAACAACAACATCAAACCTTTATCTTACTACATGGAGTTGGCTACATGAATCCTTTTTCTCCATTGTGTCCTATTAACAGTCAAATTCTCATTTAAATCTAATAAAAAGATCATTTCTAATATTTAAAAAGAAAGCTTGCATTAAAAAAAAAAATTCAACTACCTGATTTGAAACTAATGATTTTCTTGACTGAAATCCTTTCAAAGAAAGGAGAGAATATATAAGATGAAAAGAAGAAAATTCATGAAGAAATTGGTGTTATTGATAACGTATAATAAATTTCTTGAAGATTGTGTGTAAATTGCATCAATGGCATAAGAAGTTTCACGATACCCCTTGAAAGATCAATATCTCCATTTATAAGATGTAGAAATTTGTGTGAAGCTCTAAGGATTATTCCCAACATGAACTTATTAGTCTAGTGGAACATTGCATAGAAAAAAAAAACCCTAAATGGCTGCCCCTAATGGGTGTCATGATCATCCTATGCTACAGTACTACGAGGAGAGGAGCGGTGCCAGTGCCATAGTTGTCCTGCTTTCGCTTGTTCTGTGTGCATCTTTGGTGCTTTTATAGATGGTTGATGCTCCACATGTTGACAGCATTTCCTCTTTACCCTGGATAAACCTTGATGTTGCAGTCAAGATGTTTTACTTCAAGTTTTTGCTTTGAACCTTCAATAGTTGATTAGAAGTTAACAATGAAATAAGGGATGCTTGCTGTTACCTTAGGGATCATTTTGCATCATAGATTGTCATTTTAATTGTTGTTATCATTTGACTTATTTTAAGTATCAGCTGTACCATAATTCTCTTTTTGTATTACACTCTCACAAGTGAATATCATTGAAGATTTAGATTATACAATTGCAAAACAATTATAATTAGAGACTTCTAAGCAATCTCTAGGCAATCATTGAGTATCATTTTGCAATTGCAAAACAACATTATAAGACTTGGAGACAATCTTTATCTGTTTCTTAGAACTGTAACTTCACCTCCATTTTTCAAATCAGCATTCTGTGAACAATCAGAGTATATAGATGTTGTAACTTGTAAAGAATTCCCTCCTTTTGTTGCTTTTCCTACCTTGGATAACCTAAAAGCTCTGTTAATGATGCAGGTTTCGAAATATGAAAGGTTTGAGATACACTATGCAAGTTGGTCTTGATTCTTTAGAGACTTCTAGGCAAGCTTTAATTACCCGACTTTTGCAAATTGATCAAACTATGGAGATGCCAGATCATGCTGATGTTGAACGCGTGAGATATTGCCCTTATTGCAGTGGCGGCGATGGTAACTTGTGCACTCATTGTGAATTAGATTTCGAGTTTCAGGTTTGCAATATTGCATTTTGCTTATCATTCCCGCTGGAGTACGTGTTACAAGGTTTTTGAAGGTAATAAATTGCAATGCTAGAAATATGAGGCGAAGCTGTTTCTTTTGAGAAAAGGAAATGAGATTGGTGACATTGCATCGGTTGAGGAGGCATTGGACCATCAAAAAAGGAAGTATGCATTAAATAGTTTCTTTCGTAATGGCAAGAATTGTAACGGATTGAGTGTTGATAATGGAGAAAGCAAACAGAGGCACGCCAAAGAAAATATTGAGGTAAATTTATATTTACACGGTCTATCTCTTTGTTCTGCATTGGCTAACTTATGTGTATGCATAAAATTTATCCTCCAAGTGAAAGATTATTGATGCAGGACTACAATGCCTTCAAATTAAAGTGATAAGAATTTGCACGATTTTGAAAAGACAATAATTAAAACAGTTTGTGATTAAAACGAAAAGAGAAAACGTACGAGCGGTCACAAACGTTTAGCCCAAATTACATGCTAAGCATTTAAATTATCCAAAACAATACAGAATTTCAATAACTTGCGAATGTAATAGTCTTCAACAAAATTCCTAATCTAACAACAAGATAGCAACATAAGAAGTACACTCATTCCTACGTTTACTAAGCATCCCTACGTTTACTAAGCGGAGGCAGAAGAGGAAGCACAACTCCTTGAGACTTGATCATCTCTTACAAGATTAATGAGATTTAAGAGATAAATGAAAAGGGGGAGAAGTTCACCCTTATTGGGAACCGGGGGCAATGTGCCACTGAAGGTTGTCCAACTGTTCTTCAATGGCTTCAACAAGAATATCCAGGATGCGTTCTACGTATTCTTCAACGGTGTTATCGATCCTCGGGTTGACGTCAAAGAAGGTTGAATGAAGGATGTAGATGAAGCCTCGCTCGTCATAGACGATGCTGAAATCAACGTCGGGATCGGTCATGCATTCGTTCCTTTGATGGGGTATTGTTACGACGTCCTTTATTCCCTTAGGGTTTCTTGAAAGAAGAAGCTTCTCTCAAAATCAAGAGAAGGGCGAGAGAGAGGGGTTCGGCCAAGGGGAGAAGGGTTTGTGAGAGGAGAATTAGGTTATGAGGGAAAGAACTAATTAAAAATCTGAAATAAATTTCAGATTTCTAATAAGGAGGGAATTAGGAATCAAGTTTGAATTTAATTCTTAAAGGGGGAAGAGGTGTTAATGTAGAGAGAGGGGATTGGAGAGAAAGAGAGAGGGGGCGGGTAGAGAGAGGGAGAGACCATGAATTCTTTCCAAAGGGAGGGGCTTTAAATTGGAAAGTAATTTAAGTGGGGACCAAGAGGGGGGCCGGCGACATCAAGAGAGGGAGTGGGGTTTGGGGAAAGCAATTAATCCTTCTAGATTTGAAATATTAAATTAGGAAGGAGGGATCTTCGTTTCAATTTAATTTAAAATTCAAATAGGATTGTGATGGGGACATCAGATCAAACATCGGATCATGGAAGGTTTATCAGCGACGTGGCAAACGATCTACGGCCACGATTGAGTCGATGTACTTTTGAGTTGTATTATGTATTTGTCTTTTAGTAGTTATGTTTTATTTGTTTTATTTCATTTTTCGTTTATACCCTTACTTAAGGGAGGTCGTATGTAAGCCCTAAGGGCATTAGTGTCTTTTGCTTTTGAGTCCTTTGTATCAAGGCTATTTATAGCCCTCATATTCTCTTTTGTTGGTTAATGAATGAATGAATGATAAAATTTTCCCGTGCTTGATTTCTTTGTGAGATCTTAAGAGTGTTTGAGAAAAGGATCCCTAGGAGAGGGAGAATCGTGTATCACCCACCAACCTTGAAGAGTCGAGTTTGTGGCTTTATTTTCTATCCATTTCCCTTCTTCCCCTCCACCACCGCCGGCTCCATCTCCCCCACCTCCTCCCACAGACACGGCCCTCCCCCAAACCCTTAACCGCCGGCCATTTAAATCCCACCACCACCCGCCGCCTAGACCCAACCCGCCACCATCTTCGGCCAATCCCCACCGCCGGCCTCCCCTTGGCCCCTACCCCATCCCCACTTGCCATCACATCTTTTCTAAATTAGATTTTATAAATTTGGTAACTCTTTAATTGATTAAATTCAAATCAATTTGACTTTGAAATAATTACTTAATTTATAAATCCTATTTTAGGAAACCTACTAAATCAACTCCTATTTAAATTTTTAATTAAGAGAGGATGGGATATTTCTTTCCAAACTTGATTTAATAATTTAAGTAAGCATTAATTACCCCATTAAATCCCTCCCTCTAGAAGCCGCCGGCCCCCCCTAGGGGTTTGAATTGGATTTGTTTCCTAAAACCCACCTCCTCTCTTGGAAACAATTTAAATCTCCCTCTCTCTCTCTGGCCGAAAATCCCAAGACCCCCACCTCCTTATTTCTTTCCACAAATCAGCCCTCTCACTTTGGAAATATGTCCAAACCTAGTCTTCTTCTACCCGCCCCCTCCCCCAGCATTTTTGCTAAGTTTTCTTCCAAAAATCCCTACTAATCCCCATCTGATTGGAGGTTCTCTGCTCTCTAAATCTACTGCCAGAAAATTCCTGCACCATATTCCTGGATTTTCATCAACTAGAAGCTTCACAAACTGCTGTCGAAGAAAGGCAGCCTGTTGTCCATCGACTCCCGCCGACTCCTTTCATCATACCACCATTGGAAAGGCTTCTCCTCGCTGTTCGACACCTCCCAAAGCCAAAAACAGCGACCTCTTGCATGGATGGCTAATCCAGATATTGACTCCGGCTACGCCTACGACGAGCGAGGTTTCATCCACATCCTCTATTCCACTTTCTTTGACGTCAACTCGAGGATCGATAACACCGTTGAAGAATACGTAGAGCGCATCCTGGATGCCCTTGTTGAAGCCATTGAAGAACAGCTGGGCAACGTGCAGTGGTACATCTTTCCCGGTTCTCAATAAGGGTGAACTTCTACCCCTACTCATTTATCTTCTAATTCACTAACCTTGTAGGTATTGATGGAATCGCAAAGGATCAAGCTCCGCTTAATGCTAATGCTTAGTAAACGTAGGATTTGAGTTTCACTTTCTATGTACTAATCTTATTGCTAGTGTAGGAATTCTGTTGAAAGTCTACTTAATTGCATGCCGTTGAGATTCTATGTTACTTGTAATGGTTTAAGTTCTTTCATGTGATTTGGCCTAAACAAAAGTGACAACTCTTACGTTTTATCTTGTCGTTTGGATTAGCTAATAGAAATAATCGCTCTTGTTCTTTTCAATTCATGCAAATTCTTATCACATACATTTAACGCATTTTAGTTCTACATCAGATTGATTTTGGAAACTTTCCTAAAATAGAATTTCATATTTTAGGAAACAAATTCAAAATTCAAATAGATTTGAATTATGAATTGATTGTGTTACCTAAAATATAAGACCCAATTAGGAAAGACTTGATTTCATGCTTTGATGGGGGAAATCTCAAAGGGGGCGGCGGCTAGGGTTGGGTGGCCGCCGGTTTTGGGTGGGGGGGAAGGTGGGGTTGGTTGGGAGAAGGAGGGAGCTTAGTGATTAGCCAAGAGGAGAAGTGGTGGGGGTTTATGATTGGCCGGTGGGTGGGGTTGTTGGATGGGCTGTGGGGTGGAAAGGGAGGGAGGGAGGAGGAGGAGGAGAAAAATTAAGAAAAAAAAACTAACCACGAACCCGGACTCTTCCAAGGTTGGTGGGTGATCCACTTCCCTCTCCAAGGGATTTCTCTCTAAGGACTCTCAAGTTCTCCAAGAACTCAGTATGCAGAAATTTCAATATAATTCATTCATTAACATGAAAAGAGAACAAAAGGGCTATATATAGCCTTGTACAAAGGACTCAAAATAAAAGACCACAATGCCCTTCGGGCTAACACACGACCTAGCTTAAGTAAGGGATAAAAACGGAAAAACAAATATACCATAAATAATAAATGACAAATACATAATACGACTCAAAAGTACATCGACTCAATCGTGGTCGTAGATCGACGGCCACATCTCTGATAGACTTTTCAAGCTCTGATGTCCTCATCAATTATGCTGCTATGAGTCTAAAATCAGAATCAGTCCATGAATTCTAATTCTATTTTTTTATCTTATCAATTTGGTAGACCTATCTGTTGAGGGGCGAATCTCTTGAGTGCAGAAATGGAGATATACATCTATTTCAGCGGGACAACCCTAATCAGGGTTGTTATGTTATATTTTCGTTTTCAAGACATTTTCAGCTAGGAACCACTCGTCTTTCTTTTAATGATAACAGATTAATTTTTGATGGGTTGCATCTATTAGGGGGAGTGAATAGCCAAAAGATATTTATTGAGGTAATCCATATAGTTGGTATAAGGTTAATGATGGTGCTGATGTTACAAGAGACACAGGTGTTGTTTTGAATATGAAGGTGAACAAATATCTGATCTTGCATATTGCAAAAATCAATGAGAAGAGACACGTATACAAACATTAATGTGTTTTACCACTTATAGTTATAGTAATATCGAAGTTATGGGACGAAGTACCCTGTGCTTGTTTTTCTGGAATTGGGGCTGCAACTGAAGAAAGCTTTAGAAAGATATGTCAATTTCCGTTTCATTAGTATTTATGGCTTCAAATTATGTTTGCTATCTGATGTTCTCTTTAAAAAATAGAAGCTGTAATTAGCAAGTTCCTTGCCGACAGTTACTTGCTTCCAAAGGTTACACTCTTGCATTTGACAATTTTTTTCAGTTCACATCTTGATTTAGCATGTTTTCATTTGTGCAGGTTTTGAGACATCCTTCAGAATTGGAGATTACTCTAGGGGTCATTAGAAGCTATTCGAAAACAATCTTGGGGAGACAAGATTATGCATTAGCTAGAAGACATTTACTGCTCTTTGAGGTGCGTATTTGTTGGTACTGTTCTAGCACTACCCTGCCAAGTCCCTATGTCCCCCACCCACCTATCCTGATGCATTTCTGTCTCTCTCTCTCTCCCCCTCCTGATGCCCTTCTTGCTCATGCTGAGAGATGCTTGTGCAGAATATATGGAAATATTTGACTAAATGTTGTTTTATGGTTTGCAATTTTAGGCTTCATAGAAGTAATAAATTTGTCGAGCTTACAGTTTGATTTTCTATTTAAAAAAAAGAAATTTTAGATCGGGTATATTCAATTGTTGAAGAACAAATAGTTAATTTGATAAGGTAGAAAATGAAAACTATCATCACTATTATGCAAAAGAGACATTATTTATATGCGTCAGCCTTGTCATGACTCATTGAAATATAAGTGTTCTTGATGGAATGATGCATAGAATCTCCGGTTGTCGGGAATGTATTAACCTTCCTTAATGACATAGAATATCATCGCTTTTGTGTGAAAGAGACGTTATTTTCATGCATCAGTCTTGTCATGATTCATTGAAATCCGGGCATTGTAAGTGTTCTTGATGGAAATTTGCATAGAATCTCAGGTTGTAGGAAATGTATCAACCTTCTTTGATGGCATAGACATCGTAATCCTAAAGTTACTGTAAGTACTGGAACTAGCTATTTCTTAGACTCCTCACGGTTTGAGGTAACTGCTAATTATTATTTCTGGAATAATCTAACATATTTTCCTATTCTGGCATCTGAATGAACTCTTTCATTTAATATGGTATTTCCTCCTGTCCTTATTGCTGATTACTAGCATTTTAGCAGGGTATTTGTCTATGATGCTCAATTGCCTGGTTTTTAATTATTGAAAAATGGGAAGTGTGTCGTTAGATTTTAGATAAACTTCCATTTGTACCAAAATTTAGAAAATATGCAGGGATAGAGGGAGACGTTAATTAACAAGAAAGATTTCTTTTGATATTTTGCTACATTTGGTAGTTGCGCTCGAATCAGACCATGTTGAAATTGCTTTAATTTTGGCATCAAGCCTACGTTCTGGTAACTTGAATCCCTTTTCTGTTTTTCTTTACCGTCAAATAACCTTTTGGAACAAAGGGGAGTAGCAACCAGCAACATTCTTGTTGGCTAAACCATGTTACCATCAAGATGATGGGTGTATATGCTTTTTTTAATCAAAAACACCCGTGTTACGTGGAAATTTTCCTTTTTTTTTTTCAAACCATGGATTTTAAGATTTTTCTTTAATGCGTAAGCTGTTGAAACTTTCTTCAGAATTACTACTATTAACTTTCTACAGGCCATGCGTAGAGAATTTACTCAAGCAAGGCTATTATCACGTTCACAAGCTCAGTTATTGGGTGCTCATGATGAAATCAAGCTTTCTACCTCTAGACTGCGGCTCAAGGAAACAGAGGATGAACCAACTGCTATAAATATTCTTTGTAGAGAAGAATTGATTCCTTGTAGCTTGCAATTTTCTAGCGATAAGTTTGTATCTTTTTCTTTGTTATCACGCATGAAAGGGCAACTACGCTATCTGAAGGTATAATTATTATCGACATTTTCACTTGTATATCAAATTGCTCTGTCTTTTTTGTTGGTTGAATTATGTCTGCATTTAAATATGAAGTATTCAAGCTCGTTTGGCAAGTACTAAGCAAAATCATGTTATAAGGAGGCTAAATAAGTGGTATAAAAACCTTAGACTAAGATGCTTACTTCGAGTCAAGAATTTAGTGTCTCTGTGATAGGAGGTCAAATTCCAATGTGGTTTATTACTGCAGCCATACCATAGTTTTGAACAACTTAACCAGTGTAATCTTAGCCTGCTATATAACCATCATGCAGGGAAGTTGGCTTCGACAAAGTTATTTACATTGATCTACGAAAATTATCTTTCTAGATCATAAAATCTTGTAAAACTCCATAGGAATTAAAAAAATGAAACTATAAAAAGAAGTTTTGCTCTCTCTTCATAGAAGTGTTATTTTTAACTCGTGTTGTAGTCTGCTTCTCCTTTCTTATTCTACATTTGTTACTCTGACCAAGGCTTTCTAAAATAAAAGGCATTCGCAAGAAAAATTCAGGGACTGAGAACCTTGCATTTATGTCTCCTCATCTGTGTTGTTTGAAAGCAAAGGTGAAAGTGAATATGAAATCTTAGAATAAAGTTTGAATCAATGAAAATTGTTTTGCTTCTTTTTGAAAATTTATCCGAGCCATCATAACATTTCTTCTTACAAAGTTTAGGTTACAAGGGTTATTTGTTTTCTTATGCTTTAGTTTGGATAAATAATGTGACCCTCACCTTTTCCTTCTTCAGGGATTGGTGGAATCTAAAGTGGAAATAAAGTATCGAAGCCAATTTCCATCTTCCAGGGATCAAGATGGAATTAACATGTTAAACAATACAGCATCTGATGAAAGAGAATGCCATCTCAAGACTGAAGATGACCACTGTCCCATTTGCCATGAAAAAATGGACAGCCAGAAGATGGTATTTGAATGTGGGCATGTCATTTGCTGTAAATGTGAGTACCGGTTCCTTTTTTTTTTCAAATTAGTTTCCATTATGAAAGTATGGCTTGGTCAAAATTTCAAGTTTGTTTTGATTGGGCATACAAGTTAGTGGGATTTTGTTTTGTCAAGGGTGTTTGGGATGCCCGGAATTTCCAAGAAAAATTCTTTAAGCAGGATTTTTATACCGTTTGTATCTTTTCAGCAAACTAAAAATGGTCATCATCATCATCATTGCCTTCACAACCTTATACCAATTATTTGGAGTTATCTTTATGAGTATCAATCTTTTTTTTTCTTCAATTTCTATTAATTATGATTAATAACGAGTATCAATCTTTATTCATTCTTGTTTAATGCGATGTTAAGGATTTATTTTGGTTGGTGAAAATATGTTTAGCAACTTCTAATCATGCTACATTTGGTTTAGGGGTTTAAGTGAGCCGAGCCGGCTCAAACTCGACTCGATAATGAGCTCGCCAGCCAAGCTTATCGAGCCACGAGCTTGAGCTCGAGCTCGATTATTAAACGAGCTCGAGTTTGAGCCTGATGAGGCTCGGCTCGCGAGTAGGCTCGAATGATTGTTCGGATTTTTAAATATTTATTATTTTATTAAATTTAAAGTTGCATGATAATAAATGCTAAATGTATATAAAAATATTAGAGTTGTGTTCCCCAAATAAAATAAAATAAAAGCTGTAGCTATTATTTTATAGTTGAAAATGTCAAAAAGCTGAAGACATTAATTACTTAATAGTTAATACTTCTTCTTCCCACTTCTCATCTTCCACGGACCGCGGCTTCTTCGTCTTCCTACTTCGCGGCGTCAACAACGATATCGTTGTCTACTCTTCCCGCTTGGCATCTTCCACGGACTACGGCTTCTTCGTCTTTCTGCTTCACGGCGTCAACAGCGACATCGCCGTCTTCTCCTCCCCTTCCTGTTGTCGGCGTTCCAAACGAAAATGAGCTTGAATCTTGTAATTGAGTGATGCAAGCAAAAATTTGGAGAAAGCCCAGACGAAATAGAGAAGAGAAGGAAACGGAACAAGCTCTCAAGCTTTTCCAAGAAGAGAAGAAACCCTCAGGTTTTTCCTTTCCAAAAATTACATTTTTCAACTCTCTTTTTTTTTTTTTCTAAACAAAATATAATTTTTATAAAGATGACTCTTACAAACTTTGACACTTATAAACTTATGAAATAAAAATCCTAAACTTGCATTCCTTGGATCGAGAAGAAGGATACAATGAGGTGGTCACTTGCGGATTAGAAGAAATAGGTTAGAAGCCGAGAAGAAAGAGGAGAAGCTCGCAAGCTTTCCTAGAAGGGAAGGAGAAGAAGTGGACAAAAATCGCAAGCTTTTCCAAACAAAACCCTCAGGTTTTAGCTTTCCAAAAATAACATTTTTCACTCTCTTTCTATTACAAAACATGCTATATATATAGCCAAGAGAGAGGAAACCCAACAGCCAAAGTACCTCCAAATAGACCAATGAAAAGAGGGGAAAAGGAATGCCAAAAGTCTCCAACAGCAGCCATAAAAGTTCAGCACAGGAAACAGGACAAAAGCCCACAGCAAACCAGCCAAAAAGGCCACGGAACCAGCCAGCTGGGAAGGAACCGAAGGGGCAAACCAGCAACCAAGGCAGGCCATGGAACCAGCCAGCTGGGAAGGAACCGAAGGGGCAAACCAGCAACCAAGGCAGAAGGCCACGGAACCCAGCAAACTTTTTGGGAAACAGAAGTAAAACCACCAAAACCGAAGGGTTAAGAGGAGAAACCGAGGAGGCAGCAAGGGGAAAACCGAGAACAGCAAGCAACCCAAAGGGCCTTAATTATCATCTTGAATTGACCCCCCCCCCTTGCCTACATCATTGAGCCAAGCTCAAGCTTGGACTTTATAATGCAAGTCGAGTTCTAGCTCATTAAACGAGCTCGAGTTCGATCTCACTGTGAGG
Source organism: Dendrobium chrysotoxum (assembly GCA_019925795.1). Taxonomy (NCBI): domain Eukaryota; kingdom Viridiplantae; phylum Streptophyta; class Magnoliopsida; order Asparagales; family Orchidaceae; genus Dendrobium; species Dendrobium chrysotoxum. The sequence continues at coordinate 34,518,224 of CM034299.1, read as the reverse complement.
TAAACGAGCTCGGCTCGATATGACTACTACTCGACTCAACTCGACCCGTTTACACACCTAATTTGGTTCATACTTTCCCTTCATAATTTTTTCACGGTAATTCTTCCTAACTACTTTATTTGTGCATCTTCTATCTTTAAATGTGATGAGGACATTAGCAGGAGATTTTGGTGCGTTTATCAGAAGAGGCATCGGAGATCGACGGCTACGATCAGGAGCCTTTATTTTTGATGCATTTTATGTATTGTTTTATTTTATATTTCAGTTTTTCCTATTTTACCCCTATGGGTAGTTAGTTTGATGTTGTAGCCCTGAGAGCACTTTAGTCCTTTTCTTTTGTCATGTTGAGGCCTATATATAAGGGCCCTCTCTGTCATATATATATTTTTTATAATTGATTAATGAATATTTTCAGCCTTTGTTCCATTGTGAATTTTGAGAGTTTTTGAGTGTGATCTCTTGGAGAGGATATCACAATACCCACCAGCCGCCGGAGGAGTCCGAGCTCATGGTTTTCTTCTTCTTTATTTCTCCATATCTTTTCCAAGCCACCATCCCTTCACCCCTCCCCCTTTTTTTTTCCAAACCAGAGCCCCTTCCCTCCCTATACCCGACGGCCTCACCCCACCCCCACCCCAACAGCCGCCGGCCACCCTGCTCGCCAGCCCAGGCCTTCCCACCAACCTCACCCTAGCCGGCCTAGCTTTGCCGCCGGCCTTCCCCTTCCAATTTCCCCCCTTAGTCCCACTTTCAATTTACCCCTCAAACTTTTCTATTTTAGCCCAACGTTAATTTGGGAAAGTATACCTATTCAAAATTTAAAAGATTTGAATTTCGAAATCTTTCCAAAAATCAAACTCTAATTTTTGGAAGACCTCCTAATTGATTTCAATCAGAAATTAAATTGGGATTAATTCCAAATCTCACATTTATTGAATGTGGACATCTCCCCTCCTTTTCTCTCTACCTTGGCCGGCTCCCTCTCTCTCCCCTTTCTTAAATAATTCCCACCAATTAAGCTCCCCAAATTAAACCCTCTACATCCAAGTGTGCCGCCCCTCCCTCTCCCCCAATTTAGGGAGGTTCAAATTTTAAACCTTCCCTCCTTCCTTCAAGAATCTGAAATTAAAAATTCAGATTTTTACTTTTGATTTCTCTCCCAAATTAAAGCCCCAAATCTGAAAATAAAAATTCAGATTTTCTGAAGTCAATATTCCTTCTAGTTCCCTCCACTAAAATCCGAACTTTAGAATCCCAAAGCCCTCCTCCTTGGCCGGCCACTCATTCCCTATCCAAGCTTTGGTGTTCCCCGTGTATGGCCTATCCAGAAAGAGACCATAGATTTGAGTTTGATGATTAAGGTTGGGTAGATGTATTGAAGTCACCCTTCTTCGACATTAACCTAGAAGTCGACACCACCGTAGAGGAGTACGTTGACAGGATCTTATATTCTTTGACGACCTCCATCGATGACTGCTACCCCTCCGTCCAGTGGCAAGTCCTACACCATCCATCGACTCCTTCCCCAGCTAGCTTCTCACTGGACGGTATCATAAGCTCCCTCTTTCTTTTGGTGGCATCGTCAGTAGTGCTAAACTTCTTCCGCTAAGCCATAAAGAGATTGAGTGAGGGAAACTCAAGGTGAACTTTCTATATATTAACCATTGGATTTTTATTTCGGCATATTTAGTTTTACTTCAATTTTTTTTATTGTTTTAATTGTCTTACTATCCTAGTTAGTAACTCATGCCTAAACAAATTGCAACTGAGAATTTCTAGAATTTACAACTTGTCATACATTAATCTTCTACATCGGCTAGCTTATTCAATCTTATTATTATTTCCCAGCAATTCCTAATTGTATCACATCAACATGTATATGTCCAAACGACCAAGCTTATTTTATTTTAGCTTGTCTTCAATAGATTCTACTCCCATAGTTTCTTTATTAGTACATCTTCTATCTTAATTTTGCTCATTTAATTTATCTAGTTGATACATGCGAATATATCATATTTTCAAATTACAGTAACACCGCAGAACTTTAAAATAATATGCACGCTTTCTTTCAATATAAAATAAAATAACATTATTTATAATAATTCTATTTAAAAATGGTATTGTAAAGGTCCTTAAATCATAATATTATGAAGGTAAAACACATATCATGTCTTATCCATCTTGTATGCATAATACAACCATTAAATTACAGTAAAACTCATAACTATGAATATTTCATATTTTCAAATTACAGTAGCACCGCGAACTTTAAAATAATATGCACGCTTGCCTTAAATATAAAATAAATTAACATTATTTAATAATAATTCTATTTGAAAATGATATTGTAAATGCCCTTAAATCATAATATTATGAAGATAAAACTCATATCATGTCTTATCAATCTTCCATATATAATACAACCTTTATAGGAGCTACCGTCTAATAGTACCAATTGAGGTACGCTCTTTTCCTTTTCTTTTTCCAAAAACTTTTCCCAATTTATGCGTGTGGGTATGTTGCATCTTGAGCATGTACGATAAGAGGGTGAACTTCTTCAATCAAACATGGATATGTAAGCATTCTCCTGTGAGTCGTTTCTTTTACAATCTTCATATCATTCCATATATTTTATAGTAAAATTAAAGTAACATGTGATAAACCATTAAATGCTAATAGAAATTCCCATTTACTTCAATATGATTGATCTTTTTCATAACATAATTAAATCAAAATTGAGTTGCAGCAACAATTGATTAATGAATATCAATTGCGATCAATGTTTTTTATTTAGAAGAGGCAACATCATTACTATAAAGTAGAAACATGATTACTCATCTTAGTTTTAGAAGATTTCATAATTAACTTTAATCCTTACTCTGTCATCGTCAGTTTAACCCCTTTATAATTATATATAAGACATTCTTATCATCTTAATTTACATGTTTTCTTTTATACAAATTATCATTAACTCGAAAATTCTCTACTCAAGTATTTAAAATTTTCCTCATTAATCTTATTTATTACTTAGTATATCATAAAACTAATTTAGTCTTTATATAATTAAAGTCTTAAATAATTATTTTTATATAATGTATATGACTCTCTCTCTCTCTCTCTCTCTCTCTCTCTATATATATATATATATATATATATATATTCTATTTAAAATACTCATATGTCATAATATATTTCCAACTTAAATAAAGTTTCTTTCTTATTATTTTTTGTATTTATCCTTTAATTTATAACTTTCAAATTTTCTAAAATTAATTAATTATTAATTTAAATGAAGCTTTGTATATATGAAATCTAAGAACTTATAAAGTCACACGCGCACGCATTCTTCATTTAGAAGTTAAAAAAATATGTAATGAACAATCAACTAAAATTTTAGGTTTTCTTATATCTTTGTAAGCTACAAAATAAAAATTTTCATTAAAAACTAAAATAATCTATTAAAGCAGAAATCCTTAACTTTATAAATTCCTTCTTTCTCTATTCCTTTTCTCCTCTCGCTCGATCCTCATTAGGAGCACTACTTTTTTCCCTCTCTCGGTCATTCAAGCCGATCAGCATGCTCACCTTCTCGGTTTTCCTCGCTTAAGCCATTGGCTATTCACACCCCAACTCATGTTTAGCTCACGATTATGGAATGAAACCCTTTGCTCTCTCTCTCTCTCTCTATCACAATTCACATCATCTCCCTCTTTCGATTGCTTAGGTCTCCTCTAGTCTTTTTCCCTCTCTCGATCTCCCTCTCCGTTTCCACCTTTCATATCTCATTTTTTTAAAAAGAGACAGACCCCTTTTGTCTTCTTCTTCCTTGGGTGGAACCAACACAGTCTATAGTTGGTCCTTTTTTTTTCAAAATATTACAATAGGAATAAGAACGTTAAGAGAGTATAGCAAAATTAGGATGGATGAATTATGAAATGATTATTAAATGGATGGTGAGAGTGGCATTTATTGAAATAAGGTTGTGAACAATCGGTTTAGGAGGCTTGTGCATGTCCGGTGAAGGATAGAAAAAGCATCAATAAGATTGATAGATAAAATTATTGTTGAATTATTAGGAAGACAAAGGATTAGACTAAGGGTAACTTCATAAAATCTGTACATAAAAATATTAAAAAAATTAAGTTTTGCACCTCTTGCATCACTTAGTAGTGACAAATGGAGAATGATGATTTATAAAGTTGCCCTTGAATTTTTAGGTAATGATGATGATGAAGGTACCTTTCTTAAATATATTTTGTAAATATCATCATGATCAATGGTAATTGATATAAACTTGTTTTTATTTTTTATCTAAACTTATTATGATTGAGGACATTTTTATCATTGTTCGATTACTTTTAATGCAAGTCAATGCTCAAGAGGGTTAGTCTAGGGTAATGTTTAGGTCCTCATTAGGTCACAGGTTCAAGTTGCAGAGACAACTTCTTTGCAGCTGTTGAGGTATGCTTGCCCAGATTAACCCCTTCCTACATGTCATATTAAGAGGAGTATCTATGCCAGGTATCTCTTTTTAATGCTCCAGTATAACTATCTTAAGCAATTGCACTGTACTTTTCTCACGCATCTTTTCTCTTTAATGCAGATCTATTGGTTTGCTTAGCATAAAAGTTTTCTCTATGGAAAATTGTCTTTGTATGAAATCAAATAAATTCTTTGACAACATGATTTTCTTAAGCATATATTTCATTGACTAACAATCACTTGGTTGAGTGGTATTGCTTTTGATCTCTAAAGTAGAGAATTAAGGTTTAAATCCTTTTATATATATATATGTATGCATGCATGCATATTGTTTCAACCATTCATAAAGGGATATGGCGTTCCTTTCTTGTATTCTTAATGTACAAAGGACATTGCGTCAATTTTAATGGCAAAAATAAACCTTAAGGCGACAAAAGTTTACACGATCTAACCTCGGAATATTAAAATAAATAAATAAATAAAATACGAAAAGAAAATGTTTGCTTTTTTACTTCGAGCAGCCACCTATCCACGAACCCCTAAAGCATGCCAAGATTCACTCAAGAACCCACCTTGTAAATGCTATCAAATTACTAATGATTTAAACCTTTGAGACACATGGTATTGGATTCAACTTTTAAGTTATTGTTCATCACGCTTCAATTATCCATACCTCTGAGTCTAGGAGCCGCTTGTTTGGTATGATAGGTCAATGTTTAATGCAACCCTTGAAATCTATATCAAGCATGGATATGCAGATTAATTTAATAGAGATTAAACAAATCTATACCATGGAGGTGTGATTCTCCCTTCTTTGCATGGTCACCCTTCTCTCTCATACGACAAGTACATGATGAACAAGATCAATCAAGAAGGCTTCCACTCTCCTTTCTTTTGTGCTTGTCCAGCCCCTCCCTAAGAAGACAAGATCAAGGAGCATTCAAAGAGTACTGTCACCTTCCTTTCAAGGCGTGTTCATCCCTCCTTGTATGAAAATTGAAATGTGATGAAGCATGGTTCTACTCTCTTTTCTACTTTGCTTGGCTGGTCCCTCTATTAAATATATGTGAAGATTGTAATTAACAATATTTCAAAGCTTAATTTCTTACTTTGGCTGACCCCCAAATGTTAGAATATGTCTCTTTCTTTGTAACGCTCTTTGTAGTACCATAAACACAAGTACTATATAACCCTAATGATCAATCAACGAATTATTAAGTTTAGTTCTATGAAGGTTTGCCCATTATAGGTCAGGTAGGTTGGTGCCTTTTTGTTTATTAGGTACAGTTAATTCTCTTTTTGCTAATTATACAATGTTGGTTTGTCTTTGTAAACCTATTTTCTTCTTTCATGGTTCTGTTTGTAGGTTGTTTACTCTTGACAGAGAAAGTAATCCTTCGCCCAGGAAAGTGCCAAAAAAATTGGCTTATGTGTCCAACTTGTCGTCAACGCACGGTGATAGAGCATGTTGCTTATGTTGATGAGAAACAAAATAAGGATAGTGGCTCAAGGACCCCAAAAGCTTTACATGCTCAAGACTTGAATGAGTGTTCAATTGTTGTTCAAGGATCTTACGGAACAAAGGTTTGTTTTTTTATATCACCTACGAGAGTTTTTCAATTATTGATGGCGCCTAGAGATTGACCTATTTGCATGTTAGGTCTCATATAGGAGACATATATCATTTTATACACACACGTGTGTTGGTGCACAACTCGCATACAAAGCTTGTTCATGGATGGAAAAGATTTTTTTCTTTTAAATTTTCTGATTTTTGCTCTTTATTACACTATCCTGGATGGAAAAGATTTTTTTCTTTTAAATTTTCTGATTTTTGCTCTTTATTACACTATCCTGGATGGAAAAGATTTTTTTTCTTTTAAATTTTCTGATTTTTGCTCTGTATTACACTATCCCAGTTGATCGTGGGCCATAATTTCATTATGTTCTACAACTAGTTGGCCATTGATAATGCTTGTTCATAATATCTTTTATTGGACGAACAATATATTTTCATAGTAATTACAGATTTTTATACCAAAAAATTGCTCAAATCGAATGAAATTTAAGGTGAATGACAAACTTAGTGCTAAAACTATAGCTGCAATACCAATGACTTCTATTTTTAACAGGCATCCTAAAAATTGTTGTTTGGCATTATTAGTTGTACTTCATTCCGCATTTTTTGATGGTTGATATTGATGAGGACATCAGCCAGAGATTTCGACATGTGTACCATCGATGGAATTGTAGATCGACGGCTACGATTCAGAGCCTTTACTTTTGATGTATTTTATGTTTTATTTATTTTACATTTCAGTTTTTCTAGTTTACCCCTATGGGTAGTGAGTCCTGATTGTAGCCCCGAGGGCATTGAGTCTTTCTTCTTTCTTCATTATTGAGGCCTATATATAGTGGTCTGTTGTTTTGTATGAGTTGATGATTGTTTAATAAAATTTCTGAATTTTCTTCTCTTGAGCTTGTGGGTTTTTGAGTGGCGAAGTCCCAAGGCGTGGGCAAAGCAATACCCACCAGTCGCGGAGGTGCTCCGGGCTCGTGGTCCGACTTTTCCTTTACCTCACCACCACCGGCCTGATCTCCCCCCCCCCCCCCCCCCCCCCATTCTACCGTTAACCGACCCCTCCTCCACCACCCCAAACCGCCGGACATCCCACCCCATCCAGCCGCCGGTTCCCACCCCCAACCGCGGGCCTTCCCCTCCCTAGTCCTCCCTTAGCCGCCGGCCTACCCCACCCAAAAGTTTGAATTTCAAAATTCAAACAATCCTAATTACCTTCCTAAAATATCCCCTTGTCAATTAGAAAAGTTTCCTTTCTTGAATTCAATTAAATATTTGAATTCAAATGCTTTCCTAATTGAAAAGTCCCTAATTAGGAAGCCTCCCCAATTACATTAAATCTGAAATTAAATTCAGATTTAATTCCAATATCCAATTAATGCATATGGCCCACATATATCGAACCTAGATACTCTCTCTCCTCTCTTACATGGCCGCCCCCCCCCCCCCCGGGGCCCTCTTCTTTCTCCAATTTAATCACTAACCCCTTAATTAAATCCTCCTTAATCCCTCCTAAACCGCCACCCCCTCTAGCTCTATTTTGGGGTAATTTTGAATTTCAATTTGTACCCTCCCTCCTTGTAGGAAATTTGAAATTAAAATTCAGATTTTCTAATTAATTTCCCCCCTTAGAAAAATCTGAAATTAAATTTAGATTTTTTCTAACTTCTTCCTCCCACCTCTTTAGCCCTAAACCCTAGCCGCCCCCTCCCTTTTCCTCTCTACCCGAAAACCCCCACCACCGTCCATCCACAAGCCGCCAGCCACCAAGTGTCTCCAAGAGTAAAGAGAACCCTTTGTCCGATGGCGGATCCTGAAGTTGATCATGGATTTTCGTACGATGAACATGGCCAAATAGACATTCTACGATCCCTTTTCTTTGATCCCGGCTTTGGATTTGACGACACTATCGAGGAGTATGTCGACCGCATACTCTTCTATTTGACTGAGATCATCGACGAGCAACAACCATCCGGATCGTGGCAAATCATTGGATGTCCACCGACTTCTTCAACTCCGGCTACTTCTCCGACAAACAACACCTTAGGCATCACTTGTCTCCTAGTGGCTTCTCTAGGATTGCTTGTAATCTTCTTCCGCTAAGCACCACTTTCAAGAGTGAGAGTGAGGAATCTCAAGGTGAACACTTCTAGTTATTAAACTGTGGATTATTTATTAATCACTGCCATTAGTTTTACTTCTTTATTTTGTTGATTGTTTTGCAAGTATCCTGTTAATCTCATTTGTAACCGCTTGCTATTACATGAACTTCTAACGGAATTTTCTAAGAATCTAATTTGGGTGAAACACAAGTTTACAATTGACAAGGTTGCTGTTCAAACTATTATTAATTCTCCAAAGCAATTCTTATCTATCTACATGTTTCACATCAGATATCTTAAGCCATCGTGAAATATTTAAATTTTAGTTTCTAGTTATCACTGTCCTATGAACTGAAAAGCAAAACTTATCAGTTTTCTTTTCATTGGCCTTTGATACAGATACATATATATAAAGATGGAGTTTGGATTAGAAGATGTATTAGATCGTTGATTGCAATAGTATCTAACGTGGTTTGTGTTACCCTAAGAAATATCTCTCTGGAAATAGCAATCACTTAAATATACTCTTTTAGAGTTAGGACATATTTGTTAATGTGCAATCACCTGCATAAACTTCCAAATAATAGCAAATTTGGAATAACCGAATGACCAAGAAATACGAAATGAACATTTATTTAGATTCTTTAGCAAAGCTTGAACCTTCTTTACTCACAGCAGTGTAAGCACGTATAACAGGCTTCCAAATTAGTTAAGAAATGAGCATGACATTTATTTTTTGGTTAGCATTATTATTATTGTTAAATCCCAATCGTCCCTTGGCTCTTGATCCCACGGCCAGCATGGGGATCCGTGGGAGGTTCAACTAGATCAGGCTTTTTAATCTCAACCGTCAATTATGCATTATTCCGTAGTTATTTATTTCTTTATTAAGATATATTGTATAAATCTATAAATAAGGATAGTTATGTGTAATAAATTTAAGTCTTTACCCTCTCTCCAATTCTTTGAATTTAACATGATATTAGAGCCTAAAGAGATGCAATCCAGATTCTCACCACTGGCCTTCATTGTCGGAATTCTGAGATATTGGTCCTTCCACTGGCCTTCCTTGCCAGAATCACTTTGATATACAAATCGAAGGAAGCGGAGAGGAGCAAGCAGCCTTCATTGTCGTTGGAGATCAAACGAGAGTCGAGCGGTCCAAACCGCTCGTGCCCTCTGTTTCGTGCTTGTTGCCAGAAGAAGCGGAGACGGGAGTCTCTTGGTCGTCCAAGATCGAGGAGAGATCGAGCAGGAGGGATCCTATTGCATGCGTCTGGGGCGGAAAAAAGCGGAGCCAAGCTAAAGCCTCCTCTCACGTACGTGCAACTGCACGAGACAAGAAATCGTGCATCTGGACAGCGGCCAGGACCTCCTAGAAATGATGGCATCGGGCTCGGTCTTCGTACTTGCGTGTGACGTCCAGAGTCGACTGAGCAAAAGTGAGAGAAGTCGAGCGCAAGACCTCCTCTTGCGTGCATCTGGACAGTGGCCAGGACCTCCTCTTGGGAACAACGACATCATGCTTAGTCTTCATCCTTGCGTGCGATCGAGAGAGGAGCGGCATTCCTCTTGGTCATCTGCTTTGTGCGTCTCTTCTTGGAAGCCAAGCGGAGAGGAGCAAGCAGGAATCCTCGTTCATGCAAAGGAGGCCAAGCCTCTGTACGTCCATTCTTACCTACACAGAAGCTGAGCCGAGTGTCGGGAGGAGTCGTGTAGGAGCTTTTCTACGTGCATGCTTGGGAAGAGTCAAACGCTTGGATCGGTGGTCTTGTGCGCGTCTACAAGGGACTGAGAGCTTGGAGCCCTTATTGTCATATATGTGGCCTCTCGTGCACATTTGTGCAAATGTTGCCTGATGCTTTAATGTTGGAGGATGGGGTCAAAGACATCGGGAATAAGCTGGTATCTCTTCCATCTGATTTACAACATCTTCTGCTACTTCTTGATAAAGCTAAAAATTTATTGTCAAGAATGGAGCAATCTCCATCTACTTCAATGTTGACTACTGTTCAGCCTGCTATGAAGGCATTGATTGCCAAGGATCTTTTGGGGCACTCAGACATGGATGTGAATATATCCATTGCATCTTGTCTTAGTGAAATAACAAGAATAACAGCACCAGATGCTCCATATGATGATGATATAATGGAGTTATTTGGGCTAATTGTTGGAGCTTTCAAGAATTTGGATGAGGTGTCAAGCCATTCATTTTCGAAGAGAGTTTCAATACTTGAAACTGTTGCAAAGGTCTGATCTTGTGTTTGCATGTTAGATCTTGATTTGGATGATTTGATAGTGGAAATGTTTCAGCATTTCCTGAAGACAATAAGGTCAAAGCATTCTAATACTGTCTTCTCCTCAATCGAGACTATCATGACACTTGTTTTGGAGGAGACTGAAAGTATTTCTGCACAGCTTCTGTCATGTCTATTGGATGGCGTGAAAGTTGTTGAAAATAATATTCTTCACACAGTCAAGAAGCTAGCTGAGAAAGTGCTTGTTAACTGTTCCTTGAGGCTAAAGCCTTATTTGGCTAAATTATTTAATGGCAATGGTGCTCTGTTAAGTGATTACAACAAAATTATTGCAAATGTATTTCAGGGGAAACCTGGCACTTCGATATAGAATGAAATGAATGCTTCTGGTGAAAATCAAGAAACCAACCATAAATTATTTGAGTTGTTCCTTTCTGATGACTCGACTCAGAGATCTGCACAATAGGAAGGTGAAATTTTTTATGTTGCTGCCGACGAATCTTTCAAACTGGTGTTGAATAATTGATCTTTTCAGAATGGGAATGGTGATTCCATGGTTGCAAAGCTAAAGGCTGAATTTCACCATAATAGTGGTAAATCTAGAGTTAATACTGAATATAGCTTGGATTCAGGTACAACAAACCCGATAGAAGGTCAGATTTAAGTTCTCGCAAAGGAGGAAGAAATGCTTCATTGCAGTTGTCAATTAGCAATTATCATTATGGAGTTGGTAATAAGAAAAAAGCTCGGAGTAATTCTGACAAAAAGCTTCCAAGTAATAGAGGTAGAAATGGATATCAAAGAAAAGTTAAAGTGAGATTCTCGGAAAACAAGCAAACTGCTGGCACTAAGAAGCAGAAAGGAGTTAAGTATGCTGAGGGTGAAGACAAAGAATTGAAGTTAAAGGAAATTCTCTCCTCTCAAAAATCTGCAGTGAAAGATTTGGTTAAAGATCATAACCATGTTAAAGATATCGGTAAAACAAAATCAAGATGGAAGCGTGCTCAGGGCATACAAGAGGCTTTTGGACCAAGGAAGTGTAGGAAAGTCTTGGATGACACAATTGTTGGTTCAAAGATATGAATTTGGTGGCCAGATGATCAGAGGTTTTATAATAGCATTGTTGATTCTTTTGATCAAAATAAGAATGCATAATATTTTGTATGATGGTGATTTAGAGGTGCTGCTCCTAAAGACAGAGCAGTGGGAGTTTATTGAGGGGAAACCTAGATGCACGGGGTGCAGGAAAAGGACGAAATCGATGCTGCAAACACTCTTAACAAGGGACTTGATAACTCTACATTTTTTAGACTGATTATCAAGTTGGGAATGACAGATCTATATTCCCCAACTTGATAACTCTACATTCCTCACCTGGATCATGCCGATCTCTTTCCATATTCAGTTTGCTGATTTGGGAAGGATTATATTAGGGCAATTATGCATGATTCCGTAGTTATTTGTTTCTTTATTAAGATATATTGTATAAATCTATAAATATGGATAGTTTTGTGTAATAAAATTTAATAATTTTCAACAAAAAAAGTTAAAATAATTCGCTATTAATTAATCATTTGTTCAAAGAGTTTTACAGATGGATCTCGTCATTTTTACTCTTTCAAGGTCAGTAATTTATCATTTCAAAGCATTGTGACTCATTGCTGACATGGAAAGAGATTGTTCATACAATTTTATTATTATTATTATTTTTCAACCACGAAATATCCAATAGCTAAATCAAGAAGTTTCTTCTTAGTCTACATCAAGAAAAGTTATATGATGCCACGTTTAATGACATTTCAAGATGATATGGTCATGAATCAACAACACGGATGTAGCACCTTAATAGATAGTCCCAGTAGTGAGATAAATGATTCAATATTTTGTAGTATAGGAAAGCTTAATTCAACTGAAATTTTTGAAAATCAATAAAGCAAAATAATACAAAATTTTCAATTAATTTCATTTCAGAAAAATTTACAGTAAGTATTATTAGTGAGGATTAACTTTTCTTAAATGATAATCAAATTAGACCTCGAGATTGTTCCTAAATTGTAGATTAATGTTTCATCATGATGTATGGGCTTTGTAGAAGTTGAACGTTATGGTTTGCTGTGTCAATTTACATAAAGATGGTAATTGATATTTATAAAAGCTTTGAAAATTATATGCATAGGCAAACCTAAGGGCATGTTTTCCTTTTTTTGCCTCTAGTACAGATATGAAGGCATGACTATATATCCGATCTAATCTATATTAAACAGAACCTTTGTACATGCTTGTTACCAGATATCATCTGATCTGTACTTAGCCAGGTTAATTCGTGAAACAGTGAATGGATTGTGCCATTTATTTTCTTCTAGTTTCATCCAAGACTAATTGGCTTGTAAGAATGCTGATTCGAGCAACGAAGTACATGCTTGCTTCTTTTTCCCTCTTTTCTGAAGTATTTGAATTGTTAGACCTCTTAAAATAATTTCAGAATTTCGTATATTACAATGTAGGTCTAAGCTTCTGCTTGCTGGGAAAATCTTCTTTACATAATCAGGAACATGCATTTCAAATATTGTTGTTTTTTTATAGAAAACCGAAGCCCTTATATCTATTTCTCATCTTTGAAGATTGAAGCTGTCACAAGGAGGATTTTGTGGATAAAATCAACTGATCAAAATGCTAAAGTACTTGTTTTCTCCAGCTGGAATGATGTCCTTGATGTATTGCAGCATGCACTGGATTCTAATAACATTTCTTATGTTCGGATGAAAGGTGGCAGGTAAATTTTAAGGCACAATCTTCCCTGTGTTGAATTTTGAAATTATTTGCTTTGTTTACTGGAAGACAAGGCCTGTATTGAGGATGGGCTAGTTTATGAAAGGATTAGTTATTGTTCATCAACCTTATAAATAATTGACAAGAACAACTTTCCTCTTGCATAAATGTTTGACTGTTTACTTTGCTCAAATTACGTAGCTTTTAGTTTTGAAATTCTTGTTTATTGATGTGAGATACCATTTCCCTCGTTCAGTTATCAAGCAAAAGTCTAGACTCATGCTTGTGAAAATGTTCATAGTGATTCACGAATATTCCATTGACCTTTTCAGTTCATAATCAAAACCTAATAGTTATGCTATTCTTGTGACATATAATGGTTGCTATTTTGAAGATTTTTGTTTCCCCCAAATCATTTTCAACATCAAGTTCGCTTTTTTGAGTTGTTTTGTTTGGTTTCATTTTGGACCAGGTTGTAACTCTTCTGGTCTTAGCGGCTGTCAGTAGGATTTAATAAATAATGTAAAAACAGATTTGGGTAATCTTGAGAAGATTAAAATCTGGATATTATTTTGCTTGACAATTGCTGAGTCTTTTTAAATCCTGATAAATTATTTGTCTATTTATTTCCGGATTTTAAATTTGTGAAAGAAAGAGAAATTCTTAAATCATTTAAATGCATTGAATGGCTAGATTTAATTAATCCTTGATTGAGCCAATAATGGAGTTAAAACGGGTTTAACAAAACAGTAGGATTTAAAGTCCCAAAAAATCTGTTTGGTTTAATTGAAGCTAAATCTTAAATTTTACCTAAACTAGGATGCCAAAGAGCTCCTAAGAATATAGAAGATTTCTTTTTGTCCCAAAAAATTTTCCGGCATCAAGAATAACTCCAACTCCCTTTCTTGATTTACTGCTTGTTTTGACTTTTATTAAACATAGACACAGTTTCTTTTCAGTTCTAAACTTCTCATGAAGCTTCTAGAAGATTTTCTTTTTTTGGCGTAAGCATTTACTTGCATGATGGAACGTTTATTTGGTTTACTAGCTCTTTTGGTCTCCTTTTTATCATGGGTGCAATTTCTTCTATGTTCTTTTATTTAAAGTTTTAATGTCTTTCTTCTTTAGATCATTTGACAAATTGCAAGCCTCAAAAGCAGTTTACTAGTTTCTTGATCATTCAAGAGTAATTAAAGAATGTGGCTTGCAACTTATCTAACATCTGCCTAGACTTTTATTGCATTGGCTGAAACTAAGAACAGAAAGTTAACTCACAGGAAATCACAAGCAGCGATTGCTCAATTTAAAGGAGAACAACCCTTCAAATCCAAACACATTCAAGTCCTTCTGATCCTAATCCAGCATGGATCGAACGGGCTGAATCTTCTGGAAGCCCAACATGTCATACTTGTAGAACCTCTCCTAAATCCTGCGATTGAAGCCCAAGCAATTGGCCGTGTTCACAGAATTGGGCAGGAAAAGAAAACATTTGTTCATCGGTTTATAGTAAGTGTGGAATCTTCATCCCTTGTGGTGCTATGTAGGAATTTGAACAATCTAATCTCGAGTTAATCCGATCACAGGTTAATATCTGCTTAAAATCATTTTATTTGATCTCAAGGCATGCTAGGTTTGAATATTGGCCATCTTGATTAATTCTTAATTCTTGCCAAGCTTGACTCATTCATTTTAATTCGAGCTCGATGCAAGCCAAGATTGATTCGCTTTTGATCCATCTTCTAAGAAATTTCTAATCTAAATTGCGGGCCGCTCACGACCTCCTCCGCAGTCGACGATTGTTGCCCTCCACCACCAATCATTATCATCGTTGAGCTTTACATTGTATTCATTTTACTTCAAACTAAACAAAAAAATTAATCATCTGCATTTATTTTATATTCATCCAAACAACTCCCAACATTTTAAATACATTGCATTATATTTTAGTTTACTTTGCATTTCTTTTTCAGCAAACCAAATGGCTCCTAGATGTAAGTTTTTTTAGAATACAATACTTTTCTATTTATAAAGGCATGATTATATTAGTAAAATGATTGGAGTGATATCTATTGATGATGAGATAATTAAAAATAAATTGAGATAATTTGGATATGTACCTATTAAATAGTTAGATAAAATTAACATTGGAGAACTAAGAAGGAGAAGAGTAGACCTGAGCATACTCGGTCGAAATTATTTGAAATGATTTGTAAATCTTAGGTATGCACCTAAGAAAATTCTCAACGAGAACAAATAGAAAACGAGGATTCATGAAACTATTGATATTGTTGTTGATGATGATAAATATAAATATATACAAAAATATATTTGTTCATGCATTCATGCATATGCATGCATTTACAGTATAATTTGATCTCAAGCTAGTTCAATTCTCTCTTACCCTAAGTTCAATTTGACCCAAACTTCTCTCATTAGTGTGCTCAATGGTTTCAATTCAAATCTCATCTAAGCCAAAAATCGATTCGACTTTAGAGTGATCTTAACATTTAGGTTTCATTTGAGACAGCTTTTTTACTGTTTTCTAAAGCAATTTTTTAGTACAAAAATTTTTTAAACTAAAAAATTTGGTACTAAAAAGTTGCTTCAAAAAACAGTAAGAAAGCTGTCCCAAATGAAGCCTTAGTCAAATTCATAGCTCTAGTTCAATGTAATGCAGTTGCGAGGCTTATTTTTTTATTTTTTGTTTTTGGTGATTACAGGTGAAGAACACTGTGGAGGAAAGCATATATAAGCTGAATTTGGGTAGGAGTGGAAATTCCATGGTTGGTACTAAAGCTAATAAAAAACAAGATCAACCTGTGCTCACAGTGCAAGATGTAGAGAGCTTGTTTCCAACGTCGTCGTCTATGGTCGAAAATTTGCCAGAAAATTTTGAAGATGTAAATGTAGCTGAACAAAGCCTAAGGCATTTGCCTGCTGCTACTGCGGCTGGTCTTGCTGCTGAGAGAAGATTCATGACGTCTCATAGCAGCCAACAATGAGTTTTAAGGAAGCCATTAATTCTGACTGATTGTTGATCAGATCAAAACTGGGCAACTTTTGTCCGCATCAGCTCTTCTAATATGAATTAATAATGAAGAGGCAGAAGCCTGAGATGAAAGGCCAGTGAGTCCAGTCTGATAATGTGATGCTTCCTCCGGTATTTTTCTTCTAAATTTAGACAAAGTAGGCCATTCTTTAGGTATAAAAGTATTTAAATGAATTGTTTATCATTCCTATTTGTTTCAATCTTAGAAATATCATATAATGTCATTATATACCTTGACATGTTAACAAGTCATATGGTTGTCAGTAAGCCCATTGCCCTGTTACTTTATTATAACTAATGATAATATTTGAACTTTGGTTTCGTTTAGGACGGCTTTTTTATTGCTTCTTAAAGCTATTTTTTAGTATAAAATTTAAATTTTTTTTTTTGCTAAAATCTGCTTTAGAAAGCAGTAAGAAAGCTGTCCTAAACGAAGTCTTAATCTAAAATAATAGTTATTTATGGCACCTAAACTAACAATTATTTAGATTTCATTTGTGACAGTTTTTACTATTTTCTAAAACAATTTTCTAGTATAAAAATTTTTTGTTCAAAAAATTTTTGTTAGAAATTTTTGTATTGAAAAATTGTTTTAAAAAGTAATAAAAAAGTTGTCCAAAGTGAAGTCTTAGAGTCGAGAATCACTTTTTTTGGCCTATGTAAGGCTTTGTTTGGGACAACTTTTAGTCATTATTTTTTTCGTTGCTTTCAAGAAATTTTTGTATTAAAAAATTACTCCAGAAAGTAGTAAGAAAATTATCTCAAATGAAGCCTAAGATTTATCTCAAATGAAGTCGAATAACTTTTTAAAAAATTTATTTACTTTAACATCTTCATTGAATTTTGTTGCTTTCAAGAAATTTTTGAATATGTATTGTATAAAGACTTGCACTATATGAAAATAATATGTATAATATCTCAGACTTTCTAATAATATTAACTATCTTTGAATTGCTCAATATGAAGAAATTTATCACATAACAGTCCAATATTATTAGACCTTCCATGTATTTTGTTATGGGACTGAAGGTTACAGAAAAAAAAGGAAACAATGGAGTGGTTGGTCAAGGTTCTTACTTATATGAGTAATAGTTATGTAAAATATTTTAATATCCTTTTTGAATTCAAAATCTTCATTCTTTTAAGTGGAAATGGGGTTTTTACCACTACAATTCTACTACTACTATAGTAACACTAGGTCCAATGAATAATAAAAATAATAAACTTTAGGATGAAATTAATTTAATTCATATATTAATTATAAGAACTAATATACTAATATTTTATGTTTGCAACAATATATCAAAATGATCATATGTAAAATTTTATAAAATTATTTTGATTATTTTCATGAGGCATGAATATTGGAATATAGATTTTAATAGAAATTTTAAATTCACCTTTTTGTGTTTTCAAGTATTACATTAAGGAGAGTTGATTAGTGTCCCATAATTGATGTAGGTCTTGAGGAAATAAGTTAGAGGTACATGCCAATAGAATGAGAAAGAAATCATCAAATAAAAGGCATCCGTTGAAAATGCTTGTAAGAGATGATACCAAGTGTAATAATCGGACCGAACTGATCCAGTATTTCTACCTCATGTGAACCAAACCCCCCTCCCGCTCCTCCTTTGCCTCTTTTACACGTGAGCGACTCTAGCAGCTCCCAACTGCTGTTCTCTCTCTCCAATTGAGCAAATCACGTGATTTCTCCACTGTTTTGAAATTCTCCCTCCCCTGCTGACCTCACTCTCTCCAATTTAACCCAATATGCAACTTAGGGCATCACTTTTTACTCCTTTTTCTCCCTCACAGTAGCCGTCAAACTCTCAATCCTCTTCCTTCATTGTTTCTTCCTTACAATAGCAACTCTTAACGAACTCTTCTGAAACTCCTCTCCTTGCATGGATTGTCGCTTGGTGGAGTCGAGCGAGCCGCTCGAGGTTGGAGTTTGTGACAACCGCTGTGAATAACTGTTATTTATTTTTAGGATAAATGTACCTTTTCTTAGTTAGGGGCACATTTCTTGATTCTCATGCTAGATCTTTTATTATTAAATGACAAGTTTTGTCATTGTAGATTTCTGTTCTTTTACACAGTTGCTCATGATGAATTAGTAAATAGAACATTCTTAGTATATTGCTGCATAATCTCTAGTATATCAAATTTGTGCTTTCATGCATGCCCTTGATTGAATGAAATAGATGTTATATTGGTAAATCACATTAATTTTGTTTATTACAGTATATGATACTTCTTTTATGAATCATGTTGATTATATAAATGGTTATTGTCATGTTGAATTTCATAACTCATGTTGATTATTTATAACAACACTTACACTATGTGATTATGAGAATGTCGGTTTAACCCAATTAGTTTTTGGCTACCCGAGGTCGACGGGCCCCCAAAGTGACGACTCTACATGAAATCACTGAATTTCATTGGAATGGTGTTTACCTTCCCGGTATGGGTGTGTGATAAATTAATAATAGATATATGTGTTTAAATGTAAAGAAAATATAAAATAATATGAATTGAAAATAATAAATGATTGTAGGTCATTTTGGGATATGATGATACCTAATGTGACTACATTTGCAAGCATTAAAATAATTTGCATTTATAGCTATTTGTCGCATACATTACTAACACTAGCATGTTAGATTTCTGTTGTAGGAAACATGGTATGTGTCTTTACTACTTTGAATTGGTGACTTTATGTTATTACTTCCACTCATTGGTTGTTCATACTGTATGTCCCACTCCTTTGTTATTTATGCTTTGATATATATGAGTTACTTGTTGACTTTGATTTATCAAACTCACCCAATGTCATTTTCAGTAGGTCCTGCAGACGTGTTTGGTGGACCGCCACCTTAGGAGCAGGGTTACCAACAGTAGACTGTTTTGGGTATTTATTATTTTGTAGTTGTTTATTATATTTATGTTTTATAAAGGTCGGGTAGTTTCTTTTGTGCTTTTTATTCTATTTATATTCAAGGTCGTTTATATCAGAACTACTGTTATTTTGTTGACTTAGTTATTTTAATTTCTATTAATGAATTGACTCTTTATTTCACTTTCTCTATTTACTCTGATGTGAGTGTCTGTGTGTGTATATATATATATATATATCATGTTGTATCTCTGGTATATGTATACTTCTCTTTGTGAATACAAAATAAGTCTTTCTATCCCTTCATCGCATTATGTGTTGCTGGGGTGTACTGCCATCCGGACTCGGGGGTGTGACAGAGTGGTATAAGAATCTATTCTATTTTGTATTTGATATCCCTTAGTTCATTAGGATTGGGTAGTGGGTTAGATTAGTTTAAGTTATCCTTGATGATAAATGATATATTATCATATTTTAATATGCTTAATAATTCAGAATGGTGCTAAGGAGAAAGAGTGTTATTGCTGCTTGTGGAACTGATGGCACGAGAACTATTAAGGAAGCCACACTAGTTCCCATAGGACCTCGCTCTCTTGGTTATTGCGGTGCTTTTGTTCCAAATCCAGATATCATTGTGCTACTCATGATGACGACAGAGGTGATTGCTCAACTTACTCAAGCAGTGCAAGGAATTAATCAAGCCACCCAACACGTACCACAACCAACTCAATCAGCACTTGCATTAGTGCCCTAAGAAGTCATAATAGTACCTGATGTTTCCCCAGCTCACGTAATTCAGTCAAAGTTTTAGAAATTAAGTGAAATAATTAATATTATTAGATTTATTTATTTAAACTAACTTTTATGCTATAGGCCGTTCCAACTAATTAAGGGGCAATAGATCGAGTGATGAATCAGTTCCTAAAGACTCACCCTCCAACATTTAATGGGACAGTTGGATCAATCGAATCTGATGCATAGCTTCATGACATAGAAAAAAGACTTGGTGGCATTAAATGTCTAGAAGACTGAAAGGTAGATATCGCTACATTTGAACTGCGCGAAGGTGCTGATGATTGGTGAGAGAGCATTCGACATAATAACTATAGAGCAATAATTCCTAGGGCAGAATTTGAGAGATTATTTCTAAAATAATATTTTCCTATGGCGGACCAATCAAAGATGATGAATAATTTGAGGAACCTCGAGCAGGGGACAAAAATCAGTCTAAGAGTATGAGATACGGTTTGCTAGAATTATCAGATTTGTACCATCTATTAGGCAGCACGAAGATCAAAGAATCTATAACTTTCTTTTCAGCTTGAGAGAAAATATCATGAGATCCCTATTTGCTGTTAAGTGCAATTCATTTAGGGAGCTAGTTGATCTAGCAATTCACACAGAGATAGAGATAAATTTTTGTGAGGAAAAAGCTGCTGGAAAGCGAAAGGCAATAGATAGCCAACCACTTGAAGATTCACAAAAGAAGTAGCATAAGAGCCATCAAGGGCAGAAGTCCAAAAGCAATCCTCGTTGCATGCACTGCGACAAACATCACTCAGGGACTTACAACTTTGTCATCGAGAAGTGCTTCAACTACTACAGTGCCAAACATAAAGTTAAAGATTGCTCGCTCAAATCTCAAGATCAATCCAATCCTTCAACTACTCGAGATAAATCTAATAAGTCACATCAGAAGGAATGTCAGAAATTACAAGGAGAATGTTACCACAAGTATAATGACAAAGGCAAGGGAAAATAGTATTATTCTCAGACTCAACAACAAACCTAGCAAGTTCTGACATCTTAGTTCTACCAGCAGCGCCTTATTTTCTAGTACCAACAACAACAGCCTTTGATTCCATATCAGCAACAGCAGCAAGCAATGCAGTATTAGAAGTCACAAACTTCAATACAGGAGTAGCCCAGGCAGGCAATCCCTCCTCGTGTCTTCACCATGACTTAATAGGAGACCCGTGAAGCTCCTGATATGGTGACAAGTATTATTTCTATTCATAAGCATCCGACAAAAGTTTTGTTTGATTCTAGGGCCTCACATTTATTCATATCAAATAAGTTTACATCAACTGTATTAGTGTCTCAATTGCAATATTATTTATTAATTAATATGACATCTTGAGCATCTATGATAGTCACTCAGTGTGTTCATGATTGTAATATTATAATCAACCATATACATATGCATGCAACTCTTATTGTATTTCCAATAGCTGAATTTGATGTAATATTGGGAATGATTAGCTATTTATGTATCATACTATAATTGATTGTCATAAGAGAAGGATAAATTTTTATATACCCGATGCATCAGCCTTTAGCTTCAGTGGTGCAAGACGAGTCTTGCCTTGTCTTATATTTGTAGTTAAAGCCCGTAAAATGATTTATCATGGGTGTGTTGGGTATCTTACTCATGTGGTGGATACCAACAAACCAAACATTAATTTAAATGGTGTTCTAGTAGTTCAAGAGTTTGCAGATGTATTCTCTGATGATTTTCCTAGCTTACCTTCGGATTGTGAAATTGGGTTCACTATAGATATGGTTTTGGGTACTACTCTAATTTCAAAAGCATTGTATCGTATAACAACGATCGAGCTTCAAGAATTGAAAGTGCAGTTGTAAGAATTGCTTGATAAAGGATTCATATGACCTAGCATTTCACCTTGAGGAGCACCTGTCTTGTTCGTGAAGAAGAAAGATGGAAGCATGAGATTTTGCATCGACAATAGAAAGCTAAATAAGATCAATGTGAAGTACAAGTATTCTTTACCTCACATAGATGATCTATTTAATCATTTGCAAGGCTCTTATGTATTTTTCAAGATGCACCTTCGTTCGAGATATCATCAACTGAAGATCAAGAATGAAGACGTACCGAAGACAACTTTTTTATCTCAATATGATCACTATGAATTTTTAGTCATGCCTTTCAGGTTGACTAATGCCCCTACTATGTTTATGGATTTCATGAATAGAGTTTTCAGGTCATGCTTAGATCAATTTGTGAAAGTATTCATTAAAGATATTATGATCTATCCTAAGAGTAATGAGGAGAACGCTAAATATATTTGGACTGCATTAATTATTCTTTTAGAGAATAAACTTTATGACAAATTCTTGAAGTGTGAGCTTTTAGCTTTGAGAGGTGGCATTTCATGGTCACATTGTTAGTGAAGCTGGAAATTATATGGATCCTACGAAGGTTAAGGAAGTAATTGATTGGCCGAGGCCAAGCACTGTCACCGAGATTCATAGTTTTTTTTGGCTGAGCTAGTTATTACAGGTGCTTCATAAAGAGCTTTTCAAGTATTGCGGCTCCACTGACTAAGCTGACCTAGAAGTCCATTAAGTTCATATGATCTGATGCATATAGTTTTCAAAAGCTTAAGAGTTATTTTGTGTATGCTCCTATTCTCACTATTCCTTTTGGCACCAATGGATTTCAGATCTACAGTGACGCTTCACATCAAGGCTTTGGTTATGTCTTAATACAGCATGATAAGGTGGTAGCTTATGCATCCAGGTGCATGAGAAGAATTACCCTACTCATGAATTGGAGCTAGATGTATTCATTTTTGCACTAAAGACATGGAGGCATTACCCTTATGATATTCGTTATGAGGTTTTCACTGATCATAAGAGCTTGAAATACATATTTACTCCTAAAGATTTGAACTTAAGATAAAGGTGATGGTTTGAGTTGATGAAGGACTATGATTTACAGATTCAGTACCATCCAGACAAAGCTAATGTGGTGGACGATGCTTTAAGCAGGAAGTCTTCATCTTATATATATTAGATGATCACCTAGGAGCGATAGTCAGTGTAGGAAATAAAGCAACTTCAGCTCGATATAGAGCTAGCAGGAGATAATTATATTATTTATCGAATGTATATTCAACCCACATTAGTGGATCGAATTTGTGAAGCTTAGATGGAAGACATAGAGCTGATGTAGATTAAAGATCAAGTATATAATAGATTGAAGCCAATTTTTACTATTGACCATATGGGTGTTTTAAATTTTCAATATTGATTATGTGTTCTAGATCATGTCGAGCTCCAGTAGGAGATAGGCGCATACTACTGTATTTAGTTCACCTGGGGAGCATGAAAATTTATCAAGATCTTAAGAAGTGTTATGGTGGCTTGGTATGAAGAATAATGTCGCAGAGTTCGTAACCAAGTGTTTGATGTGCTAGATGATCAAGACTGAACATCAAAGACCTAGTGATATATTGCAACCTCTTCCTATTCCAGAATGAATATGGGAGGAGATTGTTATGGACTTCGTGCTTGCCCAGATCAAAGTAAGGTCATGGTGCAGTTTAGGTCATAGTTGATAGACTTATCAAGATAGCTCATTTTCTACTGATCAAGCAGAACTACTTAGTGGGAAAACTAGTAAGGAACTACGTGGATAATATTATTCGACTGCATAGGATTCCTCTTGCCATCATATCTGATAGAGATGGGAGATTTACTTCAAGGTTATGGAAGAAAGTGCAAGAAGCTTTGGGTGCGAGGTTGGATTTCAGCACTATTTTCACCCACAAACAAACAGTCAGTTGGAGCGCACCATTCAGATGTTAAAAGATTTATTTAGAGATTGCATTCTTGACTTTTGGTGGATGCTAGGAGGACTGCATTCCACTTTTGGAGTTTGCTTATAATAATAACTTTCAAGTAAGAATCAGCATGGTACCCTATGAGGCCCTTTATGGCAGGAAGTGCATATCTCCTTTGTGTTGGTTTGAGCTTAGTGAGAGGAAGCTCTTGGAACCTGAACTAATTGATCAAGCTACAAAGAAGATTCATCAAATTCAAGAAAGGCTTTATTCAGTTTAGGAGTGTCAAAAGAAATATTTCAATCTTAAGCACAGGAATGTTAAATTCGAGGTTGGTGATCATATATTTCTGAAGGTTTCGCCCATGCGTGGAGTCACCCGATTTGACAAAGGTGGAAAACTTCAACCCCATTTCATTGGACCTTTTGAGGTGATCGAGAAAATCAACAGAGTTTCTTATAGATTGGCTCTTCCTCTGAGGCTTACAGAAGTACATGATAGCTTTCATATCTCCTTTCTCTGACATTACTTGCACGACAATTCTCACATTATTCAGTTTGAGCCTTTGTTGATTCATGAAGATCTGAGCTATGAAGAGATACTAGAGCACATTTTGGAATGTGAAGTTTAATAGCTTCATCGATGATCAATTCCTTTTGTCAGAGTGCTTTGGAAGAACTAGTTAGAACGAGAAGCAACATGGGAGATTGAATAGGACATGATCGTGAAGTGTCTGCAACTACTTTAGAACTAAGGTATGAATTTGGAGACCAAATTCTTTTAAGAGGGGGAGGGGGTAATATGCAATAACTAGACTGAATCGATCTGGTATTTCTCCCTTATCCGAACCAAACCCCCCTCCCGCTCCTCCTTCGCCTCTTTCGCGTGTGAGCGACCCGAGCGGCTCCCAACCACGATTCTCTCTCTCCAATTGCGTAAATCATGCAATTTCTCCGCCGTTTTGAAATTCTCCCACCCCTGCCGACCTCCCTCTCTCCAATTTAACCTAATAGGCAAATTAAGGTATCCCTTTTTTACTCCTTTTTCTCCCTTACAGCAATCATCAAACTCTGCATTCTCTTCCTTTTTCATTTCTTCCTCGTAATAGCAGCTCTTGACGAACTCTTCTGAACGTTCTCTCCTTATACAGATTATCGCTTGGTGGAGTCGAGCGAGCCACTATTTTTAAGATAAACATACCTTTCTGAGTTAGGGTGTTGTTTTTAATTCTTGTGCTAGACCTTTTATTATTAAATGGTCAGTTCTGTTATTGTAGATTTCTGTTCTTTTACATATTTGATCATGATGAATTATAGGCTTCATAAATAAAATATTATTAATTTATTGATGCATAATCTCATATATATCAAAATTGTGCTTTTATGCATGCCTTTAATTAAATATAATAAAAGTTATATTGACATATCACATTAATTTTATTTATTACAGTGCATGATACTTCTATTATAAATCATGTTGATTATAGAAATTATTATTGTCATGTTGAATAATATAACATCTGTTGATTATTTATAATAGCACTTGCACTGTGTGATTATGAGTATGTCGGTATAACCCTATCGATTCTTTGCCAACTGGGGTCGATGGTCCCCTAGAGTGACGACTCTATAGGAAATCACTGAATTTCATTAGGATGGTGTTTACCTTCCGGGAATGGGTGTATAATAAACCGACAATTGATACATGTGTTTAAATATAAGTAAATATAATTAAATATGAATTGAAAATAATAAATAATTGTAGGACATTTTAAGGTATGATGATACCTAGTGTGACTGCATTTATGGGAATTTAAAATAATTTGCATTGATAGCTGTTTGTCACATACATTACTAACACTAGCATGCAAGATTTCTATTGTAGGAAACATGGTATGTGTCCTTACTTCGTCAGATTGGTGACTTTAGGTTATTACCTTGACCATTTGATTATTCATACTGCATGCCCCACTCCTTTGCCGTTTACGCTTTGATAGATAGGAGCTACTTGCTGAGTGAGATTTATCAAACTCATACGTTGCCTTTTTTAGCAGGTCCTGCAGGCGTGTTTGTTGGACCGCCACTTCAGGAGCAGGGTTATCAATAGTAAATTATTTTTGGTATTTATTATTTTATAGTAGTTTATTATGTTTATGTTTTTTGAGGGTTGGATAGTTTCTTTTATAATTTTGGTTCTTTTATATTCCCGCTGGCTTATATAAGAACTATTATTATCTGGATGTACTAGTTATTTGAATTTCTATTAATGAATTATCTTTTTATTTCACTTTTCACTTCCTATATTTACTATGATGCATATGTATATACCTTTTTTAGCAGGTCCTGCAGGCGTTTGTTGGACCGCCACTTCAGGAGCAGGGTTATCAATAGTAAATTATCTTTGGTATTTATTATTTTGTAGTAGTTTATTATGTTTATGTTTTTTGAGGGTTGGATCGTTTCTTTCATAATTTTGGTTATATATATATATATATATATATATATATATATATATATATATATATATATATATATATATATATATATATATATATATATATATATATATATATATATATATATATATATATATCTTGTTGTATATCGTGTATATGTATAATTCTTTGTGAATACAAAATAGGTCTATCTCTTCATCGCGTCTCATGTTGTCGGGGTGTTATCGCCTTCCGAACCCGGGGTGTGGCACCAAGGAGGTTATGTTTGGCATCGAGGTGTTGTCCAATGCTAACCTAAAGAAAGATGGCACAGAGGAGACTGTATAGGGTAATAAAATGGAAATGCATTGGCTAAAGTTGATAAAAGAGATAGTGATTTTGATTTTTCATAGGTTTCCAAGGCAAGGTCTTAACGAGCTGATGCTTAAATGTTGGCATCAGAGTGAGCTGTCATGGAGAAAGTGGCGTTATCCAACCCAAGAGAGTTTGTGTCGCGTGATGATTAATGAGTTAATGTCGAGTGTCGATAAAGTTGAGGTTGGATGAATAAACAGGGGGATGCTAGGCAGGTGACAACAACAACAACAACAATATCAAGCCTTTGTCCCACTAAGGGGGGTCGGCTACATGAATCCTTTTTTCTCCATTGTGTCATGTTAAAAGTCAAATTCTCATTTAAATCTAATAAAGAAAGATCATTTCTAATATTTTCTAACCAAGTCTTTTTAGGTCTACCTCTACCTTTCTTAACATAAGTCAAATCTAATACCTCTACTCTCCTAACTTGGTCATCGAAAGGTCACCGTTTTATGTGACCAAATCATCTAAGGTAACTCTCTCTAATCTTATCTTCCACTAGAGCTACTCCAACCTTTTCACGTACATACTCATTTCGTATCCTATCTCTAAGGGTAAAGCCACTCATCCACCTTAGCATCCTCATCTCTGCAACACTTAACTTAGTATTATGCTTCTCTTTTATTGGCCAACATTCGGCACCATAGCATTACAGGTCTCACCATTATCTTATAGAATTTTCCCTAAAGTTTGAGGGGGACTTTTCTATCACACAACAAGCCCAATGCATTCCTCCACTTCAACCATCTAACTTGAATTCTACTGATAATATCCCTATCTATTTCACCATCACTCTGAACAATAGATCCAATATATCTAAAACATGTCTTATTAATGACTTGATCTCCTAAAGTCACAATCCCCTCACTAGGTCTATTACTACTAAAATTACACTCCATATATTCCATTTTAGATCTACTTAAGAGAAAACCTTTAGACTCTAAGGCAGACCTCCATAATTCAAGTTTACCTTTAACTCTCTCTCTAGTCTTATCAACAAGAAGAATATCATCAACAAAAAGCATACACCAAGGTACATCCTCTTGCAACAGTCTAGTGAGAACATCCATGACTAAAGCAAAAAGATATGGGCTTAAGGCTGATCCTTGATGTATTCCAACCGAAATAGGAAAATACTAGGTCAAACCACCTTGTGTTTGAACACAAGTAATAGCTCCTGCATACATATCTTTAATGATTTGAATATAAGCATTACTAACTCCTTTCTTTTCAAGAACTCTCCATAGCACTTCTCTTGGAACTTTATCATATGTTTTTTCTAAATCAATAAATATTATATGTAGATCCTTCTTATTCTCTCTATATTTCTCCATCAAACCTCTCAATAAATGTATGACTTCCATAGTAGACCTACCCGGCATGAATCCAAATTGATTTTGAGAAACATTAGTATCACGCCGAAACCTCCGCTCCATAACTCGCTCCCATAGTTTTAAAGTATGACTCATTAACTTAATTCCTCTATAATTCGCACAATCTTGTGCATCACCTTTATTCTTAAAAATATGAATTAACACACTCATTCTCCACTCATCTGGCATCTTTTTAGTCTTCAAAATAGTATTAAAAATTTTAGTAAGCCAAAAAATTCCTTTTTTATATACTAGGCAGGTGACGATGGCCTATTTATTAAGAAGTAGTTATTTTATAAGGGAGCTTGTGCCAACATATCATAGATCTAGCTAGAGAGAATATTGAACAAGTATGACTTGTCCAATACAAATCAAATGAAAAAAAAAAGGATGATTATTTTAGAGATCCCATTCTTAATAGACTATAATTTAGTTTTTGCAAACAATTATGTTGCCCTGAAGATTTCTTTTTTTGAAATCCTAAAAGATATAGGATGTCATAAAATCAGCATAATATCAATAATGAAACTTATTATCTTATAATTAAATGTTTGGTGTATATTTTCTTGTGCATAAATAAATAATTATGATTAAAAAATA
The DNA here is from genome assembly GCA_019925795.1 of Dendrobium chrysotoxum. Lineage (NCBI taxonomy): Eukaryota > Viridiplantae > Streptophyta > Magnoliopsida > Asparagales > Orchidaceae > Dendrobium > Dendrobium chrysotoxum. The sequence continues at coordinate 34,489,712 of CM034299.1, read as the reverse complement.
TATCATTTTAATAGGCAAAAAACATATTTAATAATTAAGTAAATCTAGAATATTTAAGAAGACATCCTTAAAATAATAATATTTTCTATTTCAATTACAGTCCCCCATCCTTCCCCGGCCTTTAAAGCTCCCCCACCGTTACTTTCCACGTAAGTAGCCTACTAAAATACCCATGCCAAAGAAACAAATTACCAGCCTATTTTTCGTGCCAGATCCAACGCCAAGGACATAGTCGTCAATTCACATAAAGAGTTCGAAACAGCAAATGTGAAGCCCGACTCGAACTGAGAACTGGAACGCCTTCGAATCTCGTCTTCTTCCGGTGTCCGTCACGAGAACAGTGCGGAGGAGAGAGAGAGAGCTATAAATCGCTGAACGGTGAATTTCGCGCTCCGCCAATCGCTCTCGCCTCTTCCGCCTTCTCTCTCTATGCGCAACAGGGGAAGAAAAAAGGGCTCGGTTTCCAAACCCTAACCTTTCTATGCTTCGTCTGCAAACATCAGGGAAAGCTGATTTGGCTCAGATTTGTGTCAGAGGCGTCAGATCTGTGGCTCTGCTAGCGAGAAGGGCTTGATATGCAGCAATGGCATTGGAATCAGCTTGCTAGATAGCGATTTGTGGCTTTTCTTGAGAGTTTAGGGGCTTCCGTCGGTAGCCGTTCGCGGGCTCTCAAGCGCCGCCGTTGATATCCTCCGGAAACGAGAGGTGATTTCTGGCTCGTATTATTATTTTTTTTCTCTGATTGCAGCTGACTTTTTAAGGTGTTTATTTATTGTGGGACGGGACTGTGGGCGAAGTGTAGGATGAGATCCGGGGTCTGTGTTGTGACTCGGTATTGTTTTTGGGAATGCTGGAGGTTCCAGGATCAGTGTTATGTAGTTTTGCTCGTTGGTTTAGGATTGTGGAAGATGATTGATGAGCTTGATTTTCTGGAATGTCTTACTTCTTTTTTTCTGACGTTTGGTTTTTGGCTTTTCTTAAACTCATTCCAGCTATTGACGTCTAATATAGTGGTTATTTATTCTGAGTCTGAGCTCCATTTGTATTTCATGATTACTGGAATTATCAAATAAAAAATGGCCTTAGAAATCAATATAATCAATAAGGAAGTTTTCTAATTTGTTAATACTGTAATCCCAGCTGTCGCCAACGACCTATAAAGTCTAGGAGTTGGGCTTCGTTTCACCACTATTTTCTTAAGCCAAAAAATATTTTTTTAATTGATTATATTGATTTCTCTAGCTTATAATCCATATTCAAGAATATTTGTTCAGTTAGCATGCAGCAGCAAAGTATCACCAAGAGAAATTTCATACTGGTCGTCGATGTAGAATATTTTAGCCTATATTTTGTTGCATGCTTGTTTTCCTGGGAGATTTAGTCATTTTTGCTATTTCTTTATTGACTTCTAGCCACAGGATGTTATCCTGATCATAAAATTTCTTTCAGTGGGTGAGTCGGGAAGCCTCGATTAGAAAGTAGATGGTGTGAGCCTTGGCCTCTCATGGAAGCAAAGAGTTAAAATCCTTGTTGAACTGCTCTTCACTTGGAAAAATAAAACTGGTTTAGATCTTTTTCAGCATACAGAATTTTGCTTCAAATGCATTTTCACACAGGCTTTGTTTATGACTTTTGACAAGCCTGTGCTGTGCTCACCTTAATTTGAAGCCAGTTTTCATCCAGTGCTGCAGTCTTGCTCAGGTTTCGCTTCTTTCCATTCCGTTTCCCATTTACTTCCTTTCTTTCACTGCCACTGATAATTATCGTTTTTTCTTTGCATATGGAAGGTCAAGGTTTTCCAGTTGGAGATAAGGATTTATCTCAGCTACATATTGGGGACTCTCATTGAACAACTACTACGGAACGGTTTCATTCAGCAGAGTCACATTTCTTTGATCAGATTGTTCTGGAATGCCCTCCTCAAGAAATAAGCCGCCTTGTGTACTGGGATGCTATGGAACGCCAAGGCATTCCATCTTCTTTGGAAATTTCTGTGTCTGTTAAGGGATGGGAAAAGGGAAGCAGACCACGTAGGCTCCGTCACAAAAGTGTTCAGTTTGATGACCTTTTTTCATCTGATGATAGCCCAAGGTTGATATACATTAATGATCCAAGAAAGACAAATGAGAAATATGAGTTCACTGGGAATGAGATTCGCACCAGTAAATATACTGTCATCACCTTCTTACCTAAAAACCTGTTTATCCAATTTCACAGAGTAGCTTATTTGTACTTCTTAGCCATTGCTGGATTGAATCAACTTCCTCCCTTGGCAGTTTTTGGTCGCACTGTTTCTCTGTTCCCCCTTCTATTTGTGCTTTCTGTGACTGCTATAAAAGATGGTTATGAAGACTGGAGAAGGCACCGGTCTGATCGTAATGAGAACAACCGTGAGGCTCAAGTTTACCAATTCGGACAATTTAGGATAAAGAAATGGAAAAAGATACATGCCGGAGAGGTGGTGAAAATTTTTTGTGATGAAACCATACCTTGTGACATGGTCTTGTTAGGGACAAGCGATCCAAATGGTGTAGCCTATATACAGACAATGAATTTGGATGGTGAGTCGAATTTAAAGACAAGATATGCACGTCTGGAAACTACTCCCATGTGTGCTGAGGTAGGTTGTTATTCTGGGATAATCAGATGTGAGCAGCCTAATAGGAATATTTATGAATTTACAGCCAACATGGAGTACAATGGACACAAGATCTCACTTGGCCAGTCAAACATTGTGTTGAGGGGCTGCCAGCTTAAGAACACTGCCTGGATTATTGGGGTTGTTGTGTATGCTGGACAGGAAACAAAAGCAATGTTGAACAGTGCTATCTCACCTTCGAAAAGGAGCAAACTTGAAAGCTATATGAACAGGGAAACTCTGTGGTTATCAGTTTTTCTTTTTGTCATGTGTGCAGTTGTGGCATTAGGTATGGGATTATGGCTTAAAGAGCACGAGCATCAGCTTGACTCTCTACCTTACTATCGAAGGAGATACATCACTAATGTGAGAGAAAATGGAAAATATTACAAGTTTTATGGGATCCCTATGGAAATATTTTTTTCTTTTTTAAGCTCTGTCATAGTCTTTCAAATAATGATACCTATATCTCTCTATATCTCAATGGAGCTTGTCCGGTTGGGGCAGTCTTATTTCATGATTGAGGATGCACAAATGTATGATACTAGTTCAGGCTCTAGGTTTCAGTGCAGATCATTGAACATTAATGAGGATTTGGGCCAAATAAGATACATATTTTCTGACAAGACAGGTACTTTGACTGAGAACAAGATGGAATTCCAAAGGGCTAGCGTTTATGGAAAGGACTATGGAACCTCCTTAAAAACAACTGGCAGTCCAGTGATGGGTGAACGCTTTTCTGGTTGGTTGACATTCATCTCCATTTGTTCTTCTAGTTTGCTCAATGTAACATAATTTGCACATTAGTGGTAATTTTGGAACAATATGGTGTTTGTGTACTGTCATTTTTATTGCATATCCTTTCACCATGTGCTTTTGCTATTTTATTATTATTATGTTTAATTTCCGTAGTTACATACCAACTCACGAATATGAATATGCCAATGTAGTTTCAATCATTTCTAATGTGAGAACCAACTTCCTAGAGCTTTTGTGCCTTGTTTAAAAAAAAAAATCCAATAAGTAATTATCTTAATAAGAGATATCATCATCATCATCATTGAGATGTACCCCAATTATTTAGGGTCAACATTATGAATACTCAATTTCATTTGTTTTTTGTTGAGTGTTGTCTAAGGTGTTAAAATCATTATTCGCGAATCATTTTAAGCAAATACTATTTATGTAATCTAGTCTTCTCATTTTCATTTTTGGTTTTCTGATACTAATTTTATCAACACATCCATTAGCCACATTTTACCCTTTGTTGTGTACGTTTAAATCACTTAAATCTATTTTCACTCACTTTACATCAACAGACGTTGCTTTAATATTTCATCTAATATAATCATTGATTAATTTATCATTCATAGTTTGTTGCACATTCATCTTAACATTTTCATTTTTGTCACTTTCAATTTCGCTATCAATGATTTTTTTATAGCCTAACATTCAAATCCATATGGCATCATCAACCTAATTTCAATTTAATTAAGTTTTCATTTAAATCTCCATGATATACTTTTATCAACCAAAATTCTCAACACACTTCTCTATTTTAACCATCAAGCCTTTATTCTAAAAGTTATTTCCTCCATGATATATCTAGTTATGTATAATAGTTCCAGGATGCTTAAGTCCATCACAAATAGGTATAACCTTATCACCTAATTATATTGAATAAAAACTGTTAACACCGCACGCATCGATATTATACATCATATGCTCAATATTTGTTCTATGAATTATAAGGCCTCTATCTTCTAAGCTTTTTTTCCCCCATTATTCTAGATTTTCATTGGTCATTGGATGTCTCACTAATTAGAATTATATCTTCTAAAAGAAATACACCAACATTTTGCTTTGAATATCTTTTGTAAGCATTTCTATGACCAATACAAAAATATGCAGACTCAATGTTAATCTTTGATATAAATGTATTGTAATTGAAAACTCTGTAGCCACTCTATAACTATTTCTAATGCTATTTATTTTTGTGACATTTGAGATATAATATTATCACATGACTACATATCACAAAGTTAACTTGGTTTCTGTAAGGTAGAATATTTTGACACATCCATATGATATCCAATGCATTAGGCAAGTAAAAAAAATGGATATATTTATTTTGATCAATTAGGAAAAAAAGAAACCCAAGTCCTTATATTTGAGAGCCCTAGAATTTTCTTCTTAGAGTAGATTGATTTTTTTATTTAATAATATTTTTATTGATATGGAATCGAGGTTTGTTTATTTAGATCTTGAGTTTGAGATTTCATATGGGCGCAAGCTCGTATTGTTGATTTCATAGTCTGATCAGTAAAGCAGTCTTGATTAAAGAGGTGACTTTGAATTTTTGAAGGCTATTTGGTTCGCAAAACTTAGGGAGTGTTTTTGATAAGGATTGGTTGATCTTATCAAGTTCTCATGATTTCATAATATAATTTATCGAGTTATCAACCCCTACTTATCTAGAAGGCTTGGTCGTGACATGTGGACACCCTCGCTTGCAATCATAATTTATCTTATCTGAGGAGCTCTCTAAAAACCTAAAGTTTTAGGGTGTTCACTTGATCAATTGGATCTTGTTAGTGGAATCCCAAAGGTTATTATTATTTACTTTGTTTAAAATAAAGTAGTAAAAATATTGTTTTATTAGTTTGCTTACATATGGCAATACCGACTTAGCAAAGGTGGAGTTTTTTGAATTTTTCATGCTATATTCTTCATATAAGGAAAACAAATTTTAGTGGACTTCTTGCATAGCCCTTTGTTAGTATTCTATTACAAATAAATTATGTTCTTGATCGCGAGCATCAGAGCTCCAAAATTTTATGAGCTGAGGGAGATTGAATTTTTTTTCCTTTTAAAACTAGATTTTCTGCCGTCCTGAATCAAGACTTATCTAGATCCATGGTTTGAGATTTTTTATGATTGGATGTCCCCAAAAGTTAATCACATGTCCTTATTAGGAGAGCACTCTTGATTTAAGAGGTTGCTCAGCTATGAATTTACGGTCTGCTGGTATGCATGACTTTGAAAACATGTGCTTTGAAAGATTGGTTAATCCTACCAGGGTCTCTTGGTCCTATAATTATGGGCTATTGAGGATTTTGTTATTTGGGAGCTTTGGTTGTGACATAAAGAGTTCTTTGCTATCAAACATGGATTACTTCATCAAAACAATGCCGAAAGAAGCAAGTGTGCTTTTAGAGTGGGTCTTAGCTGGTTCAAGAGATGGCAACTTGCTGCTTTTTCTATAGACTGATAATTATGACCTTGATGCTACCTGTGTGTTGGAAGCATTGGGTTGATTGAGGTGAAGTTTAATATCTTATCAGATGTTTTCATGTATTAGAAGAGTTTTTTAGAGGAATCTATGATTTTCGCAATGAAAAGCTTTCACTATGGGTTGTAAAAATCAGGACCTTAATCCCATTTATTTGAACCTTTTAGACATTAGCTTGACTTTAAGTGAGGTTTGCAGTAGCTCATTGGGTATTAAACACGACTATTAAAGCAAAGATTAAGCCAGCTCTAAGAATTTCAGCAATATGGAGGCTTGACTTTAGTGTCTAGTGTGATAAATTAGGTCCTTAATTTGATCAAATCATGTTTATGGCGCAAGCCTTGATGTGGTTGAATCTTTAAGCAGCAACTTGCCAAGACTTTGTGCTGAAATAGAATTCACAGTTTATAGCCTTTACCAGCTTAAAATATACTTCTCAGTAGGAAATCCTGACTGTGTTATTAATGGGGACTTTGGCCTCCCGGGATTAGTGTTTTCCCTCTTAGACTAAAAAGTGCAGTGACACTTTGCCTCGGACATTTCTTGAAGCAACTAATACCTCTTCATGCATTAGCAATGTCCATAGGGAGGACTGGTGTTCTGTCTTGTCTTACACTACCGGTAAAGGTAGTTAGATGTCAACATTTTCAAAGCAATTTGGCTCAAGGTGTATTGATATGTTTTTGGAGACAAGTGCATTGAACCACTAGAGGTCAATATTGGTCAACCATGAAGTCTAAAGGATTAGAGACCTATTTTAATTTTAAAAAAAATGTATTCTCATGGGATTTCCCCCCGTATTTTTATGAAAATTTCAATCAAAATCAAGCATTTTTTAAAATACTAAAAATACATAAAATGTTATTTATATAAAGTGCCCCCCTTCAAATTAATATTCATTTTTAGGCATTTTCAAGATTTTTTTTAGTTTAAAATATCTTATTAATACATTTTCTTAAAAAAATAAATATTCAAAATATTTTGTAATTTAAAATTTATCAATGGATGTTTAGGCACTTGAGCACGAGTGTGTATACATACATGCATACATATCCAATGGTAATTTTTAACTTTCCGATGATATTTATGTAGTTTTTAATTAGTTTGAATGCAATTACATTTCTTTTTATGAGCTTGCTATATGTTAATTTCTAGTGATGCCATGTGGCACTTCATGAAAGGAACAACAACAACACAACATCAACATCAAGCCTTTATCCCACTACGTGAGGTCTGCTACATGCATTGAATTCTTTTTTCTCCATTGTGTCAAATTAAGAGTTAAATTCTTATTTAAATCTAATAAAAAAAGTCAGTTATAATACTTTCTAACCAAGTCTTTTTAGCTCTATCTCTACTTTTCTTAACATAGGCCAAATCTAATACATCTACTCTCCTAACTGGATTATCAAAAGGCCAACGTTTTATGTGACCAAACCATCTAAGACAACTATCTCTAATCTTATCTCACACTAGAGCTACTCGAACATTTTCACATATATACTCGTTTTGTATTTTATCTCTAAGTAGGACACTCATCCACCTTAACATCGTCATCTCTGCAACACTTAATTTTTTGCTTCTCTTTTAATGGTCAATATTCTACACCATAAGACATTGTAGGTCTCACCATCATTTAATAGAATTTTTTCCTCAAGTTTTAGGGGTACTTTTCTTTCACACAACAAGCCTAGTGCATTCCTCCACTTAAACTATCCAATATGAATTCTAATAATAATATCATCTATTTCACCATCGTTTTGAACAATAGATCCGAGATATCTAAAATGTATAGCATGAGTTGCACGGCAAAGTCTACTTCTTTTTACAACAACATCAAGCTTTTATCTAACTACGTGGGGTCTACTATATGAATTATTTTTCTCTATTGTGTCATATTAAGAGTCAAATTCTTATTTAGATCTAATAAAAAAAAAGTCATATTTAATATTTTCTAATCAAATCTTTTAGGTCTATCTCTACCTTTTGTAACATAGGCAGAATCTAATACTTCTACTTCTCTTTAAACCTTGATTATCACATTTTAAAATTAGAGAATATTATAAGTGATTATTTGCTAAAAATGTAAACAATAAAATAAGGTCAGGATAATTATGGGTAAATAGTTGAAATATAAAATTATTGAGGTGAATATAGTAGTGATAAGGGTTGATTATTATTAAGATAATTATCAACAAATAAATATAAATGTGGTTTGGATAGGAGATAGAAATGTAATGGAGATTTTATACTTGATTATGTGGTACTGATGGGTTTGAAATGGTGATTGTATACTTGAAGTAACAAGAAGAAAACCTAATTACTTAAAAGAAAAAAAATAGAGCTATCAAATATGAAATAAACTTCATTTCCTTTGGAGGTAAAGAAAATAAAATTTTTTTGGCAGAGATTATAAGTTAATTTTAATAGATTTTGACCACATAACAAGTAGTAGTTATGAATACATGTATATCATAGTGGTATAAATAAAACAAAAAAAATGAATAATTGCCTTAGGTTAAGATGGTGTAAATTTAAAGATGGTAAATTATTATTTTTTTTAAGATTTATAAGTTAATTTTAAAGATGGTAGTGATTAGATAACGAGTAGTAGTTATGAATAAATATATATCATAGTGGTATAAATAAAACAATAAAATGAATAATTGTCTTAGGTTAAGATGGTGAAAATTTAAAGATGTTATGAAATTTAAAGATTGTTGCTAAGAAAGGCAAAGTATTCTTTAGTTGAGCAAAATATGGTGACAATTAAGATGGTTAGTTCCATTCAGAAGATTCTTGTAGAAATTTTAGGAGAGTTTATAAGCATGTTGAACATTAGCAAGGAAATTGTGGTGGCGTGGAGCTAGAAAGGTGATTAAGGAAAATGACTTTGCTTTCAAAGTGTAACAAATGCTAAGCATCAAGATTTATTATGATTATAAGAAAGCTAGAAGCTCTGTAAAGAGCGTAGTAAGCAAAGCAGAAGTTATAGTTTTTTATGATTTATGTAATCTATTTGGTATCCAAGAACACGAGAATGAAATGTACAGATAGTTAGAGTGGTAGATAAGAGAACTAGATACTTTGATCAAGTTAGATGCATTAGAAGTGAAGATGCTGATGCAGTCAAGTAACCCCCAACCATGTGGGAGAAACTCGAAATGCAAAATACAAAACACTCTCCTTATTCTTTGATATAAAATACAAAATAAGTTCCAAAACAAACAAAAATGACATATATTAAGCAAACTCCAAATACAAACCCAACAGTTCAACCTAAAACAGCTTTAGAAGAAAGATACATGTGGCGTTGAACTTGCAGAGAGAAGAAAGTGGTAAGAAGCCGAGACGAAGGAGAGGCATAGCTCGCAAGCTATCCTAGAAGGAGAAGAAGAAGAGGAACAAGCTCGCAAGTTTTTCCTAAATAAAACCTCAGGTTTTAGTTCAAAAATTACTTCATTATCACTTACATTTTATGCCACAAAACAACACATATATATAGATAAAAAGAGGCAGCCAAACAGCCCCAAATGCCCTCCAGCAGAACCAATCAGAACAGGGAAATGGAAGGCCAGCAATCAGTCCAGAACAGCACCCGAACAGCCACATAGGAAACCGGAAGAGGCAGCCAAAGGGGAAGGAACGGACGGCTAGGGGAACCAGAACATGCAGCCAAGGGGGGAAGGAAACAGCCACGGGACAGGAACCAGGCGGAGAAACCAAAAGGGCACAGAGAAGGGGGAATGAACCAGACAGGCAGAGGAAATGAGGAGCCAAAAATCAGGGGAAATGAACCTGGACAGCAGGAATAAATGCAACAGAATTTCAGCAACCAGCAATTTTTGTTGACCCTTTGTTTTGACCCCCCCCCCCCCCCCCCCCTTGCCTACACCAGATGCTAAGATCTTGATTAATGATGAATGTATTAAAAAAATGAAAATGCTAATTTGAAAAATTATAATATGAGAATTTTATGAAATAAATTATTTTGGAAGTACATAATGAACAAATTAATTAGATTGATCTAAAAAAGTGAAGTGTAGTTAGCTTTAAAAAAGATGCATAAGGTAAAGCTTTTGGTCTTTTTCCCAGGTGAGGCCCAGGACCTCTTTTATCATCTATATAGAAGAGACTTTGGGGGAAAACTCTTTGGGAAAGATGTAAGGGGGTATTTATTAGGGGATTTGGGCTATTTAAGGGGGGAGATTGTGGAGGGTTAGGGTTTATGTTGAGTTTTGTTTTCTGTAGCAAATTTTGTTGGGTGTTTGGGTTTCTTGTGGCTGCTAGGAATTGTGGGAGAGACGATTCACCTTTCGAACAATGAATCAATTTGTATCATTTCTTTCTTTACTTGGAGATTAGTAAATACATACCTCTTGATGTTATTTCTGGATCTATTAGGAGTATGTTGTTGTTTTCTTATTGTTGTGTGTTGTTTTGATCATCAAGTCCTATCAAATTGGTATCAGAGCACAATTTGAGACTTATGGCACCAAAGAAAGTGAATGCTTCGGAAGAGAAACTAGAAGGAGAAGTTGACAACTCAAATCTAAAGTTGAATAAATTTCATCTATGGAAGGAAGGTTTTCTAACCTATAGGAAGCTTCACAACTAACTGGCAACATCGATAGCAAGAGCTCCGACAAGTGAGCAAGGAAGTGGAGAAAACTCTAAGATCGGCACAATGGGGGATGATCGAGAGGTAGAAATCTTGGGCAATGGGGAAAATAAACCCACCTCTTTAACCGGTAACCAGGAGGGAAATGGGTGAAGGATATGGCATGAGTAGAAATTTGGAGGAAGAAATGAAGAGGGCTGATTTTGAGGAAGAGGATATATATGAAAGGATGAGAGGTGGGAGAGACCAATGGAGAGATCACAACAATCGCCACATGGGAGGTGCTGGAGGTGGAAGAGGAAGTTGGGTCGGAGGGGATTCGATAGTGAGAAAGCTGAAGATGCCTGCTTTTGAGGGGGAAGATGCTCATGGGTGGATCTATAGGGTTGAGAGGTACTTTGCAGTAAATAAGTTGACGGAAGTGGAGAGACTCACGACGATAGCTTTATGCTTGGAGGGGAAGGCCTTATCTTGGTATCAGTGGAGAGACATGAGAGATCAAATCTGATCGTGGAGGGAGTTCAAAGATTGTTTATTAGAACATTTTCGAACCAGTTGAGAATGAGATTTTTATGAGCAGTTCTTTGCTCTAGTTCTGAAAGGGATGGTGATGGATTATCGGAAGAGGTTTGAGTACCTTTCTAGCCGATTGTGGTGGCTTTCTGAGATAATGTTGGAGGAGAATTTCATAAAAGGGCTCAAGCCAAAGATCAGGGCCGCTGTTTGGTTATTGAGGACACGAGTGTTGGGCGAGGCTATGAAGCTAGCCCAGTTGGTGGAGGACAAACTCACTTGAGAGAAATAACAAGGGCAGCAGTTCAGGAGCTTCATACAAGACAACAACTACTTTTTTGGCACCAAAGGTACAACATGTGCCCATTCAGAGAGAAGTATCGAAGGATAGGGGATTGGGAGCATGGCCCTGGGGAAATTTCAAGCGGTTGATTAAGGCAGAGGTTCAGGAGAAGTAGGCTAGGGGACTGTGTTTCCGTTGTGACGAGAAGTTTACACCGGGCCACCGTTGCAAGGGCTGTTCGATGTAGGTACTTATAATCTGTGATGAGGAGGAGGAGCATTTGCACCTAGATGTGGTGGAGGTCTCTCTGAACTCAGTGGTGGGGCTTACCTCAAATCACACCATGAAGGTGAGGGAATAGATAGGAGAAGAATCAGTGGTAGTTCTGGTGGACAGTGGGGCGACCTACCATTTCATCTCCAACTAGGTGGTGGACCATTTAGGGTTGAAGCTTGTTGACATGGGCTATTTTGGGGTGATGATGGGAATAGGGAAGGTGGAGAAGAGTAGAGGCATCTGCCCAGGGCTGATGGTGACACTGCAGGAGATCCAGGTGAGGGAGGATTTCTTTCTCTTGGAGTTAAGGAGCACAGATGTAATTTTGGGCATGAAGTGGTTGCAGACCCTGGGGGAGACCAAAGTGGATGGGAAGGTATTGACTATGGAATTCATGGTGGGAGGGAGGAAGGTGAGGATCAGGGGGGATCCTAGTCTGTCCAAAACCAGGGTTTCTCTTAAGACTATGGTGAGTGCAATCCAGGGAGTAGGGATAGGATTGTTGGTGGAGCTCTAGTGCCTTGAGGGAGCGGGAAGCATGAAGAAAGAGTAGGAGGTTCCAAAGATAGCCCGTAACTCCTGCAACAATTCAATGAGGTGAGCTGCTTTAAGGCCTACCTCCCCTAAGGGAGCATGAGCACACCATCATCCTGAAGGAGGGGGTATCCCCTATCAGTGTTTGACCCTATTGGTACCCACAAGTTCAGAAGGATGAAAATTGAAAGACTGATTAAGGAGATGTTGGAGGCCCAGATCATTCGTCCTAGTATCAGTCCCTTCTCTAGTCTGGTGTTGCTGGTGAAGAAGAAGGATGGTAGTTGGAGATTTTATATAGATTATCAGGCTTTGAATTAGGAAATAATGTTGGATAAGTTTTCTATACCAGTCATTGATGAGTTGCTGAATGAGTTATATGGAGCAGAGACATTCTCCAAGATTGATCTGAAATCGAGATACTATCAGATCAGAATGTGGCCCGCTGACATCCACAAGACTGCTTTCAAGACTCATGAAGACCACTATGAGTTCCTAGTGATGCTTTTTGGGCTTATCAACACCCCAACTACCTTCCAGCCGCATATGAATAAGGTATTCCAGCCCTACCTCTGCAAGTTTGTATTGATTTTCTTCGATGACATTTTAGTGTATAGCCAGTTTGAGGCAGAACATGTGGGCTATGGAGCACTTGAGGGTCGCGTTAGTGATGTTGAAGGAACATCAGCTGTATACCAATTTGAAGAAGTGTTCCTTTGCACAATAGTGGGTGGAGTATTTAGGATATGTGGTGTCCAAATCAAGAGTAGCGACAGATCTTTCCAAGATAGAGACTATGTTGGAGTGGCCTTTACCCAAAATCCTGAAGGAGTTGAGGGGGTTCTTGGGACTCACAGGGTACTACAGGAAGTTTGTGCGGGGATACAATTCTATAGCATAGCCGTTGATAGAGCAATTAAAGAAGGATAGTTTCATTTTTTTTATTTGGGGGGGTAGGGGGTGGGGGCAGGGGAGCCACCCAGGCATTTGAGCAGCTGAAGAAAGACATGACGAGTGTCCTTGTGTTAGCACTACCATATTTCAACCAGTTGTTTGTAGTGGAGACTGATGTATCAGACTATAGGTTGGGAGTAGTTCTCATGCAGAGTTAGAGACTCATAACTTATTTCAGACAGGTATTGACTGCTAGGGCCAAATTGAAATCAGTGTATGAAAGGGAGCTGATGGCGATAATGCTGGGAATACAGAAGTGACGACCTTACCTGTTGGGGAGACACTTCATAGTCAGGATCGACCATAGGAGTTTGAAGTTCCTATTAGAGTAGAGGATGGTGGCAGAGGAGAATCAGTGGTGGTTTTTCAAGTTGTTGGGTTATGACTTCAAGATTCAATACAAGCCTGGGCTAGAAAATAAAGCTATAGATGCTCTCTCCAGGCATAGTGAAGACCCTCATGTTATGGCTCTATCTTTTCCATGGTGGTGGATTGGGAGGCCTTGAAGCCTGAGTGCGAGTTGGAGGAGGAGCTGAGTAAGATCAGATATAGGACAAGGATAATCATCCAGGTTACTCTTTGATGGGTCAGAAGCTATTATACCAAGGATGGTTTGTGCTTTAGAGGACATCGCCTCACATCCCTTCTTTGTTGCAGGAGTTTCATGGCACAGCTATTGGGGGACATTCAGGAGTTCAGAAGACATATCATAGACTGGCATCAGAGCTATACTTGGTGGGAATACAGAAGGATGTAGAGGAGTTGGTGGCTAGTTGTGAGGTGTGTTAGAGACACAAATACCTAGCTATGGGTCCAGGTGGTCTTCTACAGCCTTTAGCATTATCCGAGAAAGTGTAGGAAGATGTGACTATGGACTTCATTGAGGGATTACTTAGATTAGAAGGGTTCACTGTGATTCTAGTGGTCGTGGACAAATTGAGCAAATATACTAATTTTATTCCCTTATACCACTCATACACCGTCATGTTGATGGCATCTGCTTTCATCAGAGAGGTGGTCCATTTGCATGGTATACTTGAGGTTATTGTGTCTGATTGGGACAAGGTTTTTCTGAGCCACTTCTGGAGGGAGTTATTTAAGATGCAGGGGACTATCCTGAAGCAGAGTATAACTTACCACCCCCAGACGAATGGCCAGATGGAGGTGGTGAATCGCAGTGTGGAGACTTTGTTGCTTTATATTAGATACACCAAAGATGTGGGCCAAGTTGTTAGCTTGGGTAGAATATTGATATAACACTTCATATCATATAACAGCTCAGACAATGCCATTTAAAATCCTGTATTAGAGGGATCCCCCTCATCTGATATATTATGAGCATGACAACACACCAGTGTCATCAGTGAAGCAATACTTGGGAGAAAGAGACCGAATTTTGGTAGAATTGAAGGAACATCTACGAATAGCACAGCAAATCATGAAGAAGCAGGTGGATGGACACAAGAGAGACGTGCAGTTTGAGATTGGGTGCAGGGTTTATCTGAAGATCCAACCTTACAGATAGAGGACTTTGGCCTGATGAAGGAATGATTAGCTTTCCCTCAGCTACTTTGGGCCCTACGAGGCAATGGAGCTCATTGGCACAGTAGCATATCACTTATGGTTAGGGTTTATGTTGAGTTCTATTTTCTGCAGCAATTTTTGTTGGGTGTTTGGGTTTCTAGCAGTTGCTAGGAATTGTGAGAGAGACGATTCACTTCTCGAACAGTTAATCAACTTGTATCTTATCTTTTTTTGCTTGGAGATTAGTAAATACAACCATCTTGGTGTTATTTTTGGATTTATTTAGAGTAAGTTGCCCTTTTTTTTATTTTTGTGTGTTGTTTTGATCCTCAAGTCCCATCAAAAAGTTGTTTTTCCTATAACAAACTTACAAACCCCTTTATAAAAGCTGTAGTAGCCCCAAACAAATCCTTAATCTAGGCATGCTTATTGTTTATATATGTGGAAGGCATGCAAGATGAGAATTGCAAAGAAAATGGCATTTATGGTTGTGGCTGGCATTGAGCTTTATTTTGATTAATTTGTGTTTACTGGATGCTGATGTTATGAATGGGCCTCTAATGCTTGATGTGGGCATGTCGTGATTTAGTCTGAACCTGGTATGCTATACTGAACTAGCACTAATAGCTGAAGGAAGTTCCAACAAACTCAGATTTTTTGCTACTTAGCTGTTCAACTAAAAGAAAAAAAATGTATAAAGTAGACACGGTGTTTACAGTAAATGTCAGCATATGGTTTGATGCTTTTAAGAATTGCGAAAGTTTTTTGGCCTAAATAAATGCAAATAAAAAAAATGAAAATTTTATGTGGGCTTCAAAAATTTGGGTTTTAACGGATTAAGTTCTAGTGTAAATTTTGGGAAGGTAGATGGGTTTGTAGATAAGACACTACTGAGAGATTTCACCCTCATTTTGCGAGGACTTTATGATCTAAGTTCTGGTTTTCCCCTATAGTTAATTACCCCTCCCGATAATGAGAGAGAACTTTCGATTAAGACTAGTTGTCGATCAAATACGTAGAGATACGTGCTATCTGGCATATAGTAGCAGCATGGGTTTGAGAATATGAAAATTTAATATTTAAAATGGAAATATCACCATCTTGCACTTAAAGCAAATGGTGGGGGAATGGATAAAAGACCCGATCAAGATCCCATGGTTCCGTCGTCCCGGGCCATCGTGGTCCCTGGTCTACTTAGTCAGAGGAGGTAGTCGACCCAACATGACAGAAGGATCCTTGTCGACGGCCATGGGTTTCTTCGTCTAAGGGTACCTTATAGACCTGGGGTTGGTATTTGTCTAAGGGGACAAATTTGGATCCACCTTAGCTGACAGAGGGCTTTGTGCCCTATCGATTATACCCAATTGATTCATATCTCAAGGATTTGATAGCATTGGAGAGCATTCGGGCTCTGGCCATAGCCGTAATTTAGTGGTGCCATTTGGCGGCAAACCACCTGGTTCAGAGGGCCCGGTCATAACCGTTTACCTGCGGTGCCATTTAGCGACAAAATCACCGATTAGAGGGCACGTGCCATGTCCTTACTGGCAGGATACAGTTTGAAAATGAATCCTAGTAATATTATCGACCAGACATTAGCTCTTTGTAAGCTGAAGTATCTTTCAATTTGTTCACCTCGACAAATTGTTGGGGACGGTGGATAGATTTTGCTTAAGTGTTTGATGATTGAATTCAATTTTAAATATTTTGAAATTTGGATGATTTTTTGGAAATTTGTATTTTTTTAATATTTGGGCCGTATTTGAACATTTGGAATTAACCCATCTGGTTGAGATTTGTTGTCAACGCGGCCATCATCGGGGTATTGGGGTCATTGCATTTTGTCTGTTGGACCTTATTGACTCTGCCAACTTGCCGACAGAGGATCGGGTCCTTCGTTGGGTGTATGTTTTTGGCAATGAGCCATTCATTTACTAGGCTTTGAAGGCCTAATATGAACTATAAAATAAATATTTCGGTTTTCGCCGTGACTGAATATCTGTTTGATAATTTGAGCTGTGTCGACTCCTATCTATTTATATAAAAAGATCGGGCTTGAACTGGGGTTCATTTATTGACCCCCGTAGCATCCCTAGACGTCACGTGTGTACCCATAACACGCTCGTCGGGGCCCATGTGCATACATATTACAGTGTATGTATGTGCGGGGGCATTTTGAAATATTCGACGGGTCTTCTATTACAGCTCGCAGAAGCCTGTATTCATTGCAGCGCTTCTGTATTTGTCCGTAAGTGACATGTCAAGTGCATGATGGGTCTCCTACAGCAGCCCATAGAAGCTCGTGTTTGTCGTAGTCTTTCAGCATTTGCTTGTGGATAGCAAGTTGAATGTATAACGGGCCTCCTTCAGCGACTCATAGGTATTTACATTCGATGTAGCCATTTGGCCTTTGGTTCGTAGATGACATTTTGCATATATAGCGGGTCTCCTACAACCCTGCAGACATTTGCATTTATTGCCTAGCTGGTTGCTGATTAATCATCTTTTACTTATAAGGGATCTGTGTATTTGTCTTCCCCTAGATGGTTGTGATCTCCATCATCTATCATGTGTTATCGTCTATGTGTAAGCTACTAAGTGTATCTTGGATCTTCAACTACTACCCATAAGCAATTTGAATTTTATTACGACTAGTTTCTTATAGTCACTTGTAAATAGCACCACGGGTGTATATATGCATTCACAGAGGACCTATTATTCTTGCAATATGTTCATTATTGCTAATCACAAAGGCTATTATGTCTTCTTGCACAACTACTGTGTAGACTAACGTCAAATTCCATCTTCGTCGTTTGCGAGAGCGTTATTCATTGCACATTTAATCCTTCTGTTTGTAGAAGATAGCGGCATTTGCTTGCAATTAAGTTGTTGTTGACTGTATGAATACCCCTAGTATTCATTGCATATTCTTCATATCAATATGCTCATAGTGTATTGGTTTCGCTTGTAGAGGTTTGATGTACTTGCTTGTGCTTCGATGTTTCACTTGAATGTATTTGGACATATCACATCATTATTTTCATTGCATGTCAAATCCTTCTACTTGAAGAAGAGAAGATCATATCTGCTTGTGTATTGATTTTCAGTGTTCGTTGGTATCTGCATCTTGATTGGCACGAAGGTCTTCAAAATTCTTTGAAAACTCTTATGTTATTGATTGATTATAAGCATATTGTTACCCCTTCAATTTGGTCTCTATTTGCAAGAAGGTTGTTGTGTTCGTCGCATATCCGATTCTTCTTCTTGAAGGAGATAGTTACATCTACTTGCATGATTGATCCATAGGTGAGTTGTGTTCACTACATTTCCCTCATTCGTGTTTGCTAATGATTCGTTGAACTTACTACACGAGAATCTCAATAATCCACAAGAGGTTGATGTATTTATTTGCAGATTGTTGTTGACTGTCGGGTTGACTACAGTCATTGCTAATTTCCCCACATACATTCGTCAACAACCTACTATGCTCATTGCATGCTTCCTTTAAATGTTCATGGGACTCACTTGTTGCTTAATCAGTATCACTTGTATATGATTTGCAACGATTATTGGGATGTTCTTGTGCATTTATTTGCAACAGTTTATATCTCCTTATTGATTATTGTTTGCAAGCAAATCATGCATTTCTTTTGAGAGCAACATATCATGGCATGGAATTTGATTAAGTTGTCTACGATTCATCACTGCTTGTAAGCAAATAGAGTTTGCAAGTCTCTTATTGATACAAATTCCATATATTTTTTCTTGCATTTAACTTGGATCTTATTATTTTACAAATCATGATATCATTTTGAGTGCAATTTTGATTTGTTGTCATCTTAATCCAAGTCTGAGTTCAGTTTGCTGCTGGTCCCAATTCAGGTCCAAGTGTAGTCCCCTGCTTTATTGATTGGTGTTTATTTGAATGATCCAGATTTATCATTTAGCAATTGTATTTCCAAGTTGATTTAAAGTCTGGTTCCTTGCATTTTAGTTTAGATTCAATTCATATTCACTTGAGTTCGCAGTGTTCAATCAAGTTCAAGTTAGCTCTCCTGCACTTAGTTCAAATCAGGTCTTCTTCTTTTTGTTCAAGTCCCCTGCATCTTCAAATAAAATTTCGACAGCCTCCCAGCGTCTCCCCCGTTTAGGGGAAACTACAGGAAACTGGTTCATCCCACCACGCTATGAGAGCGTGTATGGTTTGTGTTGGGTGACACCGAGGCCGTATATCTTCGATCCCACAACGCTACAAGAGCATGTATGGGTGCTCCAAAGTACCTGTTTTTTAAAAAAAAATACCAAGTGGCTTTTCCTGCCACATCACAAGGGTGTGTACAGGTATTAGGGACTCCCCACCACGCTACAAGAGTGTGTATAGGGCCTACCCACCTCGTCGTATGCGTCGCACTGGGTTTCCTCCTACCGTGCTACGTGAGCACGTATAGGGGGTTTTCTGGCTCGACACAAATGCCGAATGCGGGGATTTTTGAGTTGGAAAGTTATACCTTTGCATATCAACGATGGGGACGGTGATGTAAATGCACAAAAATATTTCTTTTCCTTTTTTTTTTACTTCTCTTTCTTATATTTCTTTTTCTCTCCTCCTTTCTTTTTCTTCTTTTTCTTCTTTTTTTGGGCAATTTCTTTTATCATGAATATATAAACTATTATTAGTAAATAATGATTATATACTAATACATAGTAAATTTGTTTGGTAAATACACTAATATCAGTAATAATAACATTAGTTATTAATAAATAATATTATTAATAAAACCCTAACCTAAATCACCTGCATATGAAGGACTCGGCTAAGGCAGTGTTGGAGTTGGAGGGTTGGAGCTTGCAAATGGGATCATGGGTCGGCTAGAGGAAGAGCAAGGTGGGAGGAAGCTCTCTCTCTCTCTCTCTCTCTCTCTATGCATCGAAGGGTAGATTAGGGCTTCGACTTGTTTTTGATCGAAGGAAGGAGGGGCTCAGACGGCTTGGGTTTGGCGAGATAGAGGCCGATTGTGGGTTAGGAGATGAGGTCGGGAGGGGCGACTGGAATGGCTTGCGGCTTCAGCTCGGGTAGAGGGAAAGAGGCGAAGTGAAGGTGTCGGGTATTGGCTTTGGCTTCTGCGAACTGGACAGGGTCGTGGGCTATGGGAGGATTTGCGTGTGTGGAGGAGAAGAGGGGCTGGAGACTCGTGGGGTTCGGCTGGGGTGAATAAGTGAGGTAGCAAATCAAGTAAAGAAAAGGAATGGAGGCAGAAGCAGGTTGATGTCGTTGAAGCAGAGAAGAGGTCTTCGGCTCTGAGGTTTGCGCGTGGGAGGAGAAGAGGAAGCGGGGTTTGCGAATGGAAGCAGCCAGTGAAGGGGAGCTTCATTCTCATTTTATTAACCCGAGTGGGGGCTTTGTCGAGGCGAATCGCATGTGACCAGACATCTTCTGCGCCGACTTGCACAGTAAATGATTACTGTAGATGCGGCGGATGTGACTCGAGTAGGACTGGGGTATGGGCAGCGACAGAGGTCTTTGGCAGGTATGATTTAAACAATTTTTTTTTATCCCTTTTTTGGTTTTATCTTGTGGAGGTCAACACTTTATTAGTGATTTATAGTTAATGTGATAGTTTGGGAAGGTGTTCGAGGAGGTGCTTGGGTTGGTGACAGTTCCTGGTTGAGTAAGGGGAGGACTACCATCTAACCTTTTTATTGGACTGATTTTTTGTTCTAATTGTTTTCATTTAAGACATCAAAACAATTTATTGCTTCTGTTTGCTCATTTTCCAAAAGTAGTTATCCTTAGAACCGGAAAAATATTTAGCTCGCTTTGAGTCTTCCCTGTCCAGGCGTGGCTTTAAAATTGGGTAGTGAATATTTAGGCCCACAATAGACCATCTCACCCAAACTAATGTGCTGTATCCAGGTTGCCAAGTCAGATTGTTAAGTGGCCTGTTTGAAGGGTGCGCAATCTAGCTGCGTATGCATTGTTTCTTAGGGCCCATTTGGGTGCTTAAGTTGGTGAGCACATTATGAAAAACAATGAAATTTACTGGACACATTGTTTAGTTGGTTGTAGTTGTAAACCAACATTTATTTTAAGCTTCTCAAACTAAGATGTAATGATTTGGTTTTCACATGCAAAACGAGTGAAAATGAAATCTTTATTTTCAAAACTAACTTTTCTATTTATATCTACCATGTGTATTCTCACGTGTGAAAATTGTGTTGTTGTTTTGCAATTGGCACCCATCATCATTTCTTCTAATTTTTTTCAGATGATGTGAGTTAAGGCATATATGGTTGTTTTAATCGTAATTTGGACTTAGCAAGGTGCTTTTGACGTGAACTTTAGCAATAATTGTGTTGATACGGGCTTTTTATTGCTATACAGGAGTGTTAGGAGAGAGGAGATGGAAGCTGAAATCAGAAATTAAGCTTGACGCTGAACTTGTGGAATTATTGCACAAAGACGTAACTGGAATGGAAAGATCTGCTGCTCATGAATTTTTTCTGACCTTGGCGGCTTGTAATACTGTCATTCCAATAATTTCAAGTTCATCGTCCAGTTCATATGATCTAGCATCTGATGAAGTGGTGTCTATTGAGTACCAGGGTGAGTCTCCTGATGAACAAGCTCTAGTTGCTGCTGCTTCTGCTTATGGATTTACTCTCATTGAACGCACATCTGGCCACATTGTTATTGATGTCAATGGTGAGATGCTTAGGTAGGCAATGTTTTCCTCATTTATTTCCTTCACATACGTTATTCAGGTTATGCCATCATGGTTTATCTTCAAAATTTAGCATTGATACTAGTTTGTAAATCTCAATGCTTAAATCAGGCTAGATGTACTTGGCCTCCACGAGTTTGATAGTGTGCGGAAGAGAATGTCTGTGGTGATCAGGTTTCCTAACAATGCCGTGAAGGTTCTGGTAAAGGGTGCTGATACTTCAATGTTAAGTATTCTTGACAATCAGATTGACAATTGTAGTAATGGAACTGAGTCTGCAAGAATAAGAAATGTGACTGAGGATCATTTGAATGATTATGCCTTACAAGGCTTGCGTACCCTCGTAATTGCTGCAAGGGAACTTAATGGTG
This sequence comes from Dendrobium chrysotoxum, assembly GCA_019925795.1. NCBI lineage: Eukaryota > Viridiplantae > Streptophyta > Magnoliopsida > Asparagales > Orchidaceae > Dendrobium > Dendrobium chrysotoxum. Next base: position 34,467,984 of record CM034299.1, on the reverse strand, counting down.
CTGAATTGGAGGAGTGGCAGGTGAAGTATGAGGAAGCCAGTACTTCACTAAGTGAGAGAGTAACCAAGCTTCGTCAAGCAGCTGCACTGGTAGAATGCCAATTAAATCTCCTTGGAGCTACTGGGATTGAAGACAAATTGCAAGAGGGTGTGCCTGAGACCATAGAATCCCTTCGACAAGCTGGCATCAAAGTTTGGGTCCTCACAGGTGACAAGCAAGAGACTGCAATCTCTATTGGTCTATCTTGCCGGCTCCTGACTGGTGACATGCAGCAAATTATTATCAATGGGACATCTGAAGATGATTGCAGGCGCCTTTTGGCTGATGCAAAGGCAAGATATGGAGTGAAACCTTTGATTTACACCAATGGAGGCGGGAAGCTGAAAGAGGGTGAATTTCTCGATTCTACTGAGAAATTAGTAGGCTCCAGAAATCCTCCACTTGCACTTATTATTGATGGAAACAGTCTTGTTTACATCTTGGAGAAAGAACTCGAACCACATGTATGGGTTATTCTCTATTAACCTGAATTTTGTTGTGGTCATGCTTTATAGGTTCTTTGAGATTCAACTTTATTTTGTACGGTTGCTGAGAATGGTCTCATTATATATGTTCTTTTGCTTTTGCAGCTATTTGATCTGGCAACATCCTGTAGGGTTGTACTTTGCTGTCGAGTTGCACCATTGCAAAAAGCTGGAATTGTGGATCTTATTAAAAGCAGGGCAAATGACATGACTTTGGCAATAGGTGATGGTGAGTTAGTTGAACTTATGAAGTTGGTAGACTTTCCCCATTGGACCAACTTCTGTAATCTAATTCTTTTCGATCTTTAATGTTGTTATTCTTATTGGATCCTTGATATTCTGTTAAGAAAAACCTGTCAAGCCTGGCTGATCAAATTGCAAACTGATTCTTAAAGCCAGCCTGAAGTAAATTAGTACTCATCTCTTAAACTTTTATTCTGAAGGAATGCTTGGTGCTTTCCAAATTCTATTTGTCCTGCAATTGTAGGCATTCTCAATGGATTGTCATAAGAAAACACCGCATGCCAATTGCTTGTCATCCAATCATTTTCTAGCCCAAGTATGGGTAACCTGATTTGAGGTGCTGATGTATCTTATATGTCATACTCGTAATAGTATTCTTCAGTTCAGATCTGGAGGTAATAGTGCGTAAACGTTAATGAAGAGTGCCTCCCTTCTTCATTTTGTGATAACTTGGATCACTATCGTTTAAATTCTTGTAAAGAGTAAGGAGGAGCTTTCGCAGTTATGAAGTGCCTTTCCTTTATTTCAGCTCTTTTTTTTGAAATGCAAGAAATTTTGTGAGGACATTACCCGTCCGTTATTTTCATGTTTGATTTTAATATTGGGATGCTTTGTCAGACTGAGACGTCATGCTTTTTTAGTAGATTTTTTTTTTTAATTCATTCTGAGTGACTTTTTCCAAAGAACATGGTGATCAGTACCATGTTTTTTTTAGTGGCCTGGTTTTGTGCTATGTTACATAGCTTAGTTTTTTTTTTATCTCGTCTAGTTGGAAAACTGATTAGAGCTGCTAAAGCTGGAATTTGTTTGGGGTAGGGCTTGTAGTCAAGAATGTGTTTTGCCACAGAAAATTAACTTTTGACATCATCTAGATATTGCGAACTAACAGCTGCATTTTGCAGGAGCAAATGATGTTTCAATGATCCAAATGGCCGATGTTGGTGTTGGGATATGCGGTCAAGAAGGTCGTCAAGCAGTCATGGCATCCGATTTTGCTATGGGACAGTTTCGCTTCCTCAAAAGATTGCTTCTTGTTCATGGACACTGGAACTATCAGCGGGTCGGCTACTTGGTTTTGTACAACTTCTACAGAAATGCTGTTTTTGTGCTAATGTTGTTCTGGTATGCATAATGACTTTAAAAACAACCAGACTATCTTCTGCTGATAACACCAGAGGTTGATTTTCCATGGTTTTCTTCTAATCATAGAAAAATTTAGATGTTTAATTATTGTTTTTATCAGAATCTGATATACCGGTATTATATCTTGTTTTTGATATTACATTTTTGTAGATAGGTTTTACTATATACTTAAACATGGACAATGCATTGAAGCTAGAACATACACGTTGTTGAACTCTCAAAAAAATACTAATCTCGGCAACAAATTTTATTTGTACGAATTAAACCTATGTTACTAATAATCATAACCGGCATATATGGTCCTGTCTTTTAAGATATGTAGATTTCCTTGAGAAATAGAGCAGTAATATTTGTATTTCACGTTTGTAAAATAATCAACTTTTGTCTAACCAAAATAAGAGATTTTGTTGAATAAATGAAAGATAATTGAAGCAATAGAACAGAAAATTTCTATGAAATTGATAAATGCTGTTCTGCGCTCTTTTTTTTTTTTCTAATTTAAACACTTGAACTTAGGAGATGAGCATGTGAAGCAAGTGTTAGGATTGATTTTTCTTTGTTTGATTTGTTTATGATGGTTTATATTTATATGATATGCTGTGGGACATATTATTAACCCAACTCTGATATCGTTTAGCTGTTAGTCTCTGATATGGTTTAGCTGTTAGTATTTGGGGTTTTGATTTGCACCATTTCCAGCCCTGCATTTCCAGTAAGGGTCGCTTCCATTCACCCAGACCTCCTTATGGAAGCACTTTTCAGTTTCAATGGTTACTGAATCGGCAGACTAGAAATGATCTGATAGCCTGAGGAATCAATCTCAAGATTCTTAACCATCTAGTTAATTCAGTTCAGCTCTTTGATAACCTATAATGGTGCGTTATCCTAGTGATATGGGTGGTAAACAGTTCAGTACTTTCAGGTTCTAACTTGATTTTACTTTGTTTATAAATTGTTCTGTGACACACTGTAAGTTAGATGGGGGCATTTAAATTGAGAGTAAGACTCAAGATCTTAAGATTTTAATTGTGAATGAAGAAGCTAAAGTTGTAGCAAAAAGTAGCTAATAATATTAAGAATATTACAAATGATGTGTTTGGAGTATCAAAAGAAAAAGCTTTTAATAGTAAAAATAGTTGGTGGTGGAATCAAAATATGTAAGAAAAGATAAAAAATAAGAAGTGTTATAAAAATTGGTTTAGATGTAAAAGTTTGAAAAATTGGGAAAGATATGAAGTTGCCTGTAAAGATTCTAAAAAAGTAATATGTGATGTAAAAAACTTAGCTTTTAATGATTTATATAAATATAGATTGGATACTAAGGAGGGCGAAAGATGTTTGTATAAGTTAGCCAAACAAAGAGATAAAGAAGTAAAGATCTAGTTCAAGTGAATTGTATTAAGGATGAAGATAAAAAATATTTTTATTATAAGAGAAAGTTCAACAAAGTTGGATGAGATATTTTGATAAGTTTTTTAATGAAGATTGTGAGAATACGATTGACTTTAGTGGACCTTAGCACCCTAATTGAAAATAAAGATTTTTGTTTTTATCGTCATATTAATAAAACTAATTTTAACTTTTAACAAAGCACAATGGAGGAAAAGGATTCATGTAGCCGACCCCACATAATGGGGTAAAGGCTTGATGTTGTTGTTGTATTAATAAAACTAAAGTTATAGAAGCTTTATAAAAAATGAAGTGTGGAAAGTTATTGGACCTGATGATATTCCAATAGAAGTATGGAAATGCTTAGGAGATGAAGGAATTTTTTGGCTTGCAAAAATTTTCAATATTATTTTGATGTCAGATGAGTGGAGAAGTGTTGAGTGTGTTAATTCATATTTTTAAGAATAAAGGTGATGCACAAGAGTGTGTGAATTATAGAGAAATTAAGTTAATGTGTCATACATTAAAACTATAGGAGAGAGTTACTAAACATAGGATATGACATGATACTAATGTTTCTCAAAATCAATTTGGATTCATGTCGGGTAGGTCTACTAAGGAACCTATACATTTATTGAGAGATTTGATAGAGAAGTATAGAGAGAATAAGGAGGACCTACATATGATATTTATTGATTTAGTTAAAACTATGGGAGAGAGTTATGGAGCAGAGATTGCTGCGTGATACTAATGTTTCTCAAAATCAATTTGGATTCATTCGAGTAGGTCTACTATGGAAACTATACATTTATTGAGAGGTTTGCTAGAGAAGTATAGAGAGAATAAGGAGGATCTACATATGATATTTATTGATTTAGAGAAAGCATATGATAAATTTTCAAGAGAAGTCCTATGAAGAGTTCTAGAAAAGAAAGGGGTTAATAATACTTATATTCAAGTCATTAATGATATTTATGCAGGAGCTGGTACTTGTGCTTAAACATAAGGTCGTTTGACCAAGTATTTTTCCTATTTCAGTTTGATTACATCAAGGATTAGCCTTAAGCCCATATCTTTTTGCTTTAGTCATGGATGTTCTCACTAGACATTTGTAAGAGGTTGTATCTTGGTATATTGTTAGACCGGTCCACTATACTGGTCCATCCGGTCCATGGGGAACCGGCTTATGGGCGAAACAGAGGCGGATGTTCCGCCTCCTGTACGAGTCGCATATGCCGCAAGATCCAAGGGAGCTATTTTGGAAAGTTTTTTGAGGGAATTAGGAGAGAAATTTGAATGTAGGGTCTGTTTAGAGATTTTTTTTTGAATTATATGCATTAAATAGTTTGTTTTCCTAGGGTTAGGGCATCTTGAATTTGGTTGAAATTTGAGATCTCTTAGATTTAGGTTTTCTTTTGGGCTCTAGCAGCGTCTAGAGATTTGGGAGAGATAGATCCTCCTCTCGAATAGAGGATCAATTGTATCTTGCTATTTTTTGTTTCTATTTCATCAAATAATACAAATTATCTACTGTTTTCTTGGTTTTGTGTGGATTTTTGTGGAGAATTCTCGTTGTTTTCCAAAGATTGATAGGAAATACTTGAGATCTACAAGTGTTTCCTATCAAATTGGTATCAGAGCACTTTGTTGGGCGAAAAAATAAGATATATTTGTTGTTTTTGCAATTGGAGCCTAGATCTAATTAATGGCAGCAAAGAAGATGGAGGCGCTGGAAGACGAGATGGAACAATTCAAAACCGGCATGGAGAAGTTCGCTACCATGAAAGAAAGATTTTCATATATGAAAAAAACGTATGGAAAATCGATTTAGAAGGGTGGAGGAGATGTTAAGAAGGCTCTTGGAGATGCAAACAAAAACATCACTGGTGGTTCCGATGGCTAACCCTAACCAAGATTTGATCGGGATTTCCTTGGCCGAATTGAAGGGAAAGGAGATCGGACAAGAGGAGTTTGATGAGGGGAGTTTCTTTCATCAAGAGCCACCTCCTGGGGCTCCGATAAGGGGTGGATTAGGGTTTCTGGATGAGGGGATTACAAAGAGGAAATCTTTTGGTGGAGACGGTATAGTGGCCGATCATTATGAGAGGTATTTTGGGCAAAGGGAGTGGGCCATCGAGGAAGGAGGGGGTCAAGAGCCACCTCCTTGGGCTCCGATAAGGGGCGGAATAGGGTTATCAAATGGGGGGACAACATGAAGGGAGTTTCGTGGTGAAGGTGGTGGGGGTGACCGACCACTATGGGAGGTCTTTTGGGCAAGGGGAGTGGACGACCAAAGGAGGGAGATGGGCCGAACCATGGGGATCGGGCCATATGAGGCGAAGGGAAGGAAGTTGGGATTCCCACCCACGATACATGGGAGAAATATGGAGGGATCACGACAACTACTACAATGGAGGAGGAAGAAGCTATTGGGGTGGTAGTGATCCTAGGGTGAGGAATTTGGGGATGCCAGTATTTAAAAAGGGAGGATGCTTAGGGGTGGGTGTACCAGGTAGAGATGTATCTCATGGTGAATGGGTGACGGAAGAGGAGAGATTGATGGCAGCGGCCCTATGTTTGGAAGAGAAAGCTTTAGCTTAGTTCCAGTGGACGATAGCATGGCCACTAACAGAGCAGCTGAAGAAAGCTATCAACAACATTCCATCTTTTCATCTTGAGGACAAGGTGAATCTTTGGGAGGGGAGTATTGTTAGACCATTCCACTGGACCTGTCCAGCCGATCCATGTGGGACCGGCTTACGGGCAAAACAGAGGCGGAGGTTCTGCCTCCTGTACGAGCCGCAGATGCCGCGTGATCCAAGAGAGCTATTTTGGAAGGTTTTTTTTTTTTAGGGAATTAGGAGGGAAATTTGAATGTAGGGACTGTTTAGATATTTCCTTTTGAATTGTATGCATTAAATAGTTTGTTTTCCTAGGGTTAGAGCATCTTGAATTTGGTTGAAATTTGAGATTTCTTAGATTTAGATTTTCTTTTGGGCTCTAGCAGCGTCTAGAGATTTGGGAAAGATAGATCCTCCTCTCGAATAGAGGATCAATTGTATCTTGCTATTTTCCGTATCTATTTCATCAAATAATATAAATTATCTACTATTTTCCTGATTTTGTGTGGATTTTTGTGGAGAATTCTCGTTGTTTTCTGAAGATTGATAGGAAATGCTTGAGATGTACAAGTGTTTCCTATCATATATGCTTTTGGTTGATGATATTCTTGTTGATAAGACTAGAGAGGGAATTGAAGATAAACTTGAATTATAGAGGTCAACATTGGAGTCTAAAGGTTTTCGTTTGAGTTGATCTAAAATAGAATTTATCGAGTGTAATTTTAGTAATTGATCTAGTAGGGAGATTGTGACTTTGGGCAATCAAGTCATTAATAAGAGCACACATTTTAGATATCTTAGTTCTATTGTTCAGAGTGATGGTGAAATAGATGAGAATATTATTAGTAGAATTTAAGTTGGATGATTGAAGTGGAGGAATGCAGCGGGCTTGTTGTGTGATAGAAAAGTCCCCCTCAAACTTAAGGAAAATTTCTATATGATGGTGGTGATACCTGGAATGCTTTATGGTGCAGAATGTTGCCCTTTAAAAGAGAAGCATAATATTAAGTTAAGTGTTGCAAAGTTAAGGATGCTCAGATGGATGAGTGGCTTTACTCTTAGAGACAAGATACGAAATAAGCATATACATGAAAAGGTTGGAGTAGATCCAGTGGAAGATAAGATTAAAGAGAGTCATTTTAGATGGTTTGGTCATATAAAATGGCGGCCTTCCGATGGCTCGGTTAGGAAATTAGATGTATTAGATTTAACTTATATTAAGAAAGGTTGATGTAGAGCTAAAAAAACTTGGTTAGAAATATTAGAAATGACATTTCTTTATTAGATTTAAATGAGATTTTGACTCTTAACATGACCATAGAGAAAAAGGATTCATTTAGTCGACCCCACGTAGTGGGATAAAGGCTTAATATTGTTGTTCTTTTTGTTGTTGTTGTTATACAAAAACATATGATAAAGTTCTAAGAGAAGTGCTCTGGAGAGTTCTAGAAAAGAAAGGAGTTTATACTGCTTATATTTAAATCATTAAGGATATATATGCATGAGCTATTACTTGTGTTCAAACACATGGTGGTTTGACTAACTATTTTCTTATTTCAGTTGTATTACATCAAGGATCAGCTTTAAGCCCATATCTTTTTGCTTTAGTCATGGATGTTCTCACTACACATTTGTAAGAGGATGTATGTTGGTGTATGCTTTTTGTTGATGGTATTCTTCTTGTTGATAAGACTAGAGAGATAGTTGAACGAAAACTTGAACGTTGGAGGTCAGCCTTAGAGTCTAAAGGTTTTCATTTGAATAGATCTAAAATTGAATACATGTAGTGTAATTTTAGCAATAATAGACATAGTGGGGAGATTGTTTCTTTGGCCGATCAAGTTATTAATAAGAGTAAACATGTTAGATATCTTGGGTTTATTGTAAAATGATGGTGAAATAGATGGGGATATTATTAGTAGAATTCAAGTTGGATGGTTGAAGTGGAGGAATGGATCGAGCCTATTGTGTGATAGAAAAATATCTCTCAAACTTAAGGGAAAATTCAATAAATGGTGGTGAGACCTGTAATGCTTATGGCGCAGAATATTGGCCATTAAAAGAGAAGCATAAAATTAAGTTAAGTGTTGCAGAGATGAGGATTTTCAGGCAAATGAGTGGCTTCACTCTTAAAGATAGAATGCAAAACTAGTATATATGTGATAAGGTTTGAGTAGCTTCAGTGATAGATAAGATTAGAGAGTCGCATTAGATGGTTTGGACACATAAAACGTCGACTTTCCGATGACCCAATTAGGAGAGTAGATGTATTGGATTTGACATATGTTAAGAAAGATAGACGACAACATCATCAATATCAAGCCTTTATACCACTACGTGGGGTCAGCTACATGAATCCTTTTTCTTCATTGTGTCATGTTAAGAGTCAAATTCTCATTTAAATCTAAAAATGTCATTTTTTATATTTTCTAACCAAGTCTTTTTAGGTCTACCTCTACCTTTCTTAACATAAGCCAAATCTAATGCATCTACTCTCCTAATAGGGTCATCGGAAGGCCTCCATTTTATATGATCAAACCATCTAAGGCGACTCTCTCTAATCGTATCTGTCACTGGAGCTACTCCAACATTTTCATAGATATGAGATAGAGATAGACCTAAAAAGTCTTGGCTAGAAAATATTAGAAATGACCTTTTATTAAATTTAATTGAGAATATCACTCTTAACAAGATACAATGGAGAAAAATGATTCATGTAGTCGACCCCATATAGTGGGACAAAGGCTTGATGTTGTTGTTGTTGTTGCTGCTTGAAGTGCACCTTGTTGCATACTTGATTTTAAGCTCTGTTTGTGATTGATCAATTTTCTTATTTCTCATTTGCACCATTGCCATGTAATTCTAGTTTAGATTGGAATTTATTTACCCTAGAATATTCTTACATTTTTTTGCGGCAGAATAAAGAAATTGCAAGAAATTTAATTAAAAATATAAAAATTTTATATTTTAAAAAATTAAGATAGACATAGTGTGACCTACTTGTATCCAGACAACTTTCAGAACTGGGCCGATGGCTAAAAACAACTTGAAGCGACCAAAATCTCCTTCTTTCCCTCTCTAAATTCCTCTCCTCTCTTACTTACCTGCTCAAAGCATTAGGTCAATGGAATAGTAGAAAAAATATTATATTTTTAAGTGCAGAAAATGTCCCAGCTTCTAGGCTTCATTGTTTAGCAACTAGGTGCCACTGTTTAGCGCCAAGGCACCAAAACGCTCAACACCTAGGCGCTCCAAGGGGAAAAGTTTAGATTTTACCAATATGCATTTAAATCCCTAGAACTCACTCCAAAATACATATAGACCTTTTTCGTACACATATATCACTTCCAAATACAAGCAAAAGAATTCAAAATATAAAAGCTTAAATATTTACCTTTTTCAATTCGGGTCAGAACAGGTTAAACCAAATGCTAAACTTGGAGGTTTCACACTTGCTCTTTTTTTTTTTTGAAAAATAAAAACACTTATTTTTAAAAGTTTTCTAAAAAAAAACTCTCATCTCACAGTGTCTTGACACAATGTTCATGAGGATAACTAACACTCCAGATATAGACCTTATTTACTTTCAAAAGAAGAAAAAGAAAAATATTTAAAAATTAGAATCTCCCATACAAGAATGCATGACTGCGGTTCCGTATTGATTTTTTATGAGATCTTGATTTGTTTTGTTTTTTTTTTATTTTTTTGCAATCCTTCCATTCAACATCCGTGTTAGAATTATGATCGCGAAACGATTAATTGGTTGTGAGAAAAAACACGGCTAATATAGTGTGTGTGTGTTAGTTCTTTTTATACCACTTCATGCTCTTTCTGTACAGGTACATCTTACACACTGCATTTTCCACAACTTCTGCGCTGACAGACTGGAGTAGTGTGTTTTATTCTGTTATCTACACATCAGTACCAACAATTGTTGTTGGTATTTTGGACAAGGACCTTAGTCATAAGACTCTTCTTCTATATCCAAAATTGTACTGTTCAGGACATAGATCCGAGAGCTATAATTTGCGGCTGTTCTGGATCACAATGTTGGATACACTCTGGCAAAGTCTTGTTCTATTCTACGTGCCTTTCTTCACCTACAGATATAGTACCAGCGATATATGGAGTTTGGGTAGTTTGTGGACTATTGCAGTAGTTGTCCTTGTCAATATTCACTTAGCCATGGATATACAAAGGTGGGTATTGATAACTCATTTGGCAACATGGGGATCAATAGTTGTTACATTTTTGTGCATGGTGGCCTTAGATTCCATACCAAACTTTCCCAATTACTGGTGAGCTTGATTTTTTTTTTTGGTTTTTTTTTAATAAAATTGTGTCTGGATTCTTATATATTTAGTGCTTGGCAGGACGATATACCATTTAATCAGCTCAAGGACGTATTGGCTCACTATTCTGCTGATAACTGTTTTAGCATTACTACCTCGCTATATGTATAAAGTTATTTGGCAGATGTTTTGGCCTTCTGACATTCAAATAGCAAGAGAGGCTGAGATAATGGGGAAAGTTCCAAACAATGTAGGCTCAAAGCTCGAGCAAGATATCAGCTAACAAGGACGGGTACTTACTTGAGATGTTTATTGTACCCATCATGGATGGATATCTATGACTTGTAGAGTTGGTCTTCATAATCTTCCTGGGTGAGTATATCACAACCAAGTAGTGAACATTTTTCTGAATCGATCTGCAATAGGTAGCTCCTTTCCATGTTAATAAACTGCATAAATATTTGTAGATACTTTTGCTTTAGAGTTGCAGGCATGAATCATAGAAGTTCTTTTTTGTCAATTGAAATCTTTTTATAAGTTGTTATATGTTTGTTATTTTAAGAGCACTTGTTCTTTCTAGTTGGAATTTTGCACATGGCAAATGATCAAATCTGTGCACTTTTGTAATTTAAATTTATAGGTTGGAGACTAGATGTTGATTCCATGGTTATAGGAGTGACTAGCAAATCATGATGTGCTTCTTTTGATGCTAATTAGCATGTATGGACTTCATAATATTTTGGTGAGGGCTTGCCAAGCGATCTCTCCAACGGATTTGGGGGTTGACACTGAGACTCTTCTTAGCTTTGCATGGTTCGGAATGCCTGAGGGAGAGTTTTGATATCAGGCGACTGGTTGGATGGAACTTGAGTTTGCGGCTGCATGCCTCTTATAGGGGACTTCTGCCAATGGCAACCACTCCTTGAGCTATTTGAGGGCACAAGAGGATGCGGTTTGTGTGTCTGAAGAGATTGTTGAGCAATTGTATCAGTATGAGAAGAAGATAGTGGTTCACTTTATATAGCTTTTTTGGAGTTAGGGAGCTAACATGAAGAGCATCACCTCTAGAATGCATTTGTTTTGGCAGGAGTCTACCACTTCACTGGACTGTTTGTCTTCAACAACGGTTTTCAGATAGGAGCGCTGGTACAACAGTCCTAGTGGTTAGAGTCTCCCGATCTGCACTGTGGATGTCAAAATGTGGGTAGAGGGTGAGGAGGGCGTTGAGGATTTTAAAGTTACTCCAAGGACCAAGGAACTGATTCTATCAAACTTGAATTGAATATTTAGATCAATTCAAATGATTTCAGGTCTAATTACGTTCCTGGAATACTGATTAGTTTGGCTTTTCTTGATCTACCAAAGTTTTAGTGTGGTGTGCACCATTACTCCAAGAACGGAGGAATCAATTCAAACTAACTTGAACCGAATTATTAGATTGACTTTTAAAGGATTACATGTCTGATTTAATTCCTGAAATATTGACCAACGAACAATTTTTTTGGTTAGCTAAGATCCTTCCAACCCTAATATCTCTAGTAAATATCCATCCTCAGTTCACATGTTGGCTTAAGGACTGGCACGTGAGTTGCAAGATGCCTTGCCCTACTTCTCGACGCACACACATCTTTTCCTCTCAAATAAATCCTCCTGTAGTCCTCTCAATATTCACTGGCAATATTGAAACCAATGTCTCCATCTTTAACAAATAACATTTTGGCTGTTGCCATTTTGCTCCAACTTTGGCACCACTTCTGTTACCATCTTCTTAAAATACATCGTCTCAGGAGCTTTTGTGATCCCTTGTCATTACTTTATAATGTCCGCATTTTAGTATCATTCACCTTATCCATGCATGTACCTGGTGTATGGCGCTCTGTTCACTTGAGCTGCAGCGGACCTATTGGACCTGAGAATTAGAATTGGAAGGCACCTATATGTTATGGTGTTGGTACTTGGGTCCAACTGTCTGGTACCAGGTATTCTTCTGGGAACTTGTAATGACAATATTGGGGTTGATTTCTAGTTCTGGATAGAACTAAGTTAAACCAAATCAATTTGCAACTTATTAGGCTTACTAAGTTGAACGCACCTGATTAGGCAGACCTATTAGCAATACAAATTTGTCGATTGTGATTCAGAAAATAAGTATAAATGTGCTTAAAGTTGGTTAGATAGGTTTTTAATATCTTTGTGATTCTTTTTGTGTGTGAATTATTTTTCACATGCTTATATAACTTCCTTATATCAAAAAGTTGTCCAACCATTTTTTTATGGTTACTTCTAATGTGTATTTTTTGTGGGTGCCAACTAATCTAGAACCTGTGCTGTTGATTCAGAAAATTATTAGAACCGCTAGGAGATAAGCACTTTCTTAATCATGTTGTCTCTATCTCCTTAGGCTCTTCGAGGTGGTTATGAGGTTGGACTAGCGGAAAATCAAAACAAAGAAATCAAATGGCTTGGGTTGGACAATAAGAATAATATTGATATATTTGTTCCTTTTGGGCCTTTATTGATACCTTTTGACTGTTTACTTGATCAAATGACTTCCAGGATTTCATCTGATATCAACTATTTTGCATGACACTCTGCACATTTGATTGTATTTTTAGACAACTGGACAACCTGAGGCAGGATGAACCACCATAGTGCAAAATTTTCGCTTTAAAAAGTTGAAAACATTTATTTCCCGTCCTTGTGACTATGATTTGTTCATAATAAGCTGATATTTCATAATTTATGAATACAGGACGATACTACTTGGAAGGAGACAATCAAAAGATCACCCTCATGTGGAAACCAAAAGGTCACAGAATTCCTTATTGTCCGGACATCTTCTCTGAGAAAATGTTGCAGGTGCTGTCAAATCACATCGACCTTGTATAGATCTGGATTTTGAGTTGAAGTTAATCTGAAACTTCCAAAACATTAGGGTTAGTACATGGTTCATTTTTTTTTTTCCTTTCCCTTTTGTGAGAATACAAATTTCTTCTTCTGCTGCTGCTGCTTCTTCCATCACCTTTTTTCCATTATTCTTCCATCATGAAAATGTATTTGAAAGCTGTATTGTAAATGATTCTTAGGTTGAATACTGTACCATTGTTCTTGATTGCTAGTCTTTAGAATTGTGTTGATTTGTTCATGGAAAAAAACTAACATGCTATTCTAAGCAAAAAATGATCATAATGCACTTTTACTTTGAAATTAATACAACAATAATAAATTATATAATACATTAAAGTAGACCAAAAGGATCTTAGGCGGGCGGGCGGGCGTTGCGGTCTTTATATTTGTGGATTTTGCATGGTTAATGTTTTAGGCTGCCTGGCATTCTTTTGTTATTTTATTATATAGTATGAGTGAAACTTAGGCTTCGTTTGTGACAGCTTTTTTATTATTATTTTTAAATAATTTTTTAATAAAGAATTTTTAGTGTAGAAATTTTGTATTAAAATTTTATTTTAGAGAGTAATAAAAAAGCTTTCTCAAAAGAAGTCTTAAACTCCACCCTCATTTTGTGAGTTGTTAGAAAAAGGTTTAGCTGATTCAATTTTTATTTTTAATTAAAAAATACTTATGATTTTGTTCTAATAAATAATAAAACTATTTCTTCCAATCAAATGATTTAAAAAAAGAAGAGTGATCTCATGCAATAATTGAGGATAAAAGCAATACAGAAATAATCTATAATAATTTTTTAAATTTCATTTTAACTTTCATTATTTTATTTAACTTTAGAATACTTTTTAGTCATTTTATTAATAAAACAAATTTGAAATTAATTTTAGATAGTATTTAGGTTTTAGTTGAGATAATTTTTTGCTATTATTTTAAAATTTTTTATTAGAAAACTTAATTATCCCAAATGAATCCTTAGTTTAAGCTTTATTAATTTTAGAAATTTAACAATCATATAAATTTGAAATTAGTTATTTTTTAATAATTATTAAAAATTATTCTATCTAATTAATTCTTTATGTGGAACAAGGTTAATAAATAAATAGAAATAAAGAATAACACATTTTATTAGATATAATAAATAAATTAAAAAATAAAATAATCACATTTAAATTTTGGCATTCACTTGATTTAATCCTTAAAATAGTAAATATTCATTTTTGTCACATAAATATTTAAAATTAAATTTAAAATGGGCTATTGTTTTAATAAATATAAAAGAGAGCTTTTAAAAATTATTTATTAATACGAATTCAAAAGAGTGCATAACACTTAGAACATTATTTCATAAATAAAGAAAATTAGATATTATAATGATTAGATTAATTTGACTTACTTTCTTATGATTTTCAGTTTTATTAAATATATACTTTTCTTTTATTAAATGAAAAACAAAATTTAAAATTTTGAGAAATTAAAATTTCAGATAGTTTTATAAATTTCAATGATGAATTTTTTTTTAATCTTAATATTAAATTTTCTATTTTTTAAGCTTTAAAGATGCAAATTTTTTAAAAAATTAGTAAATAAATAGACAATAAATTATACAATTTTCATAATTATAAAATATTAATAGTTATTAAAATCTAAAAGCACGACAGCACGTTATAATTTCTCTCAATATTAAGAACCACACACCCCCTCCGGCTGCTCAAAGCGCTTCATTCTCCCGATGCCTCCACCTCCTAGGATTTGCCACGAAGGCGCCGGCCGCGCCATGGATGACTTGTTAGGGTTCTTACGCTTGAGACGCAAGCAGCGCAAAGCCCAGCTTTTGGAGCATGACGACTTCAGCTTCGTTTGGGATGACTTTCTTACTGCTTTTAAAACAGTTTTCTTAATACAAAAATTTTAATGTTAGTACAAAAATTTTAATGTTTGGGCAAATACAATGGCTTGATCCGTTTATTGAGTGCCGAGTTATTCATTCATCAATATTAGGGGCATGATAGTCCAACATGATTGAGAGGTCTTCTAAGGTGTGCCAAGATCGTAACAGGGAAACCAGGCTAAGATTGGAACTCTTTGTTCCAAGTACCTAAAATCGAGATCTAAACCTTGAAGGGACAAAGCATTGACCTTCGCCAAGTTCTCTCTCAAATGGTCTAATAAAATAAGGGATGAACTTAAATAGAATTCTATTAAATCACAAGAGGTGAGTTTGGAGCAGTTAAGTGAGGATTAACATGAATCATGTGAGGTCATTCGACTTAGTACTTGCCTCAAGAGTTCATTTCTTACCATTTGAGATTGTTGAACCACAGGGTAGATGGCAGATTGTTGTATTTCTCTATAGCTTTTAATAGAATCCCTTGAGCTAGGTGCCTCAAATCTTTGAATCACATTTAGACATTTAGTATTTCTTAAGGACAAAATTGATTTTCTTGGCAATGACTCATGACATGCCCAACCTTTTGCCCATTATTTTAACCCTTGGATACTGGAGAGAGTATTTTGCTGGAAAATTACAACTTAGATCATCAGCTATTTTATGATATCATTTAATAGCAGCTGTGATATGATCAAAAAGTTTTTTTTGGTACTTATAACAAACCTCCATTTAAGGTGTTGAAGACTGCAAAGAATGAAGTGTGCGTGAAGTTATAGTGATGAGTTACTCGATATGATAGAGCATGAAGTTTGATTTAGGCAATCCTTTGATTAACTAAGACTAGTACCATGACTTGGCTAAACTAAGCTATCTTGATTGATCAAAGTATTTTTTGATGCCCTCAAGAGGAATAAACTATAACGTATGGAGAACATACATAATTCTTATATGTGGACGACATAAGTGCACAAATATATGCTCTTCAATCCCTCGAACATTTGATTGCCTCAAGCTTCGGACCAATAAATTATTCTTGATGTAACGCATAGTCATGGTTAATGCAATGACTCATTATGCAAATTTATCTACTAACTTCAAATAACTCTCGACATAATTACCACCAAACTGAGTGATTGACGTGATCGATTGATTCGTATTTTCACCTACGCTAATCTGTGGATGGATTCTTGATCAAATGTTAATCCATTTATAAATATTTGAGGCACGACAATTCAACTTGAATTTTAAAGATAATAACTTAATTACCCTCCTAATCATTCACATGATCAAAAGGCTTTTGATCAATTAGGATATTGGTTCATTATAGACTTGCATATGATTCTTTTATGTTATTCACATGATTCAGTTTCATACTAACAGGCCTTTCTTTCCCATAGGGCAAAATAAAGGATTCTGTTCTTTTGCTTTTAGCTTTTAGCTTTTGTTGAGCAATACATAATTGCTAACCATAAGCTGATATTTTGGTTTTCAATCATGTGAAGGTTTTAAAACTAGATTTTCTAAATTTTTTTATTTCAGTAATTTAGATAGTTCTAGTAGTTTCTGTTATGATTTTAATTATTTTGTATAATAAAATATTATTAGAAGCATGAAATAGTTATGATTATTTAATTGAGATTTAATTTATAATACAAATGAAAATTAAAGGAACTTTAGTGATAGAATTTTAGTATATTTTTTATAATCAAGTGATTTTTAATAAAATTTCATTTAAAATCAAGGGGATTTTATTAAATATTACTGAAATTTTGTGATTTTATATAATTAATATTTAAATTTATTTATTTATTTATATAACATGTTAGTCTTTAATTTACATTAAATATTAAAAATGTTAGTAATATTAATTTATCTAAAATGAAAAATCCCTTTTCATAAATAAAATTTGATGTGATTTATTTCATGGTGTCATAAAAATAAAATTTTAAATTTATTTATTAAATAGGTAAATAAATAGAAAATTAATAATATTTATGTAAACCCCCCTAAAATTATTTCAATTTCAATAAATTTTTTTATTTTCATCCAAAATTTTATTAAAAAAAATCAACAAAAACTCTACTTTCAGTTGAAATTCAAAACTAGTTGAAAATAAAAATATATTTCACAACTATTAAGGTTAGAAACCAAATTGAAATTATTTAATTAAATTGAAACAATCAAAATTTAAAATTAAGGTGCAAAAATAATAAACCTAATCAAAGAGGAGCTCTTTGAAAAATATCTAAAATTATTTATAATAACATAATAATAATAATAATTGTCATTTTCATTGCCTTATTCAAAAAAGTTCATAGTTGTAATCATTGGAAGAGTTGCACCAAAAGGGTTCCACATCTTTCCCCAACCAAATGACATTAATGTTCCTTTAAATTTTGAGCCCCACTAAAAAATAATAATTGCATGGCTATTTCATTGTAATCTTTTGTTAGGGTTTTGACATTTTAGCCTTATTTTCATCAAATTTATTGAAATAGTTCTCCTTTTAAAATTTGATGCAATTGATTAATTACATTTATTTGAACAAATGACTAATTGATATAATAGCAATATAATTTGTGGATATTTAAAATTCAAATTAAAAGGGCATGAAATAATTTATTTTAAATTAGGAGGGGGAGAGGGTAATTATAAGAATTTTTCTTTTATATTTTTATTTTATTAATAATTGTAGTAAAAATTTTTTGTGAAATTTAATAGAGTAAGATTATAGGTGTCTATAAATGAGGTAACCCGATAATCTGATATTGACCCAAGCTCAAAAAAATTCGGCTTTAGATTGACCTGTTTAGTGAGTCAGATTCAGGTTCGGAACTTTGACATGTTTAATTAGTAGGTTGGGTTTGAGTTAATTCAAAAACCTTATTGTGACATGACTTTAACCTAATTCTGACTCTTTTTTTTTGTTGGTATGATATTTTTATTTTTAATCAATTAATCTAAACTCAATAAATTTGGGCTCAAATTCATTTGATGGAATGAAACAAGTTGATAATTTTATAAGCATATAAATAAGCAAATTTAAGATATATTAATCATGTCAAATTTAACAAAAAACAATATTATAAAATTTTATTTGATTCAAAACCCAATTTTAGAATTATTTTATTATTGATTTAATTCATTTCTGTTGCAAGATATAAAAAGATTTTTCTTTTTGTTTTAAAGAAGTTTTTAAATATCAAATTCACCGCACCTTTTGGTTAGCCTCGGGACTAGTACATAAGGGCTTAACATCCCTATCAAACTTTTAAAGTCGAGTGTTACATCGATGATTTAGCTGTCATGAGCAGAGTGAAAGATGGAAGTATTTGGATTTTGGAATTTAATTTATGGAGATCAATTTAATTTTGATGGTTGAGCTCAATATATATATATATATATATATATATATATATATATATATATATATATATATATATATATATATATATATATATATATATTTGGTTGAGTTCAGATGACTTAGAGTTCGTTTGGGACAACTTTCTTAATGCTTTCTAAAATAATATTTTAGTTAAAAAAATTTTGAATTAAAATTTTTTGTACTAAAAAGTAATTTTAGAAAGCAATGAAAAAGCTGTTCCAAACCAAACTTTAAGTTTTATTTGGGACGTTTTTCTTGTTGCTTCTTAAAGCAGCTTTTTAGTATAAAATTTTTAAATTTTATATTAAAAATTTACTTTAAGAAATAACAAAAAAGCTGTCCAAAATGAAGCCTTAATTCTTATTAATTTTGAATTGAGCCAGCTGCGTTCGAACTTCTCGATATCAGCCATATACCAACTTGGGCAGAGAATCAGTGATCTATATTAATAAACCATGAGAGATTAATTAGTTTATAATGAGTGACTAATACAGGAGAAAGGAACTTAACTAACCATCAAGAACCTGCCAAGGGGAGAGCATCTCCAGTAAGCAAAGTGGCCTCTCCCCCCACCTCCCCCACTCTCTCTCTCTCTCTCTCTCTCTCTCCAAATTGGCCTTTTTCGGCTGCTTCTTCACTCTCTCTGTAGTGGTCGGAGAGTTGCCATTTTCTGTTCCTCGGGCGCAATCTCTACACCGAAGCTTGCCTTGACGCCGGCGAACTACGGCTCTATATAGCTTTCTCAAACATCTTTGGTTTTTCTTATAGCTCTTTCCAATGCGTCTTTTTGCTTAATCTCTCAGCTTAAAAAGCTCCTGCCTTTTCTTTCTCCAAGCTTAGATCTTTCTCCATTTGTGCTGAACATGAGCTCCCGACTTCATCTACCGCTCTGCTTCTTCTTCATCCTTCCGCTCCTCGTTCTCTCCGCGACCCCAGCCCTAAACGACGATGTCCTAGGTTTAATCGTCTTCAAGGCCGACCTCAAAGACCCGGATTCCAAGCTTGCATCTTGGAACGAAGATGACGACACCCCTTGCAACTGGTTCGGAGTCAAATGCGACCCGAACTCCAACCGCGTCTCAGAGCTCGCCCTCGATGGGCTCTCCCTCTCCGGCAAGCTCGGTCGCGGCGTTCTCCAGCTGCAAAACCTACAAACCCTTTCACTTTCGAGAAACAACTTCTCCGGCTTCCTCATCGCCGAACTTCTTCGCCTGGAGAGCCTTCGGAGCGTCGATCTTAGCCATAACAGCTTCTCTGGCTCAATTCCTGATGGATTCTTCTCGCAATGCGGGTCCTTGAGGGTTCTCTCTATAGCCAACAACAGGATTTCAGGGGAGATTCCTTCCAATGTCAGCTCTTGCTCCACCCTTGCAGCAGTGAACCTGTCCTCCAACCAGCTTTCCGGGGCTTTGCCGGGCGGAATTTGGTCTTTGAGTGATCTCCGGTCTCTTGATCTCTCTGATAATGCTATCTCCGGAGAGATTCCGGCGGGGATTGGCCGGATGCTCAATCTCAGGACGGTGAACTTGCGCGGGAATCAGCTCTCAGGGAACTTGCCTGAGGATATTGGGGACTCTTTACTTTTAAAAGATATTGATGTTGGCGGGAACATGCTCATTGGATCTCTTCCGAGCTCCTTGCAGAGGCTTTCCATGTGCAGTTATCTTGGATTAGGCTCGAATTCCTTCTCTGGTGAGCTTCCAGATTGGATAGGAGAAATGACGAGTCTTCAAACTTTGGATTTGTCCCGAAATCAATTTTTGGGCCAGATTCCAGGTTCCATTGGTCATCTTCAAGCCTTGGAAGGCCTTAACCTTTCTGAGAATAACTTTACTGGGAGATTGCCGGAATCCATGGCTAACTGCACAAGCCTTCTTGATTTGGATTTGAGTCGCAATTTTCTGACTGGCAATCTGCAACAATGGATCTTCCTTCTAAGGTTGAGAAAGATCAAGGTTACTGAGAACAGACTGAGTGGATTTATTCAAATTCCCGCGGCAAGTTCTTCAACAATAACAGTGCTGGATCTTTCCAGGAACACCTTCTCTGGAAATATTCCGAAGGAAATTTCAGCCATCCAGAGCTTGCAGTTCTTGAATCTATCCTCAAACAGAATCTCAGGCACTATCCCATTAGCATTTGGTGAGTTGAAGGCCGTTGAAGTTATTGATTTGAGTGGGAATCAGCTCATTGGTAGCATTCCAGTTGAAATTGAAGGAGCAGTAGCCTTGAAAGAGCTAATACTGGCAAAAAACTCTATCAGTGGAGAAATTCCTGGAAAGATTAGTAGCTGTGCTTCCCTCACTTTGCTGTAAGTTTGCTTAATTAACTGCTTTAATTCATTGAATTTCAGCTCCCATTTAGTTGATTATGTTTGCTTTTTATGGAAGTTTATACCTTTTGTTCATGAATTCTAACCAGGTTTCTACTTTTTTGTCCTTAGCACTTAACACTAACGAGCAACTCCTGTCATTGTCATTATTTTGTATTTTTATAATTAGGCATTATATGTTGTTGGTCACCATCTTATTGTCTTCACCTGTTTGGATTCTACTTATAGGGATCTTTCACAGAATAATCTCATTGGCTCAATTCCTCCAAGCTTAGCCAATCTCACCAATCTCCAAAATGTTGACCTTTCTCTTAACAAGCTCACAGGAAGCCTACCAAAGCAACTGGGTGACCTTCCTCACCTCCTCTCTTTCAACATCTCCTACAACAACTTCTCAGGTGATCTTCCTGCTGGGAACTTCTTCAACACTATTTCCTTTTCCTCCATCTCAGACAATCCAGACCTTTGTGGGGCTGCTGTCAACCGTTCCTGTCCTGCTTTCCTTCCCAAGCCCATAGTGCTCAACCCCAATTCCTCCTCAACCTCGACTCCCTCCCAAACGTCAGCTCTCCCTACTGAAAACTACCACCACAAGAAGATTGTCTTCAGCATATCTGCCCTTGTTGCCATTGCTGCTGCTGCCATTATCATCCTTGGTGTCATCACCATATCTATCATAAACCTTGGAGTGAAAACATCGGCTTCGCATTCTGCTGCCACATTGGCTGTTACTGATGACTACCTCAGACAATCTCCTACTACTGATTCCAGCTCTGGAAAGCTTGTCATGTTCTCTCGAAATGACCCTGAGTTTTGTGCTGGTGCTCATGCTTTACTGAACAAGGATTGTGAGCTTGGCCGTGGTGGCTTTGGTGCTGTCTACAAGACAATGCTCCAAGATGGCCGGCCCGTGGCAATCAAGAAGCTCACTGTTTCAAGTGTAGTGAAATCCCAACAAGATTTCGAGCTAGAGGTGAAAAAACTGGGGAAATTGCAGCATCCCAATCTTGTTACTCTTGAAGGTTATTACTGGACTTCTTCTTTACAACTCATAATATATGAGTATGTATCCGGTGGGAGTTTACACGATCTCCTCCATGAAAGTTCAATGAGTAAGACTCTCTCATGGCAAGAACGGTTTGACATAATTCTAGGGACTGCAAAGAGTTTGGCTTATCTTCACCAACACGGTGTAATACATTACAACGTGAAATCATCGAATGTAATGCTTGATGATTCTGGCGAGCCTAAGGTTGGAGATTATGGATTGGCAAAGCTGTTGCCAATGCTCGATCGGTACGTCCTCAGTAGTAAGATTCAGAGCGCGTTGGGATACATGGCTCCGGAATTCGCATGTAGGACTTCGGTGATTTCCGAGAAGTGTGATGTCTATGGATTTGGAGTGCTTGCACTTGAGATAGTGACAGGGAGGAAGCCGGTGGAGTATGCTGAGGATGATGTGATTGTTCTTTGCGACTTGGTTAGGGGATTGCTTGATTTGGATAGAGTTGAGGATTGCATGGATGCTAAGCTCTGTGGTAAGTTTCCAATGGAAGAGACTATACCAGTGATCAAGCTCGCCTTGATTTGTACTTCACAGGTGCCATCAAGCCGGCCAGATATGACTGAGGTGGTTAACATACTTGAGCTAATCAGGTTTCCTCAAGGTACCTCAGAAGAAGAACTGAGTTGAAGTTCTAGATAAAATCATCAAATTTTTTGAGAATTTTATGGGTCTGAGGAGTAGCAAGAGAGAGAGAAGAAAGAAAGAATGACTGTTTTCTGGTGAAGAGGAATCCGGTTCTTTTTTCCATATTTAGAATTTAACACTCCAATTTGCTCGGTGCTTCTTGTTGCCGGATTCCTCTTCACCATGCTATGCTTTTGATTTGCTTAGTTTTGCCGAGAAAATGTTCTCTTGTTAGGTCTTAGTCGTGTGAGCTGGTTTTCAAACTTTCTAATTTCTAACGGTCTAATTCCCTTGAGACCTTTAAAGCATCTGTGCAATTTTTGTTGAAAATTCTCTTGATTTCTGATCTTAGAAACTTGCCAAATTTCTCAAAACATATTCTATTGTGATCTTTTCGACAGAGTTTCATTATTTAAGATAGGTGCTCAAAGCATGCCATCGAAAACAGGCAGAAAGCTTAGAAAGTAAGGTATATGATAGTTATGAAGGACTCATTTTGAATCATTTGATTGTTAAAAAGCAGCATAGGTGATTGCATTGTTATTGGAGTTTGGTGATATTTGTATTTGTTTTGCTGTTTATGGGGCTCTTTTAGTTTGAGTTTCTAAATTTTATTTCTCAATTCATATTTATATGCTCATAAAATTATGGAGCACAGTTTGCATACAAGTAAAAAACTATTTTCAGCAGTTATGGAAAAAATTATATCCAACAAAATTTTAGATTTCGTTTGGGCCAGTTTTCTTTCTTACTGTTCGTAAAATTGTTGTAGAGAAAGTAATTTTTAAAGCTCTTGAAGAAAGCAGCTTTTTAGTACAAATTTTTTTCGAAAGCAATAAAAAAATATTGGACAAATAAACAATATGATTGTGATTTGCATACAAATCAATAAATAAGCTATTCAAAATGAAATCTTAGGCTTGGTTTGAGATGGATTTCTTACTGCTTCTTAAAACGATTTTTTAATACAAAAATTAAAAAGTTACTTTAAGAAGTAATAATAAAGCTGCCCCAAATTGAGCCTTAGGCTTTGTTTGGGATGGCTTTCTTATTGCTTCTTAAAGCAGCTTTCTTATTGCTCCCAAATGGAGCCTTTGGCTGCGTTTGGGATGGCTTTTTTACTGCTTCTTAAAATAATTTTTTTTATAAAAATTAAAAATTTTGTATTAAAAAGCTGCTTTAAGAAGCAGTAAAAAAGCAATCTCAAATGAAGCCTTAGTCTTGCATTCAATCTTTAAAGAGAAATGCACCGAATTCTTTTCAACTCTCCTCTGCTAAAGCAAACAGTTTTGTGAATTTGTTCAAATTTTGAAATTAAATTATTATCTAATTCTCTACAATTTATAAAATGCTCCTAATATTTCTAAAAATTACAAATATCTTATGCTTTCATAGTCAAATTATTTGACTTTAACAAAATATTATTATTTTTTAAAAATTAAAAATTATCATTTCAGCATTTCTTATTTTTAATTTTAAAATATTTCAAATGTATTATTTTTTTAATATTTTATTTCATTTTGCATTCATTTTAAATATTCTCCGAGTCAAAAATAATAAAGAACTTAAAGACCTAATCAAAGATCTCAGCTCATAGACTACTCGAAGGGATCAAATAAATTTAAATTAAATTAAATTAAATTTAAAAAATAATACATCTTGCACGAATTTCTCAGCAGACGACTCACGAGACAATTATTAATTGATTAAAGATAAGATAAAATATTATAAAAATATATGGTGGAAACTATATGCAATTTGATGCTGTCGGAATGGTGGCTTTATTTTCTATTGCTATAGTGAGATAGTGAAATGGCACATTTGCCCCTTGTTTTTCGTTAATCGAGCTTTATTAACCTAATCATATAATGACAAAAGACCTGAGACTGAGAGGTCAGAGACTTACTACTTATGTTTTAATTATAATAATATTTCTTTTAATTTTGTAATTAATTAAAATTAATTAAACAATCATTATCTAAGTATTTTAAATTTGCAAAAGAGGGCAGAAAAGAAAAAATATTAAATTATTTTTTTACATTGTGCAAATAAGAAATTTGCTAAAGCAAAGTCAGAAGTTAGAGTTAAATTGACAATAAATAAATATATCAATAAAAAAAGAACTTTTAATTATTTTAAATAAAAAATAGCAAATGATCAAATATAACATCTTATAATATAAGGAAAACAATTACTTAATACTATGTATAACCACTACACTATAATTTAAATTTTATATTATTTTAATCAAAAAAATATATCCATATTTTAAATATTTAATAATAGACATATCTTAACAATTTTTTTATGAATTAAAGATGACGATGACAACAACAATAATAATAAGACTTTGGCTTCATTTGGGATAGCTTTCTTATTACTTCTTAAAGCAGCTTTTTAGTATAAAGATTTTAATATTTGTACTACATAGTTGTTTTAAGAAGCAGTAAGAAAGCCATACCAAATGAAGCTTTTATCTAACTATGTGGAGTCGGCTACATGAATCATTTTTCTTGACTATGTCTTATTAAGGCTTCGTTTGAGACAGTTTTCTTAGTACTTCTTAAAGCAGCTTTTTAGTACAAATTTTTTA
The DNA here is from genome assembly GCA_019925795.1 of Dendrobium chrysotoxum. Classification (NCBI taxonomy): domain Eukaryota; kingdom Viridiplantae; phylum Streptophyta; class Magnoliopsida; order Asparagales; family Orchidaceae; genus Dendrobium; species Dendrobium chrysotoxum. The sequence goes on along the minus strand of CM034299.1, from coordinate 34,442,977 downwards.
TTTTTTTTACTAAAAAAATTGCTTTAACAAACAGTAAGAAAGCCATTCCAAACGAAACCTATGAGTTAGATTCTCATTTATATCTAATAAAAAATATGATTTCTAATATTATTAAGAGTATTTTTAGGTATCAAATTATATGAACATTTATTTTTGGAAAATGACACTTTTAATTTAAAAAGAGAGATTATTAATTTTGGTCAAAAAGCTAAGCCTTCAATCATGACAATAGAGAAGAGGGATATTAATTTTGTATAATTTGTTGTATGTGAAAATGTGCAATATTAAAATGCTAAGCCTTAAGAAGACCACATGGTCTCCATGGTCTCTATTTGTAGTTACCAAAGACTTTTATTAAAAAATTGTTATTATTAGGATTGAAGTGTCAGCTCTTCCTCACACCTTGTGTAGTGGACAAAAGCCTGGTTTGACCTCTTTCTTTTTGTTTATATATAATTTATTTGTTATTTATATAAAGAAGCTCCTTAAAAGTCTGTGGACTGGCTCTTCTAAGTCAGCCAGTGAGTTGGTTCGAACTCAGTTTATTAATGAGTTCACAAGATGAGTTTATCGAATTATGAGTTCAAGTTCGAGCCTATACTTGAGCTCAACATAGCTCAGCTCGCAAGCTTATTGAACCGTTGATTTAATTAAAAAAAATGTTTAAAAAAAATATTTCTCGAGTCCGATTTGAGCTTTCTAAATGAGCTTGAATAATCAAGCTGAGCTTGAGCCTTATAATTTTTAAATGAGATGAGTTTGAACTCATTAAATGAGTTTAATTCAAGCTCGAGCTCAGTAAGCATTAAAGAAGATTAGTTTGATAAGGCAAATACAGCGTCAAAATAGCCTAAAATAAATTTAATTTTATCTAATTTAAAAAAAAATAGAAAAAAAATAATTCATTAATATCATAGAGTGAGAGAAATGAACAAATTCATATGATTTTAATTATACATTATATTTAATTCTTTTTAAATTATATTAGCTGTCAACTAATAAAAAAATTTTTAAATGTGCAAATATTATAATTTGTACCAAATTATTCATAGCATTAAATGACCAATTAATTAAACAATGAAGGTGGAAACATGTCAGTGAGAAAATGACAGTGGAGCCTTAACATATATTATTTGAATAGAAGAAAAAGAACAATGGAAAAAGAGTGAAGCAAAGGTAAAGTTGCCTTTAAAAGGTTTGAAGGAGAAGCCAATCATGCTGTTGCTAAGAGACAAAAAGAAGTGCTTCACAGCTTTTAAGAAAAAAATTTCAACAATATATTTGAATGGCAGAAATTAAAATATAATTTATTTGATCAGAAATTAATAATTTTTTTTTTGGGACAGGTAGGGGATTCGAATCCGAGTGAGATGGAAGGACCGTATTCTGTCGACCACTCGGTCGCAGACCTAATCTCAAAATTAATAAATGTTAAAGTTGTTAGAATTTTTTTTCTTTGGATTAATTCTAATCATGCCTTGTGTGATTCACACAGTTGCCCTTCACCGGCCGATAGCCACGGTCTAACCTTAGCTACCCAATCTCTGTAATTGAATTATTGTCTGACCACGGCTGTCGAACCTTTATTGAAGAACTACTTGTCTAACCGTACCATCGCCTAACCACCGTCGTTGAACCTTCACCGGCCAACTGTCGCTGTACCGCCATCATCGTCGAACCTTCTCCACCTGACCATTGGCTTTGGACCGCCGCCTGAATGCTATCATCGAACTACTACTCTCAACTGCTGCCATTGAACCCGTTGCCCGATCAATATTATCAGGATTTTGTCACTCAGCCACAAACGTCCAAACAGATTACACCATATTTTCTATCAATTTTCAAAACTTTTGTAATCTTGATGCCTCCAAGTTCAAAGACGGGCATATCTTTTTTACCAACACTCATATAATAGAATTATTCCAGCTAGGTCAGGCCCTATGATTTTTCCTATTTGTGAAATTTTCACATAGAAACTCAGCTGTTACAGCTATTCTTTTCATTATCAGTTAGTGCAGATTTTCATATAAAGCTAAGACGCAAAAAACTTTCTTATTCTAATACCACAAATTTTATAGCATGCAATAATCATTAACACTAATTTTAAAGTAATGGATCTCAAATTAATCATAAAGCATTGTAATGTCTATATAAACTAATATAATTTTTTGATATTATCATATGATGCCATTGATATATCGCCAAAAAATCATCTTGATCGGGCACGAATCTCGAGGAAAAACTCAAGTTGGAAACTTCAAAAATTAATTCGGAGACCATTTAAACTCCAATTTCAACAAGCTTATAGTCGAACTGAGCGTCTCGGAAATACGAATCCAACGACACCAAATTCGACTCAATCCGAGCCCAAATGAGTCCAAATCAAGTACCCGAAGCGCTGTTGGAAGCATCAAACAGCTATTTGAGTTACCAAACGGTCTCCGATTTTGACGAGCTTATAGTCGAATCGAGCGTCTCGACGAGACGAATCCAACGAGCCCAAGATCATAGAATTCTGACATCATTAAGACCTTCAAATGCTTGATAAACGGTTCATGATCAAGGGATTCAATATCGGCCGTTCATCCGGATCACTCCTTATTTGCCCTTGATCCCTCACATATTTACGGGCTATGCCACTCCAGAAAAACTATAAATAGCCCCTCATTTCTCTTAAGAGGGGACCCAAGCCAAGAAGAAGAGAAGGAGAAGAAGAAGAAGAAAAGGGTAGGAGGGAACAGCTCCTCCTCGACCACCGCCGGAACTTCGCCGGAATTCCGCCGGATCACCACCGGAGCACCACCAGGCGCCCGAGGGACGCCGGAGCTCTGCCCTACACGGGAGCAGCGTCGGAATTTTGCCCGACGCCGGAATTCTACCCGACGCCCGAGTGACGCCGGAATTCTGTTCGACATTTCGAGAGACGTCGGAACTCTGCTTGACCTTATAGCTGATACCCATTGTAATCTGATCGCCCTTGAAGGCGAGTCAGTCCCCTGTAATCTGCTCAAGTTCTAGTGGAATCATTTCAACTGGGCGTGGCCCCGTGGTTTTTTCCTTTTCCAGGGTTTTCCACGTAAAAATTCTGGTGTTACTCTCTCAATTCTGTTTGTGTGCTGGATATACGTACAACACTGAGACGGAAAATTAAAATCTATCGCCGCGTATATTTGAGTCCGCGACAGCCATAATAATGGATTGGTTTCAAACAAAACCAAACTATTTTTTAAACATCCCAAAGACAATAATCAAAGATAATATAAACAATAACAAAATCCATTATCATTTTGCCACCTCATGGAGGTGAAATTATTCAACGTTGAGCATACTTTCCTAATATTATTTTGTATTGACACTTCGTATTAATATTATATTTCATCAGTACTGTGTAATAGATAATATAATATGATTCACTGTCGTTTTTATGGCCCTCTTTAATTATATCCATTTATATTTATTTAATTATATACTTATGATTATATTTTTTATTATGTATATTATGGTATCCTTATCTGTTCATCATAAGACATTGAAAAAATTGCTTATAAGCTAAGTGGTTGGCTTTGACAAAATAAAAGATAAAATCATATGATATCATATTATTTATTTTTATTTTTATTTTCTAATATTTTATTCATATGATATCATATTATATATTGGGGGTGTTCTAGCATTTGTAAAATTTTGCATTGTGATGGCATATTGCTAATGATTATATTAGTTGTTGTATTACTTATTTCATAGATTATTCGACTTCATTTATGACATTTTTTTAACTATTTTCTACCGCGACATTTTAGTACAAAAAATTCTTGAAAATAGTGACCGAAAGTTATCCCGAAGGAAGCCATGGATACATAATATTTGATGTTCAATGTCTCATTCATATAATGTCAAACACATTGTATAATGCATCATATATAATACTTACGACATGCAATTTTTTTATTGCTTCTTAAAATGAAGTTTTAGTAAAAAAATTAAAAGCAGTCCTAAATCAAGTCTTAATCACAATGTGCCACAAATCATAATGTGTTACATAACTTGTTTGAACTGTTAAAATATGTGTTGCCAAATGTATGCATGCATACTAAGGAGGCTATTGTTCGGGTTAAATATATTCTAATTTTTGAGCATGAGGGCTAGTTGATGGGTTTTGGTGGCCCTATTTTTTGAAGGAAAGTATCAGATTCCGTCTATTGATTTTTATTAGCCGACCTGATCTATCTGATTAGAATACTATTTTATTGATTAAAATACATAAAAAATATATCTAAATTGCCTTGAGAACCTCAACATTAGAAATATTTTATAAAATTATCTCACTATCTTGCCATGAATATTGAATAATGATTAACTATTCATGTTAAGTAAATTTTTAAAAAATTATATTCATGCTATTACTTCTTATATTTTTTTTCCTTTGAACTACATGGCATGATATGAAATTTGCAATATTACTCTACTATAATAGCAATTCATCAAATTTGCACATCATTTATGGTACTAATGTCATGTTATTCATGCATAAAGTTTAATTATTTTTCTATGATGTAGCAAGCATCATTTTTTACATAAATCAACACTTCTTGAGGAAAAAAAATATATTTTCGATAAATGTTTACAAAATAATTGAAAATTTGTAGGAATAATAGTTTCAAGAGTCTAAATCTTATGAAATAGATTACATAATAACAAGCTTATGGTAATGAGATCATAATATATTGGTGTGCAACTCACGACAAGGGAGACCTAGGTCGACTAATGACGCATGCTTGATCACCATTTATGGTGGCCTTAGCCCATTTAGGTTTTCTTAATGCTTTCTAAAGATTACAAAAAATTTTAAATTGTACTAGAAAGCTGTTTTAAAAAGCAGTAAGAAAATCTTCTCAAATGAAGCCTTAGGCTTCATTTGGGACGGCTTTTTTACTGCTTCTTAAAACAACTTTTTAGTACAAAAATTAAAATTTTTGCATTAGAAACAGCTTCAAGAAGCAGTAAGAAAGCCGTCCCAAACGAAGCCTTAGTCTAATCAAGACCAAGCAACATTGGATTGATTTAGGCTTCGTTTGGGACAACTTTTTTGCTGTTTTTTAAAACATTATTTTAGTACAAAAGTTTTTGAATTGAAAATTTTTATATTAAAAAGCTATTCTAAAAAGCAGTATGAAAGCTGTCCCAAATAAAACTTTAGTGGACTTAGATTTATTTAGTCACTGCCAATTATAGTATCCAAAAGTATGGGTGATGAACCAAATTTTATTTCAAGCCCATCACATCAATATAAACTTATTTAGCCTTTGGTTCACTAAAAAATAAATAAATGAAGCACCAATTAAAACATTATAAATTATTTTGAGTGAACAAAGCTTACATTAGAATTTATTTATGGTTTGATATCAAAAAAAAAAAAAGTTTCATTTGGGATATTTTTTTTATTTCTTCTAAAATTATTTTTTAATATAATTTTTCTTTTAAATTAAAAAAATAGTTGTCAAAATCTGTCCAGACAAAACCTTAAAATTTAATCAATTGAATTAATCGATTTAAATAAAATATTAAACCTAATAAATTTTATTCAAATTTTGTAATTAATTAAATTTTCTACAGCGCTTAATAAAGGGTAATTTTTTAAACTAAGCATCGTCTTAATTATAATTAAGCGATTAACCAACGTTTTAAAAAAAATTAAAACTCGCAGGGTAAGTCGCCCGCTGAACGGGCGACTTACCCAATTTACTTTACCCCCCACCACCCCGATTGCCCAGTTCGTGCCCTAATTTGGCGAAAAGAACGGCAAAGCAATGGGAGCGGGAGTTCGCAAACCGAGCGTAGAGCCGACGGGTAAGCTTCTTTGTGATTTTTTTTATTTTTTATTTTGTTTAAATTGCATTCATTTAGTAGCCTTCTTCCTTAGAGTGTATTAGGTTGAAAGTTTAGGTGTGCTTTAGTGTTAAAACTTAAGATTTGTGTGTGAGATGTGTTTGTTCATTGCGAATGATTGAAGATAATTTGATATGTGGAGAATACATTTGTTATTGCTACGATTTATTTGGGTAAATGTAGAATAATATTATTTTGAGAGATATAATGTTTGGGTACATTTGTTTAGGTAAAAAAAATATTTTAATGATTAGAGTGTTAGGAAGTTTGAGGGATTATAAGGAATGTTCAATTCGAAGAAATTTTAAACATACATCAATAAGTAAATTAGTAAGTGTAATTTTAAACATACATTAATCAGATTATTAGTAAGTGTAATATCTGGACTTTATGTAAGTAACATACATTTATAGTTAATATTAAAAAATATATTTTTAATCAAAATTTGAAATATATTTTCTAAATTTTTTTTAAATAATATATTCAAGAAAAGTGAAGCTTTTATAATACAAATGATCATAGATGGAATAATGTGACTGTAAAATCATTAGTGATTTATTTTTTTTTCTATGTAAATGCTATTATATTTTGTAAGGGTATGTTAAAAGATTTTTGAAAAAAAAATTGGTACAAGATATCATTAGCGATACGTAGTATTCCACAATGTCTGGACGAGGAGCATCGTTTATCCTTATGTATGGTGGACAATTGTCTTTAGATGATAGATATTCACCAACATATATTAGGGGGAGGAACAAGCCCTTGCAAGTGTCTGCTAAGATGAACTTAGAGCAACTGAAGATAAGGATTCTGAAAGCCGTAAATATGATACGTCGAAGTACACAGTGAAGTTAGTTTGTCGTTTGCCCTTAGGGAATGAGTTCATAGCTTCGGCTGTGGAGGATGATGAGGTATGTCAAATGGTGTTATCGCATGCAATTGAGCAGATACTTCTACTTTATGTAGAGGTTGAAGATATTATTGCACCAAATTTAGTTGTTGAGGAAATTACATGTCAAGTGCATGAGACATAATTTTGACGGGGTGACAGAAGGCGATTCAACCAATCCAAGTCTCATGCCGCAATGTCCTGAGTAAGTATCTCATTTATGAATTTTTAATGTGTATTACATAAAGTTTTATTGTCTAAAAAATTTTCTCTTGTTAACAAAATATCATTTATGTGATGAAGTGAACATCAAAGAACTTTTTGTCGTGATATTCCGAAAACTTCTGAGAGACCATCGGGCAATATTGATGATGGTTACGAAACAATGAGTAGTGGATCAAGCGATCCAGGTCCTGATTATGGTGATGATGACACACAATATCATTCAGAGCCACTTCACAGCAGAGTTTGAGATCGCCTGCACAGCTCAGAGTCACTTCACAGCAGAGTTTGAGATCGACTGCACACCTCAGTTCGTGCCTTCTTTCTTGGGAGAGCCCCCAGTTACTCATGCTGATATTAGTGATCAGGAGTAGCGCCATCTACGTCCAGGCCACTACGAGCACCACAGCATTTCACTCCAGACACTGATGCGATTCCACATCGGCATAAGAGGAGGTATTAGTGATTTGTATCATGTATCTTTTAGTTGATTTAGTTTGATGTTATTGTTGAATTTATGTATCTCATTATGCTACAATCATTAAAACAGATTAGTTGAATTTCTGTTTGTATCTTACATTATATTGCCTTTATGACTTTATTTTCTTTTGATTAACAAAATAATCATCCCTTTACTATATGATTAGCAAGTTATATTTAAAAAATACAAAGTTTTAAGTTGACAAGAACATAGAAATTCAAATATTTTAATAAACATTTATAACATGGATATTAGGATAATAACAAACTTAACCAAGTTGAACATACAAAATCATAACAACGTAAAATACATAGACACGGTTCAAACTCAATATAGAAGAAGATCCACATTTTTTTAATTCCTAAGCAGTATATGCAGACGTGATTGGAGCTGCGTTTGTGTTGGACAATATTTCATATGAAACTTAAACTCATATTGTAGGTATTTCCAATCCTCAACATCGAAGAACTATCTGAGCTGACCATCAGGTAATGCCTCCTTCATCCGATCTTTATAAAAATCTACAATGTACTTATCAAAACTCGAATACCATTTACAATATAAAATAACATGCTCAAGGTCAAGATGACTGCAGTCAATATCTGGCAGAGAATGACCCCCATCTCTATGGCGTTTCATCTCATGGCAGGGGCGGAGCCAGAAATTTTTTCATGTTGGGGCACAAATTATTGAATTTAAAACATATAATTTTCATGTGGTGGAGCCAGGATTACTTTCATGTGAGGACTCCAAATTATTTAAGTAATGACACCAATCTGACAATATAATTTTCAAATATTAATAAAAATAGAAATTATTTAATCTAAATTTTAAAATAATGCAAAAATTATATTAACAATCAACTTTTAATACAAAATTAAAAAGCTAAAAACTCCTCATGTTTTCTAAGCACTGTTAGAAAAACCGTTAAAAATTAAATAAAGAACAACCACTAGAAAACACACCATTTACAAGATTAAAAAAAACTGCGGTAAGAGCTTTCACAAAAATAATCAAATGAAGAATCCCTAACCAATGAAAGCCTCTTTAGGTCACAAATAAGCAATCAAAGATAGGGAAAAATAAAATCATTAAGCACAAATTATTTTAACTTCAGAGAAAGGCATTCTCACCTCAGAAATTTGCCTTGGGGAAGAAGATGAACAAGCTAAACTCCTCATCGTCGGAACTGGAGCCAAAGGCCAAAGCTTGAGTCGGTCTCGAAGTAGATACTGCAATAAATGAGTAAATATAAACCTAGGGTTCTCAAAGGAGAAGAAAGAGTAGAGTGAGCATGAGATATAATTTTAAAAAAATCCAAGAACCCGAAGGAATTTCTGGCTTGCGGCGGTGCGGAGATGGCAAGCAAAGGAAAACAAGAAATCCCTAGAGGTATAGGCGAACATCTTAGAGAAAAGAATTAATTAATGAGAATAAATATAAATATTACATTAGATTATTTTTTTCTTCTCCGCAGCCCCCATTCGACCAAGCTTCACAGTTCACAGGTCTTATTTGAGCCGCTTGACTAGTTACCTTCCTGAAATAAGCAGGGCTGCGGGGGACTCTTCATGACTGCCAGAAGAAAAAACTAACAGCAGAACAACGGAAGGAAGTGTAGGTTTGAGAACAGGAATGAAGCGAGGAACGACCGAAGGAAAAAATAATTAAATTAGGTCTTAAGCACGAAGCGCGGTTTGATTCAGCAATTAAGGATTACCATAATTAGTTTTTTTTTTTTTTGGCAAATCATAACTAGTCTTAACCAGGCATTACTGAAGCCGTCAGTGGGGGCCCGTGCCCCCATACTAGATCCGCCCTTGTCTCATGCTATCATATCTGTAAGAAATGAGGGCTGACAATGTGATCATTCTCCTTCTAGAACCTAATTACAAGGGATTTCCATTCAGTGGCGTTTAAGAAATCTCATGTCCTGTATAGTTTTATCCTTATTAACTCAGCATGCATATTCCAAAGGCAATCGTCCTCGTCTTCGGACCACTCATGCACGCAACACCTAAATATCTCATTTACATTCGTCTTATGCTCCAGCGGACTGTCACCAGATCGTGCTATACAAGTATGCATTATGCGACTTGCTTCATCAAATATTTCTTCATTGGGGATGCCATTAAGCTTCTCTATACATGGCCAAAATATTATGAATAACTCAAGCACCTGCACAATAAAAATACTTCATGTCCCTTCTAATGCACCCTTTATATAATTATAATTTAAGATATTGAACCATAACTTGCAGCTATATAACACATTAGGAGTTGAATGGACATTATGACTTTATAGGTCATCTGATGTGATAGCCTATTACAAGCTATATGTAATGTCAGTTCACATTAAATGAGACATTATAAGTATCATACACTTATAGTGTCATAGGCCATCTGAGGTATCCAATGTCCTCTACAACAGCACATTAATTATTAATTACAGAGGAATCCAATGTAATCTCGTACAAATAAATAAATATTTTGTGTATATGATCTAAATAAATAAATATAAATAATTAATTGGTTAGAAACAAAATCTGATTTAACATAACTAAATAAGGATTTCACATGACTAAAAAAAAGTAATAAGACAAAATTGAGCTCAACTTTGTAGGTTTTGATTTGACAATACAACTCAAAATTTTTTTTTTGATTTGACAACACACTCTGAGCTGTCGTTATAAAGTGTTCTGACAACACATAACACATAAAGATACATAAACATAAAGTGATCTAATCCTACAACTTTATCGAATTTGATTTGACAATACAACTAAGAATTTTTTTTTTAATTAATAAGCTATAGTCGTCCGTTTAACGGGCGACTTATTGGCTACTCAACTTTATCTGCTTTGTCAGCATAATGGCTATAACGATTATGTGGACATAAGTCGCCCCGTTAAACCGGCGATTTTGACGATTTTTTATTTATTTTTCGTTGGTTAATCGTTTAATTAAATTTTAAGCGATGCTGAGTTTAAAAAAATTACCACTTAATAAATACGTGACATATAATGCCACGTGCTCAAAAATAAATGATTTGGTACCGACACGTGGTTTGTAGTTTTGGCCTCTTCCGCAGTGTAAACGAACGTCTCTGAGGGGATCCACGTAATCGACGTTCCTTCGCGGATCTTTCACAGCCTCCTCCGACTCCGTTCGCCGACCGCATCTCCGACCGAGAGACAGTGAGTGAGAGAGAAAGGAAGGAGAAGAAGAAGAAAATCTCAGTAGTTTTCTTTTCTCCTCTCCCACGAAAATGGCGGAATGAAACAAAATAACCCTACTGAAGCACCTCATCTCCTTTCTTGAAGAAGCGAGTATCTCCCCATCCCCGATCACGGTAAGATATGATACCGCCGGCGATCATAATCACCGTCGGGATCTTCCTCCTCACTCCAGCCCGTCATCAAGATCTCTTGATTCGTCATACCGGCACTTAGGGTTTCTGGGCACCGCCATGGCATCCGAGGAGTTGCGTCTTGTCCAATCGCAGAGGATGGAGAACGGATCCAGCTCCCGGATGGTATTTCGCGATGACTCCTTTCCCTTTCCCCTCACCGGCGGCTGCGTCGAACACCGGAAGTCCCGCCCCGCTTGCGGCTTCGTCATGGAGGGTAACAAGTTGTTCCCCAACGATAAGGGAGAGGTACGTTTGTTTCAGAATCAGGAGGCGGCGTTGCGTCGGAGCTTGTACGTTACACCTGGACGAATTGAGCGGGATGAGGGGAATGGCCGTACTCGAGGCTGGAATATTGAAGCCAATGGGGTTTCGGGGAGCGGTGGAGATGGATCGGATGGGGATGGGGACGAGGATGATGAGGAAGATGGGGTTGAGGATGAAGAACTCGACGAAGGGGATGGCGAGGTTGACGGCTTGGTTTCTGTTGATTTGGGGAATGCTAATAAGAATAACAATAACAGCAGTGATAGTGTACAGAGTAGTTCGGAGAAGATCTGCAGTGACAAGGCAAACCTGCAGGAACATCATTCCTGTTTTGGTGAGAAAGGGGGGAATTCTTGACTTTGATTTTATTTAATGTCTGTTGTTTGTATGTTGAGTATTTATGTGTGTTTTAGGACTGAGTAGAACAGTTATGGCCAAGGTGAATGAAATGAGGGGAAATTCAGGTGAGCAGCATCACCACTGTGAAGGAGGGAATAATTATGAGAATGCAATCACTGTGGTAGAGCCTGAGCTCTACTGCAGTCAGATTCTTCATGGGGTTGATGGGTCTACTTCGACGCGGAAGGCTTTAGGAGGAGAAAATGGATATGGTTTCAGTGGCAGAAAGGAAGCTATTTTTTCGGTTTATCCTGGAGAATCTATACGAGCACACCTTTCTGATCCTGTTACGTGAGTTTGTACTAATTGCCTTTTCGAACGTGTCCAATATTTTTCACGCCATATATGGAAGTTACTTATTGTCACTAGTATCTAATTAGCACTTACCTTCCTCCCTTACAGCGGCTAATTGGTTTGCTTAAATCAAATTGTTTTTCTAGTGCATGTGCACATCAGCTTTTGTGAAATCAGCATCATTACAGCAAATGGTTTCTTTCTATATATTTGATTTAGTATAATTAAAATCTACTGCTAAACGATGTAGTCTATCGGGGTTATTTTCTTCTCAAGATATTAACCTTTTTGTCTCTTGGAAGTTATCAGTACTAATCTCAATAGTTATTTTTCATTTGGGACTATTCCAGGCTAAAGGTTCGCACTTTGTGAAGTTAAATATACTAAATATCTCTTTCAATAAGTAGAGAACATTGAGCACCTTCTAACTTTTGGTTTCATAGATTATTCAATTTTTTAATATGAATCTAGCTTTAAATTTCTGGTTGAGTACCTCATAATGTTTGTATACCTAAATGCTTCATAGGATGTGATTTATTTCAGAAAATTAGTCTTCACATTGTTATTTTCAGTGTGCTACATGAAATAAAGTCACTGCTATTTTTACAAAAATGAATGAGCTTCTCGACTAGCCCATTTTTTTTATGGTCCTTAAATCATAGAGTGGGTACACCTTACAATATCTATGTTAGGGATTTTCATTTTGTGTTACAATAAGCTGACCCCACGTAGTCGGATAAAAGCTTGATGTTATTGTTGTTTCAATGAATCAAAATTGTGATGTGACAGGTTTTTGAAAAGCCATGTGATTGCAACATATAGCAAAACAATACCCAAAAATGTTTATTCTGTTAAAGTACTTTAGAATTTTTTTTTAAAGATAAGATGTTATTGATTGATTTTGCATCATTTCACTTTAATATTGAAGGGCTCAACCCCATATTAGTAGCATCTTTGCCCAACACCTTTTCTTTTATTTCAAATATTGCCTAGTTATCTCCTAGAATTTGTCTATTGATGATTCCTTGGGTCCATGATATATTTTCTTTCAACATCAATTAGTCCATATAGCACCGAGCATGTGTTTGTGGGTCTTTGTTGGTTTGTATAATGCATTTGTTTCCAAGTTAATTTCATTTTTTTAGTACTAACTCTTTTTTGCTCCTCTACACTACAAAAGAAAAAAAATGCTTTTCTTATTTTTATTTTTTTTTTCATTATCTAGTGGTGTTCTTATGGATGATGCAATAATTTTACCTTGTGGACATTCCTTTGGAAGCGGTGGAATGCAACATGTTCAAAGAATTGTAAGTTCTTTTATGTACGCAAATTATGTTGTTTTCATTTGCATTTTAGTCATTATGTAGATATGTGCAAAAGAAAGAAGATATCACTTCTTGGTATTTGTTATATATGTGTACCTGCATTGCTCAATTTGAGAATTCATTTAAATGATTTCCATAGATTGTGCATAAGTTTTACAATACATTTTTTACTCAGGGGTTATTTGGTTTGCTAAAAAAGGAATTTAGGGGCTGTTTGGTTGCCTGAAAAATGAATGTAGTATAAAGTAAATGCAATGTATTTAAAATACTTTGGAGTTGTTTGGTTGTCTGTAAAGTAAATGTAAGGCAATTGTTTTTCTTGTTTGATGAGGTATATGCAGTGTAAAGTAAAAGCATAGTATTTTGAATACTTTTGTGTTGTTTGATATAATGTGCAGTATCAAGTGCAGTATACTATTGAAATGGAATGACAGCAATACTATTCAATGTTTTAACATGATATTTATTATTTGAACAATATGAAACTTTCATATATTGGAGCAGTTGAAAATGAGCAATCATACCTAGAATTTAATATTGCTACAAACATACTCAACATTACCATTAATGTTTCATAAATCCAAAATACATTTGAAGACATGATAGCAAAAAATGTTTATATATATAATGCAAAACAACTCCAAAAATATCTAGCTATTACAACTCAAAGTTCTAACATTTTTTACCACATAATTCATTTTCTAGCTCTTTACACATCCATCTAGCCTTCGATTCCATAGGTTTTGAGAGGAATGATTGTATCATTTTAGGATTCGATAAGTTGTCATATATTGTATCAATCTCTTTCTCGGAAAAGACAGGTGATGCCAGATTAAGTATGCTTTAGATGAATGCGATAAGAGATTGCACGATTTAGAATAGAGCAAATAACAATTAAAGCTGTTAGAAAACTAAAGAGGGGTAACTTACGCTTAGGCCAAATTACATGCTAGGAACTAGATTCACCCAAAGTAATTTAGAATTTCAACAAAATGCGAATTAAGTAGTATTCAATAAAATCCCTATACTAACAATGAGATTAGGAACATAGAAAGTAAAACTCAATTCCTACGATTACTAAAGCTTGGCAGAGATAGATTAGCAAGACCTTCATGAATCAAATCCAAACCACAATAGAGAACTAAACTGCGAAGATACAAGAGTAGGAAGATTGGAAGAGCTTTGTCACGGCTTGGACGTAATCCACCATTGAACGGAACCAAGTTGTTCTTCTATGGCTTCGGAGAGAGTGAACAAGATGCGCTCCACATATTCCTCGACAGTGTTATCGATCTCTGGATTGACGTCGAAGAAAGTTGAGTGAAGGATGTGGACGAAACCTTGCTCGTCATAGACAATGCCGAAATCAAGATCGGGATCGGCCATGCATCGATCTTGTTGCGTTAAAGTGTTGTAGAAGATGTTCCTTTGCTATCCTTGCTGAATTTCCTTGAAAGAAAAGGGTTTCTCCCAAGAATCCAAGTAGGAGAAGGTAAAGGAAGGGTGGCCGGCCAAGGGGGAAGACTTGGGGAAGATTGGGTTCAGATTTTGAGAGGAGTATTATGGAGGGAAAGCTGGAATTAATTTCCAAATCAAGTCTCTAGGTTTGGAAATAATTTAAATAGAATAAGGGGTAAGAGAGAAGGGGCGGGTAGACTAGGGCTGGGTTTGGAATTATTTCCAAAGTGAGGGGAGTTGAGTTTGGATAGAAATAAAGGAGGTTGGGACCATGAAGGGGCCGGCGGCATCAAGAGAGGGAAGGGGTTTTGGGGAAAGAAATTAATCTCTCTTGATTTGGAAACTTAAATTAGGAAAGAAGGATCTTCGTTCCAATTTAATTTAAAATTCAAATATGATATATTTTAGAAACTTTCCTAAATTAGAAGATTGTATTTTTGGAAACAATTTCAAAATTCAAATAGATTTGAATTATGATTTGATTGTGTTTCCTAAAATACAAGACCCAATTAGGAAGAACTTGATTGCATGCTTTGATTGGGGGGGGGGGGGGGACCTCAAGAGGCGGCGGCTAGGGATGGATGGCCGCCGGCTTTTGGGAGAGGGAGACGGTGGGGTTGGTTGGGGAATGGGTGGATTTGGGTGTTAGCCGAAGGGGAAGGATGGGGGGTCTATGGTTGGCCGGCAGTGGGGTAGAGCTTGGAGGGGGCCGACGGGTTTAGAAGGAGATGGTGGAGGAGTGGGGAGAATAGGGAAGAAAATAACCACGAACCCAGACACTTCCAAGGTTGGTGGGTGATACACGATCCCTCGCCTAGGGATTTTTGCTCTCTCCGAGAACCCTCACAACTCTCTAAAGAACACATGTGCAGGAAATTTTGATCTTTTCATTCATTAACTTCAAAAGAAACATATGGGGCTTATATATAGCCTCCTACAATGACAGGAAAATAAATGACCACAATGCCCCGAGGGCTTACATATGACAAAACCCTTAAATAAGGGCAAAACCGGAAAACTACTAAAGCAAATACAATAAGCAAAACAAATAAAACAAATACATATGAAAACTCAAAAGTAGATCGGCGCGATCGTGGTCGTAGATCGACGGCCTCACCTCTGATAAACTTTCCATGATCTGATGTCCCCATCAACAGTGATACTTGAAAGCTCAATCATCAGCTCAGTGAACATTTTTCTTTCCTTGGAGACTTTTGATGTACTTTGGATAGCATTAGCTACTTGAGTAACACTATCTGAGCATATGTTCTTACAAGGATTTCATAACCTATGACCCCAAAACATTTGTCAATTATCATTTATTCAAATGCCTGGAGATAGAAAATTGAATCACCTATACTTAGGCAGAGCTCGGCATTTTTCAGATTGAGAAGAAGAAAATAGAAGCCAAAAAATCATAAGATGGGAGAAAATGCAGATTTTGTTCTTCCTAGAACGTTAAAAACAGAGAAAACAAACCGAAATTTATAATTGGAATAAAATGTGAACTGAAATGGGGAGAAAAGATTCCTAGGTTGCCGGCGAGACCAATATGTCGTGGGAAAAGATACCTAGGTCGTGACATGCTATGGAGGGAAGAAGAAATGTTGCAGGCGAGACACTTACAGGCTACGAAGATCGTCAACAGGCGCTCGATACACGTTGAATACACTGCAGAATGACTTCGTAATGCTTTACATTTTTACTGTTCATTTACTTTACGCTGAACCAAACGCCAAAATTTGAGAAACACGCGTGTTTACTTTGCAGTACACGCTAATTGCGGTATATCAAACAGTACCTTAGAGTAAAAGAAATATAGTGTATTTAAAATATTTGAAATTTTGTGGATGGGTGTTAAAGCAATGCACGTGTTTTTTTTTTTTTTTAAGTAAAATGAATGCAATTGTGGTGGCCAGCGGTCGGTGGTGGCTAGTGATTGCTCCGGCTGCAGTGGCAGAGGCAATACGACGTTGGAGGTGACAACGCAGTCAGCTTGCGGTGTAATATGAATTCAGCCAAAAATATGTGAGTTTACAATACATAAAAAATGAACTAGGGAGTGAAAAAAGAATCCCTAAAAATTTATAGTGTATTCCTTCTTCATCAAACCAAACACCAAAAAATTGAAATCTCTTGCATTTGGAATACTTTGCATTCCTTTTTAGGTAAACCAAACAGCCCCTTTAGTGTTTTTGCTTATGAAATCTTAACCATAGAAGTCCCTTTTTATTTAATATTCTTCCAAGCTTGTGATTTTTATGCAAAGTATGTACTGAAGATAAATTCAATTGGTATGAGCTCTAACACCAATACTTGAACCCTCAAATCTTTTCAGAATTCACTTTAGTTGATGAAGATTCTAATACAATGGAGTTTCAGTTTTTGTGCAACCAATCCACTTATGGAGTTTTGTAATGGGTTTAAAATACTTTTTTATTTTTTTAAATCTTTTGAGCTATATTGATGATATGCAGTAGGTTTCTCTACCCAACTAGTACAAAAGAAGTCTTCTGGGCCGTTGGGTGGATGATATGAAGATTCATTCTAGTGCAAAAAAAAGTTTTCAAGGGTGTTAGGCGGATGATTATGGATGACACATGGCATGCCATTCAATGAGTTGCTTAAAGACTCTTTCTAAAGTCGTGACTGCATTGCTAAAACATAGAGCAAGGATAAATTTAACATGTCAAAGGGGTATACAAAAATGGATTTGGGAGAAAATTTTGAAAGAACTTAGGAATAGTAATAAAATATACAAGTTAGTTTTGAATAGAATTAGCTTTGGCTATCTAATTATAAATCCATTATATAAAATTCAAATGTAATTGAAGGCTGAGGGTTGATTAAATTCTAACAAAATGGCAATCATAATTTTTGCTATCATTTAATTTCATCTGAATACATAAAATAAAGGATAGGAAGGTTTCATCCACCTAGTCATAAAACATGATTGTTCAATGTCAATCCTTAGTCACGAGCTATTATTTTTTTAGGATTATTTAGGCTTCGTTTGGTTCTTCCTCTCCTTTTGTAAAATATAGTTTTAGAAACAATGGTTAAGAAAATGGAGTTTTTTAACGGAGAAGTAAATATGAAAAAACTTCTCAACACAGTAGAAAAATGAAGTTCCCTAAAAAGTATTTTTATAGAAGCGTCCCATCCAAACAACGATATAAGAAAAAATTCTCCGTTTCTAAACTGAAAAGGAAGAAAAATGCCGAAACAAACGAGGCCTTAATGTGGCATGTGTATATGCCAATTATTAGAAATTTAGATATAAATTGTCATTATGATTGATTTTCAAGGGTCATTTGGATCACCAATATTTTAGTTAGTTTGGATTTGTTTATCAATGTTCATGAAGGCCTCCAAGCATGGATAGATATATTTTTAGAGCTTAATGTTTGGAGGATCTACGACGAGAGTCTTCTGTTTATATTTTTTTATGATTGTGTTCTTCTTCTTCATTTCTTCCTTCTTGGAATGTATTTCCTTTTTAGTACCTCTTCATATGACGGATTTTTGATTCATCTCTCTTTTTTGATGGATTTCAGTGGCTTCACATTACAAGGATAGATCGCGAATCCTTCCTCAAACAACATTTTAACTCTCCTAGTGCTTTTTGTAGCCTAGTGGAATTGATGCAATGCATGTTGCTTATCTTAATCCTTATTAGTTCTTATAGTTTCAATATTATTTATTGTAATATTGTTAGAAGTTAATTACTAATAGTTAAAATGTCATTTGTCATGTAGAAATAGTTTATTTTTAGTTGATAATGGGCAGCTCTGAATTTTGAATAATTTTTATTGTTATACTTATAATAGTTGAGAGATGTAATTATGATGGTAAATGACGAAAGGACTTCTTTTGGCATGTCTTTTGGGGAGTAGCTCTTCTCTCATGTTTCTAGCAGTGACGCTCATCTTTCTCTTTATCTCCAGTGACGCTCATCTTTCTCTTTATCTCTATCTTCAAGATGGTTTACTTGCATATTTGATGTTGTTTGATATACACGTCCCTCTCTAATGATTTGAGTGATAGCATTGGTATATCTTTATTGATCATTGTTTTTTTGTTGTTGATTACTCACTAGGCTTATTAAGCTAATTTTTTAACATAATAAATCTCTTCTGTCGATATTGAGCTAATCCTTATGCATGTTGTGCCAATATGGTAAACTTTAAAATAGCCCCCCGACTATTCGTATATGGCCAATTTAGCCTCAAAGTTTTATGTTTCTCCAATTTAGTTCCTCGACTAAACAAAATTGTTCCAAAATGATCACTTTTAGACTAAACTGAGATCAATTTTGTATAGTCACAGGATTAAATTGGCATCAATTTTTATATCATAATTACAACATGAGGACCATTTTTGTTTAATTTTGTATAATCAATGAACTAAATTGGAGAGACATGATACTTTGGGGGACTAAATTGGCCACACATGAGTATTCAAGGGACTATTTTAGAAATTTTTTTACGATCTTAATTTCCATTGACTAATATCAGTTAGTTGATTTACATATACATGTGAAGTTCTGCACAAGGCAAGAGGAAGGCTTAGCTCCTTGGAGCCCATACTCATTAATACCAAATAATGCACCAATAGCATAAAGTTCATATGGAGCCATAGTACTATCAATGTCATATAAATAGAATATAAGATTATTTTAACATAATGGAGGTTAACGAAAGACAATTAGATTGGAAAATAAAATTTTCATGGTGATGAAAGCAGCTAGATTTCCAAATAAAACTATCATGGTTGTAATAATAAGAAATAATGTCAAAATACTAAACAGTAAATGCAGCAATGTGACCTACATTAAAATAATAATACTGTAAATTGAACAACATAAGAAACAATAATTAAACAAAGTCAAAGCAATGATATCTTACCACAATGTCGTTAACAATTTACTAAATTAAATCAAGCAAAACTAAACATTAACAGACAAACAATCAAAGTCTAATAGAGGAAGAAAATGCATAGTAATAGTAAGAAGGAAATAACATAAATAATTATTGGTTTGAAGAGGGAGTAGGGCTGTTGACCTCTGCTAATGAAACAAAAAAAAAATCATTACCTGCCCGAAGTCAGAAGCCCCATCCCGATATCCTGCTCAAATCCTGTCGAATCCCGCCGCTTCTACAGTACCCATGCCTCTGCGAGCGGCGCCGAAGAGTCCCCTCACGCATACTTTGTCGCTACCTCGCTCCCTCTGTCGTTAAAAGCCAACCGAGCGGGCTGCCTCCTCTCTCACATTCGCACTCCCCCTCTCACTACTCTTCCCACACGCGAGCCTCCTCCGCCTGTGAGCTCACCGAAGCCGACGTCCCTGCCCTAGCCTGCATCCGACCTCCTCCGACTTCTCCCGTAGCCTTCTCCCTCCAGTCGACTCTACCCGAGCCGATCCCGACACCATTCGACGCCTTTGCCTCCTCCCTCTGAAACCGAAGCCAGGCCGGACCCCGTCGCTGCCTCCCGCGAGCCGAGAGAGGGAAACAGAGAAAGAGAGAGAGCGAGCCAGAGAGAGAGACCAACCTCCTTTTCTAAAAGCCCTAGCAGAAGCCCTGAGCCTCCATTCGCCCATTCGACGTCGTTCCCTTCTGTTGGATCGGAGGCAGCAACGGGAACTAGCTTGCTGTGAAGGTGGGGCTCTCCCTTCCGAGCGCTTCTTCGGCCAAATCCTATTGCCGAACGACCCCTTAGAGCAAGTAGAGGGATTCGAGGGATTAGCCTAAATCTTGCTTAATTTTGATCTAATTATAATTAATTATAGTTAATCTATAATTAGTTATAAATTAGATATAATTAACTTATAATTAATTTTAAATTAAGTATAATTAATTATACATTATTAATTATATTTAGTTCATTATTAATTATAAATTAAAATAATTAATTTTAAATAAAAAATAATTAATTAGAAATAATTAATTATTTTTAGTCTATTATTAATTTCAAGTTAAAATGAGCATTTTATAATTAATTCTAAATGAATTATAATTAATTAGAAATAATTAATTATAATTAATTTATTATTAATTATAAATCAAAATAATCAATTTATAACTAATTTTAAATTAAATATAATTAATTATAAATTAAGTATAATTAATCATATTTAGTTTGAAGTTAATTATAAATTAAATTAACTTATAATTAACTTTAAATTAATATAATTAATTATATTTTTAAAATGATTAATTATAGGTAATTTATAATTAATTATAAATTAAGCAAGTTTACCTCGACATGCGTGTCGGGCCGGCAAACCACCCATACACGCTTTCTTAAGCGTGGTGGGAAGGGAACCCGGCGCGACACCTACGACGAGGTAAGTGAGTGATCCCTTGACCTCAAAATCCCGCATTCGGCGTTCGTGTCGAGCCGGCAAACCACCTATATACGCTTTCTTAAGCGTGGTGGGAAGGGAACCCGGTGCGACACTTACGACGAGGCGGGTAGGCCCTATGCACGCTTTCTTAAGCGTGGTGGGGACGATCTTAAGTACCCGTACCTGCGGGAAAACAAAATGCTTTTCTTTTTCAGGTACGTCGAAGACCCATACACGCTTTCTTAAGCGTGGTGGGGATTGAAGACTTTACACGGCCGCGGTGTCCTCGAAAGAGGGCATCTACCATACACGCTTTCTTAAGCGTGGTGGGAAAGACCCATTTTTCCGTAATTTCCCCTAAACGGGGGAGATGCCGGAATGTTGCCGAAATTTCGGGTGACCATATGACTGTACTTGGACTTGTTTGAACTCAAAGAAGAGGGCATGGACTATATTTGGACATTAAATGAACTAAATAAAGAACTTGAAACTCCACATTTAATAACAAGTGACTTGAACTTCATTCGAACTTGTGAAAACTTGAGCAAAACATTAGACATTTGAGACTCAAGTCAAAACTTGAACCAAAGGAGACTTGGACTTGAAACAAGTGACAACGAATTGGATTCAAACTGAACTCAAATGGAAACAAATGTGGACAACAAGGACTTGTGTCTTGAACTCAAATGAACCAGTTGAGGACCTACTTTGAACTCAAATGAACATGTTGAGGATCATAAAAATTGAAACTAATGTGACTACAGAATATATGAACTCGAAATGAGTTTGAATTCAAAAAGACTACAAGTAACTCAAGCATGAACTGAACTTGAGCAACAAAATAAAGAATTTGAACTCAACATGACTTGAGCTTGCAGAAGATGACAGAAAACTTACACTTGGACTTAGAACTTGAATGATCATGCACTCTAAAGGACTTGCAACAAAGGATATTGATTCGAACATTAAATGAACAAGACTTGAATCAAGCTTGATCAAGAAGGACTAGAGTAGAACAATCACAAAAAAAACTTGAATCATGTGCAGGAGAACTCAAATTGAAGTTGAACTTGATCCGGATGTCGCAAAGAACTTTAATTTAAAGGATTTGAACTCAAGTAAACTTGGTAAAACTACAAAGGACTATGCTTGGACTCGAACTCATCAAAGACTACAAGAATTTGAATCAAATGATATAGAACAGGACTTGATCTGGACCACAGAGAACAAAACTTAAAAGCACTAAATCATGCTCAAATCAATGAAATGGACCAATATGTTATTAAGTGATAGACAAACAAAGGCAGCGATATTCCTACGGTCGATGTCAAAATACGAACAAATGCACTTGGACTTGTAAGCAAACAAATTTGAAAGGAATATATAATGAATGGCCAATATGCGAGTAGAAGATTTGAAGCGGACAAACTTCCAAGCTAATGAATATGGAAGATCACAAGCAAAGATGTGAATGAAGTCATAACAAGTGAAAACATCTACGAACTTCGTGACAGGTGACAGTGAGTATGGAAAGATCCCACATTCAACACTAGTCAAGATACGAATGAATATATCAGTCTTCTGCGACATAAGGCAGAAGTACAATAAATGTAATTGTGACCGACTTCAAAGAATTAGTTGATAAATTCAGCTCCAAAGGCAACATAGAATGCATATGATAGTTCATTAGACAGGCTCCTAATGAATACGCCATGTGTACAATGGTTAATTCATGAGTGGAAGATCTGCAATACATACAATCTCTCTACGAGTACAGATGTATGTAAAACATGTCACTCGTGGGTAGATGTAAAAAGACTTCAGTAAATGCAGTATCCTGAAGTCAATTCCAATCTATGAATGAAAACATCTACCTGCCTACCAGCAACAGTTGTGGAGATCGTACAACGCCACGCCACCGGATCCGCAACTTTCATGCAAGCGGACAGAAGGCGTGTACAAATATTCCAAGAATACCCCCGCACGTGTGCACTTTAATTTGTATACATATAGGTACACTAAAAGGGAAAAATATAATCCTAAACCCGCATGGGCCCCGGCGAGCGTGTTATTGGTACACACGTGACGTCTAGGGATGCTGCGCGGGTCAATCAGTGAACCCTAGTTCGAGCCCGATCCTCCTATACGGGTAGATAGGAGTTGACACGACTCGAACCATTATATAAATATACGGTCGCGAGATCGACCGAGATATTTATTTTATACGTTCATATTAGGCCTTCAAGGCCTATAATCAAGAGAATTCACTTATAGAGGCAC
This sequence comes from Dendrobium chrysotoxum, assembly GCA_019925795.1. Taxonomy (NCBI): domain Eukaryota; kingdom Viridiplantae; phylum Streptophyta; class Magnoliopsida; order Asparagales; family Orchidaceae; genus Dendrobium; species Dendrobium chrysotoxum. The sequence goes on along the minus strand of CM034299.1, from coordinate 34,419,719 downwards.
AAAGCCTATGAAACCCGATCCTTTGTCAATTGCTAGACAGAGTCGACAAGGTTCAAAACATAAAAAAATATGAATAACCCCACACCCCGATGATGGCCGCGTTGATTGCAGATTTCAACCGGAGGGGTTAACTTCAAATATTTCAAAATGCCCTCAAACCTCAAATATTTTTAAGTGACCTCAAAGTCACCCCGTTGATGGCCGCGTTGATTGAAGATCTCAACCGGAGGGGTCCATTCACAAGCACATTTAAATACCTCACCCAAACACCCAAAAATCCAAAAACTCCAGAAAACCCCAATTCCATGGCATTTAAAATTGAAATCTAATCTATCAATCACTCAAAGCAAAATCCATCCACCCTCCACAACAGTTTGCCGAGGTGGACAAATCGAAATCTACTTCAGCTCACATAGAGCTAGTGCCAAGTCGAAAATATCACTAGGATCCATTCTCAAACAATCTCCTGCCAGCAAGGACGTGGTACGAGTCTTCTAACCAGCAGTTTTGCCGCCAAATGGCACTGCAGGATAAACGGTTATGACTCGGGGCCCTCTGAACCAGGTGGTCGCCGCCAAATGGCACCATTATATTATGGTTATGGCCAGAGCCCGTATGCTTCCCAATGGCATCAAATCCTTGAGATATGAATCAATAGGATATGATCGATAGGGCACAAAGCCCTCTGTTGGCTAAGGTGGATTCAAATTTGTCCCCTCAGACAAACACTCCCCCCAGGTCTACAAGGTACCCTTGGATGAAGCAACCCATGGCTGCCGACAAGGATCCTTCTGTCAGGTTGGGTCGACTACCTCCTCTGACTAAGTAGACTAGGGATCACGATGGCCCGGGATGACGGAACCATGGGATCTTGATCGGGTCCATCATCCATTCCCCCACTATCTGCTTTAAGTGCAAGATGGTGAAATTTCTATTTTTAAATATCAAACCTTCCAAACTCTCCAATTTCTGAACCCATGCTGCTACTATACACCAGATCCGCGTATTTCTACGTATCTGATTGACGACTAGCCTTAATCGAAAGTTCTCTCTCGTTACCGGGAGGGGTAATTAACTATAGGGGCTTGCGCTTATAGGAAACCAGAACTCAGATCATAAAGTCCTCGCAAAATGAGGGCGAAATCTCTGGGTAGTGTCTTATCTACTATCTCATCTGTCTTCCAAAATTTACCCCGGAACTTCAATCGTTTAAAACTCCCCCTTCGAAGAAAACAAAAAGCGGGCGGAGGCCGGGGCCGAATTTTCGGAGCCCACAAGGGCATGGGCCTCTCTATACGGCAATGTCAGGCAACATCAAGGACAAGGGTAAGGAAAAAGTTGGCTTCAAATGGAAATCATCAGCAAGCAAACAAGAAAAAAACTAATTATATGGACAATTTACAAATCATCAACAATCATGCCAACCGGATCCAACCTAGAATATTGTTTTTGGAAAGAGACATTTATCTTAGGACCAAAAACTAGAATAATTACATAGACAATATACCAAAAAACTAACCTTGACTCCCTCCATGCCCACAAATGTGAGGACCTTGAATGACTCTTGTAGGCATGGAGCATCACCTTCAATGAAGATTAACCATAGTTTGAAAACTTGAGAAGAAGATGAATATGGGGTCTTTTGGTCATTGAAGCAAATTAACTAAATATTTAACGCCTTTAACATAAATGAACTTCTTGATGATCGAAAACTATGGAGGGATTTGTAATGAAATCTCCAAATGCGCTAGTGATCTAAATGCAACTTTTACAAAATTATTGACCTAGGTTCAAAGCACAGACCAAATTTCAGTGATTTGCTAGATATTAACCTGTTAATCTACTGCACCCTTTCATGTTGGATAATTATATCAGCTAACTTGCGGATTGCTACTTATGCTTAGTCATTCTTTTAGTCTGTTTTCATAGTGTCCAGGAAATGGTACTTTATATTTGAGATATTGATAAGATTATATTTACTATCATGAAATTGATGATTCATTGTTGTGTTTTGCCTGCAGAAAGCTTGTTTTAAATGTTCGTTGCCAATTTCAGAAGATTCATTTCGACCAAATTTAGGTATAACTTGAATTTTGTTTCTTGTCCTGAGACTGACCTGCAAAGGAGTTTCATGCTAGCAAACACTGTGATGAACTAGGTTGGATAAATCTTAATTACCTTGTTCTCATTCAGTTTTTTAGGCTGTGGTAATTATTAATCAAAGGTTCTTTATTGAATTTTTTGTGCTTCCAGCTATCAGTGGCATATATGCTTTCTTTTTTATGTTTGCGCTCGTGTTATTAGTTTCTTTGCAATAATTCATCACATGTTTTCCATTCAGCTTTGGACTTTTTTTTTTTTTTGGATTTGTTGTTATGTGTTTTAGTGTTGTAGCTTTCATGACAAATCTTCTTTAGATTGCACACTGGTTTTCCATTAAGAACTGTAGTTTTTATAGCAGTCACTGGCCACCTTTTTTTAGCCAATTCTCATTCTATTTTGCTTTGATTGATATGCATTCATCCGTTCATCATTGCTTACGTTTGTATATTTTGGTGGGCATGTGCTCACACTCTAATGGGATAAAGGCTTTTTCTTGTATGTGCTCACGCTTATTTATTTAAAACATTCTGAGATTGTGGTTTTATTTGTTAACTGGTTTACTACTTATACCTCAAGCCTATTACTTCCTGTGCCATTAATTTCATCATATTTGGCTATCGGACTCTGTTCAATCATTAGTTGTACTTGGAGGCTTGTCTTATTCATGTTCCATAAGTTTACACCTTCTATGATACGTCATTGATTGTTTTTTATGCTTGATATTTTCTAAGATGTTTATGAACATGAATACTATGGTGATATTTCACGATATGTTTTTAATAATATTGCCATTTACCTACACTAGCAAAAGAAGAAGCATGTTGTTACGCCCCGTTCTGCGAGCAGGAGCCAGCTGAACCACGGAAGCCAGCCGAACCCTGCAGATCCTCTAGGCGGGAGCCAGCAGATTAGGGAAGGGAGTTCAGCCCCCCTTGTGGGGCCCAGGAAAGCTGTAATTCAATATGTAAGGAGGAGAAATAAAGGTGGAGATATTTAGGAAGGTTTTAATTAAAATTGAGAGGAAATTATTTAGGGAAAAAGATCCAAATTGAATTCAAATTAGGGAGTGATTCAATTAAGGAAATGGGCTAATTTAGGAGGGAATTACTGCATTAGAGGAGCCTATTTATGGCTAACCATGTTGTATTTTCAGCATGATGTGATTTGTGTTACTGTAGTCTTTTTGGTGAGTTTCCTAGTGGCATCTAGGATTTGTGGGAGAGCCGATCTACCTCTCAAATAGTACATCAATTGCATCTTGCCTTGTTTTTTAAGGAGAAATCAAAAAATAGTTATTATCTTTGTGTTCCTATGCTTTTCTTCTCTTTTGCTTATTGTTTTTACTTCCAAGACATATAAAATTGGTATCAGAGCGAGGTTTTTTGGAGACAATGGCAGCAAAGAAGGTTGATGCGTTGGAAGGCGAGATGGAACAATTCAAATTCGGCGTGAAGGAGAAGTTCTCAACTATGGAAGAAATGTTTTTCATCTATGGAAAACTGATTTGGAGGGGTGGAGGAGATGATAAGGAAGCCAATGGAGATTCAATCTAAAACTCCACCGGTGGTTCTGATTGCCAACCCCAACCCAGAATGAACTGGGATTCCCTTGGCCGAAACTAAGGGAAATGAGATCAGATAGAAAGAGTTCGATGAGGAAAGCTTCTTTCATCAAGAACCACCTCCCATGGCTCTGATAAGGGGTGAATTAGGGATTCTGAAGAGGGGGACAACAAGAAGGGAGTTTTAAGGTGGGGGTGGTGGAGTGATCAAGCACTATGGGAGGCCGTTTGGGCAAGAAGAATGGTCAACCGGAGGATGAGGGGAATGAACCAAGCCATGGGGATCGGGTCATGAGCAGTGGATGGAAGAAAGGTGAGATTCCCACCCTCGATACACGGGGGGGGGGACCAATGGCGGGAGAGGAAGTTGGGGTGGAGAAGCAAAGGTGAGGAAGTTGAAGATGCCGGTGTTCGAAGGGGAGGATGCCCATGGGTGTGTATATCGGGTGGAGAGGTATTTTGCGATGAATGGGTTGAGAGAGGAGTAGAAGCTTACAGCCACAGGGTTACATTTAGAGGGGAAAGCCCTCACTTAGTTGCAGTGGAGAGAGGCTAGATATCTGATCCGTTCGTGGGAGGAGTTTAAGGATTGCTTGTTGGAACATTTCCGAGCCAGTTGGGAAGGAGACCTACACGAGCAATTCCTTGCCTTGACTCAGGAAGGTACTATCATGGGTACAGGGAGAGATTTGAGTTGCTGTCGGGGAGGTTGAGGGGAATTTCAGAGGTAGTGTTGGAGGAAAATTTCATGAAGGGCTCCAAGCCCGACATACGAGTGGACCTTCGATTGTTGTGAATGAGGAGGTTATAGGCGATGATGGAGCTAGCTCAGATAGTGGAGGATTGGAGACAGATGGAAAAGAGCACTAAGAGCTAGGCTGTGAGAGGCTCTTACAGAAGTACCTCGACTTCATTGGCACCGAGGACCTATACAGTGTCATTTCAGTGGGAAGCACTGAGGGAGAAAGGTGGGGGAGCTTGCCCCGTGGCCAACTCAAGTGCCTCACAGAGGCAGAGGTGTAGGACAAGAAAGCAAAAGATCTATGCTTTCACTATGATGAGAAGTATGCACCAGGTCATCGGTGCAAGGACCGTACACTCCAGATCCTTATGGTTTGCGAGGAGGAGGAGACTGACAGTGAGGATATGGGGTAGGAAGCAGAAGGAGGGGAGCACTTACATCTAGATGTGGCGGAAGTGTTGCTTAATTCAGTGGTGAGGTTTACTTCAAGTCACACCATGAAGGCGAGAGGGTAGATCGGGGAGCAGCCAGTGGTAGTTTTGCTGGATAGCGGGGCTACTCATAACTTCATCTCCAACCGGATTGTGAATCAGTTGGGATTGAAGTTGGCGGATACAAGAGGCTTTGGAGTCATGATGGGAACATGAAAGGTAGGGATTGAAGTTGGTGGATACAGGGAGCTTTGGAGTCATGGTGGGAACAGGAAAGGTAGAGAGGAGTAGGAGAATTTGCAGGGTGTTGGTGCTGGCACTATAGGACATATATATAGTGGAGGATTTTCTAACATTGGATTTGGGGAGCACCGATGTGATCCTAGGTATGAAGTGGTTACAGACGATTGGGGAAACAAAGGTGGACTGGAAGTCCTTGACTATGGAGATTTAGGTAGAGGGGAAGAAGGTGGTGTTGCGATGAGATGCCAGCCTGTGAAGAACTATGATTTCACTCAAAATCATGGTCAATGCTATACAGGGAGCAGGGCTAAGCTACTTGGTCGAGTTGCACAGCCTAGAGGGGATTCAAGATTCAAAGCAGGTCAAGGTCCTTGAGTGTGTACATCAGCTTCTGCAGCAGTTTCCTGAGATTTTTCAGCAACCGAACAGATTAGCACCACCCTGGATCACGAGCATGCTATTACTCTGAAAGAGGGAGATTCCCCTATCAATGTACGACTGTACCAATACCTGCAGATTCAGAAGGATGAGATAGAGAGGCTCATCAGAGAGATGCTTAAGGAAAAAGGATTATCATGCCCAGTGTGAGCCCCTTTTCCAACCCAATTTACTAGTGAAAAAGAAGGACGATAGTTAGAGGTTTTGCGTGGACTATAGGGCCCTAAACAAGGAAACTATGTTGGATAAGTTTTCCATCCTCTTGATTGATGAGCTGTTGGATGAGTTGTTTGGGGTAGTCATCTTTTCAAAGATTGACATGAAACTAAGGTACCACTAGATCAGAATGAAGCCGGGGGATGTGCACAAGACATCTTCCAGGACTCATGAAGGTCACTACGAGTTTTTGGTAATGCCTTCGGCTTAACAATGCTCTTGTCACTTTTCAGTCCCTCATGAATCGGGTTTTTCAACCCTATCCCAAAAAGTTCGTCTTGGTATTTTTTGATGACATCCTGATCTACAGTCGGACGGAGGCAGAGCGTGTGGGTCACCTGAGAATTGTACTGGAGATTTTGAGGGAGCACCAGCTGTATGCCAACCTGAAGAAATATTCTTTTGCATAACCACAGGAAGAGTACCTAAGACATGTGATAAATAAAGCAGGGGTAGTAGCAGACCAATCTAAGATTGAGGCTATGGTGGATTGGCCTTTACCTAAGAACTTGAGGGAGCTGAGAGGGTTCTTAGGCCTCACCAGATACTACCGAAAGTTTGTACAAGAGTATGGCATGATAGCATGGCCATTGACTGAGCAACTGAAGGACAATTTCAATTGGGGAGTGGCAGCAACACATGCTTTCGAGCATCTGAAGAAAATCATAACCAGCGTGCCAGTGATATCACTTCTTGACTTCATCAAGCCATTTGTGGGGGAGACGGATGCATCAGGATGTGAACTGGGAGCAGTGCTTATGCACGGTGCTCATGCAGGGTCATCGACCCATTACTTATTTCAGTCAGGTGCTCATTACCAAGGCGAGACTCAAGTCCGTATTTGACCGGGAGTCGATATATCCAAAAGTGATGACCTTATTTGTTGGGATGACATTTTATCATCAGAACAGATCATAGGAGTCTGAAGTTTTTACTGGAATAGAGGATTGTGACTGAGAAGCACCAGAGGTGGTTGTCCAAGTTATTAGGATATGACTTCAATATTCAGTATTTTCGGGGGCTGCAAAATATGGCTGCAGATGCACTATCACGGAAGATGGACGAGCCACAGTCGACAACTCTGTCAGTACTAATGGTCCTAGATTGGGAAGCGTTGAGACAGGAGAGCAAACAGGATGAGGTTCTGAGGAAGATTAGAGCCGAGTTGCTGCAGAACCCAGACAATCATCCCGTTTACACGCTGCGGGGGTCCGAACAGCTACATCAGGGCTGCTTTATTTTGCCGAGGAGATCGGGGTATATCCCCTAGTTGTTGCAGGAGTTTCATGGCAACGCAGTTAGAGGACATTCAGGAGCTAAAAAAACTTACAATCGGCTATCTACTGAGTTATACTGGTGGGGATGCGCCGAAATATAGAGGACTGGGTAGCGAGATGTGATCTGTGCCAAAAGCACAAGTACTTAGCCATGACACCAGGAGGGTTACTATAGCCTCTAGCTCTGCTAGAGAGGGTGTGGGTGGAGGTGACGATGGACTTCATCGAGGGGTTGCCACGTTCGGAGGAATTTTTGATGATACTGGTAGTAGTGGATCATCTAAGCTAGTATGCACACTCCATCCCGCTGAAGCACCCTTACACCATGGTCTCTATGGCTACTACTTTCATATGGGAGGTGGTGCGCATAAATGGATTTCCAAAATCCATTTTGTCAAATAGAAATAAGATGTTCCTTAGCCATTTCAGGAAGGGGTTATTTCGTTTACAGTTAAACGGCCCTGAAGAGAAGTACGAAATACCATCCCCAGACGGATGGCCAGACAAAGATGGTCAACAGAAGCATAGAGATCTATTTGAGATGATTTGTATCAGATACGCCGAAGAGTTTAGTAAAGTGAATGGCTTGGGCCGAATATCGATACAACACTTCGTACCATTCAGCAGCATAGACCACCTCTTTTAGGATTCTTTATGGGAAAGATTCACCTCATTTGATCCATTATAGGCATATAACTACACCAGTATCCAGTGTAGAGCTGTACTTAGGTGAGAGGGATAGGGTACTATCTTAGCTCAAGGATCTGTTGAGGGCCCAGCAGATCATCAAGAGGAAGACTGATGAGCACAGAAGAGAAGTACAGTTCTAGCCAGAAGATATGGTGTACTTGAAGCTAAGACCCTACAGGCAGAAGACATTAGCCAAGAGGAGGAATGAGAAATTATCCCCACGATACTTTGGGTCTTATAAGGTTTTGGAACACATTGGAGCAATGGTCTATCAATTGGGGCTACCCCTCTCATTAGCATTGCACTTAGTATTTCATGTCTCACAGCTGAGGCGGGCGATAGTAAATCACACATCGTCTTCACCTCCCCCGACTTTGACAGAAGGCATGGAGGTCATTTTGGAACCCCTGAGAGTAGAAGGGGTGTGCCGAGGAGAAACAAGGGCACAAGAGATACTAATCAAGTGGAAGGATTTGTCGGAGCATGAAGCTACATGGGAGCCATATGAGATGATTAGGAGATAGTTTTCATCATTCCATCTTGAGGACAAGGTCTGGGGGGGGGGAGGGGGAGTATTGTTACGCCCCCTTCTGCGAACAGTAGCCAGTCGAACCTAGCTGATCATCTGTACGGGAGCCAGCAGAACAGGGAGGGAGTTCGGCCCCCCTTGGGGGGCCTAGAATAGCTATAATTCAATATGTAAGGAGGAGAAATAAATGGGAGATATTTAGGAAGGTTTTAATTAAATTGGGAGGGAATTATTTAAGGAAAAAGATCCAAATTGAATTCAACTTGGGGAGGGACTCAATTAAGGAAAGGGGCTAATTTAGGTAGGAATTAGGGGAGCCTATTTAGGGCTAACCATGTTGCATTTTCAACATGATGTGATTTGTGTTGTTGTAGTCTTTTTTGTGAGTTTTCTAGCGGCGTCTAGGGTTGTTGGAGTGTCGATCTACCTCTCGAATAGTAGATCAATTGTATCTTGCATTATTTTTAAAGAAATCAGAAAACAACCATTATCTTTGTGTTCATACGCTTTTCTTCTCTTTTGTTTGTTGTTTTACTTCCAAGACGTATGACATGTATACTTGTCCAAGAATTTATAAATAATACTCAAAGGTAATACTATTTAGTATCAACTGAATAAAAAATAAGCACTAAAAAGAATAAACATAATAGTATAAAGCAATAAATTAATTAGAATAGCAAAGGTCGTAAGAAACATGTCTTGTGGCACTAAACTTGTTTAATGGACAGTGAAAATAAGATCGATAAAATGAACACATGTAAGATAGATGCATAGTCATTTAGATTAGCAAATATCAAGTTAATCCAATGGGGCATATCTACATTAAGATCAAATCTTGCTTTTTAGAATACAAAATTATTATAGAAGGGCATCTAACCAAAGTTCATTCATCAATGATCAACAAAAATCGATTTCAATTAAAAATTTTCTTTATTCCCTATTGAGAAAATTTAAAAATAGAGTGATTAGTTGAATAAACAGTCCTTCCAAACAAGCATATTATGTAGTGAAGGATGAACTAAGAGATATGCAAGGAAAACAAAAGAAAGCATCCTAATGAAATCTCAAAAAACAAAATGCACATTAAAAAGTTTCACAATATGTAAAAATGGTCAATTATCTATTCTTCAAACAAATTCATGGCATACCTGGAACAAAGCCTTTTGCAAATTATCCAATAGGTTCATGTACTTGTAGTGAATGGGCGTGTCTTTAGCAGAAAGTTGCAGGCATAAAATTTTCATCAGGAAAACAATGATAGTTTGATTTCATTTATAGCCCATTTGGATGCATTTTTAGTTTAAATTACAATTTTAATTGGTTGGAGTTTCTAGTTTGGCTAGTATTGCACATAAAACTCACCCAAAAAAAGCATGTTACTGTACTTTAACATGAGAAATTGTAGTTCATTGGCCATCAGCTATCTACTGATTAAAGATTCAATCATTCGATGCAGCATTGATTCAACAATAGAATTCTAACTTTAGAAGGTCATGACAGTCATATCCACAAAAATTTTCATTTTAAATATATTCCTAATCAATTGAAAGGAATATAAGAAGCATAGTGATAATCACTCTTACACTTATATATATATATATATGAGAGAGAGAGAGAGAGAGAGAGAGAGAGAGAAGGACCAAAAATAGTCCCTCATCTCTTTGTGAGGAACCAAAATAGTCCCCAACTATTTTGAGGGACTAATTTGGTCGCTCAACTCCTCCAAATGGGACTATTTTGGTCCTACCGTCAATTTTAAACGTAAAAGTGAGATGGGTAGGAGGGTATTATTGGAACAAGCAAAGAAGAAGCGCGCGAACGGAAGAAAGATGCTACCTTCGCAACGAGCAAGCTCCCGTCGTCGTCGTTATTGCTGATTGCAGTCGATTTGGGCGAAGAAGTGCACGAATGGAAGAAAGAAGGCTACCTTCGCAACGAGTAAGCTCTCGTCGTCGTCGTTACTTTCAATCGCAGTCGATTTGGCCGAAGAAGCGTGCGAACAGAAGAAAGATGGCTACCTTCTCAACGAGCAAGCTCCTGTCGTCGTGGTTACTTCCGATCGTAGTCGATTTGGCCGAAGAAGCGCTTGAATGGAAGAAAGATGGTTGCCTTTACAACAAGCAAGCTCCCATCGTCGTCGTTACTTCCGATCGAACAGACCAACGATGAAGCATGATTTTGGATCCAACAGGAAGGAACGTCGTCGAGGAGGCAAAGAAGTTATTTAGCTAATCGTTCAAAACTCTACCTGTCACGCGAAGGAGGCGAAGTCAAAGAGCAACGAAGAGTGGAGAAGGGGTAAAGAAATTATGTATAATTATTAAAATTAAAATTATGTATAATTGTTTTATTAAAGAAAAGTTTAATTATTTTTTTTACAAAAATTATAATATCTAAAAAATTATATTTATTAAATATTTTAAATAAAAAAAGATTAAATTACTCTCATACTTAACATCATCAACTCTACCATTAGATGGCAGGACTAAAAAAGTCTTATTTGGAGGAGTTGAGGGACCAAATTGGTCCCTCAAAATAGTTGGGGACTATTTTGGTCCCTTACAAAGAGTTGAGGGACCATTTTGATCCTCTCTCTCGCTCTCTCTCTCTCTCTCTCTTTATATATATATATATATATATATATATATATATAAGCATATAAGCATGTGAACACAAAATTCTTAGAATTATCTTTTTGGGATGAAGGTGCTATTAGTACAATTAAGACTTGACATGCTTTCAGAAAATTCATCTTATCTTGCATGCATTTATCCCATTTTTTAAATCTCAAAACACTCAAGTTTTTGAGCTAGAAACTTTAGGAATTGTTTCCTAGATCATTTGAATTCAATTTTTAGCTAACTCATAGCCAAGACTGTAGTTCGGTGAGACTAACCCAGTGGTGTGAAGAGCAGACCGATCCAAGTCTAAATGGGCCCTAATAAAGCACAAAAGCATTGTTAAAACTTCTTGAGGCTATTTATGATGTGGCACAAGATGCCCATGCAATAGAAAGTGGACCAATAACTAGAGCCCAAAGCAAGAAGAAAATTGATAATAATCAAGGTCCCATGACAAGTAGCAATATAAAAGCTATCAAGTAGAACTTATATTTTGTGTGTAATGATTGTTTTTTAAGACCATATATTTATAATTTTATAATTGTGGTTGCAAGTCTAATTTGAAAATATGAATTCAAACTTTTGAAGTTTGAATTTTGACAATTCAATTTTTTTTAAAATTTGAAATTTAGATTTTTAAATATTGAGAGAACGTGATTTTTATTGATGTGAAAATATTTATTTGAATAAAGGAATTCAAATAAACATGAGTCAAGCAAAGTTGGCCAACCAAAGCAAAAAGGAGGGGGTAATTATGTGTTAGTTATCTCACTCTCTCTCCTACTCACTAGTGTGGCCAACCCTCCTCTCCTTTTCTCTCTCTATGCATTTCAAATTTGTGGTTGTAAACTTATTTATATTTTTGCTAGAATGAAGAGTGAAGTAGTTATCATGCTAAAATCGGATTTTATTCGAAGGAAGAGGAGCGTGGTGGTTGGCCTCACCATTGAAAGAGTTTGGTGATTTTTAAGCTTTGCCATTTTGGTGAGTGGTAAGATCTCAAATCTCATTAAATCATATCTATCTTTTGCTATATAACTCTTCTATTGTTATCCCCTCATACTCCCATACCAATCACGCATCCTTTTCCCCGCAAAAATCCATCAAATGTCTTATAAGGGCTCTCGGCTAAGGCGAGGTGAATCTAACCTAGTTTGATTCTATACTCCATTTGACTAATCTAAACCCCTTGAAATATTATGAAACCTTCTAGAATTGAAGAAAACATACTCTTCCATTTCTAAGAGTTTTCAAAGATATGAAATTTTCACATTTTGAAACTCTAAATCCTAAGTTGAGAATTTCGGCTAGATTTCCTTCTCCACTACTTAGCCTATTTCTTTGACATGGGAACATAACACAACTTCTCTTAAACTTTTCCAAAGGCTTCTACACCATCCATAACACCTTTTTAGAAGACTTCCAATTCCAATTCAGTCATCACACAAAGGCCTATCCCCATGTCACACCAATTTTAGTGATTAAACGTCCTCCAAATTTTTGTGTTCTCATAATCAAAAGTCATGCTTCAGCAAGAGAAATCATATGAGCCTAATATCACTCAATTTTGAATTTACTAAGAGAATAGCGAGTCCAAAAAATAACTTGATCAAAAGGAATCTATTCATTCGATGGAATGCTCATATTGTTCCAGAATGACTAAAATTTTGCCCCCAAAAATCTATAAAGAAACCTTATTTTGACCCATTCAAAGGAAGACCTTTCATGGAAAGAATCCCAAACTTATAAATTTCCAAAGCTTTACTTGTTGTCACCTAACAATGGTCAACAACCAATATTGATGCTTGACTTGGACACCTCCTGACGCCATCCATATACCAACGTTGATGTGGCTTTTGGTCAACTTCTAACTTTCCTCTTTGATCGTCACCTAATGCCTAAAAATGATTAAAGTATGACATCCTATAGCCGTTGATGTCTGACCCCGATCACCCAATCTTGCCTCCTATAATGAGACAACCAAACTAGTTATTCATCATTGCTAAACTCTCAACATTCCTTATCTATCGTTTTCTTGCTCCTACCAATGGCTGACTTCTAATGTCGCCATTAATGTTCAACATGTAGCTTCTTATTCATTCTATCACTCCTTTTATCAAGAGAACATTTGAGTCGACCATTGACTGTTTTCCGACCTCTGACATTCCCATTTGTAATATCCAGATTCCCGCCAATGAACAAAGCTAAAAACCTGCCTTTCTAGTCACATGGTCTCCCTTTCTATTAGGAGAACGATTATGCTGAGTGCCGACTATCATTCGACCTTAGAATTTCTCATCATTGTTTCTCCATGCTTGCCAATGGCTAACATCCTTCAACAATTAATATATGATGCCCATCTTCTTGGTTGTCCATCATCGTTGAATGACAACTTTGATACCTCAAAGCTCCTCATTCTATTAGCATAGGAGATATATTTTAAGGTTCATGTCCAATACATTGTGGTAAAGCCTTCTCTAATCATTTTAAGTGGCATATGCCCATGGTTTTTTGCCTTCTTAGATTTCTCGCATATAAAATATTATGTACCTTGTATGCTGCTCTTAGCTTATCTATTTGTGTTTGAGATTGTCTTGCAAATTTAAGATTATATTCTCCACTGCTACAAATGTTCCAACACACAAGGAGGCTTTAGCTAGACTAGTGTTGAAAATTAAATCTGAAGTGTTTGACAATTTATTGGAACTTGTCGGACAATCATGTGAAGGTATTTATTAGAATTATTATAATGCACCAAGAAATAACATATACGAATTTTGGAATTTTTTATTTTAATGTATTTGAACATGCTAATAAATCAATATGAATTCTATTCTTTACACATTTTAGATGTTTTGTCATATGAGGTTTTCCTATTCAGCGGATCAACATGAGTAGGAACTGATTTTTGCAGTCAGATGCAGAAGATGTCTGCAGCTTCTGCAGAAATTTTCTGCAAATCTGGTGGCAGAAAATTTCTCAGTTGTACAGGAAACATTTCCACAACTTTATAGAAGATCTTTCCACCGACAAGAGCTTGCTATAAAGAGAGATAAAATGTCGAATCAAGGAATAATAGTAAAATGAAAAATGGCTCTCAAGCAAAGGCAAGCTTACAGATTCCTCAATATTTAAAGAAATTATAGTTTTCTCTCTTTGCAGCTCCAAAAGCAAGCTGACTTTTTGATAAAATAAAACACCTGTAAAGCTTGTTGTGCCATCAATCAAACTATTTCGAGCGTTCATATTGTAAAACAACAACAACATCAAGCCTTTATCCCACTACGTGGGGTCGGCTACATGAATCCTTTTTCTCCATTGTGTCCTGTTAAAAGTCAAATTCTCGTTTAAATATAATAAAGAAAGATCATTTCTAATATTTTCTAACTAAGTCTTAACAGGTCTACCTCTACCTTTTTTAACATAAGTCAAATCTAAGACCTCTACTTTTCTAACTGGGTCATCGGGAGGCCGCCGTTTTATGTGACCAAACCATCTAAGGCGACTCTCTCTAATCTTATCTTCCAATGGAGCTACTCCAACCTTTTCACGAATATGCTCATTTCGTATCCTATCTCTAAGGGTAAAGCCACTCATCCACCTGAGCATTCTCATCTCTGCAACACTTAACTTAGAATAATGCTTCTCTTTTAATGGCCAACATTCGGCACCATAAAGCATTGCAGGTCTCACCACCATCTTATAGAATTTTCCCTTAAGTTTGAGGGGTACTTTTCTATCACACAATAAGCCCGATGCATTCCTCCACTTCAACCATCCAACTTGGATTCTGCTGATAATATCCCCATCTATTTCACCATCACTCTGAACAATAGATTCAAGATATCTAAAACGTGTACTCTTATTAATGACTTGATCGGCCAAAGTCACAATCCCCTCACTAGGTCTATTATTACTAAAATTACACTCCATATATTCCGTTTTAGATCTACTCAAGCGAAAACCTTTAGACTCTAAAGTTGACCTTCACAATTCTAGTTTACCTTCAACTTCCTCTCTAGACTTATCAACAAGAAGAATATCATCAGCAAAAAGCATATACCAAGGTACATCCTCTTGCAAATGTCTAGTGAGAACATCCATGACTAAAGCAAAAAGATATGGGCTTAAGGCTGATCTTTGATGTAATCCAACCGAAATAGGGAAATACTTGGTCAAACCACCTTGTGTTTGAACGCAAGTAATAGCTCCTGCATACATATCTTTAATGATTTGAATATAAGCGTTATTAACTCCTTTCTTTTCAAGAACTCTCCATAGCACTTCTTTTGGAACTTTATCATATGCTTTTTCTAAATCAATAAATATCATATGTAAATCCTCCTTATTCTCTCTATATTTCTCCATCAAACCTCTTAATAAATGTATGGCTTCCATAGTAGACCTACCCGGCATGAATCCAAATTGATTTTGAGAAATATTAGTATCACGCCGCAACCTATGCTCCATAACACGTTCCCATAGTTTTAAAGTATGACACATTAACTTAATTCCTCTATAATTCGCACAATCTTGTGCATCATCTTTATTCTTAAAAATAGGGATTAACACACTTATTCTCCACTCATCTGGCATCTTTTTAGTCTTCAAAACAGTATTAAAAAGTTTAGTAAGCCAAGAAATTCCTTCATCTCCTAAGCATTTTCACACCTCTATTGGAATATCATTAGGTCCAATAGCTTTTCCACCCTTCATTTTCTTTAAAGCCTCTCTAACTTCGGTTTTACTAATATGTCGATAAAAACAGAAATCTTTATTTTCATTTAGGGTGTTAAGGTCACTACAGTCAATTTTATTTTCACATTCTTCAATAAAAAGTTTAGCAAAATATCTCATCCACCTTTGTTGAATATCATCTTCTAAAAAAAGTACTTTTTGATCTTCATCCTTAATACACTTCACTTGAACTAAATCATTACTACTCCTATCTCTTTGTTTGGCTAACTTATACTTATATCTTTCTCCCTCCTTAGTATCTAATCTATTATATAAATCACTAAAAGCTAAACTCTTTGCATCGCATATTGCTTTCTTAGATTCCTTATGTGCTTCTTTATATAATTTTCAATTATCAGAATTTTTATAATTAAACTAATTTTTATAACAAATCTTCTTTAATCTTTTCTTGCACATTTGGATTCCACCACAAACTATTTTTACTATTAGGAGCTTTTCCCTTTGAAACTCCAAGAACATCTTTTGTAATATTCTTGATATCACTAGTCACTTTTTCTCACATAACATTAGCATCCTCATGCACAAGCAAAATTTTAAGATCTAAAATTGTACTCTCAAAAATATTTTTATTAATATTCTTTAAATGCTCCCATCTAATCCTAGAAAATTGTTTTACTTTATTTTTTATTTTATTCCCCATTATCTTCAAGTCCAAAACTAATAAACGATGTTGGGTACATAAATTTTCACTTGGAATAACTTTATAATCTTTGCAATCTAAATGATCTAATTTCCTTATAAGAAAATAATCAATCTGAGTTGTACTATATTCATTTTTATAAGTAATGAGATGCTCATTTTTTTTCTTAAATAAGGTATTAGCAATTAAAAAATCATAAGTTAAACAAAAATCTAATATGGACTTACCACTTTCATTTGTCGTTCCAAACTCATGGCCACCATAAATGCTTTTAAAATATCTACCTTTCTACCAACATGTCCATTTAAATCTCCTCCAATAAAAATTATTTCTTTAAGAGGTATCTTTTGTATTAATTCTTCTAAGTCATTCCAAAATTTTAATTTTGAATCCATATTCAAACCCACTTGAGGACCATAAGCACTTATAATGTTAATAATCTTAGCATCAACAACAATCTTTAAAGCTATAATTCTATCTCCAATTCTATTAATATTTATAACATTATGCTTCAAACTCTTATCTAAAATCACGCCTACACCATTTCTAGTACGACTCCTACCCGAATACCAAAGTTTAAATCCTAAACTATCAATCTCCTTAGCCTTCTCTCCAACCCATTTAGTTTCCTGAATGCACTGAATACTTATCTTCCTATGAAACATAATATCTATTAATTCCATTAATTTTCCTGTAAGGAAACCTATATTCCAAGTTCCTATCCTAATTTTAGTTTCATGGACTAGCTTCTTTGCTCACATCCGTCCTTGATGTGGGAACCCTTGCCTATTTAACACTGCACCCGGGCGGCGGTGCAGCGGCCCTTGCACACTTGTCGCTGTATTCAGGCTATACAATGCGTCACTTCCAGAGGACGCCCTAGCATTAACACAATTTCTTAAAGGATTCATGTCATTATTATTCGACAAGTTTTACGCTGGCTGTCGACTACCTAACGCAACCCTCCATTTTTCTCATCCAGGTCTTAGGACCTGGCAACGGCACAAAAACAGAAAGAGCTTCTTTGAGGGATATGCAATCTGCGAGAAAAAAAAGGAATATATAAAATAAAAGGATTCCTTACTCATAAGGAGAAAGGAATTAAAACTTATAGATAGCCAATCTGTTCATTGATTCTTTTCTCCGCATTCCTTTCCCGAACATGAGTCATTAAGCAACTATAACATTTCCAAAAAGCAATGAAAGCTCATAAAAGGCGAGATATCCGGATATAATGTAAAAAGAGGTGATAAAATTTAAAGGAAAGAAAGAGATACAGATAATAAATAAACCCTAAACCCTAAAAGAAATTTTTTTAGTAAAAACCAGAGCAAGCTCACCAACTCCTCGTTCTCGGCTTCTTCCTCGATGCTGCCATATGAAATCAGAGATGGTCTATTCCCTCTCATCGATTATTTGAGAGGCTTGGCACAGATCATTCCCATCGCACTCTATTCTGCCACCCTAGGCTAAGTCAAAATTTGCTTGAAAAAAAATAAATAATCTGGCATGTTACTCAGCTAGGCCAAATCAAATTATTTTAATCCTGTTGAAGTTCAAGTAATTTCGGTGCAATTTGTAGATTTTTATCAATATTATAACCCCTAATTATTAGTAACATGCCCTGAGATTAGGGAATCATCCTTGCTTTAAATTTGAATTTTATGGCCCAAGTTTTATATTATTTAATCAAGGGTAATTTGAAGCAACTAGATGCCCTGTGGAGATACATTACAGATCGCAAAATGAATGTAAAAGTGGGAACATTAATATGGAGGTATGGTATATTTTAGGAAGAATACTACAAGAAATAATTGCTTTAAGAAAACCATGAGGCACCTAGTTAAATAAAGAAATTAAAAATAAGCTTGAATGATTTGGATATATACATTGGCGGGCAGAAGCAACATCATTAAGGTGGGGAGATAAAATTTATGTGAAAGAATTAGGATCTTGGAGTAGATCAAAACTAACATTGCTAGAAGCCTAGAACTTGGGTACAATAGTGAAAGCAGAGTAAAATTAATATAACTAATGGCAATCAAAAGTATTGAAAGGAGAAGGATTCACAATCTCAAATACTGAGGATAAGATTAGTTATCATGATGTTTAGGATGATGATTGCAGAAATTGATGCAATGATGGAGTTCTTGTTGTATCTTCTGCACTACCTCTTCCTAAAGATAATATCTTAATCATATTTTAGCGAGAATCATCCCTAGAATACATAGTATTTATCATTGCAGAATTTATAGCCTTAATTTTTGTGCTTGTGTAGCTCTTCGTGCAGCGGTTCAGGCATTCCTCAGGGAGGAAGAGTCACAGTCCTCAAGATTATCTAAACGAAGAAGGGATAGATTTGAACAGGTTAATTATTTCCATTGGTGGCAAAGTGTGATTTTAATTCATTTTCCTCATATTGACTTGTGCAAAAGTGGCTTTATTTTATTTGCATCTTTAATTTTGCAGGACAAATATACCTATGATGATCAACTTCCATTGGATTCACGAAATAGAGGCGTTCAGTTTCCATTTAATGTCTCTGACCGCGTTATAATAAAGGTATGCTCACTGTATTTCATTAGTCCAAATTCATTATTTCCTCTGCTAAATTCAATATTCCAGGGTAACAAGAGAACGCCTCCACGATTTGTTGGAAGAATAGCAGTTGTGACTACACAATGCTTAAATGGATGGTTAGTTCATTTCATTTTGTATTTTACTCTGCCATAATCCATATATTTACCTCGTTCTGTTGTGGTAGATGTGCTAGAATCCGCATGACCAGTGTACAGCATGACTAATCTAAATTGAGATTCAGCTTGCTCCAATTAATCTGTACCCGTTTAACACTTCATCAGTACCATAAAAACTCTGCGTCTATGCTCAAGTCACTTTCTTTGTCTTCTTAATCTTTTCTTGTATGGGTAACTGTCTGAAATCAGACAACCTTTAACAGAAGATTTCTTATGTCTAAAACCGGTTAAGCCGGTAGGTGGAGAAGGTCTGCATGAGAGCTACAGAACTTCAAGGGAAAGGACGTGTCCATAACTCAGCTAACTTCTGCAGACTATGAATGTGTTCAAACAAATTTTGCTAAACCATGGGATGAAAAAAGAGTAGTGATGGTGTAGCGTTCTTCCTTAGGGGATCTCTAGTCAACCAGATGTGCATGAAGTGCGTAGCTCGTCTACTTGATGGGTCACTAAATAAGGGGTTTGAGAGGGTTATAGGAGAGCTTTGAGCTTCTGGCAGTTGAAATGTTTGTGGAGATGAATTTTCACGTGGAAAAGGAGGTTAATGATGTTGACCAAATCATTATGCTTAGAAACTCTCCAGGTTTTATCATGCCTAGATTATGAACACACCCAGATGGGGTTTTCCCTACTGGCTTTATTTGGGCCAAAAGAATGGTCCGATTGATTGAATAATGTTGACCAAATCGTTGTGCTCAGGAACTTGGCTTGCTTTACCAAACTTGGATTATGAACGAGCAAAGCTAGTTTAATTAAGGACCAAAATAAAATTCCGATTGGCTGCCCGGATTGGACAACCAAAGTAAAATGGTTCTCTTGGCACTTTAAAACTATTTCTTTTATGTAAAACAACTAATAATCTTTTATCTTGCTTTCTTGTTGTCATTGTAGTCTTGAGCATTAGCTCAATTATTTGAGGTCATTTGAAAGGTTAATTCCAAGTGCTGATGATTTGTTTTTTATGGTGATAATAATAATGATGATCTTCATCCTTGTATTGGTAAATCATATGGACATTAGTGTGTCTATGGAGGAACCAACAAGCCCATGTCATACCAGCTTGATGCAGAGCTTGTTAAACCAGCTGCTTCTGAGGCTCTTCAGCTTGTGTGTTTTGCTCTGCTTGTCTGATCTTTAACCAACTTCCAAGCTTCTATTGGCTCTTAAAGCTTACTCTTCTGACGGAATAACTGAAGAAAATTTCCTTTTGTGTGACTTGGATCCCTTAAATCAAACTCAAAATAGCTTTTTAAAGTTCAACATCAAATTTCATTTGCATAAATTAATTCATAAATTTGATTTGGGACAGTTTTTTTGTTTTCTAAAGCAGCTTTTTAGTACAAAAATTTCTAATTCAAAAAATTTTAATACTAAAAAGTTATTTTAGAAAGCAGTAAGAAAGCCATCCCAAACGAAGCGTTTATGATAATTTTATATATTTGCTTTTATTTGTAAACATTGATTTCTGTTTTGAGGATTGGTACTAACTTCTAACTTGTCACAAATATCAGGTATGTTGTGAAGACGCTGGATAATGCAGAGAGCGTCAAACTACAATATCGCTCCTTAGCAAAAGTTCCAGATGATTCCTCCAATTTTACAGGAAATAAATCAATCTCTTCAAATTGGCTGTGTAGCACCTCTTAAAGTTTTGTTGTTTTTGCGTTATGTGCTCTATAATCCATACAGATTTGTACAAATTTCGAACACTAAAGCGAAGTTATTGTGCATCCCAAGTGAGCAGTTTCTCATCACTGTTGTTCTCACTTACTTACCTTGCAATCTCTGATTTTATAACATGTATTAACTGTTTATATATATATCTATCATTATGAGGTCAAGCCCTTCAAAAAAATTTTCAGGACTTTTGATGATGGGAAAGCCGAGAGATTGAGGCTTTGTTTGGAATAATTTTCTTACTGTTTTATGAAGCAGTTTTTTATTACATAATTTTTTTGAATTTGAAAATTTTATATTAGAAAGCTACTTCATAAAGCAGTAAGAAAGCTGTCCCAAATGAAACCTGAATCTTAATTTGAATATATAGTAGTGTTGTTGAGTTTCTTATATGTACTTTTTAAAGTATTTTTGTGGCTATAATTTGTTGTGACATTCAGAACTGGTTATTTACATAATTATATTTAAAATTTTATATTTATTAAGCCGTAGTCATATGTATTTAATTTCCCTTTTTTATTATTGGCTTCTTTTTATTTTTCTGCTCTCTAAAAATATTTGTGATTTTATTAAAAAAGTAAATTAGATTTTGCACCAATATCTCATTTGAGGTTTATTAGGATTTCATTCATTTTTCATTATGGGGATAAATCATATAGCAGAATGGTAGGAAAGTTTCTCTAATTTTAAAAGCCAAAATCTCTCTATTCAATTATGTTATAATTCAGCCGGACTAAATTTATGTTTATTAGATTATCACATTTAAGCCTGGATTGTAAGGCCAAAACCTAAATCTTTATAATGAAATCATCCCATCATCTCTCCATGAAAGTTCATTTGCTCTATTCTCACTGCTTCTTAAAGTAAATTTTTAATAAAAATTTAATTTTTTATACTAAAAAAAATCATCCCGAACGAAGATCCTTCCATCTTGTTGCTATATACAGTCACTTCTTTTAAGAAAAATTTTTAGAATTTTTTTTAGACATTTGAGCCAATTAAGATATTCATATACATCACTTAAACTTTAAATAAAAAATTCTTAATTGATAATGAAAACTTTGGAGGAATAAATTCTTAAATGGTGAAATTACTTTGTGCGAAGTCCGAACGAAAAAAATTGTTCGAACATATGAGTGTATATATATAATATATATTATGTATATTATATATACTCACAGTACAGATAATTTTTTTCGTTCAGATTCCGCACATAATAATTTCTCGCAGATGAGCTGCCTAACCTATAGGTATTAAAAATTTTAATTATCTTGTAGCGTAGTTTTAGCCAATAAAAGAGCTGAAGCCCTCTTTTTATTGATGGACAAGTAACACAAAAGACAGATGCATCATTACATTCCTCACTTCACAAAACGGGTGAAGATCCCGACCGCACTCCCAACCAACCTAATTAGTCACTATAAAGCACGGCCTCGCTCTTTTCCCGCCCCGACGCTTCATTCCTCGTTGTCGTCCCAGCTCGGCAGGATCACCGTATTGTTCTGCTTCATCACCACCTGCCTCAACTCCTCCTCCCTCACTCCAAATCCCGCCGCCAGCTCCTTCCCCATCATCAGCCTCAATATCGAATTCTTCCCCACCAGAAACTGCGGCCTATTCCTCCTCGCCGACGTCGTAAACCCTAAAATCTCCATTGGTCCATGGCTCGCCGCCACCTGACAGAACGGGAAAAACCGCGGCACCCAGAACACATCCCCTTCCTTCACGTTCGCCTTCATCGCCCCCGTTCCGTTAGGATAAACCACTTCCACCGTTCCTGCCCCGGAAACCACCACCCCGTATTCCGTCGCCCGAGGATTCACGTGCGGTGCCATCATCGATCCCTGCATACATCAATTCATCGATCGTTCGCAGGATTAATAGGATTGATTTCGCAATTTGATCGGAAATTGAAAATTACCGCGCTGAGATTGACGAGGAAGACGCTAATGTCCGATTTCTTGAGCGGCGGGTAGTCGTGTTCGTTGACCTCGATGCTCCAACCATAGTTGTTTCTGAAATCAGGGTCACGATCGTAGATATTGTATGCATCCGGTGCTTCCACTGGATCTCCAACGGGGCGCCGGGCCTTGTTCTTTTCTGTTGATGGTTCTCCGGAGAAGATTGAGCTTAAGATGCTTGTCAATGTACACGCCCCTTTCCTCTTTTCTTCTTTTGCTTCCATTTCTATCTTCCCATCAACATCCTGCGCTAATCGTCTAGTCTTTTTCATCATTTCCATCGCCGACCTCACGGCGCCGTTGAGCTTCTGGAGGTAGTCGGCTTCATTTCCGTGGATGAATATGATCGGGCCGGCGCTGCGGGCTGATGTCAGCACCCCTACCTCCTCTGGTGTAGCCTGAAATCAAAACCAAATGTTTTAAGATATGTAGTTCTCCATTATTTAGATGGTTTTTCTGGGTGTTCTAAGGCCTTATATAGAAAGTAATCAAACCAAAACTGCATGAATGGCAGGTGTTTGATATGATGCGACAGTACTCACATGGAACGCTGCGGCTAATGTTCTTATATCGAATCCTGCAAAGACGGAAGGAGCATACTCCCCGCCGCCAATGTAGAAAGGTGTGAACAAGTCAGCGATGAGATCAGTGCCGATGGGTTCGATGCTCGCGACGATTTGGAGTCGGTGCTCCTTGCCGGTGTTGACGATGTAGAAGGCGGAGCCCGCCGGAATGCGGAGAACGTCTCCAGGTTTTAATTGGCGATCAACAAAATCGTCCTTGTGAATCCAACCGATCTTTGCCTCCCCTGTAGTGGCTTGATTAAATATCGCAGGCAGAAATAGCTAGGTGTATATATATGAAAAAATTTAGATTAAAAGTAGCGTTTTAGTACAAAAATAAGTTGTAAGAAAGCCCTCCAAAATGAAGTCTTAGAAATTTTTAACTAAAAAATTATTTTAAAAAACAGTAATAAAGCTGTACCAAATGAAACCTAAGGCCTGATTTGAGATAGTTTTATTATTGTTTTTTAAATTAATTTTTTAGTAAAATTTTCTTTTAAAAAAAACTAATCCAAAAAAATTATTATAAAAAATAATAAGAAATTTATTCAGAACGTAGCTCAAGTTTATGCATGTCCCAAAATAAAGGGGAGAAGAGGTAGAAGAAAACTTGAGTTAGTATATTCAGAATAAAATTTCATTAATATGAATTTTAAAATTTTAAAATTTATCTGAAGAATTCGAGAACATAGATAATCAATTAATTTAGATTACATTTGTTTTAAGATATTTAAAGTATTTGCCGAGCTCAGTAAACATTAATACCTCTTAGAAGGAAGAGGATGAGGTCGGCATCTATGTAATGTGGAATGATTAGTGTGTTGGGCTCCATGGTGACGAAGCCAATGTGCATGCGGGGCGGATGGCCGTTCCATGGGTGGCCTCTGAACACCCTGATCTCGCCGCCCTCCGTCTTCACCACCACCTCCGATTTCTTCATTAAAAATGGTGCCCAATCATGACCGCCGCTGCCGCCGCCTTCATCACCGGGCACCTCCCATTCCCTCCGATCTGCCGTCACCGCCACGGCGATTAACAGGCAGAAGAAGATCGCCGGAAGTCGACCGCTTCCTTGCTTCCACGTCTCCATCTCTATCTCTCTCTTACTAGAAGAAGGGGTTTGAGTTGAATTGGTGAAGTGGAAGGGGAGGGTTTAAGAAGAGGAAGCTGCTGAATGTGGATAAGGCACGTGTCATGCATGCATGAGCAAATTGCGTTACGTGGGATCGCGGTGTCGAGTAGCTGCACTTATCCGTGGGAACAACTTGCAAGTGATCAGCAAGGAAATCCAGGTACCCATCCCCCATCCAACATTTAGAAATAAATGCGCTCTTGTTTTTTCCTTATCATTGTGCTTACACTTAAGATTTCACTGTATTAGCTCCTGATCTACCCAATTTAACAAGTTTATTTTATATATAGATACATTTAAGTGATTAAAAGGTTAAAAGATAATAATTGGAGTAAAAATTGATGTGAAATAATATAAAATCTGAACATATAGCTTTATCAAAGTCATTACTGAAAAAGTGAGTTTGGCAATTCATTTTCGACTTGAATAATATTTCCATGAATAAAATTCCACTTGCGTACGATTCTGAATTCTATAAAATCAAGCAATTTGCAAATTGCAATGACATCTAAATCTGAAGAAGAGAAATTCTATGATTCAGTGAACTAAAGTAGTGATACAAGTAGATACAGAGTGATAAGTAACTGAATGGTATTAGCTCACAGTTATGCTACTAATACGAGGTAAAACTCAGTGAGATTTACATAAGATCATTAGAGAAGCTGGTCTTTGGGGCTAAGAAAAATGTGAAAAAAAAACAAAGGGAAAGAAAAAAATGCCGTAAGTTGGGTGAAAATTTATTTCAGAAACATGGCACATTCTCTGCTGTCATGATCATGTTGCACGTAGAGTATATGGAAGCTGCAGCTGCCCTGACTGCAAGTTCCTTCTCAAAAGCCCCTTGGCTCTTAACAATCCTGGAAGCAAGTGAAATAGCAAGGGTTAGTGGTCAAGGCTCGATATTATAGGTTCAAGAAATTGTCTAAATGAAGTGTCTTGGGCCCCATTTGATTGCTTAAATTTACAACACAAAAAAAAAAGATAAAATTATTAGATTCATGATTTTGTTAGATGTAGTAAAAAATCAACAATAATTTTTTTAAACGCCATAAACTCTCTTAAAAAAATAATGATTTCATATTTATTATTGGGAGAGAATTTGATCATATTATTCTGTAAATTGTTTCTTTATATACATACAGGGGCGGAGCCAGGTATTTTTTTATGTGGGGGAACAAATTATTTAAGTAAAATATTTTAGCTCGGTGAGTTGAATGGAAAATTTTAAGATGGAAGTGGTAAATAGTATAATAAATAAAATGAGAGAACAATAAGATCATTATAATAAAAGATAGTCAAAATAGCAACAATCAAAGATTAATTAAAAGTCCTAACAAGATAATCTTGTAAGTAAAATATAATATATACGATTAGTGAGGCAATCGATGAAAAAAGACAACAAAAAATCCCCTATTGAATCATAAAGAGAATTGTTCTCATCATTATTCATTAAAATATGATAAAAGTTCACCGTGCAGAATAATAGCTGCTGCAATGCCAAACAATAACCTTGTTTTTGAAACATCACAAACGACAGCATAATGATGATATTTACAAATTAAACAGAACAATATGACATGAATTAATCTGAAAATAATTAACTTAACAATCTAAGACCTGGGACTATATAACAGGGAAAACCATAATCTAAGTCCTTTTGTTTATTCCCTTGCTTCTTACAGAACTTTTTGCGTAACTAGCAAACAAAAACTAGTAGAATAAAAGGACAAGCATCTAAATGAGCAAATTCTAAAAACAGAAAATTTAGAAAAAATATAGTGATTGGAAGCAAGCGGGTGGTGGCAGGATGGAGTGATTCCTCCATTTGTTTCGAGAAATAAGGGCAGGATTTACCGATTGCTGGGATTTAACACGCGTGAAAAGCAAAGAGGTGGGATTTTTATTTGGGAAGAAAAAAAAACCTAATATGATTTAATCTATAATTAATGACTCATAAATATACTTGATTAGATATTAATAATAATTCAGTGGAGGCCCGTGCCCCCAGGGTCCCCATACTGCATCCGCCTCTAATACATACAGTAGTGTGAATATAATAAAAATAAACTAATAGGAGAAGATAATTGTAATTATGAAAGAATTAGCATAAAGCTTCTTAAATTATATCCTTTTTAATGTATTTGATTTCCTAATGAATTAACAATATTTATACATAAAATATGTGTAAACAAAATTAGTACTTTCTATAATAAGTTTTCTTTTGCAAGTAAGCTAATGAGTTCTTGAGCTCAAAAACTCATTCATACCATGAAATTCATATGTATTTATATATTTAATGGCAAAATTCTTTTTATTTGCTTATATAACACCTTAATTTCTAAATTACATCAAAAATATATTAAAATACACTTTTTCATATACATATGCTTTAATGTGATTTAGACACTAAAATATTATTTAAATATTTAAATGTTAGATATGTAAATGTATTAAAAATTTTGTGGTATGTATGTAAACTGCCCTAGAAAATAATAAATGTGGTTTCTCAATTTAACTTCAAAGTATTATCCTCCTTTTTTTGGTGAAGATATATGCAGCAAAATTGAGGATGTGGAAGAACTTCTATAATATTCGCATATGTAGCAAAAATGCTTGTTTACAAATAAAATGGAGGGGTTAATAAAAAGAAATTGGAAGAAAGGGAAGCTTCTATATGTTAAAATTATCTGCAATTTAACTTGCCTTATCTCATTTGCCACTTCAAAATGTAAGAATCCATTGGTTTTAACATATCTGAGCCCTTCTTCACATTGTGACTTGAGCTCTTCAACCTGCCTAAGCCACTTCTCCTGTAATAGAAAACAAAAACATAAACAAAAATCTAGTGAGTTCCAAGCTTCTAAGAAAGAAATTTATCTAGAGTAAAATAGAAGTTTATTCATAACACATTATACAAACATGATTTGGAGTGGAGAAATAATAAATCTACTCTACAAACAAATAAAATAAATTCAAAACAAAGATTATGCAGTCAAAGAAATGCAATGTGTATGGGAGATGATCATATCAAACTAGCAATTGGTTTTCTTTGCTAAAGTTTAGTTCATTCACTTCCTATGATTTGAAAGTAAGTTTGTTGATAAGTGACTGAATTTCTCATTGAATATACATCAATGTATTATTTTGTTGATGCTTTTGAGCCTACTCTAAGTGGTTTTTAAGCTATTTTTTATATTTGACATGCCTTAACTCATATAATTAATAATCTTGGAATTCAGCTAAAATCAAACACTTCAAATTTCAATCAGGATGTAGTCTCTTGAATCTAGCTTACTGCAACCCTCAATAATCCATTGGAAATGTAGATAGTAATAAATATTTACATGAAATGTGAATTCGCATACACCAATTATTATTTTCACCCACAATAATTTAAAACTCACTCTTAATTTTATCCAAGTAGAATTAAAGCTTTTGTTGAGATCAAAACTATTACTTTTATGTATCAAATGATAGGCAAAAACCTGAACAAGGTAAACTCAAAGCAGGCACTCACAAGTTGGTCTTTCTCATCAGTCAACGACACTTCCATCTGAGTGAAAACAGCTTTCCACCGAGCTAAATGAACGTTGAAAGTTTCTTTCTGGGAGCACCTAGTCAAGGAGTGACCAAATGAGAGCTCATTTTCTTGTTTAGGATGCAGATCTCTTAAGAATAGGTCTGGCAACTCCCTCTCTATAGCATTTTTCACTCTATTTTTGCTACGTTGTATTGCTGCAGCAATCGATAGAGATGTCTTAATTAACAAATCAACTAGCATAATAAAAAAAATAGTAAGTTCTAAAACATAAATCAAGACTTACCAGCCAGTCGTGCAATAATATCATGACGTATTAACGTTAACCACTGCAACGCAACATTAGCAGCTGCAAATAGAGGAAAAGAGTTTGGATTTTAGACAGCATCGACCAATCATTCTGTTTAAATGTTTTACATAGACTCCATAGAATATGACTAAGTAGCTTATGCTAGGATGCACAGACACGGACACGGCGACACGAATACTATATTGCACGGACACTGGACACATCAATTATTGAAAATATAGGACACGGATACAGGTTGGACACGGTATTATAGTTTTTACATTTTAAAAATAGTGTATAAAAATTAAACAAATAAATATAATTTTAAAAAATAATTTAGAAATATTTAGTCATTTAACTAGAATTTGTGCTTAAATGATTAACATTAGGATGTCGAGAGACGGGCGTCGATGCCGTTTATCAGTTATCGAGAGAGGAGATGAAAATACCTTCACTGTCAAAGAGAAATGAAAATGAGAATATTCGATGAATGGGGTATTAAGTGCGGGCGATTGATTTGGTGTTGTTGATAGGAAATAAGAAATTTAGTTTTTATATTTTAAATAAGTAAAAATTTTAAATACAAGAAATTATATTTTAAAAAAATCATAAAATATTTAAGATACATGTGTCCAATTTGTATTTAATATTTTTTTAATCGGACACCTTTTTGACGTGTTCGACACGTGCCGGAGGAGTGTCGGATGCTACACGCCTCTTTGAGGAAAAATGTCGGTGCATCATAGAGTTTATGGTGTCTATAACCTAGAATGATACTTGTATTGTTAGAACTAATTAAAGTTATCCAGCAGGAGAATAAGTATAGAGAAAGTTTAAAAGTGCATCACCCTTGATTGAAAGAGAGGTGATGTCTTCCGGGTTTGTTGAGAAATCATCGTTGGTTCTCTTGCTAGCATGTTCTGGCGCAGTTGTTCCAGAATATGAAAGTTTTAGTGTAAGAGCATCATCATCACATTCCGAGTTGAACTCTGATGTATTGTTGTAATAAGAAGGAATCAGTGGCTTATTGACAGCTTCCTTGCTTGCTCTTTTTAACGGACCAATAGGCCTATGTTGTTTTTGAAGCATCTCATTCTGCAACATGGCCTTTATGATCGAGTTCACCTGTTTGCTATTTCTTACATGCTTGATAATCCCAGGGTGTAGACCAGAAAGCAATTGGCTAGGATCAGTGACATTGGTGTGCTTGTCAAGTTGTTCTTGCTTTGTCATATGAATAATTTTCTTGAGCTCATCATTTTTCTTTCTAGATTGACACCTCTTCAGCCTAGGAATGGATGCCTTTACTTGTACAGTGGATATAAAGCCATTCTGCTTCATCTCATTCCACTTTCTCATTGATTCACTGATCTCCACTGAACTAGTGGTGCTACCACATTCTGAAGCAGCTGTAGATCTCACCTGCCCTAACTTCTTATATGGGTAAAAGGGATCATTAAGATCCACACCAAGACCAGCAAAATCAGCTTTATTGGTGTTTTCATGCTTCGGTGGTAAACTTGGTTTATGAAAACTACTCCAGCTGTTGAGGGCATCATTACTGGCAATATCTGCAGGAGAGTTGAGATTCAGAACTGTAGAATCGGCTCTTGGAGGGTGAAGATCCAATGTCAAGGTTACAAGTTTAGCAGAAGGGCTCAAAGCAGTTGGCTCAGTGATCTGGGAGGTAACATCTTCTTCATTATGATGCATAAAGCTCTCAATCTTCTTTTCATTTGGGATTTCTACGTTTGAAATAGCGATTCCTGGAGTGAAATGATAGTCAGAAAAAGAAGATAATCTGGTAGTTTTTCTTTGATTGCAAAGTCATCAAGCCATAGAAAATGCTTAATGACGAAATCAAAGTCCCCTTGAAAAGACCAAAACAAGATAAGTCCATAAACTAAATGAAGCATGAAAATATAAAACAAATATAAATAAACGAGTAATCAAATCAGAGTCAATGAAACATTAATATCAAAAAAAAAACAATACAAAGAAAGAAAAAAACCATCTTTAACGTAAAACTCCTTCCTTTATTTCAAATTCATTCAAAGGGTAAGGTAAAAATCAAATCTTTTTTCCCATTCTGAGCTCTGAAGACCTAACTCATCCAAGTAAAGCTAATCATTCCATTATCATGGCCCAAAAAAGCCACCAAACAAATAATCATCTCCAAATCACTATCACACAAACCCAGATAAATACCAATAAAAATAAAGCTTAGTAAAAAAAACCAGCAGACTAACCCCCAAACTTCATTCTCTTGACCTGTTCTCTCGGCTCTACCTCATCCTCCTCCCTTGCCCTCCTCTTCGCCGTCTGCAAGAAGCAAACAGAACACAATTGTAAATACAATCATAGCTGAATCGAACCGTTAGAAACCCTAAATTTGATCGTTGCCTGAAACGGAGAAACATGGACAGAGTTTGAGGAATCAGGCTCCGAAGCCTGCAGCCTCTCCATCTTGAATAGAATACAAACTGAGAAGAGCTATGGAAGATGCAGTAGGAATTAAAGGAGAGATAATGGAAGGAGGTAGAAATTGCCAGGATGGGGACTCCTGTTTTCAAATTTCTTTCCCATTTAAATTCGGAAAGGCGGGTTTTTTCTCTATCTCGCTCTCTAATCTCGCGACCCTGCCCAGCTTATCCAACGGAAAGTTTTCAAATTCAAACGGATAAAGGGGGCGTGGGAAAAACGTGACAGGAGAGAGAATGTGCGTTATCCACTCTAATGCTAATCTCTAAATTCAATTTCAAGCTAAACAAGACTGATATTCCTCAAATTTAAAGCTTTTGAATGATTAGATCCTCTGATCCTGAGAGAATATTCGGACCAAATTTAATCATA
Organism: Dendrobium chrysotoxum; assembly: GCA_019925795.1. Lineage (NCBI taxonomy): Eukaryota > Viridiplantae > Streptophyta > Magnoliopsida > Asparagales > Orchidaceae > Dendrobium > Dendrobium chrysotoxum. Next base: position 34,388,701 of record CM034299.1, on the reverse strand, counting down.
ATGATATTTATCGCTTCAATTTTTTTTAAGATTAATATAAAGAAAACCCAAATTGTTTTGTGTTTTCTATATAAAATATTTGATAAATATTTCATATAATATTAAGTTTGAAATGTTAAATATAATTTAATATGCTAATTAGAATTAATAAAGCTTACTGATTAAATGTGTAATGAAAATTATATAAATAATTAGTAAAATTAATTTTTTTTATTTTTAATACAACATAATATATTTTACAATTATAATATATTTAGCACAAGATTTTTTTTTTTTTTTTTTTTTTGGAGTAAAGAAAAAAAATACAGTCAAAGCCGAGCAAAAAACGGCTTCCTTGTATTAAACATGAGTCATAAAGTTCTATATTTCCTTGAACTCGAAGAAAACTGAAAACATTTAGGCAAAAAAAATATGTTAGGTGATCCTCAAGTAATTTGCATATATACCATAAGATCAATGTATGCATTGGGTAAAAGGGATGCAAGCGAGTTAAGTCTAGTATTTGCTTAATTGAGCTAAATTTATTTAATTTTTATTGAGCTCAAACTCAAGCTCAACTCGTGCTCATTTTTATTAAGCCCGATTTCAACTCGTTAAAAAATTTATAAGCTCAAGCTTAGCTCTTTCAAAATTAGCTTGAGTCAATTATCGAGTTTAATTTCTTAATTTTACATCAAAATTTTTACTTTTTTTAATAGAATTTTTATTTTTTATATAGATTTAATTTAAAAATATTAAAATATATTATATAATGTAAATTTAAATTAATTTTTAAATATAAATTTTAAGCTTACAAGCAAAGTCATAATTATTTATTATACAAATTTGAGTATAAGCTCGAGCTTGAACTCATGGCTCGATAAAAATAACTTGTGATCTCATTTATGAGTTAAGGTTAGGCCGGATCAGCTCACTAACACTCCTGTTATGTACTATAAATAGCGGTAATCTGACTACCATCCCTGTCTAAAATAAACAAATTATGCACATCAAGTCCTAAGATCACAAAATGAATTGGTAACGAGAGAATACAATCAAAGAACAAATTTAAGACCGAAAAATATTAAAAACAACATTAATTTGTCATAAAACAATGAAGTCAAAATTTTGCTGCAAGCGCTTAAGAATAACTTGAGTGTAACTAACAAAGAAAGCCAATCTAGGTAGAACAATCGACCCAAGGCCGACAGCATGTTTCATAGCATCAAGATTATTTAATGTAAATTTGATGTATTTAAATTTCATCCTATTTGAACAATTTACAAATACACCACAAACTCAATGCCATTGCCACTACCTACGGCCTGCGCCGCCAGCTGTTGTCACGGCCTTATCACTGCCGCCACCACCCACCAAACAGACAATCTTGCTTCTCTCCAGAAGAATCATAGGACGATTGCTTTTTCTAGGTTACTCATCCACATGCATTTCAATACTGAAGTGCCCAATAATACAAAAATCAAGCCATTAGGAACATACTTAGGCAGCGACAATAACGATTTAACCACAGCTTTAAAAAACAAAATGCACGATTGGCATAATATGTTTGACATATATTTTATATTGTAAAAGGAAAGGATCTAAATCCAAACGAAAAAAAAAATTCTGTGACATAATTTAAGCCTATTTTTCAGAGACTTTGGCATAAAAATCTTAACCCGGAAAATAACACTATAGACCAACACAATTTTGTCTAATAAATCATGTTATACAAAAGAAATTTAATAAAACTTTGAAACCCCAATTATTTATTATAATTGTTACCCTCCTTTTTATCACCTGCCTTTAATTTTGATTATATTTGACTGTTACTTTTTAAAATTATGACACTTAATATCAACCGAGACTTTATCTTGTAAAATAAATTGCATCTTTACATCCAACTTATCGAGACAAATCGAATGTCATTTGATAAACATCAAGGAGAGAGAATTAAAACTATTTTAAAATTAAAAAGGAATTTTTCTCATATTGATTTAAAATTAAATAAATACAATAAATGGATTTTAAATTCAAATATAAAATATAAGTTTACATAAACATGTATATATATTATAAAAATAAAAATAAAAACCTTCTTTCCAAATGAATTCTTACTAATCTTACATACAAAACTTTTTTAGCTTACCTTTTTCATGTCCTCCCAAATAGAGCAACCTTGGATCCAATGGCTCAAATATAAAAGTGATCTACAATATGACAAAACAAAAATTTTGACATAATAATAAGATCTAAAAAAAATATTATCATTACTTATATTCTATGATTTGCATTATGACTTTGAATCACAGAAACCCACACAAAATGCATGACAGAATATGTATATGTGATTATCTATAATGCACATCGATATTAATGAAGATAATTTCTATGAAATTAATTTTGTATAAATATCTTTCTTTATATAACGAAAGATCCAACACACAGCAAATACAAATAACTCCAATAAATGGAAAGCTTGACTGAGGAAATTTCATTTCATGATACCGTCAAAACACATCAAATTTTTTTTAATCCTACCGATAAATCAACATTTAGTTTACATTAAAAAAATATTATATTACCATATTAACATATTTTATTTAAAATATGTTTAAAACAATAAATCATTAGAATTTCGATGCCAAAAAATAACATATAAATAAATTCTGATGTGAGGCAACTAAGTAAAAGGATTGATTTATCACGACATAATACTAATAAAAATAAGAGCACAGTTAAACCTTTCCTTTGTCACCATTTTTCTTTCCACTTTTAATTCCAACTCCTATAAACTCTTACATCGTTAATGCATGTTACAGAGTGCTATATTAAGAAGAGTTGGCATAGAATACCAATAAATATAAAGAAATAACATTTTATAAATATATATATATATATATATATATATATATATATATATATATATATATATATATATATATATTTCTAGAGGTGTACCACTGAAAATCTAAATCTCTCAAATATCAAATAAATACTTGAGAACAATTTAAGATTGCTTACTCAACAAAAGAACATTTAATTGTAATATAAAGAGCAACAATTTTAATAAACAAAATAAGTAAATTACCATAGACTCATAGCTTTGCGTAAGGATTGATGTGATAACTCACCATATTCCCTGATCTTCTGAAATTCTAATATCCTGAAAATAAATGAAATTGTAGTTTAGGGTTTAGTTGCTGTATAGAAGCATACTTATATGATTAAAAAATATTTAAATAAAATGCTAAACAATCCTTAAGTTTTTTATAAAGCTCAAACTATTGGATGAACAACAAAACATAAATCTTCACAAATATTCAAAACAAGCAGATCTGCCTTTCGATTTGTTCAATCATTTGTTGAAATCCACAAAACTTATTCAGATTTGTTCAATTAGCTAAACAAATGAACATAATGAGCCATAAAATACACCTATGGACGAGAGAGTTTGGTTCTTCCTCTCCTTTTGGAAAATGTAATTTTAAAAATAATGGTTAAGGGAATGGAGTTTTCTAATGGAGAAGCAAATATCAAAAAATTTCTCAAAACAGTAGAAAAATGACGTTCCCTAAAAAATATTTCTATAGAAGCGTCTCATCCAAACAACGACCAAAAAATAATTTCGCCGTTTCTAAACAAAAAGAAAAAAAAAACTGAAACAAACGAGGCCTTAGAAGATTCACCATATCTATTGCTCGGAGCTTGAAAAAGGGATTTAGTGAGGCCGCAAGGGCAAGCATGGAGGGAGGGAGGAGGATTGAGAATACTTAGAATCATGCTAGTAAACAAAATGGAATATGTCCTCCTTGAACACAAATAATGGCAGCATAGACAGCCTACCAAATTATAATCAATTCAAGAAGACAGTAAAATAAGTTTTCCATATAGGCATTCCAAGTAGGCGGGCAGATAAGTTCCATAAAACATGGAAGAAAAAAAGAATCCACTTCAAGAATAACCATTTTGCTATGATGAATAGCATATAATAAGCAAAAAGATGATAAATCCAGCGCAAATACAACAATTCACTCTAAATCTCCATAAAGCACACTTAATTATAAAAGGTGGATGGGCGTAGAATTCAAATAAAAGACGATCATCACTCCAATTTAGTAAGTTCTTTCCATTTTGCTTTTTATCTGCTTAAGAAGTTTCAAATAACAGACGACCATCACGGCTGCTGTACCAGACTTGTTAACATCTACCGTCTTTCACATATATGCAACCTCAACATGACATCTCTTCATTTCATTCATTTACAATTTCTCCTGGCGTTGTGAATCATTAGGTTCCGAGCTACTTAATCTAAATTAGTTAATATGAACATAAACCATAAACATGAATGCATCAATGTTTCCCACTTACCAATCATAAAAAATACAAAGAAAAAATGGTAACAGGTGGTTCTAAGGTTGCGAAATGTAAAAGCTCTCAAAATTGATTTTGAAGACTTATAGTCGACTAAGATGTGAAAAATATCTGCAATGACATTCATGGAATTCGATTAAAAAGAGGTTGTTCCAAAGAGTTTACAAGCGCTAAGACGTTCATGTTATGGAGACCTTTCCATATCTAATTCAACATTGATTACAAAAGCTTTTATTGACTTTAATTAGGAGATCTAACTACTGCACTGATTGGGACATTTTATTATGGCATGATTAGGCTTTCCATATTATAGCATTAATTAAGTTTTCCTTATTAATTTTATTTCAAATCTACATATAGAGATTTGAGGGCTGATGTAAAGAGAATAAGAGTGCAATTGTAACATTGTTTCTGCACAATACCCCTACCCACGGACGTAGACAATTCTTCGCAGAACCACGTAAATCACATCGTGGTTGAGTGATTTTTTTTTTCGCAGTTTATTGCACATTAATTGGTATCAGAGCCGGATTTTGATGTGATTTATGGCACGCGACTTGAAGAAGCAGATCGAGCAATTCATCCAGATTCGTGCGTCTGGAGTGAAATCAAGTGCAGAAGATCAAAGGGAGATCATGTGATTGCATTCAACCGGAGGTAACAGAGCGCCTGGGAGATTTCTATGCTCTATTCGGTCCAATCGAGCAAGGTAGGAAGGACGGAGGATTTTTTGTGCAAGCCAGGTTCGTGCTGGAGTAGGCAAGAAGGATCGAATTACCTTTTTTCATGTGTACTAGGACGGAGAGAAGTCGAATTGAGCAAGGGATCGAGCGGTGGTTCTTGCATGCGCTTGGAGTCAAACACAACAGGTGGCAAGCACCTATTCGTGCACACCTAGGACGGGATCAGAAGAATTGAGCAATAGTTTGGACGTGAACTTAAACATTTGCGGCCGAGGATTCTTTCGTTTAGTTGATCTGGATCGGGATTCTTGATTGCTTATTCAATCTGATTGAATAGAAAAGAGTTTGTTGCTTATTTTCTTCATGTTCAACATCTCTCGTGCGTGAACCTAGGAGCCAAATTGGTGTAATTTCAACAACGTAAGGCAGTTGCAATTTAGGAAAAATTGTGGAGGCTATGAAATTCGGTGGAGCCATGGATACATCCACCTCGATGGTGAAAAAAGTGTCAATCCATCATTTGGTCACACATCCCGTCAAGATAGATGTAACGAAAATTAACAGCAAAGGAAACATTGGCGTATGGAGATGTGAAGTAATGGATACGTGGTACTCTTTGAATCTAGAGGAAGTTTTAGATAGCAATGAACATCCTAAAGATATATCTGAGAGATTGGCTGAAAATGAGCCAGAGTGCCTGTGGCTTGATCAGAAATTACATATCTTAGGATATCAAGTATGGGGTGATGATGGAGACTTCGATTGTGAAATTATGGAAGACTTTGGAGGACAAATAGATGACGAAGAGCGTGGAGAATCGTCTCCATATGAAACGCAGACTCTATAGATTTCAGATGAGATATGAGGTTACTATTGATGAGCACCTGAATGATTTCACAAAGCTGTTTGCAATTCTGCTAAATCTGGATGAGGAGGTTGGAGATGAAGACAATGCACTCCTATTGAATTCGCTTCCGGATGAGTATGAAAACTTCACAAAACGCTCATTCATGAGAAGGATGTCTTCATTTATGGTGAGGTGACTACGGCATTGTTGAATCATGAGTATCGTCGTATGGACAAGGAATCTGCAAAGATGGATTCGGCTGAGGCTCTCACACTCCAAAGAGAAAGATCTGAGGAGAAGAACAAAAAAAGTGGTAACGGTAGCGACAATAAGCGAGGCAAGTCTCGTGGGCGCACTTGGAAAGAATCGGAGTGCTTTCTGTTTAAATATTGATCATTTAGAAGAAAGATTATCTGAAGTTGAAGGAGAAGGGAAAAGGGAGTTTCCTCTGAGGCAAAGACAAACCTTAGTGTGAAAAAATGAGAGGAAGATTCGGATGTATCACAATATGTAGTTTCTTAGTTTGTGCACGTATAGCTCATGCTGGATTCTGGACACTGGTGTTACCTATCACATTTATCACTAATGATTATGTACCTACAGAGAGTTTGATATCGAAATAGTGATTATGGGAAATGATTAAGCTTGTCGTACTGTTGGTGTAGGGAGCATAGTTATCAAAATGCATGATGGTACGATGAGAGAGCTGACTGCAGTGAGACACATTCCAAATATCAAGAATAATTTACTATTTGTTGGGGCCTTAGAGAATAAGGCCTACAAAATAGTTATCGAGGTAAGAGTTCTGAAGATAAATGATGAAACACTGACTTTTCTGAAGAAAATTCGTCATCACAACATTTACTATCTTCATGGTAAAATAGTGATTGAAACGACTGTTGTTACCAATGATTCTTCTGATACCACTACATTGTGGCATATGAGGCTAACTCATGCTGGACTTTTTTTTCTTAACTTCAGGTGGGAGGGGCCCAAGGGGGCACTCTATCCTTTCGTTTTCTATTCTGAAGTAGCATCATATCCTCTTGGGTTGCTAACTCAATTACTAACAAAAGTTTTTTTTTTCATAGAAAATGAAATCAAAAGTCTTGCGAAATGAAAAAATTCCTCAGACTGTGAAAAGGCGCGGGGCTCTGCATGAGGCTCAAACTGCGGAGAAAGTATGGGAGTCCTTTCCACTCATTGAAGATCTTTTATGTTCATATTCAAAGATATCAAAACTTATCTAACACAAAAATCTTAGGAGGACTCTTCAAACCAGACAAAAAAGGAAAAAAAAAGATTTGAAAGAAAAAAGAATTATATTAGAATAGAAATAGAATTGAATACAATTCTGAACTTCGTTACTTCATTCTCATTATTGTTATTATTTTATTTCTATTTTTTTCATCCAAAAAATCCTCTTTGCTTCATTTATAGCTTTGATGAAGAAAGTATTGATTAAAAGAGCAAGAACCTACAAGCTCGATTTCTATGAACATTATGTGTTTGTCAAGAAGACACAGGTATCCTTTGTAACTACTATCCATAATACAAATGGTATCATTTAGTATGTTCACACAAATATTTAGGGCCCGACAAAAACAGCATCATTCGATAGACAAAAATATTTAATTTCTTTTATTGATGATTACTCAGATATATTTGGGTGTACACCACGAAGCGCAAGAGCGAGGTACTGGAGATTTTGAGAACTTGGAAAAAGTAGATTGAGAATCAAACTAGTAAAAGATCTGGTGTATCAAATCAGACAATAGGGGCGAATACACATCAAATGCATTCTTGCAAGAGTGCCAAAGATTTGGGATTAAGCATCACTTCACTGTTCGAGAGATAACGCAACTACATAGGGTGGCAGAGAGGATGAACCGGACTTTGATGAAAAAAGTTCGATGTATGTTGTCCAGTGTTGGGTTGGATAGAATCTATTAAGCAGAGGCTATAGACTATGCCCGCCACTTGTGAACTGTCTGTCTTTTGTAACTATTAGGAAGAAAACTCCAAAGGAGATGTGGTACAGGCATCCTGCTAAGAATTATGAGCACTTAAAAATTTTCAGATGTCCAGCTTAATATCATGTTCAAATTAATAAATTGGAACCATGAGCAAAAAAGGCAACCTTTATTGGCTTCAGGTGTGGAGTCACGGGCTTCAAATTCTATTATCAAGGAGAGAAAAAGAATGTTATTAGCAGGATGTTACATTCGATGAGACGAGCATGTTGAAGCCTCGGGACTCAAAGCATGTGAAGAGTTCTATTGAGACCACATATGCACAACAGAAGTTGGAGTTTAATGCAACTCACTTGTTCCACAGAGTACGATCACTTCTACTCAAGTACCTGATTCAGTTACAAATCACGTGGTACATATTGACAGAGATCAAAGAGGTAGAAGATAATGTTGAGGATAAGGTTCTAGCTCAAGAATCGATTGCTAAAAACAGAACCAAGCGTCAAAATGTCCCAAAACCAACTTGGTTGAGGGACAACATTGCATTTGCACTGTTAGCCACGGAGGCTGAATTTTCTAATCACAACAAGGAAGCAGTGAACAATCCAGATAGTGATCCTTGAAAAAGGCCCAAGGATAAAGAGATCGAGTCTCTTCAAAAGAATGTTACTTGGAGGTTAGTGAAGCTTCCTCCAGAAAGAAAAGCCATTTGGTGCAAATGGGTGTATACAAAGAAGGAAGGATTTCATAGAGCTTATGTGCGGTACAAGGATAGGTTGGTGGAAAAAGGCTTTGCGCAATGAGAAAAAATTGATTATGATGAGGTGTTCTCGGTGGTCAACATCTCTCGATCTATGTTCTCTTAACACTTAGCACACTACGATCTGATTCTTGAGCTGCTTAAAAACTCATTGTTAAGTTTCTTGAAGGATCAAGAAGATTAGGCACCTTTAGAGTAGGTGTAAGCTACTAAAAAAAGAGAAAAGATATGAGAAGAAAAGGGAAAACAAAAAATTATATTCCTTAATCCTTCTTCTTAGAAGAGATGTATCTATAATGTTTGGGTAGACCAACAAATTACTACAGACACGATTTACCCAAAATAGATAAAAAAAATACAAGATTAGTGCTTTATTACACATGTGAATTCAAAGTATTTATGTTGTCAAAATAATGTGGTTGTCATCTGATATATGTTTATTCCTTCTTCTTTGGTAGACTTTCATAATCGTTGGTTGTTCCGTCTTATTTGTAGCCCATTCTACGTATTTGGATTGAACAATTTTTGAATCCAAAATAAAATGATGATGTTTAACACTTACAATATATGGTGATATTGTTTACGATTAACAAAAGAAAAATAGATTTAGATGACTCAATAAAGCAAACAAAGGGCAAAAGATACATCAATAAATCTGCTGACTGAATTAAAATTAATAAAAAGAATTAGACCAAAGGAAACATTTCTATAAGTTATGCAAAAAGGAGATTCCACAAAATAAATTAACATCTTAGGTAACAATACAAAAGAATGAAGACAAAAAGATTTATAAAACTAGCTTAAATTGTTACAAGTTACAACAAACCTAAAATCTACTATGATTAATTGATTTTTGAAGAATACAATCAAAGAATTGTAGAGTATATAATATTATATTAGTAGTTGTTATTGTTAGTTCTTATATACTGTGCTATATGAATGAGCTTGTTATAATTGTTATGCCATATATATAGCATTTGTTTTGATTACATCATTAGTTATTGAAGCAAATTATCGAATTATCTCACTAAAAGCATATAAATTACATTTTCTTTGAATGGATCCACATATTAAAAAACTGTTTGCCTTTTACTTAAAAGCATTTTAGGCTTTGAAGACTCGATTGACACTTCTCACCCTAATGAGTATACGGGCATTAAAAACGACTTAGACTACTTGTGCAAGATACAAATGCAAAAGGAACATTTTCATAGCAAATCAAATGCAAAAGGTTAAATGATTTTTAGTATTTCAATCCCTGCATGACCAACTCAAATATAGAATAAGTGAAGCGCGTTGATAGTTCTGAATACTAGTATCAAGAAAACTGTATAACAATATGCTGAGCTTTATTTTATGTCCGACCATTTACTGCACTTTACCTTGAGTCTAAAACAATCTACCGCACTATCACTTGCACAATTGGGCTTCGTGTGATAGTCGTGAAACCAATGAAGAGGAGTTGAGCACCATTCTTTTTAGCATATATCCATATCTATGCCTAATGAAAGATTACTTCAGACTGCTCACCACTACAGAGCTATATCACAAAGTATTTATCTGCAACAAAAACAAATGTAAAAAGAAAACAACACAAATATTTGCAATTCAAAAACTCTCTGGGAGATGCCATAAGAGTAAGTAACAGTGTTGCAAAAGAAAGACAAACCAAAATGCTTTAATAAATAAATACAAAAGGCACAAAATGAACTTATTAAGTAAAAATTTTTTGGGTTTTCACACCGTACTCAATATACAGGTGTTGGTTGTTATAATTGAAATTTAGTGGTAGTGAAGGGGTTAATGGAGGGGAACCTTTAAAAGGTTTCAGAAGAGAGATGAAAAACCGGATGAATTTTACTATTGGTAGGTAGTTGTAGGCAATAAGCTACTGGGCTAAGCAAGCCTTGGATTTTGAAAGGGCCAAAATATCTCTGAGCAAGTTTAGAATGGTAAGGTTAACAATAGAATTTTGTAAAAATAATTGCAATTTGACCATAATTAAATCACCTATTGAAAAGTGCACATCCCCGCAGTTAAGATCGGCCATGTTTTTCATTCGATTTTGTGCTTGTAGTAAGTTTTGTCGAAAGTTTGGAGAAGGATATCCCGATCTTTTAAATGAGTATCAATTGCGGGAAGGTCAAACCTTCCACGACTATAGGAAGGAATGGAAGGGGGAAGTCGGCCATAAAAAGCTTGAAATTGAGACATTTTAATGGCCGTATGGAAAGATGTAATATAGCATAACCCTGCCCAACAAAGAAGAGGACCATAATCAAGGTGTAGAGGATGTATAAGCACGAAGATGCTCTTCTAAACAGCGATTGAGAATCTCCGCTTGGCCATTTGATTGTGGGTGATAAAAAGAGCTAACATGCAACGTGGTATAACTTATAAAATGAAGAGTTGTCGTCAAAAATTACTTAAAAATATGCTATCTCGATCGAATACTATGGTTTTGGTAAATCCACATAAGCGAACAAGGGTTTAAAATTGCGTAAATAAGCCTCGAGGCGTTTTTCGTCCGTGAGGCGAGGCGTAAGCCTCGAGGCGGTGTGAGGCGTAAGCCTCACGGACAAAGAATTGCGTAAATGAGAATTTAACTATTTTAGCAGGTAAATAACAGTTAGAGACTATCATATAATAAAAACATCTAAATGACAATTGAAATTAGTGGAAGACAATAAAATAGATGCATAGCATAATTCAAAATACAGAACTACAAAATATAAGTCTATCAAAACTCCCAAAATACAAATAAGAAAGAACATCTAATCTCATCATTCTTCAATGTTATTCACTAAATTGGTTATCAAGGAAATCTTCTTCTCCAATTGTATCTACGAATGCCAAATCTTCATCATCTTCAATGTTATCCATTTTTTTCTTCCCTGTTAAATAAGAATGATTAATGTAATGTTAATTGCATATATATATATATATATATATATATATATAATGTAATTGCACAAAATAAATTGTGACATACCTTTACTTGATTGTTGTGCTGCAGAACTAGTAGATGTGTGTGGTGTCCCCACTTGACCTGCTTCGCCCCTTAAGACATCCACACTTAGATCCTCTAGCTGCAGGTCTGATAATGGCAAATCTGCCTCATCATCTATGAACCACTCATCATCAGAAGCCACATCTTCACACACCAAAGGGTCCTCATCATCTTTCAACCCCTTGTTCCTCATCCTTCTATCTCTCAACCTCTTGTTGTGCATAATGTACACAAGGGAGTTCATTCTGAGTGTTGAAAGTCGATTTCTTCTCTTAGTTTGCACTTGACTATACGTGCTCCAATTTCGCTCACACCCAGAGGAAGAACAAGGGAGGCCCAAAACTCTAACAGCAAAACTCTGTAACTCAGGGGTGGAATCACCAAATTGGATCCACCATTCAACTATTTTCAAGAAGAAAAAAGACAATCAGGAGATAGTAAAGTGTTAAGATTATACAGATAATTTGCAAAAAATAACTATACTTGGTGAGTGTTTCGCAATGGTAGATTTGGCTGCTTGCAAACCAAAGAATCCCTCCCTATTCCGAAATAAAACAAGCTGTAAATCTGCAATCTCCCTGACATTCAGGTCTGGTATTAATCGCTCCATGCAATGATACAAGCCTAGCTTCACCTCTGGATTTGTGGATTTTCTCTCTGAATACTGAAATTGAGGATTGAGATAATACGCCGCTGCAAGGATTGAGATAATATGCCGCTGCATATAGATGACGGTGTAACTGGACCTCCCACCGAGCATCAATGATATCCCAAATCTCTCTATAACTTGCCTCCTCTCCTCCCAAGTTATGTGCAATTAACTCCTTCGCTTCATCCATTGCATTATATATAAAACCCATTGCTGGTTTCTTCTCGACATCCACTAAACGTAATACCTGTACCAAAGGTCTTGTGCTCAATATGGCATAGGTCACAGTTGCCCAAAATTTATTATTTAGAATTATCCTTCTTATTTCCTTCCCCTCAGTTTTATTGTCCAGGTCCGTTTAATCTCATCTATACTCTGCTCTGTGTTTTGCAACTCCTCCTTCAAAATCCATGGTCTCAACTCATACATGGAAGGTGCCTTCAACCCTCTCCCATACAACCCAACAGATCGCAACATATTGAAGTAGGCCGGTGATGTTGCAACATTAAAAGGTATGGCATTTTCAAAAAAAAATCTGCCAATATCCATGCATACCTGACGTCGACCCTCTCTGGTACCAGCTGCAGGCATCATCTGTGCTTCTCCTCTATCCTCTCCTGGATTTATCATGTATTGATCCATAGGACCCCGCACACCTCTATTATGTATAGTGGAGGAAGATCCCTTTCCACTCTCGCTTCCGAAATAAGAACCTTGTTCGACCCTTTCATCAAATTGCTCCTGTTGTAGATGTTTGACCGTGGTACTCTTCTTCATGTAAGCAATAATTTCCTCCTTCACCTTATCTGGTACATTCACACAAGGTACTACATTCTTATGTGAACCAGATAAGTGTTCCTTCATGCGAGTAACTCCTCCCTTCACCACCTTGTCACAAAAATTACATTTTAAATACACATATGTTTTCTCGCCGCCTCCTACATCAACTTGCACACTATATTTCTAAGAAGGATCACGCCGCAATGACGTATTTGTCTTTTTCTTTCCTCTAACCATGTTTCCTAATGCAAAAAAGGGAAAACAAACCAAAAAATTTCAAAATATTAAAAACCCTATATTTCCTATAACTTGAAAAATCTTCCCTTATACTCAAAAAAAAACCTAAAATGCGTAGAGGAGTTGTCATAGAGGGCGGCCAGACACTATGCTCACCAGCGTGAGGCGGCGCCGGCGGGAGAGGCGGCGGAATGGGCGGCCGAGAGGGATCCGAGCGAGAGCTTGCGGGTTCTGGCGGAAACGGAGGGCCTGGGTCGGGATGGGGGAGAGCTTTGTAAGGGGTTTTTTTTTATTACTCACTTAAGTGAGTGGGACCGGTTTAATGAGGCTTACGCCTCACTAAGAATTGCGCAATTGCGCCTCTGAGCCCGTGAGGCGTTAGCCTCACCAATTCCCCCAATTGCTTAAGCAATGAGGCGCCCAGGAGCAGAATTGCGCAGAGGCGCGCCTCTTATTGCATAATTTTAAACAGTGATTCCACTCAACAACAACAACAACAACAACTTGTTCTTCTTCCTCTCAACTCGTTAGCCTTCAACCGCAGTCCTTCTCTGCAGAAATCAACTGCAAGAACCTGTCGACACATGCACCTCTTCTGTAGACTTGAGAACTGCCGCCAGCAACTACGTCAAGTCCAAAAAACTGTCGTTCTTCTTCCACCATTTGCAGCCGCCATTTTCATACACACATTCCACCACCAATACTTCCAAGAACATCTGTTATGTTCATACCAATTTCTCTTTTTAAGAACTCCAAGCCTAAGCAGCATTTCCACCTATGCAGCCACTGTTTTTATACACAACATCTACCTTTTTTTTTAACACAAATATATTAAAATGAAAGGAAGGATATACGGAGAGAAACAAGCTTGTGGGGAAAAAAACTTCCACTTTCCAAAGGCAAAAGGGGAAGGGTTACAACTTGATAAGCACCCCAAACCAAGCCGCAGACAGAAACAAAAGGAAAGAAACCCCTCAATTGAGAAGGAGGACCCTTTCATTGGTTTGTAATGCGCAACAAAGCCCAATATAAACCAATGAAATAAGAACACTCATTAAGCACTTGAGGGGACCAAGTCCCCGCCTGTGAAATCTGTTGAAGTCTTCTTCCTCTTCCTAGGAGAGATGGCCAAAGCACTTAAAGGCCCAGGGCGGAGGAGCTCTCTGTCCAATCGAGACTTGGATACTCTTGGTTGTTGCTTGTGAAAGTTTACAATCCTATCAGAAGTTTCTTCCAATTGCTTTAACTTCTCGGCCGAGAATTGGATCGGGGGTTCGGCTTGTGGACGAGTGCCTTGTTCTTTTGGAGCCCTCGTTTTGCCTTTCCTTCTCCTGGTAACAAGGTTCCAAGCTCTAAGGGAGGATTCTTCCTTGTCCTCACTAAGAAAGGACTCTTCAACCGCTGTATGCTTCAGCTGAAGAGGAGTGAGTGCTTGGTGGACTTTCTCGGGTGTGGCTTGCCCCTTGGTTGGCGGCGACGACTACAATGGGGGAGCTTTAGGACCTTGGGTAGGCAAGCTCCATTGGCATGACCAATGAAACCACAATCGAAGCAAAAGTTTGTGAGTCCTTCATATTCGACTCTTTGAAAAAATCGTCCATGGAGCCCATTAATCCATATCCCAACTTGAAGCTTTTCAGAGAGATCAATCCTCACACAAATTCTTGCATAGGATGATCTTCCCAATGTACTCGTGTGTGAATCCATTCACAGAGGTTCCCCAAGCATATTGGCTAGTCAAGTGATGTTCTTTGTATCCCAGTACTTAAGTGGGAGCTGTGGAAGCCGAATCCAAATGGGGGAGTGAAGCCCATGAAGAGAGTTTGGAGAGGAGGTAGGAGACCACTTGTCCATTACGATGATGTTCCCTGCTATTATCCACGGTCCACTCATGAGCACCACATCCCTTGCCTCTATGCTTTAGAAAATACAAATACAAGAGTTTGGAGCTGTAGTAATGCTATTGAATTCCCCAAAGTGATGCCACCTACGTTTGAGCTCACCAAGAAGGTATGCCATGAGCTTAGCCACTAAGGCTCTATCCAATTTATCAATGTTCTCGTGTACAGCTGCCACTTTCGGTTCCATGGACATGCCATCTTTGGCTAAGTAGATTTCACTTGGCATTTTATCCAACTTGACCAATTGAATCTTATTCCAAGCGAAGGGGCGGGATTGCAATCCACTAGGCTGCAATGGAGGT
Source organism: Dendrobium chrysotoxum (assembly GCA_019925795.1). Classification (NCBI taxonomy): domain Eukaryota; kingdom Viridiplantae; phylum Streptophyta; class Magnoliopsida; order Asparagales; family Orchidaceae; genus Dendrobium; species Dendrobium chrysotoxum. Next base: position 34,373,206 of record CM034299.1, on the reverse strand, counting down.
ACTTGCGTGGGCTGGCAAATAAGGCTAGCTGAATCAGGGCACTCAGTGACATTCACACAAACACTTGGAGGGCGCACTCCTGTAGCAAACTGCTGAGTGGGTGAAGAATCCACAGGCTTTCTACACCTGTAGATGGGAGACTCCTCCGCCAACAAAGCATTGCATTGCCCACAACTAACAGTAGAAAAAACCTTCAAAGAGGTGGCCAACTCCCCACACGGGAGGGCAGGGGACGGACGACCAACCTGAGCGGGATCGCAGCTGGGCGTCTCAGCTTGCAGGGCGAAACAATCGGGAAGTGAGTTGGGTTGCCTAGCCGACCCCATGGAATCGTTCTATCCATCCTCATCTGAACTATTACCCGATACCTGCATAGTGTCGGAGTGGTTAGTATTCTCGGGCGGCCGGGTTTGATCATCCTCCATTTCAGAATCTGGATTTGGACTCGCCAGCCGACTCTTCCATCTCGTCTTCAGAGTTGTCGGATTCGCCACCCGGGCTACATTCGCTTGAAGATTTCCGAGCAATCGACTGGTTGGGCTGGTTGATCTAAATAAGAATGATTAATGTAATTTAACAGGGAAGAGAAAAATGGGTAACATTGAATATGATGAAAATTTGGCATTCGTAGATATAATTGGAGAAGAAGATTCCCTTGATAACTAATTTAGTGAATAACATTGAAGAATGATGAGATTAGATGTTCTTTCTTATTTGTATTTTGGGAGTTTTGATAGACTTATATTTTGTAGTTCTGTATTTTGAATTATGTTATGAGATGCATCTATTTTATTGTCTTTCACTAATTTCAATTGTCATTTAGATGTTTTTATTGTATGATAGTCTCTAACTGTTATTTACCTGCTAAAATAATTAAATTCTCATTTACGCAATTCTTTGTCCGTGAGGCTTACGCCTCGCCTCACGGACAAAAAATGCCTCGAGGCTTATTTACGCAATTTTAAACCTTGAGTGGAATAAGAACAGGAATTTTTTTGGACTGGATGTAGCTGCTAGCAACAGATCTTGAAGTTGTCCTGTAACCTACGATTGAATCTTGCAGAGGAGGGAGTCCTAGGCAAAGGCTTCCTCAGCAACGGGAGTGTGCAGTTGGAATCCTGCGATCAAGGAAGACCTGTTGCGGCTGAATGAGACCAGCAAAGACAGGTTCTCGCAGCTGAAATATGTCAAAGATAGCTGCGATGAGGGCTGCTTGTGGATGACTGTGGTGGAGATTGTTGAACAGCAGGAAGAGGAGGTGGGGATATGAGTTTAGTGCAACGAGAGTGATGTGGGGGATCGTCGAAAGAATCGGATTTGCAAGAAGGAAAAATCCCAATCCAGGGAAACCAACACAAACACAAGCTTTCTAAGCTTCAAAGAGAGTAATATATCATTAATGTGCCTTCTTCTACAATGCATACATATATATAAACTAGCTATAGAATCTTCTAGAAAAACTTATAACAAACTAGATAAGATATTCCTAAGGTAAGTTATAATTATGATGTTCCACATCATAAGATGTTCCACATTAGAGAGCCATTTGTTAAGCTTTTTAAAGGATCAAGAAGATTAGGCAACTTTAGAGTATGTGTGAACTCCCAAAGAAAGAGATGAGAAATGAGAAGAAAGGGAAAATGAAAATTTCTATGCCATAATCCTTTTGTTTAGAAGTAGAGAAGTATTTATAATATTTAGGTAGACCAACAAGTTACTACATACCCGATTTACCTAAAACAAATAAAAGAAAATAGAAGACAAGTGCTTTATTACACATGTAAACACATTATTTATGTTGTCAAAACAATGTTGTTGTGATGAGGTATATGTTTATTCCTTCTTCTATGGTAGACTTTCATAACTGTTGGTTGTACCGTCTTATTTGTAGCCCATTATGTATTTGGATTGTACAATTTTCGAATCCAAAATAATATGTTGTTGTTCAACACTTAGAAGATATTGTGATATTGATTATGATTAACTAAAGAAAAATAGATTTAGATGACTCAAAAAAACAAACAAAGGGCAAAAGATACATCAATAAATCAGCAGATGGAATTAAAATTAATAAAAAGAATTAGACCAAAGGAAACATTTCTATAAGTTATGAAAAAAAGAGATTCCACAAAATAAATTAACATCTTAGGTAACAATAAAAAAGAAAGAAGACAAAAGGATTTATAAAACTAACTTAAATTGTTACAACAAACCTAAAATCTACTATTATTAATTGATTATTATTTTTGTTTTTGAAGAATACAATCAAAGATTTGTAGAGTATCTAATACTATATTAGTAGTTGCTATTGTTAGTTCTTATATACTGTGCTATATGAATGAGCCTGTTATAATTGTTATGCCATATATATAGCATTTGTTTTGATTACATCATTAGTTATTGAAGCAAATTTATTGAATTGTCTCACTAAAAGTTCATAAATTATATTTTCTTTAAATGTATCCACATATTAAAAAACGGCCTGCCTTCTACTTAAAGCATTTTAGGCCTTAAAGACTCGATTGACACTTCTCACCCTAATAAGTTTACAGGTAATAAAAACGACTTAGACTACTTGTGGAAGATACAAATGCAAAAAGAACAATTTCATAGCAAATCAAAAACAAAAAGTTAAATGATTTTTAGCAATTCAATCTCTGCATGACCAATTCAAATATAAAATAAGTGAAGTGATTTGGTAGTTCTAAATACTAGTATCAAGAAAACTATATAGCAATCTACTGCGCTTTATTTTAAGTCCAACCATTTAGTGCACTTTACCTTGAGTCTAACAATCTACCGCACTCAACCTTGAAATTACTCATAAAACATGTATCACTTGCACGCATAGGTCTTGGTGTGATAGTCGCCAAACCAATGAAGTGGAGTTAAGCGTCATTATTTAGCATTAATCCATATCTATGCCTAATGAAATATTACTTCGTCTGCTGACCACCTATACTATAAAGCATTTATCTGTAGCAAAAACAAATTTAAACAAAAAACAACACAATTATTTGCAATTCAAAAACTCTTTTGGGTAGATACCATATGAGTTAAGTAACAGAGTGTTGCATAAGAAAGACAACCAAAATGCATTAATAAATAAATACAAAGGGCACAGAAAGAACTTACCAAGTGAAATTTTTTAGGGTTATCGCACTGTACTCAATATACAGCGCGCGCAAGAATTTAGAACAATTTTAATATCTAAAGCAAAGCTGATTGATGGAAAGCTGCGTAAAATACCTATATTTGACGGACAATATCATAAGCATATCCTCCTTACAAAGTTCTTGTCAACCAAAGCTTAGTCACCTGAAAATGGAAAATAAATCTTACAAAAAATGACAATAAATATTCCATGCATGTGGAGAAATTGAAAATTTTACACAGTTTCCAAAATTTCCAGTAGACGTCAGCAGGAGATATTTATTGATTGATAAGAATTGAGCATATGAAAACTTTACACAATTTCATATCAAATAAAGCCATGCATGTACAAATATTTTCAAAATGAAGTTCAACGGGAACAAATAAACCATCACACCCATGACATCACCTATCTTTTAAGCATAGGCATTTTGTATAGGAAATCGCCATCCAACTGTCAAGTTACTAGAAACTCGACAATGACCTATTGTAACAATCAATGGTCTCTCTCGTGTCGAGAGATAATAGACTTCCACTACAATTAAAGAAATTCTTGTATAGCTTGAGTTTCCAACTTGATGTGTAAAAAGCTAACACTAGGTTTTTTATCTCAATGATAGCAACATTTTAATAGTGTTATACAAATATCTTAGAAGAAAAATCCAACATACAACCTCTGTGGAAACTAGCAATTTATAGACACAGCAGAAGGCGGGAGACAATAATTTCCAAGAGGTTTTTTGAGTAAATAATTGTAATCTAAAAGTAACACCTTAGAAGTACAATGACAAATAACTGTCTATGACTATAGGAATCAATTTTTAATACGTAGCATTCAACCAAAATGCAATATTCTCCCATTACGAATAGCAAACAAATCCATACCGGATTCACTCTAACCACCTACAGCAGAAGTATGCCCTAATTCTCATGCTTAAAGTAAGAAAATGAACTGATACCAAACATCATTAATGGATTAATTTAACCAACAGATATAGAATGTGCTGCATGGCAAATAACTGCGCTTCAAGCATCTTGGAAGTATAAGATTATGAGCTATAATCAACAAACTATTGGATTTCTAAGCACGAACTAACTTCCGATATTCTAAATTGTGGATGTGCATCCGTCTCTCAGTGGGAAAAAATCACAATATGTTACGCATACTCCAATCATAGTCAAACTAAGAAATTGTGCTTACAGTATCCACCATCCAAGACGTAAAATGAGCTGTGAGCTGTAAATAGACTAAAAACATAGCCCTTACATATCAAAGAATCAGAATCAGCTCAGACAAAGTATATACAAAGGAACCTACATAATTTATAGCTCAACTAATGAGAAAAATTCCTAAAAACAAGTTCTGCAGTGATAGCATTGAATGGGTAGCGTCTATGATGCACCAACACTTCTCCTCAAAGAGATATGCAGTGTCCGATACATCGGACAAGACATGCGTCCAACACTCCGACATGTGTCGGACACGCCGAAGATGTGTCCGATTAAAAAATAATTTAAAAGAATCGTACACGCGTATCCGACATGTATGTCTTAAATGTTTTATAATTTTTTAAAAAATATACTATCTTATACTTCAAATTTTTATTTCTTAAGAAAAAACTATATTTCTTATTTTCTCTCTACAACCTCAAATCAATTGCCCTTACTCAATAGCTCATTTCCCGAAAATTCACATTTTCATTTATCTTTAGCGGTTTGCAACTAACGTTTCACAATAACGCACGATGTCATCTCTTTGACGTTGTCAAGACAACCATCTTAACAATGAAATATGATGTCTTGATATTAACGCTCGATGCTACCAATTTCTACACCCACAACCCCATCTTTGTCCAACATCATCTCAACATCAATGACCGACATCGTCTCGACATTGAGGGTCGACGCTCTCTCAACATCAAAGCTCGATACCCATTGCAGAACATCGATGCCCCAACTCTCGACAAAATTGTAATCTCCCCTCTCGATGCCCGACATGACATCCACCCCCAACTCTCGACATCCTAATATTAATCACTTTAAGCACAGATCCTTGCCCACAAAAAAAACGTTGATTTCCGACAGTTGTATCCGTCGGAAAATGTGTAAAATCCGCCGAAAAAAATAGTTTTCCGATAGATTTCAGACGGAAATAATTTCAACGGTAAAACGTGCATCGAAAATATGCCTACAGTGGAACATTCCCATCAGAATCATTTCTGACGGGCTTCCGGCGAAACTGTGAACCAAAAACAACGTACTTCAAATCAAATTACCGATAGATTCTTTCAATGGGGATTATTTCTCAATTATTCTTAATATTCTGCTTATTCAATTTTATACATTATCTTTAAGATATAAAATTATAATACCGTTTCCAACCTCTCCTATATTTTCAATTATTATGTATCCCATGTCCGTGTCATATCTGTGTCGCCATGTCCATATTTGTGCATCACAAGGTAACATCACTCCCTTATCAACATTGAGTTATTTTCAAGATATTATTGCTCTTGGTCTAAAGTTTTCTCCCAACCTTCACTTAAATCATAACCAGAAAATGTCTATTCTCCAAGCTCAAGCAAACAATATACCATACGAGTATGCAGGATAAAATCATCATGCTGCAGAATCTCAATACAAAGGTGAAACTTCATGGCCTTTGCCAATACAACCATACCACATCCAGCAATATGCTGTCATAGGCCAAAAACTTTCAGATCTGTTAACAACATATCCTAATAATTTTTGCCGCTCAGAACTAGTTCCCCATCAATAAAAGAAACAACAAATCCAGTCAAAACATGAAGCAGTTCTACAAAAATTCAAAACAAATCAGAAGTATGTCCTCGGTCAAAAGACTTGAATGTGTTGAATGGGAATATCTACTGCTCTGCTAAACACCATGGTGCCAAACCGCTCAGTAGTGAAACTTTAAAGCCTGAAATAGAATTGTTTGGATAACCAAGTCGAGTCATGACAACTTGAACTGCTATTTCTACAACATATTGAGGCAAAACCCAGCATTCAAATTCCATCAGATACAAAGCTAGTCCCTCATAATCACTATAGAAGGTACTATTATCACACAACTACTGAAAATGCCTGCAGACTAAGTGCTATAGAATCAAGCATAATATAAAAGTCTCTAAGCCATTTTCACATGTAAAATCTAAAACTGATGAAGCCAAACACCTCTACTGAGCCCTCCTATGTGAAAATGCATAAAGGATCATAAATTGAACCACACCTTAGTTTCTCTAGGTCACGTCCTCAAAAATCTGACAACTCAGCACATCTAATCCAAAGACACCAAAAATTAGCTCACAATATAAACAGATAAAACTACAAATATCAACTATTATAAGGGATAACTTGTTGATGCTTTCACCATCTTTGATTAGGCAATCCAAGAACAAATCAGGGGAGAAAAGCAAACCTAAAGTCCATTTTGAAAAAAAAATAAAGGCACATAGCATCCCTACGGAAAGCCATAACAATTCATGAAACTTACATCAGAAGTACAATAAAAAGGGGAAACCCTGATAAGATCAAAACCCATGTATCTTCACTTAGAGGAGCCATATCATAGAACAACAATAACATTAAAGTCAGGGAGTTCAACAACTACTGGTCAAAACAGTTTCTGCATCTAAGGATGATAAATGGGAATTCAAAATAAAGAGGCAGACTATCACCAATGAAACTTCACAGTGCATGCAGACGCTTGGAAGTTGGAAGTACGAGGTAGCTAAATTAACTATATCCATATTAGCAAAAGAATACTTGCCTCTAAGCTTCAAGTCATAACATAGCTCAGTTCAGCTCCCTTGATCTGCATCACTTCAGGTATACCCAAATGATCTCTTGCCAGGATAGAGTACTTTATCTCCAAAAAGGTAAAGAGTATGCTTGCTAAATTTTAAACTCAGAATTCAAATTACATGTCAAACATTGGGACAAAAAAAACGTTAAAAGGATAAAGAGCTTTAGAAATGCAAGTAAGTCTTATGTAGCTCTGACTGATTAAAAGAACTTTCCCTGCTCATATGCTTGGATCCAATGTAAGGTTCACGTTTAACTTAGAACCCACAGCTATCATCTTAAACCTAAATAGTGAGAAACTAAGGATCAAGAAACTAAGCTCTGTAGATCAGCTGCATGGTCTCATGTTGTCGCTTTCTGGAACATGATATACTTTTCAACCACTGACCAATCAACCTCCCCATGTGAAGGACGACAAGCAACTTGGAACATGTTATACTTATCAACGTCTGACCAAATTGAAAGAGCACTAAATACTCGATAGAGTAACTGCTTATGAATGATATCAGTTCGCATGCCCTTATTTATGTGTAATCTTTCTGCTGAATATGCCTCACTGAAGAAGTTACTGCCAAACTTGAATACATGGAGGCACCACAAATGCTTCATATGTTTCTTGTATATGCTTCAAGTAATAACGCAGAAAAAGCAAAATCATAGGAATAAAGCCTGAATTACAATCTCATAAGGAAAAAATAACCATTCGCTAAATTTCAGAATCATAAATAATTTGTCTGATAACTGGCAGGTGTTGGAAAATTTCCAGTATAGCCAGCAAAATGTGAGTTCCAGTCAACCAAATGCTTCTCACAGAGGTTAGCTGATTTCAGTGAAATCTAAACTTGATCCATTGATGATAGGTCTGCAGCAATTGCACCATAATTCCAATAACATACTAACCCAACTAAAAGGGGTTAACCAATTTTAATACTTAGCAGGAAAAAAATCCATCCCATTCAATTTGAGCAATTTTTTAAGGCAGGAGATCCATGCCACTCAATGCAATCAACCTCCCCATGTAAAGGATAGCTATAGAGATTTGCCACAAACCTCAACGACAGTTCCCAAAGAAGCCTTCACAATAGAACAAAATGATATAATCTCTATATCTTGACATTCCAAAGAACAAACCATATAAATATAATTGAATATTCAACACATTCACTCCAAGCTTCCATGATCATAAATTACTATTTAAATAAAGCACGAATTATCATAACCTAATCTCAACTATGTGAGATAAGCAATAATTATTCCACGTTTTTTCCATCCTTTCATATTCAGTGCTATATGAAGTGCTAAATCTAGTTTATGCAAACCTTTTGTCACAACTTTTACAAGGTAATCTGATCTAGCCATTTTCCTTCTTGATCAGTCCACATATATTTCATCTACCCACCTTCTCGCTGCATCTTAATTATGCCCCTACCTTCTTCATGCCCAAACAACTCAATCTATTATGTACTACCATGTCTCTTCAAAAGGTGCTACTACAACACAATAGTCAAATAATACCAGTATTTTTCAGTATCCTCCATAAATCCATAGTTACTGGATATGACATGACATCGACTATTAAATAGCAAACACACCATTCAACAGACCTTGAAATTTCACTCCTAATTTAAGAGCAGCATGCCATGCTAAGGAACTTAGTACCTGCATTCCTTGAATAGCATCTCATCACTATAATATTCAGAATCCATCTTGCTAGTCATGCAAGAAATAATGGAAACATGTATATGATCAAAGAGCAGCACCCTCAGAGAAGAAAGATTTCTCCTCAAAGAAATCTTTTCTTTCAAAAACTCAAAATAATGGATCATGTAACTTTGGCTCGGTTACCTGGATTGGGGATTTGTAAACCCATGTGGTCTTACCTAAAAAGGCGCAGAATTCATAGCAAACTAATCAACACCTTTGACAGATGTACATTTACATCAAAAGCATTCACCTAACGTACAAACTTAAGCCATAAGTGAGCAAACAGATGCATCATAAAGGAAAAAAAAACATCAAAGATGCAGATGTAATTACTCAGCCTAAGGTCTCATATGGGTAATAGATAGCAAGACATAAAATAGCATAAAACATGTAAGCATATCTAGACCACAAACAGTATACTATGTTGGTTTTATAATGACAACACTCAAGTCTCAACAGAGAATGATGGTGGGGTGTGCACCAACCAATCAAACTAAACGTCTAGCCCATTTTGATGGGAAATGGCAAAATGAAGTGCTAGCTTTTCCATTCAAATGACAAACTAAAGCAGCATCTCAATGACGTCCAAAGCGAGACTTGTCATATGCTCCCCATGCACCAGAACCACCACCATAGAGAGGAGCTTTATCAGCACCACCCTGAGAACAAAAGAGAAATAATTGTAAACTCATCAGCAGCTAGGAACAACCTATTAAATAAGCATAGCATAAGGAATTGCTATACCAGATTAACACCATATCCCTCCCCATATGGAGGAGCAAACGGTGCTTCAGGACTGCCATGTTTCATCCCGTATGCTCCACCTTCAACAACAAATCAATGTAAAGTTATAAAGGTCAAACCACTTAAATCAATTTGTATTTTTATTAGTTTTTCAAAGCCCATCAGTATCAATAAGAGCAAGATCACAAGAAAAAAAAAAAAAAGCACATTGAGAAATAGAATGGAGCATTGGAAAAATCAATAAAATGAGAGTGTCTAGGATGAAAATTTTGCAGAGATCAAGCAATCTCCAATCAAATGTTATCATCAGAAGACATAAAAACACTAATAATAACAGAAGCAACATTAAAACTGTTTGAAAATAAGTTTATCTTCACGTGGCATAAAACTGGTAAGAAAGAATGAAAGGAGGTCAATAAATATAAATAAAATTATAAAAAGAATGTCAACTGAGAATACCCAGCCGGATGTATGCCCTTATAAAATTAAATTGAGATACCTACAAACAAAACATCCATGAAGAGTAATTTACCTACACCCCATTGCCTTCCATCACTATTGGCAAGATCAGCACGTAACTTTTCAACTTCACGGGCCATTGAAACCAAGTTTTTCTCCATTGCCTGCCTTTGATCCAGCAGTTCAGCGTTTCCTTTTTTCTCATAATCAATTGCAGCCCTTCAAAGTAATAAAGGCATTGATAATAAATTACCATACAACTTAAACATTAAAATGATCAAAAGCATGCGTAGACAAAATATATGATGTTAAATAACATGTATGGAGTGCAAAAAAAGCACATGTGAGGTTCAACCTTGCTCGCATAAGCTCCTGCCGTAAACTGTCAATTTCAGACCTTAAAGCAGGTATTTGCTGATGCTCAGCTTGTGCCATTTTCAAATCTTGAGTCAGTACCTTGACCTGCTCGTTAAGGTCCTGTCTCATGGCATTAAGCTTTTGGACTTCTGCCCGAAGCAGTATTACTTCATTCCTCAGTGGCTCGGTAGCCCTCAGTTCAGCTTCCAACTTCAAACCTTTCTCTACTAACTTTGAAGAATGTGCATCCTTTTCAGCACGTATATCAGCAATAATCATATTCATGCGATGAATCTCCTCCTTAGCAGCAACCAGTTCCTGCTGAAAGGCCATTCTATCCTCAACAAGCCTGCGATTATCACCTACCAGCCTCCGAATCTCATGATGTTGAGCTTCGAGCTCTTCTTCAAAGACTGCGGGATGGGGAGGACGAGGAACATGACTGCGAGCATATGGTCCGTCAGGAATGCCCGGATACCCACGGCGACCATCATCAAAAGGTTGACGAGGTATGCGACCTCTCCCAGCCATCACAGACTATACTGAAAAATAATGTCTCCCACAACATGTTAAGTTTTAACACAACAAACAAATCCTTAAAATATTTTAAAAATCAGGCAGGTGAGATATACATAGATTGATTCATACTATACTTTCTTTGGCAAGTTATTCTAAAAGAAATATTCAAAAAAAAATGCACAATGATATAGGATGGATGTTAAAACAATCACGACTAGAACTTGCGGACAATCAATGTTAAGCTAACTAGCGAAACCGGGCTATGTTAAGAAACGGAGCTTGAACAAGAATGGAATGCTTGCTACCGTAATTGATAAACATGTTGCCATCAGTTCAAAACAACTATGATCATCCATAACGCATATGAACCATCTAAAGATACGACGGAAGCTCATAACCACGAAACTAAGACTACAATATACTTTTCGCTAGGGTTTCCTATCCAACTCCATCCAGATCATCCAAACCAAACAAACTAAGCCCTAAAAAAGCTTCAACAATGAAAGGTGAGAAGACGCAACGTCTCTAACAAGATTAACAATAATAGAAATCTACGATAGGAAACAAAAAAACAAATAAATGAAGGAAAGATCTGCGCTGAAATGATCAAAGGAACTTCAGACGAACCTGAGAGAACGAAGCGAAAATCTGCGATGAGGCGGGAAGGAACCCTAATTCGCAGAATTTCCTCGTCTTTTTACGGCTGATGATATATAAAGCAGTTGGTCGGTTTTTTTAAACCGGTGAGAAATACCGCTCCTTTGATGCGGATTTGGCGTAGAGGATTACAAATACATATCTACACTCACATTCTTATCGTTTCTTATATTTACCGTATCTTTATCTTATCGTTTCAAAATAATAATAATAATTAAAAACAAAATTGGTATAATTTAAAATGAGAAAAACAAAAAAAGTTAACAATTCTATATCATTTAGGGGCTGTTTGGTATCGGATTTATCGTCGGATTTAAGTCGGATTTACGCTAAATTCAGCCAAACGGTTTTACAGCGTTCGCTAAAGCCCGGGATTCAATAAATCCCGGATTTACGGATTTACGGCTTAAATCCCGGATTTACTAAATCCCTCGGTTCGGTGGATGTAACGGGATTTAAAGTGGCGGAAGAAAAGAAGCGCGCGAAAGGGAGAACCTTCACAGCCAACAAGCTCCCGTTGTTGCTTCCGATCAAAATGTCATAACTTCCGACCCAACAGGAAGGGAAAGGCGTCGAAGGAGCGAAGTCGAACAGCCACGAAGGAGCCAAAGTAGCGACGCGCGCAATCTCTACACCTCCTGCCAAGCGACGAAGCCGAACAACGACGAAAAGAAAAGATGAAAGGCAAACCCTAGACGCCTCAAAGTTATTATTGATTAACTTAATTAATATAATTTAAATAATTAATAATTAAGTTAATTAATTAAATAATTAATCGTATAATTAGTGCATAAATTAATTATCTAATTTAACTTAATTGACTAATTAATGATATAATTAGTAATTAAATATTAATATAATTAGCTTATTTAATACTTCATCTATCATTTTGATCAATGTTAGTTTGTAATTTGATTTTTATTGAATTTTCGGTCATTTTATATGAATTAAAATTGGTTTTATTATATTTTATGTAATGATTTTGATTTCATAAATATCTCTTTTAAATTTAAATTCCTAACCGTCATAAATCCTGATATATGTTGCCAAACAGTTTCTCAGGATTTAACATTTGACATACCAAACAGTTTTCAGGATTTAACACATTTCAGATTTACTAAATCCGGATTTACAGGATTTATTAAATCCCACTAATGTTAAATCCCACTCGTTGCCAAACAGCCCCTTAGGGTTTTATTGGGACGGCTGTAGCATTTTTTAAGGATGATTGTAAAATTATTATTAGAAAATTAACTTTTTCAAGCTGCGGTAAAAAAAATCCTGGTAAAACAAATTTCTTGAAAGTTATGAGAAAGTAGAAGCAAAGTATAAATTATGATTGTAATCTGAAAAACAAAATAATAAGAATATTTTGTATCATATAATTTATATTTGTAACGTCAGTCTATAAGGAGCACAATTCGGTATAAAGACCAAATCATAATTATAAATAAATAAATAAATAATTTCATAACAATTTAATATGTGGTGTAGATAATGACAGTATAAAGATAGGAAGTATTTTTCTTGGAATGTTGATTTTTAATGATAAATAACACACAAAAAAGAGTAATGTTGTTAAAAATAAAAATATAAGTATGTAAAATATTTGATAGGAGTTAAAATAAAATAAAGATCATAACGTTAGTTTGTATTGGTAAATCGATAGCATCAAAACATAAAAAATTTGATGGCATCCCTGTAAGTAGCATGCATTGGGCATAATCTATTATGATCATGTTTAATGAGATTAAGGCTTCGTTTGGGACGGCTTTATCCTGATCTCTTAAAACTTGTGTGGAAAATGCCAACGGATTCAAGTGGTAAGTTCGGCGGCCAACTCCATTGCCAAGGACTCTAGGAGCCACCCAAACTTGTGCCTTTAGGACTTTATTGAGATTGGCCCAACAAATATATTAGGCTCATAAGGAAAAGTGGGAAGTACAATGCATTCAACTTGTGTGTTTTACTCTTCCAAAAGCTAAACTTTCAATATAGATATGTCGAAATCATCGAATCAATAAATATTCAATAACAACATCATACCCAATTTTGTTTTGCTCTGTTTGATAGCTATTGGTTCAAATCACCTCTTTGAATTTCTATGAGCTGTATGTCCTCTATGATTGATTGAAGGGCTACAATTACATTGAATGTTACTGAGTGTAAATGAGAATAAAGTAGGAAGAGTTTCAAAGTAAAATTAGTTTAATAGATAATAAGGTATGTGATTTAAAGTAATTACAGTTAAATAAAATACTAAGATTTAATATGTCCAAAAAAAATAGCCTAACGGTAGTCAAGCATTAGTAGTATAATGGCAACAGTCGAGTTATTATCAAATTATGGTGGTTCGATTAGGGGTGTAAGTGAGCCGCTTAGGCTTGTGAGACAACTCAAATTCAACTCACTGACGACTCATAAGTTGAGTTTTATCAAGCCATGAGCTAGATTTCAAAATCAAGTTCATGTATCATACGAGCTCAAGCTCGAACTTATGATAGCTTAACACTATCCAACTAGATTTAGAAATCTATATTTGATTTTTATTAGTAGTCCTGCTCATTGTCAATTTAAAACTCTGTGACTGATTTTTAGTACTTTATGAGTAGTGTTTTGATAAATTCAGTCAAAATTTTATAGCGCTCTATCATACCACTTATATATAATCATTTGATCATAAATCGTTTACTCTACATATAAATGTCTTAAAGATTTCACAATCAAATAATCTTGATTTTTTTAAAATTTCATTTCGTCGATCCACTCCATTTGATTATAAGCATGCAACATTTGGAGACCCAAAATTCAAAATAAATTTTAGGTTAGACTTGTTCTTGTAAACCTTTGTGATTGTGCCAAATAGAATTTGGTAGAGCTTTGTAAGCCTTTAATGCATTTTTCATATCAAGTAACGGCATTATTGCTCCTTAATGAATACAATATAAAACATTATTAACCTTCTCCAAAAATCAAGGAGTTAAAATTGTGGTTTGAAGTCCTCAAGAGTAAAATCCGTTTATAAATGAGAATTAGATGGAGATCTAAGTTAATTGAGAGCCAAAGCATACAAAAAAAACTATTGTGCATCTTCATAGTTTATCTTTCATTGATGCACTCTAACTTATATTGATCTCATGTGTATAATATTGATCTATTTACTTCGGACATTTTTATATATTTTGTGTTTGATCGTTTCATTTTTAAAATTTTTGTACTAGAACTCTATTTTAAAAAAAACAATAAAAAAATCGTCCCAAATAAAGCCTAAAAAAGCTGTCCTAAAGGAAGCCTTAGACTATACACTTCACTTAGAGCTATTATTATAATTGAGATAATGACATAATTTTTTTAATAAATAAATGAGAAAATAAGATGCTAGATAAAATTAATGTAGCATAATTATCTAGGAAAAAGAAGGTTGATATATGTGTAAAAAAAGATTTGTGATATTTAGATATAACACTTTATATCACTTGAGAAGTGTAAATAAAAAAAATGAAGATTTTTAAGCAAATTATATGTAAATAGGAAAATCAAACCTAAATTGAATGGCCCACATAGCAATTTCTGTTCCCTGGCCTAGGCCTGATTAAAAGCCGTTAACTGTTTAAGAACTTGGGCTTTGTCAAACTGAGCATTTGAAAGCCCAATCAGGCCTGCTTAAGTAAAAACTTGGTTGGATAAAAAATTATGAATAATGCTATGGTCTCCAAATAGACCTAAGCATAACATTCAAAGGTCCAAGTAATTAAGGCTTCATTTTTTACAGCTTTTTTACTGTTTCTTAAAGCAGTTTTTTATATAAAAATTTTATTTTTTGTACTAAAAAATTATTTTAAAAAGCAGTAAGAAAGTCGTCCCAAACGAAACCTAAATCTAATATTTATTCTATCACACATTAATTATGGGACTATTTTGTTCGACTTTTATTTTCATGCCCTCTTTATTTTTTGGGTGTTTGATTTTATAAATAATGTTAAGTTTAAGTGTAATTAGTAATGTTCTACGAGATAAAATTCTGGTATATTTTAGATTCATTCAACTTAAAGCAAAATTAAAATACATTGTCAACAATCCTGTCATCCTGGTATTCTTTATTGCACCTCGCAACCCTTGATCATGGACTTCATCGTCTTGTTGTAGTCCTTGCTGTCTATCTAGGAGCCAACAGTCACTGCAACAATCTTCATTAGCCCTACAACGCTCATAGTTCTATTCTCACATTGCATAACATATTCACCCTTGCCCTCATCACCTAGAACATCTAAATTCATGCAGTAAACTTTGAGTTAAGGTATGCTTCAGTTTAGTGTTTCTTATTTAGCTTACATTTTACTAGTAAATTAATACAATTTACACACATTAGGTCAAATTTAACTATTTGAATAGTTTAATATGTTATTATGTATGTTTCATCTTTCTTTTTTCCATATGTTAGTTTCCCTATAGCAGTAGTAGAAGAGCTTATTAAGCTATTACCTTATTCAACATCAAGAAGAACCTTATGAACATTAGCAATTTTATAATATTCCACATATTTGTTATAGTTGAATCGTAATTTGTCTGGTATATGACACCATACTTTATTAGTGAATCTGTCTAATCAGCTTAGGAACTAGTGAATGAGGGTGAAGAATATAAAATGCATGAGAATGGATCAACAGAGTCTTTACTGCCTCATTTAAAAGCAAAAGATTTTGAAAAAGTCAAAATCTAAGGCCCCCCCAAAAAAGAAAGGGATCTCCTCACTGTTTTTCATTACACAGTATTTATAGGATTTTGGAGGCTAAAAAAACATAAACTACAAATAGATAGCAATATAACACTAAACGCTAATCTAGGACACTCAACGTCTCCTAATTGGCCCTGAGAAGGTGAAGTCAATAATCCAATGAGCTATCTTCCGCCAGGCGAGCTTAAGAGGGGGCGAGTAGATGTAGGGAAAGTCATGAGAGGCGGCAATCATGTAGCTGGATAGTCATATTGTGATATTGGGAAGTAACATAAGAGGCTCGTTGTGGCCTTGATGAAGTGAGATGAGGTGCACATGTAGGGACGTTGAGTAGCTGATCCTATCACAGATTGTAGCTGAGCGAGTAAAGGGTTTCTAAAGTAGATGCTTTCCCTATAAGTGAGTTTGGCTGGCTCAAATAGTATGATCTTGATTGAGATGAAAGGTGATCTGCTTTTCCGGCGATGAGCCTTTTGGTTGCTCAATCATAGTGTGAGTTCATCGAGCAAGTGATGCCACGTCCTTGAGCTAATTCCTCTAGCAACGGCGGGGGAGTCCTTCAAGGTATCTGCTCCTGAGAGGGAATATCCTTATCAAGACCCGATCCCTACCTGCGAAGATACCTGAGAAGGTGATAAGGGATGTACAGTTACAATGTTCATACAAACTATTGCATGCATCATTAACGTTCGTTTTGTGCTTTATTTTCGGTATATATAGAATTAAAAAGAAAATTTTATGAGCTTCATTTTATTCATAAGATTTAAGAAATCACCTATTGATATTAAAAGATTGCAATTACCCGGTATTTATCAAATACCTTTTTCATCTTCACAAACATATCTCGTCATATCCATCAAAGAGTTGTCATAAACAAAATCTCTTTAATTTCATAGCTCTTACTTAAACCTAATGTAGAAAAATTGCTATTCTAAGCAAGAAAAAATGTCTACTTCTCACTAACTTTTCAGAAAGAAAAAAAGAGTCTTTCAGAACTGACAAATGTTTTCCTTCTGTTGCTAATACCAAAAATCAGATTTTGGAAATCATAAGCGCGTGCATGTTTATAATTTTCCATATGGGGCATGAAGAAGCAAGATACATTAGAGAAAAGTAAAGTTTTTTTTTTTTCCAAAAATTAGCACAAATATGAATCAGTGCTTCCTTAGTATCCCAATATGATTCGTCTGAAAATATCCCAAAAAAAAAAAAAATCAAAAACAGGAAGTTTTGGTATCAATCTTACAATACAGAAAGACTACAAGAAGGGGCGAAATAATTTCAAAACATTCAATCAACTTAGATTTCGTTTGGGATGGCTTTTTTTATTACTTCTTAAAACAACTTTTTAGTTTAAAAGTTAAAATTTTCATACTAGAAAGCTGCTTTAAGAAACAGTAAGAAAGCTATCCCAAATGAAGTCTTAGGCTTCGTTGTGAACAACTTTATTCTTGTTTTCTAAAATAACTTTATAGAACAAATTTTTTTTATTCAAAATTTTTTTTATTAAAAATCTACTTTAGAAAACAGTAGAAAAAGTTGTCCCAAACGAAACATTAATCTACAAATGTAATGAATATGGTAAATCCTATACAAGTAACTTCAATTGTGTAGAAATGTTTAGAATGCCTTGGAAAATTTATCAATTCCCACAAATTGCTCTTCTTGTTCATATGCCATTGGTACTGTTGAAGCTTCTCTAGTAAGACCTCAAAGCACTTTCTCTACCAAAATCCTGTCGCATGTAAGTTCCAAGAACTTCTGTTGTTGTTCACACATCACTAGTCTCATCAATGTCTTCTCTCGTTAGATCCTATTGGTTGTCAATGTTCCTTGCGTTCGAGGGCTTGGGGAATTTAGGATCTTTTGAGAGAAAGTTGAGGTTTATTAATATTATGTTAGAGTTAGATCCTTCAAGAAAATTTGGGGAGTGTCAATTTATTTTGTTTTTTTTTTTTGGGGTTTGTTTAAAATAATATATATTCATGTTTGACTTGTGTTTGATTCATATTTGATTCTTATCGTGTTTATCCAGTTTTAAATAAATAAGTATTATCGCGTTATTAACGAGCTTTACTTTCTAGATATACATTGTTGTAATAAAAGAACCTTATCGAGTTTACTAACAAGCAATTACTTAGACCCTATTTGCAAACATATTTAGCGATTTTTTTTTTGTGGAGCTACTAAAAGAGTTTTTTCACGAACATATAGAGCCTGTTTGCAAACATATTTAGCGAGATTTTTGGAGCCACCAAAAAAGCCTGTTCACGAACGTATCTAGCGAGTGTTTTTGAGCTATCAAATGAATTCATTCATGAACAAAGGAGCTCAAACAAATGATTATTCTTATAAACAAGTTTATTCATTAACACTTTTGACAAACAGTACGACAAAAATGAACAAATACCTCTTATTCATGAAGAAATTCATTCTACTGAAAAAGTAAAAAAAAAGAAATTAATTTTTTTTAAAGAAGAATCATTTATTATAATTATACTAAAAATTATATAGAAATATACCAAATAAAGATTCATAACAAGACTTACTTGATTCTTAATGATCTTATTCACAAGCTCTGTATTAAATATTAATCGAGCTTCTGAATGACCTTTATGCCAAGCTTCTTATTCAGCTTGTTCAATAGATTTAATTAATATTGTTCATGAACATAAACGTGTCGAAGGCATAGTTGTTCAAACTTATTTATTTAACAATTGAGTATTTTAAAAATTGTTTGAATATGTTTGATTACTTAAACAATTGATCATAAACGGGTTGTGATCGAGCTGGCCACAAGTAATTTGTCAAGTTCTCAGTTCATTTGCAGCCCTAACCACTAGTCTTATGTCCTATTTACAATCAATAAAATCATCTAAAATATATATAGAACAAAAGAGTAAAATAGCTAAAAAGATTTTTATGTATAAAAAATAAAAAATAAAAAAAAGAGAGTATAAACTGCGCCTTCAATATGGCTTTAATGTTAATAATGCTTTAAATAGTCAAAATAAATCTTAACAACATATCATTAAGCATCACTAATGATAATTAAGAGCGACATTATCTGTAAACGTCGTAATAATCACAGTCCTCTTTTTATTGATGGTGATTTAAAGTTTCAATAAACATCAACAATAGCCATAGCACACTTTTAGGCTTCATTAGGGATTGACTTTCTTACTGCTTTCTGAAGCAATTTTTTTAGTACAAAATTTTCCAATTTAAAAAATTTTTTGTACTAAAAAGCTGCTTCAGAAAGCAGTAACAAAGCTGTCTCAAACGAAACCTAAGATAACCATGATGACAATTTGGTAATATTACATTGATAAGAACATTTGCTTGAAGCTGTTAGAACTTTATCAGCAAAAGCTTCAAAGGATACTATTAGACATATAGAGCTGAATATATTCTCAACAAAAGTTGGTATCTTTATGGAGAATATATGTTTTCATGGCTTCAGCTTTATAAGAACCAATTAGGTTATATAATCTGCTTACTTATATAACAAACTAAGCATATATGCTAAGTTCTTAGGACAATTCATATTTATCCCTAAATCTTTCGGTGTCAATTCATAGGAAGCTTGCGCCCGTTTAAGACTGCAAGTGAACCAATGTACTCGATAAATAAATTAAAATAAGCTCAATTAATATTTATTTAATTTTTTTAAAATTATTAATTGAACAAATTTAAATGCTTTAAAAGCTTGCGTATATGTTTGAATTTTGATGGTGCGGACACAGGACAGTCCAGAGGCGGATCAGAGTGCACCACAACACCTGATACACAGTCGCGGTACACAACAAAAGGGTGATGTGGTGCGCTATGATTCGACTCCGGACGGTGTCCGCATAGAATAATTTTTTGAAAGCTTGACTCAGGTTCAAAACATAATACAAACAACTTATAATATGATTGAAGCTTCGTTTGGGACAGCTTTTAACTACTGTTATTTCACTGTTTTCAAGAAATTTTTATACTAAAAAGCTGCTGTATAGAAAGCAATAAAAACACTGTCCCAAACTATGTACTGTGTTTGGCTTGACTCAACAAGTCTACTCGAGTTGGATTTCAAGAATCCAATGTGCCATATGGGTGGGATTGAGAATACTCTTTTGTTGGGTGCATGCCATGAAAAGACTTTAGAAGATTAAACTATATAGTGTGGGATATTAATTAGCATATAATTAAATTAAGCATATATTCTATGTAGCTAAGTAGATTCATAATTTCAGGCTCATAGCCACCATATTGATCACTTTGTATTATTTTATTCTATGAATAAAGCATAAAGGTTTGAAGCCATTTTTTGTCTCATTGGGACTAATCACCTAGCACTTAGAGCATTTGTAATCTTAAATTTCAACAGTTTGCTCATTGGAAGGGAAGGCTTTGTAAATTCCACTGGAAGATTAGGTATATGTAAGCTTCTCCTCTGGGTTAATTTAGCTTCATTTTATACATTTGGAAACCAAGGACTTAGAAACTTTTTGCTCAAAATTCTCTTAAAAGAATCAGCACAAACAAATTTCATAAAGAAACCAAATGGTTGTTTTAATCACCTTAGTGATTCAGGCAATATATAAAGCAATTGCACAACTCCCACATATCCACCAAGTCTAGGAGTAGTTCTAGATTTTTTTTTTTTCAAAGCAAGAGCATTAGAAAAAAAGGTTTATTATCATAATCATAACTTCAATAACATTACATGCAAAATTCATCTAAGAAAAAGGATGTCATGATCTGACTCGGAGACTCGAACAAATGAGGTGGGAACGAACATTCTGACAGTTATAACATTTCTTTTAATTTCAAACACAGCTTATCATCTAAATTTCAAATAAAACTGAAGAGACACTAACACAAATTTTTCATCAAACTACTAATACAATTTTTTACATCTTAACATTTACATAAACCATATATTACCTACTGTCATTTAAGCGTCGTCTTCTACAGACGTATTCATTTCTTTCAGTCATTTCTACTTCTCTGAAGATTTACCTGAAAAATTTTAGTGTATATATATATATATATATATATATATATATATCATTTTCATTTCATATGGCATAAATCCTTTTTATGTATTTATCCAATAACATATTCCTCTTTCATTTAACATTTATTCATTTTCTCTTTTCCAATTATTTATTTTTTTCTTTTTCATTTAGTATATAAGCACCATCTAAATATACCAATAAAGATACAATCATTTCTATTTAACATGTAAGAATAGATTTCGTCCCCTAGCCAATACCATAAGTGGTGAACTCCTGTATTTGCATGCATACATCTTTTCCTTTTTTTAATACTTTCATTTTTATTTAAATCATCATTTAGTTTATTTCATTTTCCTTTACATATAATAATAATTAGTTAGGACATTTTATTCATATACATATTTCTCAGTAATTCAATCAATCTCAAGTTGGTTGCATATTTAACATTGAGATATATCAAGTACTTTAAATGTGTTATAATATTCTATAGCAATCATGTAGCAAAAATCTCACTTTTCCATTTCTTTTATTCATCTCAGATAATTTATTCATATAATAACCATCCAATCAACATAATATTATAATCATGCAATAATTGCAATAAATAAAAAGGAATTGAAATAAATAAAAAGAATATGGCATTGCTACAGTACAATTGAAATTACTCACTTTATTTTCTTTTGTTTTTTAATTTTCTTCCAAATCTCGAGCTTGATATGGACTTCAAATTACCCTTATTAGTTCACTTACGAAAATCTTTCAATGTTCAAAATTACATAATGATATATTAATTAATACTAAATTTGAATGTCTAAAATTTAATACTAAAATTGGATGCCTTAAATATCATCAAAAGTAACCTCTTAAGTTAACACAAGTTACTTCAATTATTTTCAAAGAGAACTTTCTTATTGAACAATATTACATAATGTTGAATAGATCTAAATCCTCCACAATTTTCATTACACCATCCACCTTACTCTTTAATATAATAGAAAATTAATTATCTCAATATGTCTTCTCTTCTTTCTCTTTGAATCGAGACTCTCCCCATCGAATTTCTTTTTCCTATTTGACAATCACCTATTATTTCGTCAATTTAGAAAAAAAGATTCAAAAGAATAATTTAAACTACTTACTCTTTCATTCGTCGTCGGAAATAAAAACCCATTGTTTTGTCCTTTCCAAAATTCTCAAAAATTCATTAAATTTCTCTCATAATTCCTTACTTTACCTTTAAAGGAGACATTCTTCCTTATATAAAATAAATCATGGAATGATTTGCACATAATTGAAAAGAATCAAAGAACAAACCTTCCTTCTTCGTCTTCTCTTTCTCTCTCAGTCGGTTCCCTCGGCATAATATTTCTCACGTGATTTGTTCGTACATGAGTGAGTGAAACGGAGATATCTCGCATGAGGAGTCATTCTTTTTCACTCTCGTACGGGATCCTTCGCTCAACGACGTGATCTGACTCCGACTTGAGAGTTCACTCACACGGACGACCTGATCAAGTTTCGCTCGGCTGTTGCTAGGGTCGGTTACACCCTATTATAACAATAGACCGGTTCAATTGAACAGGCCAGGTTGAACCGGTTATTACAAAGGATGGCCTCACTAATCGTCGAGGTAATATCGATGATAAGTTTGTGAAGCCTCTTTTAATAGTGTCAATGAGTTTTTTACATTATGTACACTCACAGGAGTTCTTTTTAACATTCAACTTCTTACATATAAATTTCTACAAATATCTTAATTCTTAATTATAAAATAAAGAGAGGAGAACAGGTGGATCAAATCTCACAAGATCAGGTAATGAATTTAGGTGACCTAAGTCAATGTTGAACCCCCCCCGGTGCCATGCTACTGTCTAACACTGTAACTCCTGTAGAAAAAAGAAGAAGATGACCTCACTAATAGTTAACACAAACCACAGATAGCAAGTTGCATGGGAGGATCCACCTTATGATGAGGGTGGGCAGTTGCTCACTCTAAAAGAAAAAAAAATTATTCATTAGAATGGCATTTTTGAAAGTTTGCCCCCCTAAAAATTTCTTTTTGCACTTATTTGCCCATTATCTATAGGGTTCTTCAAGACATTTTATTTTTCTCCTTCACAATGCTCACAAATCGCACGCCGAAGTCGCATGAGTCACGACACCGTCGCCACCTTGCATAATGACAATGCCTCCTCCTCGCACAACACTGACAGCTCCTACATTTAGATCCTTCATCTTGATGATATGATTTTTGTGGAGATTATTTATCTTAATTTCTTTTGTCATTTAACTATTTGCCTTTGTCAATACCTAATTTATCTTGAGAATTTAGAATAGCCATCATCACAATATCATTATTCTCTCTTTTTTTTTTTTTTTGGATATTTTAGAATTTGTAAGAGGAGCCTTTCATAATTAATGTAATAAAAAAAAAAAACGAAAACATATAACAAATTTTAATCAGCATTAAATAATATCCCATCCCATACTCCTTTCTAAGCTTTAAGGATCTAGCACATCCTATCATGATGATTCAACAAACGGCGCTTCAAGAATTTGACCTTAATAACTCTTATGATTTACTTGATTTTACATTATTACAAAAATCAAAATAGGTTGATAAGTTTATAAGCATTACTTAATTTATCAATTATAATGAAATGCAAGATTTGCTTTAAATTATACATATCATTTTATTTTTTTAAATCTTAATATATTTTCATGATAAATCTGCCCACCCTTAAATGACAAGCTAGTCCCACCCCTGTTAAGTTGTCTACCCTTGCTCAAATTGTTCCTTGATCAAAATAAGCAAATAGATCTTGAAGCCAGAATTAGAACAATAAGAAACTAAGGCTTCGTTTGTGATGACTTTCTTGCTGCTTCTTAAAGTATCTTTTCAGCATAAAAATTCTAATTTTTGTATTAGAAAGCAACTTTAAGAAGCAGTTAAAAAGCTGTCCCAAATGGAGCAAGACTGCATTTGTAACAGCTTTTTTATTGCTTTCTAATAATACAACAATTTCTTGACTAAAAATTTATTTTAAAAAGTACTAAAAAGGCCATCCCAAACGAAGTCTAAATCTTTTTGCAATACAATGCTCTTAAACCTTCCAATTCATCCATTTATATCTCTATTAAAAAGAATAATAATAAAGAAGATTCGATCGAAACATATCGATCCACACCAGATTTGAGAACCAGATTTGAGAACCTGATTTGAAGCCATATGATCATCACTGTAACTTCAGATTGGTCCAACCAAGCCATATTTTGATCGAAGCTGATTCAAAGCTAATGAATATTTTTAAATTCACAAAACTATGAAAATTACTGAAATTCAAATATGTATGTTGGGATCAAAATTGAAGCCTAATAGAATTTTGAAGCCTTATTTGAATGAAGGCATGAATCAAAATAAATCAAATAAGATTCAGAGTTCTGAATGTTACCAAATTTCTATAATGAATGAAAATTAACCCCCATTTTTATTTAAATTCATAGCTATAAAGTTTTTTTTTCTCTGAATATTAGAGAAGATCAAATCATTTGGTTTAGCCTTAGAATTGAAAGAGCTTTTTATGTTTAGATGCTCAAGACTTCAATATATATGAAGGTTTGGGGGTGTAAAAGAGTCGAGTCGAGCTGGAGTCACTTCTAATTTGAGCTTGAGCTTGATTAATTAATCGAGCTCGAGTTTGAGCTCGAGCTTTATTCTATAAGCTCGAGCCGGCTTGTTTGGAGTGAAAGAGAAAAAATGATTATTATTCAAACAACTATTATAATAAAATGATAAAAAGAATTAGAAATTAGAAGAACAATAATAAAGAATCACTTAACATAAAAAAGTGAGATATAATTTTCAAACATCTCTAATAATTGTCTTTAAAATCATGAATGTTGATATATTTTAAATTGATTTTAAATTAATATAGTTTAAATGTGCCGGCTCGCGAGCTAACATGTCGTGTCAGGGCTGAATCAAACTTGACTCGTTAGCTCATCGAGCTTGGCTCATGAGCCATTTATTGAGTTGAGCTTGAGCCGACTCATAAGTCGGCTTGACTCACTTGCACCTGTAGGTGTAAAGAAAGGGGATGGACCTTGAATGGGATCATTGGACACATTCATGCTCGCTTACTATCTGTGTTTAGGCAAATAGTGGGAGAATGAACAACTTATTAACAACATAAGATAAAAGAACTAAACACTAAAACATTATTACTCTCTACAATTCTCTATTGTAGGGGCTCAGACCAAAGCTATTCATTGTTATTACAAAGAGCTTCTGCTCTTGCTGGATCTGGAAGCAATATCAACTACATTTTGAAGAAGCCAATAAACTCTGCCGGCAATTGCAAACTTCTTACTTTTTCTGGGATGACAGCCATGCTCCCTCTCTCTTCCTCTTCCTCTCTTCTCTTTGTTACTTTTTGTGGTGGATACTTCCAAACAATGCAATCATTTTTTGATACAATACTTATATATCACTACAGAAAATTCATTGAATACCGGCGGAACTTGAGGCGGTCATTTGATCTCCGAAATTACAGACGGTTAAATCGGCGGTCTGACCGCTGCTATTTACCGGCGGTTTGACCACCGATGATAAAGAGTAAACCGGCGGTCATTTATGATCACCGGAACGATCACCGGTATTCTGTTTTCATGACGTATTTACTGGTGGTTTAGCCACCGGAAACACCGACGGTATTTGCGTTGGAATATTCAGGCAGTTTACTTGCGATTTTGGGCTCAGTAATTTCCGGCTGTAATAGTGCCGAAAAATATTACCGCCGGAAATATATTGCCGGTTTCAATTTCCTATGCGGTTTATTCCAGCGATTTTAAAACAGCTGAAAAACCGCCGGAAATTACCAGCGATAATGGACGATTTTCCTGTAGTGTATGATAGGTGGCAAATTTGAGTTTAATGAATCTTGAGTTTGATAGCAATTAACCATTGTGAAAAATTAAATATGAAGGAAGTAATGTTGAGATAGGTTAGCCACATCTTGGCTAGAAAGAGATGACACCCTTTAAATATATATTAAAGGGCCAAATCAAATCAAAAAATGAAAAGTATCACCTTACTTTCGAGCAAGGGACCATTACTCCTTGCAATCCTCAACTAGTTTTATAGGTAGTTGGATTTATAAAAGAAGAAGATTTTTATCAAGGACTTGTTTGGTTGTTTTTGGCTAGAACAATAATATATAGTTTTTAAATAATGATTTCATTTTTTTCTCATTTTCATCAATATTTTTAAGACAGATTTAGGCTTTGTTTGGGACAGCTTTCGTACTGCTTTTTAAAACGACTTTCTTGTACAAAAATTTTAAATTCAAGAAAATTTTGTACTATAAAGCAGTTTTAGAAAGCAAGAAGAAAGACATCTCAAGCTTTTTTACAGTTTTACTTTTCAGACTGCAACTACAATTTTTGTTTGATCATTACTTTCAATACATTTTTGTTCTAGGAAGATGCTTTCTTCATGCAGCTTTACAAACACTTTTATAAAAAGTTGCAGCTGTCCCAAGCAGACCCGAAGGCTTCATTTGGAATGGCTTCTTTACTGCTTTTACAACAACTTTCAAGCACAATTTTTTTGAAAACAACGAAAAAGTAGTAACCAAAAACTATCGCAAACGAACCTTTAAGAAGAGTTACGATGTTTGAAAGTAATGTTTCTCTAATAATTGCATCTCGATGAATTTAACAAACTTTTTTTCAAACTTCAAAACAGCATGAATCAAGCTAGCTCCACAAGTCTCCAACACAATTCATAAATGAATAATGCTTGCATCTAAGCAATGAGCATTGATTGCTCAAGAAATCAGCTCACCTAAGCTATCAAACAAACTAGCAATTATAGCCATGCTTTTCTCGAACTTCTTTATTTTTCTTTTGACCAGAGAAAGTTCAGTCTTAATTTGTCGATTTCATATGAATATTCTTGCATCTTTGTCCCTTTCTCTCACCATCAAACCAAAGCTAGATAGCTATGGCTTCACCATTGTCACAAACAAAAGCAATTCCATGAGCCATTAATGCAATTTGAATACTTGCAAAGGGCAGCTATGGAGGTAGCATTCAGCCATAGTTTATCATTGTTGAATGACTAAAGTTTCAGGAAAGGAGCATACTTTGGAGGAAATGGTTTAGGTATTGCTTCTTTAATGTGTATGATTAATTTGCCTCTTTGATCAAGCAAAGGAGTGTGAGAAATATATAAAGGTTTCATTTTTAGGTGTATCATTGATAGATATCACTAAAGATCCCAATCTCTTTGGAAGTAAAAGATGAATCTTTGACCAAAGGGTAGCCAACCTAGATCATTTATGTCTATAAATTCCATTCTCATAAAAATCCTCACTTTTCTATATAAAAACCTCACTTTTCTATATAAAAATTATGCATCATATATAAAGTATTATTTTGCTAATTATATCACCTCCTTTATCTTCTAAAATTTTCTTATATTGCCCTAACTTTTTCACTTATTAGGAGCAGCTTCACCATTTAAAGCAATATGATTTACTAAAAACATAGACAAAGACATCTCTTTTTGAATATGATATAGAAATATTTTCTTATCCTTTTTAAGCTCTCACTAAGGCTTCATTTAGGACAACCTTTTTAATGCTTTCTAAAATAGTTTTTTGGTAAAAAAATTTCTTGAATTGAAATTTTTTGTACTAAAAAGCTGCTTTAGAAAACATTTAGAAAGCTGTCCCAAATAAAACCTAACTCTTAGTCACACATTTTATAAATTTTATAAAAAATATTTCATAAACTAGATAATGTTTTTGTTAACGATAATCTTAATTAATATATTGAATTAATTATTAAAACTATATATGTAGGGAAATTAATCTTCAAACAACATAAAATACTAATTAAATATAAAAGGCGATCCAAAAGCTTGATAGTGAATATAGGCTTCGTTTGAGACAACTTTCTAAACCAACTTCCTAATATAAAAATTTATAGCTTATAAAATTTTTGAACTAAAAAGTTGTTTTAGAGAAAGCAGCAAGAAAGCTGTCACCAACAAAGCCATATTTATCTATATAGGGAGCTTTTCAAGGAGGTTCCATTTTGCTAGTTCATGAAAGAAAATTTTTTTTTTTTTGAATGGTATAAATAACTTGAATGATTGTTCATAAATTTTGATCTATATGGTGTAAGGCTGATTAGTCCTTTATGACATTTATATATGTTGGCATGAAATGAGAAAAAGGAATAAGGGGTAAAACATGCAATGATTTGTACTCAAATTACTTCATAAATGGATTTAAAGCATGAAATAACATGTCATTAGCTTTACAACAAGCTACATGGGAGTAGGCCATAAACATAAGGATTGTAATGTTAAATGCACTTTTCAAGGGTTGTTTTTATAAATGTTTCATATCATTGATTATGCAAAAAAAAAAAAGTGTAATTATATCTTATGATAGGTTATTGATATCCAATTTTATAATTTATTATTTGGTTAAAAAGTGAATGAAAATGAGTTCTAATTATGAGAATTTGGATATTGCTTCTAACTTTAGGAAATTATGACTTCGTTTGGGACAGCTTTTTTATTACTTTTTAAAAGAGCTTTCTAGCACCAAAATTTTAAGTTCAAAAATTTTTTGTACTAGAAAACTATTTTAAAAAGCAGTAAGAAAGCCATCCCAAACGAAACCTATATGCAATGGAATAAATAATTTCTTTTTCTTTAAGAAAAATAGTTAATTGGTTGCTTTTGATCCACCACAATAGATAATAATATATAATTAATGTGACAGTGAAATTCAATCTAGACAGATCAATAAATATAAAAAAAATGAGTTTTTAAAAATTAAAATTTTGCAGGAAAAATAAATATAATCATTACTTTTAATACAAGACTCTAATCATAACTGTCACTTAGTGTGAAATGATGGGACTTTGTGTGTGTGGAAGGCAGTTAGCCATGTAATTAATTTTTGTAAAAATAAGCTTGTCATAAAGCTGTGGAGCTTAGGCTTTGTTTGGAATAGCTTTTGGCAACTATCTTTTAATTACTTTCAATAAATTTTTATACTAGAAAATTATTTTAAAAAGTAGTAATAAAACTATCTCAAACGAAGTTTTTATTTTTTTTCCAAGAAGAAAATGTGCTATAAAGATTAATGTATTTTTAAGTTTATTTAATTAAAGACATTTTAGAAAATTTAATGTATTTTTCAGCTACAATAATATTTTATATGTTAATCTTCTTTTCTCTTTCAAAAAATTGAATTAGGCATCCCCCCATTCCCAAAATTACAATAGCTCATCTTATTTACTTGAAAACTGAATCAAATTATGGAATATTTCCATAGTATTCACTCATATAAATGACTACAACTTGTATAAAATGACATGTAAGATCAATATTAAGAGCAAAGTGACCATTTTTCTTCTTAGGAGAAAAAAAATAAGCCCTTCTCACTGTAGAGAGAAGTTTTTTTTGTTCTTTCAAGGAAAGAATCTTCATTCTCCTCCTAATTATAGAAAAGTAACATTTTTAGACTTCAACTTCATATGGGACGGCTTTTTTACTTCGTCTTAAAGCAACTTTCGAGTATAAAAAATTTAACTTTTGTACTAGAAAGCTATTTTAAGAAGCAGTAAGAAAGCCGTCTCAAACGAAGCCTTCGTTTGGGATAATTTTCTTATTACTTTCTAAAGCTGATTTCTAGTACAAAAATTCTTTGAAAGCGATGAAAAAACAGTAGCCAAAAGCTGTCCCAATTGAAACCTTAATGATTATTATAAATCATTTTTTTTACTGTGTTACGTTAAGAATTATCAAGTAATCATAAAATGTTGCTAAATTAAACCACCACATTGGTTTTATTTTTAAATATAACAAGTTATCAACATCTCAAGCTAAATTAAGTAAAACTAAGAAGATAAAAATGCCAACAGGGATAACCTTGAGTTGTCAAGCACCAATGCACAAGCTTGTTGTTGGAGTTCCACCACAGAACAGTTTACAAATTGCATGATGTGGTAGTAATAATATCATTTTGAAAACAACTGCTTCACCTTTATATGGAAACACAACTCATAGAAAGGCATTTGTCCAATATAAAAAAAAATTTTAGACTTTAAAATTTTAGCTTTATGAAAAAAGCTCATATTATTGTTTTATTTTCATATATAGACATCACTAATTTATATCAAATATGTTTATTTTATATCAAGCCATTT
The DNA here is from genome assembly GCA_019925795.1 of Dendrobium chrysotoxum. Lineage (NCBI taxonomy): Eukaryota > Viridiplantae > Streptophyta > Magnoliopsida > Asparagales > Orchidaceae > Dendrobium > Dendrobium chrysotoxum. The sequence goes on along the minus strand of CM034299.1, from coordinate 34,342,816 downwards.
CTTATACATTCATAATCATTATAAGGGCTAAATTAAATTAAAAAGACATTGATTGAGCGACCGGTCTAAACACCAAGCTGTCTAAGGCTTTAAGTCACCTGCATTACGTCTCAAACAAGTCACCCAAGAGTTAGCTCTAACTCAACTATGAGTAGCAAGCTTTATAAACTCGCCCAAGAGTCTGACGATTTTACTTATTTCTAAAATTATTCTCCCAAAGAAGATGATCAACTCGCTATGAATACTAACCACCCAATTAGGTTTTATCATTAAAAGCACTCTCAAAGAGTACTTGATCACAATTCAAAACTTGTTCGAAATTTTCTTGACTAACTGCTGACTACGTGCCTAATTTATCAGCTCCACAACTAACTAAACCAAATAGTTCAATCTTCAAATTATCAATTTAACTGAGCTATGTACGTAGCGAATTCTATAATGCCGACCTTAATCCTCATTTATAAATAAGGGATCATTGATCAAATCCGAACATAAAGAAAGTCATTTGAATTCTCAATAGTAATATCTATAAAATATGTTTATCTATAACTCAATTCGATTCATCTTTCCTTCTTCGTAGTGGTTTGGGCCTCCCAAACCCTAAAAACTAAATCTCTCATAGATTAATCAAGAGGCAACTTTTCTTTCTCTTCTTCTCTCTCTTTTACTTAATTCATTTTCTAATAAAAATTTATATAGTATCTATATCGCATAATAGATCAACCAATGGCTTGTAATTTACAAGGCATGTGAGGACATTAGTGATAGTTAACCGAATGGGGTGAGTCAATACCCACATCCTCATGCTGCCGTAGTTGATTTTTATTGTTTTTTTATTTTAATTTTTTAGGAGCAGTATACATTAGACCAAATTTTTTTTCCATTTTAAAAAAATAATAAAAAACCTCATACAGCCAATCATATATATAATCAAGGTTTTAAAGACCAGACTGGACCGGCTAGTTCGACTGATTCAACCATGAACCAGTCTTATGGCAGGTCCGATTCATCCTTAAAACCATTTCTGCATCAAACTGGCCAGAACCGTCGGTTTAATCGGCCAACCGCTAAACCGGCCACAGTTCTCTTGAACCGACCAGCATTATGAGATTATTAAGTTTAAATCATTTAAATAAATTATTTGGTTTGATCATTAGAGTAGCTCCAATGACAGATAAGATTAGAGAGATTCGCCTTAGATGACTTGATCACATAAAACATTGACCTTCCGATGACCCGATTCGGAGAGTAGATGTATCAAAATCTAATCTATGTTCAGAAATATAGAGGTAGACATAACAATATTTGTTAGAGCGTATTATAAAAAATGATTGCTTTTATTCATGCAATTGTTACAATAAAATGTAAAAAATAATTGAAATAATAGATATATGTAACTTATAAATATTTTAGTTAATAAATTTGTACTTAAAATTTTGAATTTTAATATTTTGAAATATATTTTATATTAATATTTTTTAAATAAATCGACTCATGAATTGATGAATTGAGTTAAAAATAACTCAAATTTGATTTATTAATTCATCAAATTAGACTAAGTGAAGAGTTATTTATCGAAATATACAAAAAATATTCTTACCTTTGATATGTATCTCAAAACAATTTATAAAATTAAGGATGCTCCATCATTGGAAAGAAGAAAGAAGACTCTTGCCATGGAATTAGATGCTGATATCTCTTAATTTGTTGATAGAATGAAGAGATATATAGAATATGCATTTATAAGTAAACTATGAAGATATTCTATGACAAATGGGATGATCTATCTATCAAAAATAACATATCTCGAGTAAAGTTTAATATTCCCTAAAACAAAAGTTTCATATAATAATTTGTTTTTCTCATGAAAGTAAAATAAAAGAAGGATAAGGAAAAAAAAAATAAAATTTTGACTTTGATCTTCAGGGTCAATTTTTTATAAGAGTAAGTTTGAGTAGGATTTTTTGAAATATTAAAAAAATAAATTTGAGTGAGAGTTTAATAATGATATAATCATGAATATTATTATTATTATTATTAGCCTTATATATCAAAAGGGAGATTTACATACATACTATCTTATACTATTCTATTGACATATTTAACATCTAAAATTTTAATATTACATACATACCACCCTTGGTTTATTTCCATATCAAATATGAGTGGTAGAAATGAAATATATGAGTGGTAGGAAAGAAATATAAGTGGTATATTTGATATTAAAATAATATAGGGTGGTATGTATGTAATATTAAAATTTTAGATGTTAGATATTTAAATAGGTTGTTATAAAGTGCTATGTATGTAAATTTCCCATATCAAATATGTGAAGTCAACTTCTAGAATTTTTATGTTTTATTCATTTATATCGACACATGAGAAGTTAAACCTATTAAGACTTTATTTGGGACAACTTTCTTACTGTTTTTTAAAACAGCTTTTTAGTATAAAAATTTTTTGAACAAAAAATTTTTGTACTAAAAAGCCACTTTAGAAAGTAGCAAGAAAGTTGTTCCAAATGAATGCCTAAATATATTTTTTTATGAACAACTTCTATTTATAATTTTTTTTGCATATTATTAATTCTTTTTCAGCTAAAATTTTTGCATGATCTTGTTTGTGTGATCATTTCATATCTTATTACATAATCTTCTTATTTTCGAACGACACAAATTTTGAACACATTTTGGCCATTAAATTAATGTTAAGAATTTTTTAAGTATATATGTTTCAAATGCTTGATTTTGATTCATTTCATGAGATCATTTGGTGTCGATGAGTTCGTCTCTTTGAGACATTCAGTTCAGCTATAAATTTGCTGAAATGTTATTTTAGTTAATGCTGATTTTAATTAAAAAAAAATTTCAATTCCAATATTGCCTTGAGATTCAAGCTGATCAAGTAAATTTTTTTAGAGATGTATTACTTCTTAATATTTTCAAATCTTCCAAACTCATTGGCTTTTTATGTTTTTTGTGCTAAATATTTTCATTATATCATCTAATTATAAATTAACTAAAATCTCATTACATCTTGAATAAATTTTCATTATAGCAAGAATCAAACTATGTTAAAATCAAATAATTAATCATAAATGAGGGTAATTTCATGCATACCCCAAATTTGCTATTTACAAAATCATCATTATCCTATATTCATTCCTCAAATTCTCATATAAATATCAATATTAAAAAAAAATTCACTTATATTTTTTATGAGAAAATTATGAAAATGATCCATTAACTTTTTATAAAATATTAAAATAATCTCCAACTATATTAAATGACTATTTTGACTTATTTTTAAAGATTTAAGAGAGCAAAATATTCTTTTAATACAGTTGGAGATCATTTTCTTCATAAAAAGTCAAATTAAGAGACTATTTTGATCATTTTTCCTAATTTTTACTTCCACCAAAGTCCAACAATTTTATTGTATCACAGGAAAAAAGAATTTGTTTATTTCTTTTATAGGAGATAATTTTATAAATAGAATTTTTTTGATGACGTGTATTTTTTTTTTCTATTTTTAAGCATTTTTTCAATTCATCTTTTTGAGGAATTTTTTTTTCAATGCTGAGTTATCTGCTTCCTATAGGCTTTCCCGCTCCTCCAAGGCAAAATCACACCGCCGGCCGGAGCTTAGCCGCGCTCCGGCGGCTATCCTCCGGCGTCTTGCACGAGCGAATACTACCGGCTCGTGAGAACCACAATCCTCCATGCATCAGCGCGCACCATCCCCGCCCCGGGCCCCGCCACTCCCGCGCACTCAAAACTGCCTCCACGTGGACCCCATATCTTTCCGGCCCCACCCCCCACCCCACACCCCAAAAAAAATTTCGATTTGGATAAATAAAAAAAAAAAGTAAATAAACACTCTTCCACCCCGAAATTACCTAAACACCCTTCGAAAAATGCATATAAATTTCTCTTGAGAGCCACCAACTTTTACTTAGAAGAGAGCAACGCAATACAACCGTTGATCGCTCTTCTTTTCTTCAGCCTCTCCCAATTAGTAAGCCCTGTGAGAGAGACATATGGCAAGCCAATTGAGTGATGGAAGATGCAACAAAATATTTCAGAGCTCCAAACCTTATGCAGCTATGATCTCTTTACAATTCGGCTACGCCGGCATGAATATCATCACTAAGCTCTCACTCAATCATGGCATGAGTCACTACGTATTGGTCGTTTATCGTCATGCTTTCGCCGCTCTGTCCATTGCTCCCTTCGCATTGATTATCGAGAGGTATTTACTGTAATAGCCTGTATTTTGACTCAAATAAAGAAGCTCTGGTTGATTAATTAAGAAGATAAAATAAATAATTTTTCCAAATTTGATCAAATTTTAGTCATTACGAATCTCACAGCTATTGGATTTGCTTTGAGATGAGTGTAATATGCGGTGAATTAATCTCAAAGCATATCCATCGATTTTGAAATCCATCACTGCAGGAGTTTGGGACTGATCTTGCTTCTTGATGTGTTGTGATTGCAGGAAAGTTCGGCCAAAGATCACATTCACCATTTTCATACAAATATTTGTTCTTGGCTTGCTAGGGTTTGTATTTGAGATGAATTTATCAATAATATCATGAAAATTTCTAGTATACTAATTTTCTTCTTTATACTGACACTGAATTTCAATATGTTGTTGTTATTGTTAAGGCCTGTGATCGACCAGAATTTTTACTATGCTGGGTTGAAATTCACATCGCCTACCTTCTCTTGTGCCATGAGCAATATGCTTCCTGCCATGACATTTATAATGGCTGTCATATTCAGGTAATGAAATTTGTATTTATATGTCTTATAAGATATAATATTCTTTCTATTTTGAGATAAACATTTTAAAAATTTGAATAGAATGGAGAAAGTCGATCTGAAGAAGGTGATATACCAGGCAAAATTACTTGGGACTCTAGTGACGGTGGTTGGTGCGATGCTTATGACCCTATATAAAGGTCCGATCGTCGAGCTATTTTGGACGAAACATGTGCATGCTAGTGTAGATGCGCCGGCGGGGGCGGCGGTGGCCACCGACAAGGAGTGGGTCAAGGGTTGTATCTGCCTCATCATAGCCACTCTTGCTTGGGCTTCTCTCTTTGTCCTTCAGGTATATCTAAGAAACATTTATATCTGATAAAGCTATCAAAATTTTCATTTTCATGTGCTAATATATAGAAGCTTTGTGTTTTCGTAAGGCTGCAACAGTGAAGAACTATCCTGCTCAGCTTTCTCTGACCACATTGGTCTGTTTCATGGGAACTCTGCAAGCTATTGTTGTCACCTTGGTCATGGAGAAGAACAATAGTTCAGCTTGGAGGATTGGCTGGGACATGAATCTGCTTGCGGCCGCCTATGCTGTGAGCACCATCTTCTTTCATGGCTTCTTGTTTCTCGCTTTTTTATCTCTTCAATGGACGAAGAAATGATAATAAGTAGGTTAGGGGTGCCAAAACAATTTTCAGCTAGCTCATCGAGCTAATTGTTGTGCAGCTTGATAATTAATGAATCGAAAAGAACAAAACCGTAACTTATTCATATTATGTTAATTTCATCCTTACTAATTAATCAGAAGAACTGATCATACAGGGAATTGTTACATCAAGCATTGCTTATTATGTTCAAGGACGTGTTATAGCGAAGAAAGGACCTGTTTTTGCTTCTGCTTTCAGTCCTTTGATGATGATAGTAGTGGCTGTAATGGGCTCCTTCATCCTCGCAGAGAAGATCTATTTGGGAGGGTAAGCAAATATCAATCTGATCAAACTGTTTAATCTCTTCATCTTCTTCGTCCGAAGACTAAAACTATATACATATATTGATCACATTGTTTCAGAGTTATTGGAGCAGTTCTGATAGTCGGAGGACTGTACTCTGTTCTGTGGGGTAAGTACAAAGAAAGCAAGGAGAAGGAGGAGAATGAAGCAATGGCTCTTCCCATGGCGATGATGGAAGGTGTGAATGGAGCTTAGAAGCTGTGCTGAAATTTGAGGGAAAGAGAGCTGTTAAGAAGGACGAGGGGTTTTTATATTATCTTTTATGTTATTTTTTTTTTTTTTGAAGTGCCAAGAAATTTTTACGTTGTTGGCTTTGTAGTAAGATAGTTGTGGTTGTAATTGTACTCGTATATTTCAAAATTAGAGATAATATAATGGAGAATTTTATAATCCCTCTTTTAATAGGGTTATATTTATAATTTTTTATTTACCATTGCAATTTTAGTATTAGAGGTGAATTAAGCCAATGAGAATTACAATTTCAGAAGAATCAATTAAGACTGAAATCAAATTGAGTGCCTTAAATTATTTTGATTTAATTATATTGAAATTTAGTATTTTATGATTTAATTCTATTATTTTTTTATTGGAAAAGTGAAATATATATAAAAAATAAACATCATAATATATGAACAATTAATGAGCTTAAATAGGGAGTAAAAGAGTTCAGTTTAGCTTGAGTCATCGATTTGAGCTTGAGCCTGGTTAATTAATCGAGTTCGAGTTTAAGCCCGAACTTAATTTTATGAGTTCAAATTAGCTCACGAGTTAGCTCATTTATTATAAAAGAGATAAAATATTTATAATTCAAATAATTATTCTAATAAAATAATAAAAAGAACAAGAAATTATAAGAGGCATAATAAAAAATTATTTAACATAAAGAAATTTAATATTATTTTTAAATATTTTAAATATATTTAATATTAATAATTTTTAAACAAGCCAACTCATAAACTAATTAAGTAATTATTAGAGTTTCAAATTTCTCGTATTAACTCATAAAGTTTGGCTAACAAACCATTTTGTCAAGCAAGCCAACTCCACTGACTTACAATACTGGCTAAAATCACAGCACTTCACATTTGTGAACGGTTTTTTTTTAAAATATTTAGGTCAATTAAATTAAATTCACACACACATCACAAAACTCAAAATCTCTTAATTAGTAGTCGAAACTAAAAAAAAAAAGAAAAAGAAAAAAAAAGAGTTAAGTGTCACTTAACCATCGTCATCATTTGCTGGATCTACCTCCGGCATCAGCGTAATCCGCCTTGTCGCTCCTGCAGCCGCCAAGATCATCCGCCATCGTTCGCCCTATAGATCCCCGCATTGTTGAGTTGCATATGTTGAAGTTATTATTAGATGTTTATTATGTTATTGGATTTCTTAGGAATCTATAAATTGTTTGTCTTCGAGAATTAGGCATCAATTAACCAAAGATACGGTAAGAAAAAATAAATCGAAATGCATAAGATAAAAAAAGTGGATAAATCGATAAAGAACACCAGAATTTATGTGAATAATCCAAAAACGAGAAAAAAAAACACAAAAATGGAAAAAAATTATACAGATGTTTCACTCAACTCTCTCATACATAAGAACATGACTTTCATATGATTGTGACCCACTCGATTAAAAAACACATGACCTGGAGGGGTCCACAATATCTTAGCATTATTAAAAATTATTTTGCAATCAAAGAAATTGAGACCTAAGTCAATAGTACAACTCAATCGATTGATTGATGCAATCAGACTCCACAAAGAACTAACTAGATAGGATTTACACCGACATAGAGCGCCATCTGAGTTAACTTTCTTTTCTTTTATATATGTATATATGTATGGCCTAATACATTTTGATCAAAATTTGGAGGAACTAGGACTCAAGTGTCTTGCGATTTTAAAGCATGAAACTCATTGTCTATGGCCTTAACTCATTAGGGGATGTTTCAAAGCCTGTGTACAGCAAGAAGGAGAGGAAGATTAATCTATCTCATGCAAGATATCAACAAATTGTTTGGTTTTAAGCAAGCTAGAATGAGTAAACATTTAAGAAGAATGTAAAAAATAGTGAGAATAAAATAGCTAAAGAAAAGTGCAGCTGCTATATCTTACAAACAAAACAATGAAAAAATTATTCCAAACAGACCCTTAGGCTTCATTTGAGACGTTTTTCTTACTGTTTTCTAAAGCAATTTTTGTACTAAAAGGTTGTTATAGAAATCAAAGCCGTAGGCTTCATATGAGATGGCTTTTTTATTGCTTCTTACAGCCGCTTCTTAGTGTTGTAGAAGTCCTGCATTGGTCTTGGAGAAGACTGCAGATGACTTTGGACAATTGTAGAATTACTCAACCAAATATGAGATATTTCTCATTCTCTTATTTATAAGCTACCTCTTAGGGCTGCCATATATAAGTTCTTGCATAGCATCAAATATAAACTGTTTTGCTAATTAATTGGCGGTTTAGAAATATAAATAAATGTGAATATTGATAAAAATATAAAAATATAATTGGCGGTTGAGAATGGTACCAAATCCTTCTCTCTGGAACTCCACTTCCACTATTTTGTTGCAAGTGTGAACTTCTCATTCAGTTACATTCAGCACCTACACTTTCAGGTGTAAGTAACTTCCAGGTAGTGAAATAATGACAAAGCAGCATCAAAAGAGATATGATAATGATGATTTTTAAGTTTTGAGGCCAAAAATTTTTCTTTATCAAATCTCTATGGCTATATCTGGTATGAGGGAATTGGCAGAGAAGAAATGCAAAAGAAAATGATAAAGAAATTGAATTGAAGTTTTAAAATTGTTTGATTTAGAAGAAATGAGTACAAAATTATTTTAATTTTTATTTGATTGGGAGAACTGAGTAAAATAATGGATTTTTCAAATACACCAATTAAAATTTCAGCATCACCTTATCCAAATATGAAAGTGAAACCTTTACATGATTGCAGAAATCTTTAGCAGAAAATCATTACAAAAGCAGATAACAAAGACATGACAGTAAGAAATTCCATTTTGGGCTACAAAATGGATAAGAATGTGTTGAAACTTTCTATTGTTGCTTTGCTTCCCGATTCTTATTTTGATCTTTATGAAGAAGTTGGCAGGTCAGAATACAAATTGGTGCATGGCAGTGGAGTACACACAATACTCAACTAAAATTGCTTGCTTACTGTTCTGCATAGATTTTTTTTCAAAAGTGGTAATGAAAGGCGCATTCATATCATCTTTATTAGTGATGTAGAGCTGGATATTAATATGATTGCTTCAATGTTTTCATTGTTGTCATCTACAAATTGTCATCAGCCACTTGTTGAAGCTATGGGAAGATTTCAATTATTTCCATATGGTGAAGAATGGAAGGAAAACTAATAATTTTCTTGCAAAATAATTATAAATGTGCCCTTTTAGGTAGTGGATACATCTAGAATGCTACGAAAGTATCAACTCAGGAGCAAGTACGATGAATTCTAAAGTGAATGTGAAAAAGATCAAATGCCACCGAAAAGAATAATAGAATTTGATTGATTTGGTTCAAGTAAGCTTATGTCCACAAGAGAGATTGGAGGGAGAGGATCTGATCCATTAATAAATAAGTCATGTGAAGTCTGAGAATAGCATCACGTAACAAAGAAAAATAGAAGCCTAAAGTCACACAAGATAAATATAAGAAAAATGAGTTAGGAGAGATGACAGAAAAGAGATGATTAAATAAGTATAAAAAATATATATATCCACTTCAGATGTTCCTTGAAGAGGATACCATCAGCTCGCTGAGCTAGTTGATACTCATACCCCCGAATAATGAATTTCTTTTTTTTTTCCTCCTTTTCTCCCCGTTCTCTCTCGTTTCAATTTACTGTCAATTTCTTCACTGGAAACTTAATGTTTTCATACAACTTGAGCTTTCATGCATCAAATGCAAAATCATGTAACAAATTTTCAAACTTTCACCCAAAAAGTTTGATGCATGCATCAATTCATATGACTAATTGAGTCAATGCATAATAAATCACATAATCGTTTTCAAGCTTAAGAAAATTGAAAAGTATCTAGTTATTTTTAAATAAGAATTATAAAAGGATTGAATTCTGCAATCAATGAATCAGTCAAACTGTAAAAGAAATTGAATCAGAAAAAAGTTTCTTACACAATGTGAAAATGAAAAACAGCCCCAAATGAAATATTAATAAATACAATAAGCATCTAAATTCAATTTAGTTGAATAATTTGTTCAATTTCTCACAGTTGTTTTGATAATCAAGTTGAGTTTGAAAAAGGAGAGAGATAACATAGATATTTTAAAAACAAATTATAAAAAATAATAACAATAAATTAGAAGAATGATCAGAACCTGGTTGTCGACTACATAACGCAACATTTCACTCTTCTTATTCAGGGCTTGGGACTTGTTAACGGCATTGATAATGATCAAAATAACACCTGTAAAAATTAATATTGTGAAAAATATGTTTTACATCTCAACCAACTTTGATCTCTAAAGTGGGGAATAATGATTTATAGAGCTGCTCATAAATAATTAGATTAATGCTAATGATGATCATAATCATGATAGGATATCAACTTAACAAAGCTGGCCATCTAATGTAATTATAATAACTAATAAAATATAACTATGTTAAAAAATATTCAAAAATATATAGCGGCAAAATAGAAACTAAAAATGGCTTACAACAGCAGTGAATGCTGCCAATTTATAAGAAAATATTTATTGCCACATAAAATACTATAAATAATTTTGTAAATAACGATATATAAAAGGTTTTTATGGGCAATTTTTTTGGCTATTCATTGTCATGTATAATATTTACAAATGTTCTATGCTTAACAATATTTAACTAGTGAAATATTGAGATATTTAAAAATCTCTCCATATAGATTAATTTTATTATTTAATAAAATCAACAAATTAAATAACTGAGATCTCTTAATAACATAATTACACCACAAATGCTAGTCTTATTCCTACTTCGACATTCCTAGAAATAGTTAGGGAATGATTGTTTCAAAAGGTGAACATATGATACAGGCAATATGACTTTAATTATTAGAGTTAAAGAAGTTGGTGTCTATTTTGAAGTCAAAGTTATAAATTTTTATTGTCAGCCTGTCAATATAATTGTTTGATAATAAGCACGTCATTACGGAGCCACTCAGCTCTTTCGTGTTTCTTACCGATATTTTTTACTGAGTTTTCCTTAGCCTCGACTTCTCTCAACAACAGCACTATTGAATCAGGTTCCTCTCATTCTTAATTTACCTCTGCATTATTGAGTCTACTTATCTCCTCTTTATCATTACTAAAAAATGTTTACCAAAATGATCATACTTCTCTCCTCTTCATCATTACTAACAGATGTTTATTAAATGATCATGACATTTGGAAGACAATCCATTAATTTAGTATAATGTTAGTTCTTGTGGGCATACACTTCTCTGTCATGAACAAAATAAAATGGACTAATGTGTTAAGCAATGAATGGGAAAGCTACATCATCCAAACTTTTTTTTTACCAAGTCATAGTCTTCCATAATGGGAAATATCGAGTTAGCTCACTCAAGTTTATCTTATGCACTTTTTGTTCAAATCATGAACATATATGTTTCTTCAATCTTGTTAGATTCATAAACTTGTTTTGTAAGTTATTTGGACCGATTTTATTTTGGTTCATATATGTTTCTTCAATATTAAAATGTTCAAGGTGCCACATTACTTGTCATCATAAAGAAATATTAGGATTTTTATATTAAACATTTGTTTTGAATATGTTAGTGTTCTCAAGTTTTTGAATTTTCATTTAAGAAAATATAATAGTTTCAAATAGAAGTTTAATTAGTTATTGCAATTGTTCAAGCATTTTATGGAAGGCATGGGCTGATGTGTAATTTAAAAAAATCAAAAAATGGAGGCTATAAAATCAACATTTAAAAATTCATTATGGATTTCTACAATCTTATAGATAAAATAAAGATGCCATAATAATATTATCTCTGAGAATGTCAAAAATTTTAGCCTCACTAAAACCTGAAGTTGTGATCATGCTCAACCCCTAGTCACAATAATAACACCGGTTTCAAGATATCTCTCTCTTTTTTCACAATCATCCATCAAAATTGAGTCATCCTCTTCCACATCTTCATGCTAAAAGATGAGATTAAGATGAGGGAGGGAGGTAGGCCAAGGGTTCTAATAACGGCACCTGCAGGATCAGAAAAAGTGGAGCAGCAACTCTTCAGCAATTTAAATCAACACCGCTAGGTCAAAACAGAACAATCTTATCTCTACCATACACGTGTAAAGCTCAATCATTTTCCTGTTAAAGCACCGCCGGTCAAACAGAAATCAACCCAGCATACAACCACTAGCTTCTGATAGATCAGAACCTTACCGTCGCCCTCTGTTCTACCATCACCACAGCTATTCTCCCATACATTCTGGATCTCGAGTCCAGTCGAGAAATCTGGCTCACCGTGGAATGCCAACTACAAGCATCCAACAAATCAAGAGTCATACAACTCAAAAACAAACTTCACACCATCTCTATGACAACTCAATCGATGTCCCAATACCTCACGGACATCAAAACACTGGTAGACAACATTGCAGCTGTTGGTTCCTCCATTGATCCAGAGGACATCATCCTCTAGACGTTGAACAGTCTACCACCTCAATATCAAGCTTTCAAAACATCTATCAGAACCAAACTCACTCCATTAAGCCTTGAAGATCTCTACTCATTGCTCATTAGTGAGGAAATTAACATCTCAACAGAATCAACCAAACACCCTTCACAACCAAACGTGCAATCTGCTTTGTATGTCTCCAGAGGAATAGGATATAGAGGCAGAGGGCGCAATCAACCCCTTATACAATGTTCCACCACCTCCCAACTGCCAAAACACACAAAATTCATCTCCGATAACCTTCCAAATATGTGGTAAATGTGTGATAGGAAATACTTGAGTTCGCAAGTAACCCGAAGGGAATACTTGAGTTCGCAAGCAAACCTAGTCCAAATCGGAGTTCCAACAGCAACACTAGGGCTGTCTACAGCAGGAAAACAGCCAAAACAGTAGGAAAAACAGTAGAAATATGAGAGAAAACTTGTAGGAAAATCAAGCAAACGTGGTATTCCACTAGACGATGGATAAAAACAACAAACGATACAATAATCTTCAATTCGAGAGGAAGATTAACTCTCCAAAATCTCTAGACAAAGTTGTCTAGAGCCCAAGCCTCCAAAGAACCCTAATTCTCCACAAAACAAAACATCACCTCTCCCTAATCCTCTTCCCCCTTCTAATACAAAAGCTTTCCTTATTAATTTCCCTCCCAAAGCCCTAGCCGCCCCCTCCTTTGAATTTTGAATTTACTTAAGTGGGTGGGACCCCACTTGTTTGGGCGGAACAAGGGGAGGAGGCGGAACTAGTCCGCCTCCTGTAGGTAAACCGGACCGGCCCCCTTTGGGCCGGTGGAGCTTGGGCCGGTTCAATGGGAACCGGCGTAACAATACCGCCCTCCCAAAGAATCACCTTGTCCTCAAGGTGGAAGTCTGGAAACTGATGTTTCACCCTCTCGTATGGCTCCCACATGGCCTCATAGTCCGGAAGATTCTTCCACTTGATCAACACTTTCTTCGTCCCCTCCTCTCTATGGCGAACCCCCATCAGTTCTAAGGGTTCCAGAACTACCTCCAAATCCTCAGTAAGTGTCGGCGGTAACTCAGGGTTGGCCCAGTACTCCCCAATGGCCTTTCTCAACTGTGATACATGAAAAACTGGATGTATAGTCGCTATGGGTGGTAGTTTCAGCCGATATGCTACTGCTCCGATCTTCTCCAGCACTTCGTAAGGTCCAAAGTACCTTGGGGCCAGCTTCTCATTCCTCCTGTTAGCGACTGTCTTCTGTCGATAGGGTCGGAGCTTCAAGAACACCCTCTCCCCCACTTTAAACTGGATGTCCTTCCTATGCCCATCAGCCTGTTTCTTCATAATTTGCTGAGCTCTCAGTAGATGCCTCTTCAACTCTTCTAGCACCCTATCTCTCTCCTCTAAATACTCCTCAACTGAAGAAACTGGGGTACTGCTACTCCCAAAGTGCACCAGGTGGGGGGGATCCCGTCCATACAATACCTTGAATGGGGTCATCTGTGAAGCAGAATGAAATGATGTGTTGTACCAATACTCTGCCCATGATAGCCACTTGGCCCATAGCTTAGGTGTCTCTGACACAAAGCACCTCAGGTAAGTCTCCAGACTCCTGTTGACTACTTCCGTTTGGCCATCTGTCTGTGGATGATAAGCTGTGCTCCTCTTCAGAACTGTTCCTTGTAACCTGAACAACTCCCTCCAAAAATGGCTGAGGAACACCTTGTCTCTATCTGATACTATCGCTTCTGGCACTCCATGCAACCTGACCACTTCTCTGATGAAAACTGAAGCCACTGTCACTGTTGTGTAAGGGTGTCGGAGGGGGATGAAATGAGCATACTTGCTCAATCTGTCCACCACCACTAAAATCACCGTGAACCCTTCTGAACGGGGCAGCCCATCTATGAAGTCCATGGATATCTCCTCCCATACCCGTCCCGGTAGAGCCAACGGCTGTAGTAGTCCCCCCGACGACATAGCCATGTATTTGTTTCTTTGACAGATATCATATCTGGCTACCATCTCTTCTACATCTTTACGCATCCCCTTCCAATACAGCTCCGCAGCTAGCCTTCTGTATGTCTTCTGCACGCCTGAATGGCCCCCCACCGAGCTTCCATGAAACTCCTGGAGCAAATTCGGGATGTGGATCGAGGTCCGGGGCATCACAAACCTCCCCTGATACAGCAGTTTGTTTCCCTCCAAGGAGTACCCTGGGTGGCTACCCTCTTCCTTCAGCAATCCTGTCCTGATCTTCCCCAGTGCCTCATCCCTAGCACTTTTTTCTCTGATGGCCTCCCAATCAAGCATCAAAGGGACAGATAGCATCACTGTCTGCAGCTCCCCCATACACCTGGACAAGGCATCAACTGCCTTATTCTCCACCCCTGGTTTATACTGAATCTCAAAATCATACCCTAGCAACTTGGACAGCCACCTCTGATGCTCCTCCGTAACCATTCGCTGCTCCAGTAGGTATTTCAAACTCCGCTGATCTGTCCTGACGATGAAATGTCTCCCGAGTAGGTAAGGTCGCCACTTCTGGATGGCCAAAACGATGGCCATTAATTCTCTCTCATAGACTGACTTCAATCTGGCTCGAGCAGTCAACACCTGGCTGAAATAGGCAATGGGCCTACGACTCTGCATAAGTACGGCCCCCAATCCGTATCCGGACGCATCCGTCTCCACTATGAAAGTCTGGGTGAAATCTGGCAAGGCTAGAACCGGCACCGTAGTCATAGCTTTCTTCAAACTCTCAAATGCTGCGGTGGCTGCCTCCCCCCATAAGAACCCATCCTTCTTTAGCTGCTCCGTGAGTGGCCATGCTATGGTGCTGTATCCCTTGACAAACCTCCTGTAGTAACCTGTCAGTCCTAGAAATCCCCTCAACTCCTTTAGATTTCTTGGCACTGGCCACTTTAACATGGCCTCAATTTTAGACTGATCTGCTGCGACTCCTTCCTTCGATACCACGTGGCCCAAATACTCTACACTGGCCTGTGCAAAGCAGCACTTCTTCAAGTTGGCCCTCAACTGGTGCGCCTGCAGCACTTCTAATACCTTTTTTAGATGCTCCCAATGTTCTTCCTCTGTCCTGCTGTAGACAAGAATGTCGTCGAAGAATACCAGTACAAATCGTCGTAGATAAGGTTTGAAAACCTTATTCATCAGTGCCTGAAAGGTGGCTGGAGCATTGGTGAGGCCAAAGGGCATCACCAGAAACTCATAGTGTCCCTCATGAGTTCGAAAGGCAGTTTTAGGCACATCCTCCTTCTTCATCCGGATCTGATGGTATCCTGATTTTAAGTCTATCTTGCTGAAGATCACTGTTCCACTGAATTCATCCAACAGCTCATCAATCACGGGAATAGGAAACTTATCCGGTACAGTTTCCTTATTGAGTGCCCTATAGTCTACACAGAAACGCCAACTGCCGTCTTTTTTCTTCACCAATAGTACCGGACTAGAGAAAGGACTGACGCTCGGTCTGATGATGCTGGCCTCCAACATCTCTCTGATCAGCTTTTCGATCTCATCTTTCTGAAACTGGGGGTAGCGATAAGGTCGTACGCTGATGGGTGAAACTCCCTCCTTCAGAATGATGGCGTGCTCCTGCTCCCTCTGCGGTGGCAATCCCTGAGGTGACTGAAATACCTCATGGAACTGCTGAATCAAAGGCTGTACGGAGAGAGGTATGTCCCCTCCTTCTTCCAATCTAGCTCCCTCCAAACTGTGTAGCTCCACCAAGTATCCTCCACCCGCCGACTGTATGTCCCTCACCATAGTTTTAAGAGAAATCATGGATTTGGATAGCCCCGCATCTCCCTTAATCACCACCTTTTTCCCATCAACCGTCAACTCCATCGTGAGTGCCCCCCAATTCACTTTGGTGTCTCCCAAAGTCTGTAACCACTTCATCCCAAGTATGATATATGTACTCCCAAGTTCCAGTGGAAGAAAATCTTCTCTCACCTGGATCCCCTGAATGGTCAGTAGCACTCCTCTGCAAATCCCCTGGCCTTTCTCCACCTTCCCCGTACCCATCATCACCCCGTAACTACCGGTACCCACCAATCTCAAACCCAATTGGTTAACGACCTGAGTGGAAATAAAATTGTGGGTGGCCCCACTATCAATCAACACCACTACTGCTCTGTCCTCTATCTCCCCTTTCACTTTCATGGTATGATTCGTAGTGATCCGACCACTGAGTTCAGGGAAACCTCAGCCAGGTCCAAATGCAGCTTCTCTTCATCCTCATCCACTACCCCGCTCTCTCCTCCCTCTTCAGTTTCCTCGTCATCACAGACGGTGAGAACCTGAAGAGTTCGGTCCTTACACCTATGCCCTAACATGTACTTCTCATCACATCGAAAACACAACCCCTTGGCCCTCTTCTCCTATACCTCTTTTTCAGTCAGTTTCTTAAAATTTCCCCCAGGCCCTCCTCCTCCAGACTTCTCCCTCGGTACATCTCGTGAACCCCCCGGTGCTGCTCCTTTGGGAGCTAGAAAGGTAGTCGTCATCCTGTAGGACCCCCTGGAGCTGCTGCCTCGAGCCCCCCTCTCCAGATGCTTTTGGTCCTCGACCAGCTGTGCCAACTCCATGGCCTCCCCCAAGTCGTGTGGTCTCATCACTCTAACAGCTGCTCTGATACCAATTTGATAGGAAATACTTGAGTTCGCAAGTAACCCGAAGGGAATACTTGAATTCGCAAGCAAACCTAGTCCAAATCGGAGTTCCAACAGCAACACTAAGGCTGTCTACAGCAGGAAAACAGCCAAAACAGTAGGAAAAACAGTAGAAATATGAGAGAAAACTTGTAGGAAAATCAAGCAAACGTGGTATTCCACTAGACGATGGATAAAAACAACAAACGATACAATAATCTTCAATTCGAGAGGAAGATTAACTCTCCAAAATCTCTAGACAAAGTTGTCTAGAGCCCAAGCCTCCAAAGAACCCTAATTCTCCACAAAACAAAACATCACCTCTCCCTAATCCTCTTCCCCCTTCTAATACAAAAGCTTTCCTAATTAATTTCCCTCCCAAAGCCCTAGCCGCCCCCTCCTTTGAATTTTGAATTTACTTAAGTGGGTGGGACCCCACTTGTTTGGGCGGAACAAGGGGAGGAGGCGGAACTAGTCCGCCTCCTGTAGGTAAACCGGACCGGCCCCCTTTGGGCCGATGGAGCTTGGGCCGGTTCAATGGGAATTGGCGTAACAATGTGGTCACTCCGCTCTCACCTGCTAGCACCGAATGAATCCAAAATATACCCCTTCAAATGCAACTGCACTCGTAGCTTCTACCCAACCTTCCGTCGACTGATACCTCGACTCTAGAGCATCCTCATATTTAACTCCTCATCTCGACAACCTCCAAGACCCCACACCATACAATGGTATATATCGCATTACAGTCGACAATGCAGGATCTCTCTCAATATCTCAGGTCGTGGCATTCTATCAACTCCAACACATAAGCTTATCCTACCATCTATTCTACATGTTCCCTCCCTATCTCATAATCTCCTTTCTATCTCTAATCTCACAAATGCTAACAATTTTTCTATTTCTTTTACTCCTTCTAACTTTGAACTAAAGGACTTGAAGGCAAATCGCCTTCTTCTCCAAGGCTGTGTCATAACGACCTATATCCGGTTAGCAAGCCTCTCAAACCTACGACTATGTTAGTCTACACATCCTTCAACCACAGCTGGCATCAACGACTCGGTCATCCACTTATGAGAACAACCACTACAATTTCCAAGCACAATAAATCTTTAAATATTCTTGTATCCACCTTTTTATGTTTTGCTTGTATGGCCTCTAAGAGCCACAAACTACCATTTACTAAATCCAAAAATCATATGTATCACCCTTTAGAATGAATACATTCCAATGTTTGGGGGCCCTTCCATGTAGCCTCAGTACAAGGCAACCAGTACTACACAATCTTCGTGGCTGATCATTCTCATTTTACATCGGTCTATCCCATGCACTCCAAAACTGAAGTTATATATCACTTCAAAAACATCAAAACTCTAATCGAAAATCAACTACCCTACAAGATAAAATAATTTCAAACAGATGGAGGCACTAAGTACACAAATCATAACTTTCCAACATTCCTACAAACTCACGCCATAAGACATCAAATCGGTTGTCCTTACACTCCTGAACAAAACGAACTCGACGAACGTAAACATCAACACTTAATTGAAACCACAAGAATACTTCTTCAAGCAGCCTCACTTCCATTCAAATTCTGGACCGAAGCAATCTTAACTGCCACTTATCTCATCAACAGGATGTCTTCACCAATTACCCGCAACAAATCTCCCTTCCAACTCCTATTCAAACAAAAACTTACTCCCTTCTCAAAATATTCAGATGTGCATGCTACCCCTTGCTCCCTTCACATCAAAGACAAACTTGCACCTAAAGCTCCCACATGTATATTCCATAGCTACTCCGACAAATACAAAGGTTATAAATGCCTCAACTCAACCAACGATAAAATTTAAAAAAACAATCATAGGAAATAAAAAAAAAAACCAACCAACGGCAAAATCATACTATCAAGGCATGTTTGCTTTGACAAATATGTTTTTCCCTACAACTCTCAAACACCCTCCATCCACCCAGTATCCACACCTACCACCCAACCATCCACCCTACTAATACTCACATCCCATATCCACTCCATAGAAATAAGCTCCTCTACCCACAATACTTCCCAACAGCCCTCCCATCCCAGCTCACCACCTCCAGAAATTTCGACCGAGCTCTCTAAACTCCCCACTATCTCCCATGACAACATTACAGCAGCCCCACCCAACATACCAAATCGCCACCACCGATTTATTTTTGAGTTATCATATGTATTTGATTTATTTTATGCATTTTTTTGTTTCTACCCTCGCTTGAGGGAATAGTTGTTTGTGACCCTTAGGGACATTTATGTCTTTTATTTCTTCATTGTAAACTCTAGCTATTTATATCACATCTTCCTCTTTGGAGAGGCTAATGAAGATTATTACAAGAAATTTCTGCACTTGTGTGTTTTGGGAGCTTGAGAGTTTTGGAGATCGAAGTCCCTAGGTGAGGGCAGCATAATTCCCACCAACCGCAGGAAGCGTCCGGGTTTGTGGTCGACCTCCTCCTTCCCTTGCCTCCCCTCTCTTTCCCCCACAAACCGCCAGCCATACCTCCCTTCCTCCCTCTCTCGGCCGAACCCCACCACCTCTCCAATCTCGGCCGGCCATCCCCTCTCCCACCTCCAAGCCGCCGCCCATAAGACCATCCCCCTCCTCCTCTAGCCGCTGGCCAATCCCTTCCCTCCTAATTCTATTACTTTCCTAAAATATCTCTTATTAATTTGGGAGATTTTTGAATTCAAATTCCAATAAATTTGAAATTTAAATTCTTTCCTAAATGATCTAAATTATTTTAGGAAAGCCCCTTAATCATTGCAAATCTTAAATTAAAATGGATTTGATTCCAAATCCACATTCAATGAATGTGGACACCTTTGCTTTGCTTTTCTCCCCCCCCCCCCCCCTCCCCTCCTTTGGTCGGCCCCTCTCCCTCTCTCTCACCTAATTAATAGTCCCATTAATGCTCCCCAAATTAAGCCATTGATTTCCCAATTACCTTTTCCCCTTTTGGTTATAATTAATTTCAGGAATTCTGAATTGGTTTCTCTCCTAATTCAAATTCAAAAACCTGAGATTAAATCCTTTGCTCCATCCCCTCCAAATCGGACCCTTAGTTCTCTAAGCTTTGCCCTCTCAAAGTGAGATCCCTCCACCGAAGTTTGCTGTCTAGAACTCCCAAGACCAGCAAGATTGCTGTCCAGAACATCTTCTTCTTGCTGTCCAGTTATCCAGAGCTTCGTCTTTGCTGTCCATAAATTTTCCAGAGCAAAATAGTTGTTGTCCTAGTATCTGGAGCAAGCTAGTTTGCTGTCTAGACGTCCGAGATCTATTCGATTGTTGTCCAAACAACCTGAATGTGTCAGATTGTTGTCCAAGACATGTAGAAGGTTTTGTGCTGCTATCTTCTCCTCAACAACAACCAAAACGACTACACCGAAGGTTATTATCTTCTTTCTTTGGGTAAGCCCTTCTCCTAATCATATTCCTTCTAAGTTTCCCCTTGATTGTGGCATCATAAAGATCATAAAGACTTTTTCCGCAAGCCAAATTTATTAAAAGTTACGTGAGGGATTTCTTTCATAGTGACTAGTCTAAATATTAACTATGGGATTTTATTTGAAAACTTCCATATATTGCAAAGCTTGATTTAAGAGATTATTTTGTATTCTTAAATGATTATCATGTGATTTGGCCTAAACTACGTCACCTCTCTTATTGCTTTTGATATTTTAAATAACTGAAGTAAACTAATTATTGTTGTTCTAACCCAAGGCATCTAATTTCATCATCGCATAATTCACTCGCATTTTAATTCTACATCAATCCACCCCTTGGTACTCATTGTATGTTAATAATATATAGTAAAATGAGCTAATTCATTTATAGTATTTCAAGTTATCATTTTGACATGATCTGATAGTTATTGTTGCCATGTTTGTTATTGTATAATTTTCTAAATAATTCATGTATTTTATTATGATCACTGTGAATGACTATTGCTCATATAAATCATGAATTATGTAATATATATATATATATATATATATATATATATATATATATATGAGCTTAATTGTGTTAGAACTTTTATCAATAGTTATTACTGAAATTATTGAATTTTCTTAGTATTGGTGCTTATCTTTTCCGGCAAGGTATTGCAGTAAATTGATTATAAATGTACATAAATTGATATAAAGTGAAAAATAATTAATGACTAATAAGTTATTTATTGATGTATAAGTATCGTATGCTTGTAAGTGAATTTATTTGCATTTGATGCAATGATTATTAGTTGACACAAATCATTCTTTATGCATTATGTAATATAAGAAGCTTAAATAAATGAATTATATATTCAAAAATCTTATATCTTATACATTGTTTGCAGCTATTATAGTCCAATGTTATTTTTTCACTTATATCCCCCTCTTTGCTCATATTTATGCCAATGCTTTGTCGTTTATCTTTTACTCAGTGAGGTTTCACCTATATATCAGTTTGTTTCTTACAAACTCGTACATTTTACCTTATGATTTCATATTCATAGTTGTGCAACTTCTAGAGGATCTTCTAGGTTCACGCTTTAGGTTCATCTTTAAAAGATATTTAAGGTTAAAGTTATATAATCAACTTAAGAGTATAGTTGGATTTCATTTAGATTTTGATGGATATTGAGTAGGTGTTTTGGGCTAGATATACTGATGATTTTATTGGTGGACAGAAATTATTGAAGTAATGTATTTCTATTTATTTGAAATTATTTTATAAATTTTGGTTTGCTCACACCCGTCAATTAAGCTCTTGTGATTTTCTTCCAGGCCTGATGGCGTGGTGTGACACAAATGGTGGAGGAAGCTCAGGAAGGTAGGCCTAGGGTAATGTACATGTGGAAAAAAACTGTCAAAGATATTAAACGAAATGAATAATAGGATGTTTCTTGTCTTTAGCAGGCTGATGTAGATTCACTAGTGTGATGGAGGCTAGACATTACTGAAGGTGTAAATCATGGGCGAGAATTATTAAAATCATCATTACAAAGGGTCTGGAAGTCATTTGCACAAGTGATATGAAAATTTTGGTATTCGGCTTATTGAAAAAAGAACACAGTAAAGTTTCAGTGAATTCTTTTTTAACTCCGTAGCTTATTTTTTTATGTATATTAACATGCTAATTGCTGGCCAAATTCCAAAATACACCGCAAGCTAACTTCATTGTCGTCGCCAGCCTCCACCCTCCCCCTTGCTACAACCAGTCATTGTCGCTCGGTGCTGCCACCACTTGTTGGCCACTGTCGGCAGCCTTTCGCCGCCCACTGTCCCCTACTATCTGTAGAAAGGTACGCAAGGAAAGGAGATAGAGCAGGGAAATATAGAATGTATTTTCTTATTCATTACAAGATACAGTGCTTGTATTTATAGAAAACAGAGACAGCTATAAGTGAAAGAAACCAATGTAGAGAAGCCACGTGGCATAGTGGCTAACAGGCCCCTTCAAACTTGTGGCTGGGAAGCAGCTGTGAGTTTGCTGGATAGGTTCTTGAACCTGTGTGTGGCAAGAGGCTTGGTAAAGAGATCTGCTATATGATCATTGGTGCATATGTGATGTACAGACAGATCGTTTTTCCGGATGCAGTCACGTATGAAGTGACAGTCGACTTCTATGTGTTTGGTGCGGGCGTGAAGTACTGGATTGTTTGCTAACGCGATTGCTGAAGTATTGTCGCAGTAGACTGTGGTGGGGGCGCTTTGTGGCGTGTGAAAATCGGCAAGTAGACGACGTAGCCAGAGGATTTCGGAGGTTTCAGCTGCCAGCGCGCGGTATTCTGCTTCGGTAGAGGACCGGGCTGTCGTGGTTTGCTTCTTGACCTGCCATGAGATCGGAGAGTTGCCGAGGAAATTGCAGTAGCCGGAGATGGATTTGCGATCGTGAGGGTTGCTGGCCCAGTCTGCATCGACGTACCCGCGAAGTGTGAGGTTGTTCTTGTGAAGGGGAATGCCTGTGGCGGAGGTGCCTTGGATGTACCGGAGAAGGCGTTTGAGGGCTTCATGATGAATGTTCAGCGGATGTTGCATGTGTTGACAGAGGTGATGGACGGCGAACTGTATATCAGGTTGAGTAAGAGTTAGATACTGCAGGGATCCGATGAGATGGCGGTACATTTGAGGGTTGGAGTAAGGTTCATTGGATTTGCTGGTAATGCTGGTTTTGCAGGAGGCAGGAGTGGAGACTGGCTTTGATTCAGTCATGCCAGACCGTTGGAGAAGTTGTTGGGCGTAATGCTGTTGGTGGAGTAGGATGCCGGACTGGGTGTAGATGGCTTGAATACCCAGGAATTGAGACAGCCGACCCAGGTTCTTCATCTGAAATTGAGATTGAAGGTTAGAGAGAAGGCGATTAATCTCGGTGGGGGAGTTACCTGTAAGCAAGATGTCGTCAACGTATATGAGGATGTAGAGACGAACTGGACCGCGGTGGTAGGTGAGGAGAGAGTGATCCGAGTCACTGATTTTGAAGCCGAATGTGATGAGGTGGTTGGACAGAGTTGCATACCATTCACGAGGGGATTGTTTAAGCCCATACAAGGCTTTCTTGAGCTTGCAGACGTAGTTGGGATGAAGAGTGTCCTGAAATCCAGGCGGTTGTTGCATGTGAACCGTGTCGGATAGGGTGCCGTGAAGAAAAGCATTGGAGACGTCGAGTTGATTTATTTGCCAGTTGTGATGTAGGGAGATGAGAATCAGTACTCGAATTGTTGTCATCTTAGCTACGGGACTGAATGTTTCGAGATAGTCTACGCCATGCTCTTGATTGTAACCTTTAGCGACTAGTCTCGCTTTATAGCGAGCGATTGATCCATCTGAGTTGTATTTGGTGTGGAACGTCCATTTGGACCCTAGAACGTTTTGTGAGGGGTGGGGGGGTACCAGATCCCAAGTGCCTTGTGCCTGTAATGCTTGAAATTCCTGCGACATGGCCATGCGCCAGTGTTCGAGTTTGGCGGCTTGATTGTAGGTGGTTGGGTCTTTGGGCTGCAGAGTATGTGAGAGGTTAAAAATCTGTTTGGATTTGGAGTGGCCACTCTTAAATCTAGTGATCATTGGGTGGGTGGAATGAGGCGGTATTGGGGCGTATTCTGTAGCTTGCGTCCGTGGTTGATCAACGGGAAGAGACGGTGAGGTTACTGGTTGAGTAGTGCTAGTTTGTGAAGGAGTGGAGTTGGGGCGAATAGGTGAAGTGGCCGTGCTTGGATTGATCTGTTTGGGATGAGTACTGTGAGTTGTTGGATGCTTGATCAGCGAAGAGGGTAGCTGGGTGGTGGGAATTAGCAGAAGGGGAGGTGTGGAGTTGGAGGAGCTGTTATCACTGGGTAGAGGAGAGGTTTGATTAGAGTAAGGGAAGACGTTCTCGTTGAAGATGACGTGACAAGATGTATAAATTTTGTTGGATGTGGGATCTAAGCATCTATAGCCTTTTTGAGTGGATGAGTACCCAATAAAGACGCAAGGATGAGATAATGGAGAGAGTTTGTTGGTCGAGTATGGTTTTAGCCAGGGGTAGCATAGGCATCCAAATACTCGTAGATGATTGTAGCTGGGTTGCTTTCCGAGCAGAAGTTCGTAGGGTGATTTGCGACGATTATTGGAGGATGGCATGATATTGATGAGGTAGGTAGCGGTTAACAGGGTATCCACCCATAGGTATTGAGGGAGGGAGGCTTCAGTGAGCAGAGTGCGTGTTGTTTCAATTAAGTGGCGGTGTTTGCGCTCAGCGACGCCATTTTGAGCAGGGGAGTGAGGGCAAGTGTGTTGGTGGATAATTCCATTTGATTGGCAGACGATTTTAAATTTATTATTGATGAATTCGCCGCCGTTGTCCGTACGAAGCGTATGGATGGAGCGTTTAAATTGTCGAGTTACGAGTTGATTGAACTCAAGAAATTTGAGTATAACTTCAGATTTATGCACGAGCGGGTATACCCAAGTAAATTTCGAACAATCATCTATAAACGAGACATAATAGCGGTAACCATAGTTCGATGTAATCGGAAAAGGACCCCAAGTGTCTGAATGAACTAAATGAAATGGAACAAGAGTTACAGTGAGAGAGGGAGGATGTGGTAATCTATGGCTTTTAGCCATTTTACAAGAGTTGCACATAGGCATGTGTTTGGGTACTTTGATTTCAGGGTGCTGTTGAGTTATGCTGGTCATGGTTTGAGCAGAGGGGTGACCTAAACGCCTGTGCCACAACGCCGGAACTTGTTGTATGGAGAGAAGAGCTAGTTGAGGTTGTGTGGTAGACTTGAGTGGCCGAGTGGATAGCGGGTAGAGTCCGTTAATACACGGACCCGTGAGAAGAGGGCGATGGGTCTTCCGATCCTGTATTTTGTAGCCGTTAGAGGAGAACTTGATAATGCAGTTATTATCCGTGGTGAGTTTGTAAACGGACAGTAGATTGAAAGAAAGATTGGGAACTAAATGGAGTTGATCTAATTTGAGGCTACCTGTGGGTGTGGGAAGGATTCCTCTACCCGTATTTTGGATCGGTACCTGATGTCCGTTACCAAGAACCACCTGGCTGAAGCCGGTGTAAGGATGAGAATGTTGTACTTGGCTTGGATCGGAGGTTAGATGTGTGGACGCTCCGCTATCAAGGAACCACTCAGTTGGTGGAGACGGGGACGAAGGGGAGAAGAGCGCGGAGGGAGGTTCGGTGTTGTATTGATCATCGTGTCTGTGCCAGCACTTGATTGCGGAGTGCCCCATTTTTCCGCAGATCTGACATTGGATGGCTGAGCGAGCTGATTTGGCTCCGCGGCCGGTGGGGGCTGAGTTGGGCGCTCGAGTTGAGTTGCGACCTCTGTTGTACGAGGAGCGTCCACGACCGCGGCCACGACTGGCAGTGAGAGCAGTAGGTCCGGCGGAGAGCTGCAAAGATTGAAGTTCTTTGGTGTTTTCGTGTTGGAGGTTTAGTTCCTCGCTGCAGAGTAATGTGTACAGCTCATCGAGGCTGACGGGGCGAAGGTTGGTTCGTATGGCCGTTTTGAAGGCCTGATACGTATTGGGGAGACCATTGAGTGTGTAGTGAATGACGTCTTCGACGTCGACAGGGGCGCCGGCAGCCGCAAGAGTGTCAACCTTGGATTTGATTTCGAGTAGGTACTGTGTCATAGAGCGATCTTTCATGGAAAGAAAATGGAGTTCGTTCTTCAGTTGGGTAATTCTTGATCTTGTAGAGGATTGAAGCCGGCTGTCGAGCGTTGCCCATATATCGGAGCAGTGATCGGCGGAGAGGACGTAGGGTAGGATGGCTGGGGAAATAACTGAGTAGAGCGCTGCCGCTAAGTTTTGATCAATCAAGATCCAAGTTGCGTGTGAGGGGAGAGATTGGGATGGGCAAGATGCAGTGCCATCCAAGAATCCTTCGAAGCCGTTGGCGCGAAAGATCTTGAGAACCTGAGATCTCCAGATTGAGTGGTTGTCTGTGGTGAGCGGATGAGTGATGATGTTCTTGACGTTGCTGATTAGGAATTTGAGTGAGGAAGGGATTTGGGGAGAGATGAATGGATCTTCGGACAGAGAATTGGCTTCTTGATCTGCAGTAGACATTGCGTTTGAGGAAGGCATTAGGACGGGAGGATCAAGACTGCTGATACCATGTAGAAAGGTACGCAAGGAAAGGAGATAGAGCAGGGAAATATAGAATGTATTTTCTTATTCATTACAAGATACAGTGCTTGTATTTATAGAAAACAGAGACAGCTATAAGTGAAAGAAATCAATGTAGAGAAGCCACGTGGCATAGTGGCTAACACTATCAATCGTTGCCTTCTAGCAGACCGCTAGCCACCTGCTACTATTATAGTTGAGTTAGTAATTACTAATTACTTGTATTTATTTTACACTCATCAAAATAACTACAATACTTTAAATACATTGCAATTTTTTACAATATATTTCATGTTAATAGTTTTTTCAACTTTGTAATTCCGCCATCTCCAAATTGAAATTGAGTGAAAGACTAGACTTTTGTAACCTTACTTGCATAGAGTCATTTCAATTGAGACAAACATAAACTTTTTTCTCTTCCAAAATTTTCACATAAAAACTTTAAAATCTCACGTGAAACTTTTTCTTTAATCTGCATGTATACTGGAATTCAAACAAAAGCTAAGATATTAAGCCCTATCTTCTATCATTGCTTACTAATCTTTCACATTTTTTTCTAAATTAGAGAGAAAAGTAAGGCAACTAAGTAAGAGATCGGGGAGAGATGAAGAGAGGATCGAGAGTCGAGAGAGAAGTGGACCCACAGCCTTCAATCACAAAATTACAAGATTCTAAACGGAGTCCGGAGAGAAACGATAATGACTAGCGCATTAAAATATCTCCAAGGAAAATATGTCGAAGGCTTACCTCAATCGAGGGTTTGTGACAAATGGCGGCGTGCTTGCGGACGGATGCGAACAGTGCCGAGCGAAGGCGACCGGCAAAAGATGACGAACGTCAGTGAATTGTCCCAATCGGCAGCGAACCGGCGGCAATGCGGCGAACTGGCGGTGCTACGGCCCTCAAGCGAGCTGCTGCGACAGTGCGATTACGGCTCCAGCTTCTTTCAGGTAGGCATTGCGGGGTGGGTACTGTTGGTTAATTTCAAATAACACAAGTTTTTGGGCCGGGCCAACAGGGTGAGGTCCCCCAAGACGCTAATGTAGCTCAGCCCATCTTAACATCAACGGTTTTTTATTAATCGTAACATTTCGTCTGGGATAGTTTATTATTTTATATATTTTTGTTTTTTAATCATAATTCTAATTTTTTTTCCATAAATAGCTTTCTTAAAAAAATAATTGAAAAAAAACTATTTTGAAACTGTCATTCAAATATATATTACTTTGTATTTTCAAATGATATTAAAATGATAATTTTATAAATAAGATTAATATAATTCAAAAATTAATAAAAAGAATTTTAATATCATTAAATTTATTTTCAAAAAAATATAATATAAATTTTGATTTATTTTATCGGTTAATGACTTTGTCATCTTTCAAAATATTAATATTCCTAATTTTTTTTTGAACACTTAGGCCAATTAAGACAAATTCAGACACACATCACATACATAAGACTCGAACTCAAAACCTTTTGGTTGGTAGCCAAAACTCTCAACCAATAAAACAAGGAGAGCTCTGCCCTAATATTGTACTTCTAATTTTTATATTAGATGGTCCAATCAATATGACTCATAATTAAATTAGAGCCAAGAGTTAGTTCACATGTTAAATAAAAATATGAAATATAATAAAACACGTACACTTATAAGTTCAAAAATAAATTCAGTACTAAATATTTGAATAAAAACATTAGTCCAACTCAAAGAAATAAATAAATAAATATATTTTAATATTTATATCATAATGAAAATTAACAACTTTGATGTACCTTTTAAAGCCAATATTGAGCTACTTTTTTTTTTTTTGAGAGTGTTCATTTTGCGTTAATATATCAAAAAAGACAAAAGGTTACAAGTAATTTGCAATTTTTTAAAAAAATTTTAGAGGTTTTCACTATGTGCACTTTTTTTATATAAAATTATAATCTAAAGCAAAATGAGCACAAAAATAAGATGTCTTATTGCTATCATGGAGGACATGATGAAAAATAACTTGCTTGAAGGCAGTGAGAAAGTTGATATCATGACCCTCCTAAGGTCAGTCATCCATGTCTTTTGCTTGTATATATTTTTGAAGTCAAGAACTCTATTGTTATCACATTCAATAATAATGCTATTAACCGCAACCGCATACATCCACAGTTTCAAACTATTTTTAATAAAAAATAGCTTGCAATTCAATATAGGTACTATCCCAATGTTCTAAGGTACGACCTGCAATAGTAATGAGAGTTCCATGGTCATCACGGATAATGAC
This sequence comes from Dendrobium chrysotoxum, assembly GCA_019925795.1. Lineage (NCBI taxonomy): Eukaryota > Viridiplantae > Streptophyta > Magnoliopsida > Asparagales > Orchidaceae > Dendrobium > Dendrobium chrysotoxum. Next base: position 34,313,748 of record CM034299.1, on the reverse strand, counting down.
TCTAATATCAACATTGTATAAAGGGAAGAGAGCACGATCAATAATGACATTTAGCCAACAAAGAGGAGGAGGATACCACATAGAATAGGAAGTCAGCTGGTTTGGTTGTTGGTAATATGAGTGCTCGTGGAAGAGTAAGGCCCATAAGTTGGCAATTGATTCAAGCACAGTGGTTGTGATGATAGTAAGAATAGCATATGTTCTATGATGCTTCTTTGCATTACGTGCCCTCCAACTTTTACTATAGTATATGCAAATCGTGGCCATTTGAGAGAGTTTGAACATGTTAAAGGAGTTGCAATGTTCATCCAACTTAGAGAATTCAGAAGCATTGAAGTCTTGTTTAGCAAACACATTTAAGATAACCTGTAGGCCGCAACATTGAGTGGCCACATGTTCAAAAGTTTCAGGCTGGTTGCAGCTCCAAATATAGTTGGTTGAGTCTAGCAAACCTCTTCACCCAAAGCCAGTGAACAATATAAATTCCATTCAACAAAAGGTGCCACCAAAAGAAGTTCTCGCAGTGATGAAGTTCAAGTTTTCACAACCATTTGTCGCCCCTACCACTAGGCACAGCCAATCCTGTATCATGTCTAACTTAAGAAATTCATAAGCACAAATCATGATACAATATTCAAAATTTAAATCATCCAAATGTTTTAACCATAAACTTTCAAATTTGGCTTAGGATCCTTCGAATTTTATTTTCAACAAAATATTATCAAAATAAATATGTTGTCAAGATGACTATAATGATATTAGGTGTGACAAATTCAGATTCAACATTCAATTCATCCTATTATGACCTGATTTGAAAGAGATATTTGCTTGAATATTTGCATTTTTGAACTATTGTTCATGTGTTTTGTAATGCTTGATATGCATGAAAAAGTTTGCTTTGTATTTTGGAGTGGGTTCTGGGAGTTTGTTTCCATATTTATGATATTTGAATTTTCCCCCATGAGGCGTTGCAGTGCTGGGTTTGGTATTGCAGAGTCTCGGGGAAATCTACATTTAATTTGATGTTCTGGCTGCGGTGCAGCTATGGGTTTTCTAAAAAGTGTCGTGGTTAGCGATGCGTGCGCACCGCGGTGCTAGAGCAAATTTGATTATTTTAAAATATCTTAAACCGCTATTCATTCGATTCATTTCATTTGAGACGGCTAGTTTAGAGAGGGAAATATAAATATCTTATAAAGAGAAAGTCCGATTTGAGCTGCTTCACCGCTTTAGGGTGTTTTCTGATGTTGGCCCTATTTTGAGAATTATATGGATCGATGTAAGTGGCATTTTTCTTATCTTAATTTAAAAAATGAAGAGATTTTCTTATTTTTTTTATTAAATTTATATTTTGCTATGCAAAAAATGGGAATAATTTTGCATTGGTAAAATTTTCATTATGTAACGTTTCATATGTTATAGATATTTAAATTGTGAACACTCCATATATTCTAAAATGTGCATCCTTTTAATTGAGCAAAAAATAATTCTGAACCCATAAAATAGTGTTGTAGTACAATTAAAGTCTTGAAACAGTGTTTTGCATGATTCCTGATAATTTGATAAAATTCTGAAATAGTATATTTTTGTTCGGTAGTGCATGTGTTCTATTGCTTACCACTATAGCAAAGCAGAAGATTTTACACTAAGTTCATTTATGCTATAATTTTAATATTGTAATGAATTATATATTATATTGATTGATTTATACAAGTTTTGATGTGAAAAATATCTGCTAAGAGATATAAGGGGCCAAAATGGATTCTGTCAGCTGTAGCAAATTTGGAACTCTCTGAATTCTGTCTGTTAAGAGTCATAAAGGGTCAGCATCTTTGGTTTTATCTAAAAGAGGGGAAAATATGTATGTTCTGAGTTATAAGGAGTCAAAATCTTTAAATTTTGTTTGGCACCGAAGAAATCTATTACATTCTTTTATGTGAAATAAAGTTCATATAAATTTTCAATTTATTCAATTTGTCAGTATCGTTATTTAAATCTTTGGATAACTTCTATGCTATTATGATTTGCTCAACACAATGAATTATTATATTGTATTTGATCAGTTTGAAAAATATTTAATAAAAGAAATATTTGAAATCTTAGATTGACAAAATATTGTCTTTTAAGCTGTATTAGCTCACTGTGATTGCACATTTTATTTTTTAGGATCTGATATGAGAAATGACCTATTATATAGTAGTTTTATGATGTGATATGAGTACGTAGAGGTATTATTTCCTTTTAATTTTGTTACAGTAATGACAAGTTCTTATTGCTCTAATTTGTAGCTCTATTTATAGCCATGCACTATAGTTGTATATGCATTTTGATGATAAATGAAAAGAGAATTTTTATGAATGAGTTTATTTTTCAATTTTTTGGATGTTCTTATCAGCACTATTCTTATTGTTGTAAGTTTAAAACTTTCGATGAAGATTTTGATTTTTTTTCAAAACTTAGATATTAGATATTGGGATTCACTTGTTGCAAGCCAACACGATAGAATCTGTCCAGTCTGTGGGTCTTATCATGTTAGGTTGTGACACCAAGAATGTCTTAATATAAGCACAAATTGAAACAGTAATTAAAAACTTCTCAATAACATTTAATGGACCAAACAAATTTTGATTTTTGTGTGTTTAAAGTTGATAAAGGATAAAAATAATCTAGTATGAGGTGAATGTAATTAGATAATTACACTGATAATTTTTAAATTGCTTATTAGTAAATGATGATAAATGCACAACTATTAAGCAACGCAAGCACCATGATAAAGAACATGGTGGGTTTGAGGTGATTTAAGTTGCTATTAAGTTAATGACACTAGAGATGTAATTCTTATAAGAGCAAAGAAGAAAAGAAAGCTTTGAATAATCTAACATGTGATAGATTTGAAGTAATTGGTGACGAAGTGGAGAAAGTTAAAGTCGGCCTCTAAAATTAATGTATTTGTAAACATCATGTCTTTTCAGTAGAAGCCAGAATTAAGTGATCTTAGGCTTGTTAGATTCTTCTCGTTGAGCCGCTCCATTTGACTATAAACATGCCATATTTAGAGATCATCTGATCACCTAATTTATACTTTGAACTCTCGTATATGATTCAATCTCTTAATTTGGGCCTATTTGAGCTCGAATTGGATCGATTTTAGTATCATTGGCTTCATCTCACTGAGACGTCTAATTTGATTATAAGTTTGTTGAAAATGGAGTTTGGATGGTCCTGAATTTGATATTAAAAGTTATCAACTTGAACATGCTTCAAGATTTGGATCTTATCAAGACATTTTTGGTGACATATCATTAATCATATTAGATACTTCATTTTTAGTAGAGTAAAGAAAAATGATATTCATGAATTATTTAATATGTAATGAATATAAAGTAATCAATGAAATTGAAATAATATTATTGAAATATATTTGAAAACTTAAACAAATAATGAAAATGGTCATGTGCGCTATTCTGCCCTGCCCAGTTGATCAATAGAAATCTAATCCTGAGTTCCTACCAGCTATTTGGGAGTAGACAACTCATATTTGTTCCATGTAGAAAATATCATTTTTTTTATACAATACAATGATACATAATTCTTTTTAGTCTGTTAGTCAAAAAATTTTGACTATAATATATATATATATATATATATATATATATATATATATATATATATATATATATGATACGTCATCGGAAAATTATCTTGATCGGGCACGAATCTCGAGGAAAAACTCAAGTTGGAAACTTCAAAAATTAATTCGGAGACTATTTAAACTCCGATTTCAGCAAGCTTACAGTCGAACTGAGCGTCTCGGAAATACGAATCCAACAACACCAAATTCGACTCAATCCGAGCCCAAACGAGTCCAAATCAAGTACCCGAAGTGCTGTTGGAAGCATCAAACAGCAATTTGAGTTACCAAACGGTCTCCGATTTTGACGAGCTTATACTCGAATCGAGCGGCTCGACGAGACGAATTCAACGAGCCCAAGATCGCAGAATTCTGATATCATTAAGACCTTCAAATGCTTGATAAACGGTTTATGATCAAGGGATTCAATATCGACCGTTCATCCGGATCACTCCTTATTTGCCCTTGATCCCTCACATATTTACGGGCTATGCCACTCCAGAAAAACTATAAATAGCCCATCATTTCTCTTAAGAGGGGACCCAAGCCAAGAAGAGAAGAAGAGAAGCCCAGGAGGGAATAACTCCTCCTCGACAACCGCCGGAACACCACCGGAACACCGCCGGAACACCACCGAAGCACCACCAGGCGCCTGAGGGACGCCGGAGCTCTGCCCGACACGGGAGCAACGTCGGAATTCTGCCCGACGCTGGAATTCTACCCGACGCCCGAGTGACGCCGGACTTCTTTCCAAGTGACGCCAGAATTCTGCCAGACACTCAAGTGACGTCGGAACTCTGCTTGTCCTTGTAACTGATACTCATTGTAATCTGATCGTCCTGAATTTAAAGGACGAATCAGCCTCGTGTACTTCAAACAACACTAGTGGAACTCTTTCAACTGGGCGTGGCCCCGTGGTTTTTTCCCTTTCCAGGGTTTTCCACGTAAAAATCCTGGTGTTACTATTTCGATTTTGTTTGTGTGCTGGATATACGTACAACGCTGAGACGGAAAATTAAAATCTATCGCCGCGTATATTTGAGTCCGCAACAGTTTGGCGCCGTCTGTGGGAAACAAATCTCACTATCCTAAGCACCACTTTGATGGCCAACAGGCGTAGCAATCGCATCTTGGGAGCCTCCCGCTCCAATTCACATCAATCTCGGGATCAGTCTATGAATCATAGACCCCAAGTATCCGCCTCCTTTCATGCTGGGGGGCAAGACGCTATGGGAGAAGGAATTTCAGGACCGTCCATTGAAGACCGCATCAGGAAGATGGAGGAGTCTCAGAATGAGATCCTACAACTCCTGCGAGAGACTCGACAACCGGCACTAGCACCACAGGAACTAGCACCACAGGAGGAGGTTCTTCTCCCTCGAGATCCACCACGTGTTGAAGCTGTTCAAATCGAACATCTTCAAGTTGAGATTCCTCTTCCTCCACCCAGGAGGCGTTCGCAGTCACATCAAGATAACGAACTGGCTGATACAGCAAGTTCTACCCATCCTCCGCACACAGGTCGGCAATCTCTCCTTCCTCAAGACCTCCCTGAGGAGCTAGCCCAACATCACATTGCTGAGCTCCCTCGCAATACCCTACGCCACGAACTGCGACGATTGGTTCGAGAGGAGTTCCCTACAGGAGGCGTAAGGCAACCTCTTCATCAGTGGGACTTCCAGGAGTCGTCACCCCTGACGGAAGCCATTCTTCAACACCCTATTCCGGCTGGCTTTAAGCTACCAAGCGTCGAGTCCTACGATGGGACATCTGACCCGTACGAGCACATCGACCATTACAGGACCATCATGCATATTCAACGAGCCTCAGACGCACTCCTTTGCCAGGTTTTCCCTGCCACTCTTAAAGGACAAGCTCGAACATGGTTCTATTCACTTCCAGCCAGAACGATCCCCACATTCGTCAAATTGGCCAAAGTATTTGTCGAACAGTTCGTAGCCAATCGAAGAATCACTAAGGATTCCTCCCACCTATCTGGAATCCGTCAGAATGAGGGAGAATCGTTGAAAGAGTATTTTCAGCGATTTTCTACTGAGGCTCGACAAATTCCGGGAGTAGATCCTGAATTATTGAGAGGAGTCTTTCTTGGTGGCCTCCGTCCTGGCCCCTTTTATTCAGCTCTTATGCGAGATACGGTTCATTCATACGCCGACCTGATTCATCGTGTGGAGGCACAAATCTCCGCAGATGAAGCCATAAATGCTCACAGAAAGCAGTTCGAGCAGACAAATGGGAAGCGCAAAGGTGCTCTTGGGATGTATAATTCTTCCTTACAACGGAAAAAGCAAGGGAATAGCAATATACCTCCTAGGCCTCCATTACCACAACGAGAACCTCGGCAGGAGAAAGAGTACACTCCGCTCAACACATCTCGAGCAAATGTGTTAATGGCGATTCAAGATCAGGACAAAGTGAAATGGCCGCATCCTTCAAAGCCAAATACAGGAAATCAAGATCAGTACTGTCACTTTCATCGTAGTCGTGGCCACACTACTGAAGCATGTTGGCAACTTAAGGATGAGATTGAAAGACTTATCCGTCAGGGCTATCTTCGACAGTTTATTGGGAACCCACCTACCCGAGAAGAAGCTCGCCCCACTGGGGGGCAAAATTAACAACAAAGACAACCATTGAATAATATTCAAATGATTGGTGAGATTGAGTAATGCTGCAACTTGAACCTTTGTGTTAGTAATACTACTTGTCATGTGTCACCATGTATCTCTTCTATGATCAATAGGATGTCACTCTAATGTCCTTAGTATTTCTACCAAGTCAAATGATATGGTTGTCCCTATATGTATCTCTTCTGTTGTACAAGGGAATTATTGTCTTACAGTAATATAATGTGTTGTTCGTCCAGTTTTGATATTGTCTCTTTCTTTAAAAAGAATATAAATGACAGTGAAAAACTACTGACAAATATAGTCTCTTTATCCTTGATTCGAGAAATACGCAATCTTTATTGTGTCTCAATCACTGGATGATCAATCCCAGGGGGATTCGATCCGACCTCTTCCATACAGGTTAATGTCGTCGAGCAAAGGCTCCGACATACAACCTTGGATAGGTCTCACATCCTTGGTGGATTCTCTCGACCTCTTCCATACAGGTTAAAGTCGTCGAGCAAAGGCTCCGACATACAACCTCGGATAGGTCTCACATCCTTGGTGGATTCCCTCGACCTCTTCCATACAGGTTAGCGTCATCGAGCAAGGCTCTGACATACAACCTCGGATAGGTCTCACATCCTTGGTGGATTCTCTCGACCTCTTCCATACAGGTTAGCGTCGTCGAGCAAAGGCTCCGACATACTACCTCGGGATAGGTCATATATTCTTGATGGATTCTCTGGACATCTCCTACAGAGATTCTTGACGGGCAAAAAATCTTCGAAAAAGCATGTTACATAATATACTAACTCATGTTTCAAAGATGCAAAAGTGAGTTTTCAACTTCATATAAATATTATTGAAGTCATATTACGAAAGATTGTACATCTAGGTCACCTTTGCAAGAATGTAAAAGCAAAAGGTACACTGGTGACATTCATACAAGCTAGTATCATCAAGCAACAAGCAACTTTAACACAGTCAAATGTCCTTGGTGGATTTAAGTGACTTCTCCCTTACTGCACGCAAGCATCTCCTACAACTGCTCCTTCACAGAAAGGACATAACTGGATCATCATCAGACTTCCACTCAGTTGACAGTGTTAGTGTATTGCTAGAATGTTGGCATGTCACACTACTTCGACCTCTTGATTCAGTAATATCTAATGTTGGCACACTTCAGTATGGATGAATATTGCCTTAACACAATGTTACTGGACGCCGGCCATCATCTGCCCGTCGCCAGACCCTCGTCGAATTTCTACCCAACGTTGTATTTCTGCCAGTTGCGTGACTTGCCTCGGATATCTACCCGACGTTGTACTTATGCCCGTCGAGGGACTTTCATCGGACTTCTACCCGACGATGAGCTTCTTTCCGTTGCTGGGTCTCTGCCCGTCGCCGGACTTTCGTTGGAATTTTGCCCAATATTTTCGTCGGACTTCTGCCCGACACCGTACTTCCACTCGACGCAGGACTTCTGCCAATCGCGGAACTTTCGTCAGACTTCTGTCTGACACCGAACTTCCTCCCGTTGAAAGACTTCTGTCAGTCGCGTGACTTTTGTCGAACTTCTACCCGACGCCGGACTTATGCCCGTCGTCGGACCCTCGTCGGACTTCAACCCGACGCTGTAATTCTTCCCGACGTCGGACTTCTGCCCATCGCCGGATGTTTGTTGGGCTTCTACCCGACACTGAATTTCTACCCGTCATAGGACTTCTTCCCGCCGACGGATTTTCGTCGGAGTTCTACCCGACGCCGTACTTCTTCCCGACGCCTGACTTCCGACCATCTTCAGACTCCCTCCGACTAACATCTCACCTCCACATGAAGGAATGAAAAAGAAAAGAAATTTCTAACTCCTGTACAAGAGGAGGGGCGTTGTCTCAAGTAGGGAAAATCACCTACTGAATAACAACGGAATGCCTCAACTGTCAGAAAGCCAGAATGAGAGAAAAAAGAGGGAAAACCGCTAACTTCTGTGCAAAAGGAGGGGCGCCGAGTTAAGTAGGGAACGTCACCTACTCAAAAATGGCGGAAGGCCTCAAAATGCCAGAAACTAGAGGGGAGAAGAGAGGAATACTCTAACTTCTGCGCAAAGGGAGGGGCGCCGAGTCAAGTAGGGAAAATCACCTACTCAAAAACGGCGGAAAGCCTCAAAATGCCAAAAGCCAGAGGGAGAAAGGAAGAAGGGGCAAGTTTCTACTAGGCCCTGGGGGGTCTATTTATAGTTTTCTTAAAGGGGGGAGGATTCCAAAATTCTATTAAATTCCCTGAAATTTTTCAAATTTTTCGGAATTTTTTGGGATTTTTTAATCCCATGTGGGACCCACAAATAAATTTTTTTTTTTTTTTTAAGTAACCGCGCCCCGCGCGGTTCCGCGCGCGGGCGCCGCCGTGCGCGGCGGCGGGCGGCGGCCGGCCGGCCGGTTCGGCCGCCTACGCGTTCCCGGGCTCCGATTTCGGGCCCGGACGGTCCAAATTTGACGTTTTTGGGTTCCCCGGACACGTTTTTCGACGTTCCGGACTCAATTTTGACACTTTCGGAGCTCAACGGGGCCTTTTTGGTTGGGTTCGAGCAAACATATAATTTTTGGAACGCAAATTTTTGTGATTTTGCCAAAGTGAAAAGCCGACACATATATTTTTGGACTCCTGGAGCTTTGACGTCCAAAAATAGGGGGGCAACTGATACGTCATCGGAAAATTATCTTGATCGGGCACGAATCTCGAGGAAAAACTCAAGTTGGAAACTTCAAAAATTAATTCGGAGACTATTTAAACTCCGATTTCAGCAAGCTTACAGTCGAACTGAGCGTCTCGGAAATACGAATCCAACAACACCAAATTCGACTCAATCCGAGCCCAAACGAGTCCAAATCAAGTACCCGAAGTGCTGTTGGAAGCATCAAACAGCAATTTGAGTTACCAAACGATCTCTGATTTTGACGAGCTTATACTCGAATCGAGCGGCTCGACGAGACGAATCCAACGAGCCCAAGATCGCAGAATTCTGATATCATTAAGACCTTCAAATGCTTGATAAACGGTTCATGATCAAGGGATTCAATATCGACCGTTCATCCGGATCACTCCTTATTTGCCCTTGATCCCTCACATATTTACGGGCTATGCCACTCCAGAAAAACTATAAATAGCCCCTCATTTCTCTTAAGAGGGGACCCAAGCCAAGAAGAGAAGAAGAGAAGCCCAGGAGGGAATAACTCCTCCTCGACCACCGCCGGAACACCACCGGAACTCCGCCGGAACACCGCCGGAACACCACCGAAACACCACCAGGCGCCCGAGGGACGCCGGAGCTCTGCCCGACACGGGAGCAACGTCGGAATTCTGCCCGACGCTGGAATTCTACCCGACGCCCGAGTGACGCCGGACTTCTTTCCAAGTGACGCCAGAATTCTGCCGGACACTCAAGTGACGTCGGAACTCTGCTTGTCCTTGTAACTGATACTCATTGTAATCTGATCGTCCTGAATTTAAAGGACGAATCAGCCTCGTGTACTTCAAACAACACTAGTGGAACTCTTTCAACTGGGCGTGGCCCCGTGGTTTTTTCCCTTTCCAGGGTTTTCCACGTAAAAATCCTGATGTTACTATTTCGATTCTGTTTGTGTGCTGGATATACGTACAACGCTGAGACGGAAAATTAAAATCTATCGCCGCGTATATTTGAGTCCGCAACAATATCTATATATATATATATATATATATATATATATATATATATATATATATATATATATATATATATATATATATATTTGCCTTAATTGTCTAAAAAAAATTGCAGTAGGGGATAACACCCAAATATCCATTCCAATATTGACATGTCATCAACAACAACAACAACATCAAGCCTTTATCCCACTACGTGGGGTCGGCTACATAAATCATTTTTTTCTATTGTGTCATGTTAAAAGTCAAATTTTTGTTTAAATCTAATAAAAAAAGATCATTTCTAATATTTTATAACCAAGTATTTTTAGATGTACCTCTATTTTTCTTATCATAAGTCAAATTTAAGACCTCTATTTTTTTAACCGGTCCCAAATCCTGGATGAGAAAAATAGAATATTATGTTAGGTAATAGATAATTAGTATAAAATTTGTCGAATAATAATGAGATTAATCTTTTAAAAAATTGACGCATCATCCGAATTTATATTATTTAGACGGTCGAATTGGAAATAAAGATTTTTTTTTTTTGGGAAAATGAATTGAAAATAAAGTTACTGAACGCCACGGAGCCGTTCGAATGTCATCATCATTGACAAATTGGGCTTCACAAATCATTGAAAATATCTCGCACCTCATCCTGACGTTTGTTTCTCTCGATGACCAAATCGTCTTGCGCTCTCTTTCACCTTCATTGGCCGGGATTTCGAAGGCGGCTATGGAGGACTCTGAGACTGCAGCACCGTACACTCTCCTAGGGTTTCTTATACGAGGCGGCGATGGCGATTATAGTGGATTTATGAGGGATTACACGGAGAGGGGGAAGAACGCGCTGCTATGGGTGGGGCTTTTCTCGATCACCTTCTTGCTTTTGCAGAAGCTTGCGAGGCTGGTGAGGTTATGGGGTCAAGGGAGCAGAATTCCTGGCCCGCCTTCTCCTTCCTTCTTTGGCCACTCTAAGCTTATTGCGGATCGCGCAGTTGGTCAAAATATGATTGGTAGATCTGTTTATTATTATTATTATTATTGTTATTTTAATTTCTTTGCGTTTGAGATTTGCATTGGCTACTGCTGGTAGGCCTTTGGCCTTTCTGATTATATTTGCATCAAGGCAATTGGGAATTTTTTTTATTTATGGGTAGAGGCGCTGGGATCCTAATTTTATTAACAACAGTTAGTGGCTGTTTTAGTTTTCCGCTTTTAAGAAGTCACCTACTTTTGCTTTAGAAGAGTTTTGTATTGGTCCACTTAATCTAAGTGCTTATGTGGTTTTAGCTTTTGTGCGGATTTATTTTGGACTATATCTATTATCTCCTACTAATTCTAGAGATTCTGGTTGTTTAATTCAGCGATAAAATTAAATTTTAAGAATATACCTTTGTGATTTATGGTTCTATTATGGGACAGGTGATTGAAAGGCGCTCCTTTGGTACTTATAATAAAATTGGTGGAAGGCTAATGCTACGTTGCCCATAATGATTGAAAGATGTTCCTATAGTACTTCTACTAGGCGAGTTTGGCTCATAATTCTCTTCTAAGATTTATGTGCTATGTAATATAATGGTTTTAGTGTTTAGGGTCAGGGTTGTCAAAAAAAGCCGGTTGTTTGTGTTTGATTGTGTTTAGATCGATCATTAGCTCTAGATCGACTAATTTTTATAAGCTCATTTATTTACTCAGTGAAATGTGAACAATGCCTTGTTCGATTGCCTTCAGCTGATAGTAGCTTTATTATGTTCATATATGCTTAAAAATATGAATATGCATATACATGGATATTGTGTATATTCTTATTCGCACATTTATATTTGTGTAAATTATTTATATATACATGTGGTGACATATATATACAATAATTTATATATAACTTTAAGTAGGCTTTATGCTCGTGCACAACTTGTATTCGGCTCCATGAGTTGTTGGGCCGAAAAAAAAAATAAAGACTTGTTTACATAACAAGTTGAGCTAAACATGACTCTTGCTCATGCTCAACTTATTTACACCCCTATTTAGAGTTGAGTATATGCAAAATTATTGGAAATTGTATAGAATAAATTACCTACTACAATTTTATAAGAGAAACAAGAGGCACACTTGCGTAATAATTTGTCTAAAAAAATAAGAGTTCCTATTGCAAAGTCTAAATAGTTGGAGCTTCTTTCTTAGCGTTCCCTTTGATTATATGTGAAATTAGTGGATGCTCGATGTATAATGATGATTTTTGTTGCCTTGTTTTTAGTGTTTGGGTAATAGTAGATGTTGATTAAATTTTTTAAGGTTGATTTAAACTTAATTTGGGTTGAATCAAATTAGACTACAAGATGCACCATTACCTCTGGACATTAATAATTGCCACCTAGTCAGTGAAGAGAAATTTTTAGATGAGCTTGGGGAAAAAAATAATCTTGTGTTTTTGGTTAGTAATTTGCTTCTTATGACTTGGTATTGATATTAATACAACACCAATACCAAGAAGTATAAATCACAATAATAACTTAGTGCAAGAAAAATTTTGGAGCTATGCTTACATAAAAATTGCTCTTCGATGAGGGATATCATAAGCCCCATTTTTTAATCGGTGACATTTCTCAGTGCTACTTTCTCATATAAACCCCCCACCTTGTTTCCTCTCCATGTCTAATGATGTTGTAAGGTCTATCCTACTATATTTAATTTACATTTTAAAGATAATATTCTATCAAATATCAATGATGTTTGTGTTTAAAGTCTGTCATATTCTTTTACATTAAATTTCATACTAGGCAGGTTCATCATAAGTAGTTTCAAAAGTTAGAGATTTCATAAAAAAAATCAAATAGATTAAGACTTTGTAGCCTGCTAATAAACAACATCCTAATGGAATTAATTTGTCACAAGTTATTGGTAAATGTTTGCCTTATTCCTTACGTAAAATTTGATACTATGAAACTTCATCACAAGTAGTTTCAAATGTAGATATTTTATAAAAAAATCAAATAATTTGTGTTAATGTTTGTTAACTGGCTAATTAATAACATTGTGATAGAATTAATCACAAAATAATTTTTAACTATAAAAAATGAAGAAAATTGGAAATAAACCAAGCTTCTCACGTGAGCTTCGCTTAGCCACCTCAATTCCCACACATGTCATCTGTTGCTTTACCTAGTCTTCTCTTGACATACATGCATGTTCCCGCATGCACTCACTCACAATATGCTCGTTGAACTCAACCCACGAGAGCTTTTATTGCTTGCTTGCTGCCATTTTCTGCTTCATTCGCACGTTGCACATCCCACACCATGCCTGCCTTGTGTTACCCTACTCGTATAGAGACTTAAAGGCTTGTCCTCTTCGTCTACTCGAAAGATTCGCAACACCCACAACCCCCCATCACATCATGATCTTTGTTGCCTTTGTCTGTCTGTCATTACCTCCTTCGTTTAAATTGCATAATCTACAAAAGACGCATGTGGCACTCAAATCTAAGAAGATGAATCCATAAGTGAGCTCTTACACCAATACCCCTCATTCCATTGATCTTTGCTCCATCCATGAAAGAAGACCATCATTGCATATCATCAATCTTTGATTCGATTAGAGCCTACCTCCCTCTGATGATCTTTGTTCTGGGTCCAAGGAGAGCTTTTCTCACATATTGTGAGTCTTCATTACCAATGTTCTATGGAGGCCTATAGGTCGCCAACTCGCCATTAAGAAGCAACTATTGTAGTGGTCTCACATTTTTTATGGCAATTATCTACTTGAAATCTCCCACCATTTATCAGAAAGGTGATGAGCATGGTTATCATCACCTAAGCTGCTAGTAAGGCTGTTGTTTTTGTCCCATAAACAACACTTGACACAAGGAAGAAGTTGATGTGAATAATGATTATATAAAAAATAATAATTGAATCTCTTAATCATTACTTAATTAAAGGTTGTATATTATATCAAGGAAACACAATGGTTGCTTCTTCATTATTCAGTCAGTTATCAATTAAGTATACAACTTGATTAGGATTCGCATTTAATTTTCCATCACGTGAAAACGTTGGAGTAGAGTGGACACTACAGGAGTTAAAAAATGGCATATATGGCGCTACCTATTGTTTAAAATAAAAATTACATCAAGTTTTTTAGCCAAAAGTTGCTTAGTAATGTATTTTTCTAATTTTAATCTTGTGAGTGTAAGTTGGATGTATGGTTTCTTTGAGTTTGATATAAGAGCGAATATCTAATTATGGGGGAGGTTATCTCCTTGTATTGGTGTGATGCTTGATTTTTTTTATTCTGCTATTTATGTTCCTTGTTCTTATTTCACCTAACATTGTTGATATTGCCTTGTTGGTGCTCTTGCTATTGTTCAAAATTTGGTATATAAAAAATTCAATGGAAATTAAATTACATTTGCTCGTTGAGTTTATGTGTTTCTAATTCCTTGTTGAATTTCATGGATTATTTAGATAACTTTGTTAACTATTTGGTTTTTGTTCTATTTTTAGTATTGTTTGTTTGTATTTAAAGCAAGGAGTTAATTGAATTTTTTTTTTAAATTAATTAATTGAATTATTTGGTGGCTTGTAATATATGAAGTTTTAATTTATGCTTTGTGTATATCCATACTACACATTATATTAGTTGCATTTGAAAACCTAACCTTGAGCTGTATTTCATCAATTGTTATTTTTGTTTCCTTATTTTCAATTATTGTTCAAAATTTTGTCATTCAGGTTATTTATCCAAGATGCATGAGAAGTATGGACCCATTGTGAGACTATGGATGGGACCTACTCAGATGCTAATCTCAGTGAAGGATATTGTAATGATTGAAGAAATGCTTGTGAAGGCAGAGGATAAATTACCACTGATTGGAAGGGCATTTCGCCTTGCTTTTGGTAGATCCACGCTTTTTGTTTCCTCCTTTGATAAGGTAATCTATGCTGCAATTTAGATGGTATTATTCTGTAGCTAAACTTTAATAAGATTTGTATCATTTTCTGATATTATACAGCAGACTATTTTATATCTATAATCATTTTGGTGAAACCCTATTACCTTCTACCTGGTAAAAATCAAGAACATGGTGATAATGCTTCTGCAGTATTTCCGAGGGAATTGACTGGCATTTTGTTATTTGAGTCATAACATTCCACTAGTCCACATTCGATTGATGTTGTAGATGTCTTTTTCATGCAACTATGGTTTCTCTTTGTTTTTCATGGCATATATTTGTGTCATCTTACTGGTTTTCGTAACCTTTGCTGTGTCAAGATTTCTAATTATTTACTATGTTGACAAAGCCATTTTAGTTATAGGAATCATTTTTCCCAAATTATCGCAGGCCCGAAGAACACGGGAATCCTTGGCAGTATATATGAACAAGAATGTGCTTGAGAGATTGAATCAAGTTCCTGGAAAGGTTGTTGAACATGTCTTAGAAAGATTTGTTTCTATTGTTGCTAAAGATGTTCCTGATAGAAGACAGGTTTCTGAGCACATGGCATCTTACATCCTTGGAGCTTCAATGTTTGGTGATGCTTTTTTGAACTGGACAAATGCAAGTCTGTATGAAGAGCTGCTTGTTACAGTTGCTAAGGAGGCATGTTTTTGGGATTCGTATAGGATTCCTCCTTTTTGGAGCAGGAGATATAGGAGGTACCATTTTTTATGCACAAGGCTGAAGGAATTGAACAAAGATATTATTGATGAAAGTATGAAAAGTAGAAACGTTGCTGGAAAAGAGGATGGTACCACAGTGTTTATAGATGCTATGATGTTTGGAGGGAGCTTGTTCCATGGGAAGACAAAAAAACATCATTTTTCAGAAGAGGAACAATGTGATAATATCTTAGGTTTGATTTTCCATGGTTTTTTAACCACTGCAAGCTTGATTAACAGCATTCTAACAAGGCTTGCACTACATCCGGAACTACAAGAGAATGTAACACCCTCTCCTTTCTTCATTTTACTGATTTTGCATTTCTGTTTATGTTCCTCATACATGATCTCTTCTGTTGATGGCCACTGGATCATCCACATTTTAGCATAATTTTGATTAACTTTTTGTACTTCGAAAATAGATTATAGCAATTACTTTGTGGGGATTATTTTGGCATCTATTTTAGTAGTCAAGGGACTAAATAAGACCTCATTTTTAACATCATGATGCAATTTCAACAAGAAAATATATATTCCTAAAATATTCTCATTTTTAATCTCATGCTTGAACTTAGATTGAAATTTCCGTCACTTTAAATCATGGGAACTATTTTGGTTCTTTAGCATACAAGGGACTAAATTGGACCTTTTGCATACCTTGTGATTAAACATGATCATTTCGATCTATTGCTCTTTTAAGGAAGTAATTGTCTATCCAGCTGAAAATTAAAAATTTGTAAAATCCATGCAAATGATAGCAGCCATCTAATAAAATTTTTGCATAAAAATTCAGGATCAGGAAAGAATCACATATTCAATTGAAAACTCACAGTGCAATTGAAAAAAAATCAAATTGAACTATATTTGCAATAATGAGTTGCATTAGCAATTAATCACTAAAGTATAGAATATAAATAGTGCAAAGAAAGACAATCTATGCTTTCCGCTTGTACAAGAAGATGACTTTTCCTTGACATCTGCAGTCTCCAACTACACCAGATTTTGAAAAAAAAATTCATTAAATTAAAACGCAAATGTTGAGTCAAAGTAGAATAATCAATATAATTGTTTTTTTAATGCCCGTCACGTCCCTTTTTAATCACAAGTCTCAATTTTCAATAACAAAATCAGAAGATAAAGTCGGTAGCCACATCCCAAAATGATAAGAATTGCCCTGCAGAAGGTAACCTTTGCAGAAAACCTGCAGGAGCAGGTCTTATCTACACTGATAACATTCACTGAAAGGTTACGGGACAGAATTGCAACCTGTTATCTGGCAATAATTGCAAAAAAGGCTTTAAAGAACATGAAATGGATTAAAGAGATCATAGCACAGGGTCGTGTAAGATCCAAAAAAGGCTTGTTGAAGCAGACGATTGCAAACTCAGAAAGCTCGCATAGTGCTTGTTGGTGCAGAAGGAACTATGGAAGGCCATAACTGACGTGTCAAAATAATCTGGATGATGATGATGAGAACAGGATGTATCTGTTGTTGTTGGGATAGTTTAGAGGTTGCTCTTTCTGCTTAAAAACTGAATTTTATGTGACATTATGATGTCTTAATTTTTTTTTTAACTGCAGCTGGTTTGTGTTTAGTTGGTATGGATGAATGATTATTAGTTCTTTTGTCTCTTGTGACATATTTAAAAATACGTTTTTTGAATCTTTGTCACCTTGTAGATTTATTGGGAAATTATTTCTTTGAAAAAAACGAGCAAATTTGATCTGTCTGATGTGCAAAAGATGAATTTTTTGTTGGCGACTATATATGAATCGGCTCGCCTCCTACCACCTGGACCTTTGCTTCAGAGATGTTCTCTAAATCATGGTAAGAAGTACTTTGTGCATGATAGTTTAAGTTAAAGGTTTATGCTTTTTTTTTATTAAATAACAATTGTCGTATCCTCATGGATTTCCTGTTTCTAAGTATGCTGCAGCATACCAACTTTGTAAGTAGTTATTGAGAAGGGAATGTTGTGCGTGTTTTAGTTCGGTTGGGTCTATCAATTGCTCCACCTATCTTACTAATAGCATTTCTATTAACGCAAATTTTAAAACCTTTTTTTCTTGGGAACACAGAGCGTGTGTTGATATTATTCCTTGTACTAGTTTCTATTTTCCTAGTTTAGTTTGTCATAAAATATGCTTTGATAATAGGATGAGTTTTCTAGTGTTTGAATTAATTATTATTAGGTTTGATTTATTGCTTAGATTGCAAGAAAGTTGATTCAACATGATTAGTATTATAACTAATCATGTAGAGTGACCAAGGAATTCATAATTGTAATAGGATTTTTTTTGTGGAAAATCGATCTCCAACACATCTGTCTCTATTAATTCTGCCCTCATCAATGTTCCATCTAGCCCAACAGTTCTCCAACATACTTATTCACATCATGCCATCACAATGATTCATGGGATCATTAATGTCATCTTAGCAATTCGTGGACTATTATATTTATTTATTAGCCATCTCATCAATTTGTGGATATTGTAATTATTATTTTTAGATTTTATATGTTTCCTATTAGAAGCTCTTCTAGGATTGTATAAATGCTACACAAATATTGGAATGAAATACTTCACCAATCCTTCCTAATTATTTTCATGTTATCATAGCCTTAGGATTTTTTCTTTATAATTCTAAGCAACAACATTCATCGATGCAATGCCTAGAACTTGTAAATTTTCATTGTTGTATGTCTCTTTTCATTCCTCCTAATCTTCTTATTTATGGCCTTCATTATTGCTGCCTTTCCTCTATAATCCTTTTTCTTCGCAACTAATTAGTATCACATTTTTGCATTGCATGGATCACAAAAATACCCATGTTCATTTGGAACCAAATTGGCATTCCAAATCCAACGGAAGAATTACAAAACATTCATTCAACGTATCATTCGAAAGGAAATAATCTCAAGTAATTACGATTGATTCACATCTTCGTGAAAAGAAGAGGAAAATTGAGTCATTTATTTGATATCAAACCTCAACATTGGGATTCCATATTCAATACTTGGGATGAATATGATTCAATGGTGGTGCCGTGGTTATTGAACTCCATGGTTCCTGAAATAAGTAACATCTGCATGATCTTTCAAGTAAAGAAAATTTGGGATACGATAAATCAAACTTATTCTAAAGTTTGTTATGCGTTAAAAAAAGTTATATACAAAAACATTTTTTTTCCATTTCCTTCACTCAAATTCCTAGCATCTTGAATTAAGCTTCTCAAATGACATGTTAAAAATATGTAAATAATTTTTTTTCTAATTATTGTAATACATGAAATATATGTATTACTAAAATAAACCTCGAGTAAAAAAGCTTAATTATCATTTTGAATCCTATACATCAATATTTATTTCAACAGACTTTTTTTATTCTCAATTGTTAGACATGTTTGTCATGATTATTTGTTACGCTGGTGTCGACTATCTAACGCAACCCTCCACTTTTCAAGTCATTAAGGACATGGATGCAGGAGCTGTTTGTTCAAACACAAGGTTGTTTGACTAAGCATTTTCTATTTCAGCTGGATTACATCAAGGATCAGCTTTAAGCTCATATCTTTTTGCTTTAGTCATGAATGTTCCTACTAGACATTTGTAAGAGGATGAACCTTGGTGTATGTTTTTTGGTGATGATATTCTTCTTATTGATAAAGCTAGAGAGAGTTGAAGGAAAACTTGACTTTTGGAGGTCAAACTTAGAGTCTAAAAATTTTCATTTGAGTGGATCTAAAATTGAATATGTTAAGTGTAATTTTAGTAGTAATAGATCTAGCGGAGGGATTATGACTTTGGGCGATTAGGTCATTAAAAAGTATAAAAACCTATGAGATTAAAACTAAGATTTTGGCCATATGTGGTTCACATTTTATACTGTTATTTCTCCAACTATGTAATTCATTAATCCCTCATTGGGTTTTTTCTTTTTTACTACCAAATCTCCCATTATAATATGGTACTTAAGCTTTGACGGATTTCTTTATAAACGAAGTTTTCAACTCTGCAAATATTTTCATAGAGTTAGTAACTCAACGTACTAATCAAATGCAACTTCTGATAGAATGATCACAAATTGCTTGAATAATAATGTATCATTGCTACCCACGTTACAACATACAACTCTAGAATGAGTTGGATGCTGACATGGGTTCCTCACTCCATCAAATAACATAAATGTAGAGACATAATTTTTTTTGGATACTATATTGAATCAAACTCTTTCAGATATGGCCTTCCCCTTTGGACTGAATGACCTCTCTGAGTTTGAGCCATGGATTCTTTGATTTGTTGACAGATGAAATCCTTCAAATCTTCCTTTGATAGATGCTGCCGTACTTACCCAAGCTCTTTCTTTGTCTAGAATCCTATCTATATATGGTGGATGATTTGGGGTTAAGAATATTGAGGAGGACGTCAATTTTTAAGTGGGGGAGATTATGAAATCACTAAAGGTGGCCCCTACATGTTTAAGAGGCGGCTCCCACTATGTGTTACATTGGCCCATGTAGGGTTCAAAAGGTGGCTCCTATAGTGCAACATCAACAAGCAAGGAGGATGATCCATCACATAATACTCCAATCCACTATAGGGACTTTGGCAAGAGATGGATCATTATTAATGCATTCAAATAGAATACGACAAAGATACAACCCCCCCTTTAAAAGGAATGGTTGAAAAAATTGAATTTATGATTTTCTTGCTAGATTAAATGTTGAGT
The DNA here is from genome assembly GCA_019925795.1 of Dendrobium chrysotoxum. NCBI lineage: Eukaryota > Viridiplantae > Streptophyta > Magnoliopsida > Asparagales > Orchidaceae > Dendrobium > Dendrobium chrysotoxum. The sequence goes on along the minus strand of CM034299.1, from coordinate 34,293,417 downwards.
TTGATGTTGTAAGGGAACAAATTCTCGAAAAGGGGGATGTATCTTCTCTAAATGAATTCATTGTCATCATTCGAATGGAAGAAGGAGAAGGGGAGTTATGATTGCCAGTAACCCCATAAAAGGCTCAACCCTGATGGCAAAAGATTTTTGACATCTCAAAACTCTCTTCTTCTGAGGAGCACAAGAAATCACACCAAACAAAGGTGGTCAATAGAGATTTTATATGGGGCACATATTGCAAAAAGGCTTGACATAAAAAAAAAATGCTGGAAGCTTCATGAGGCCACCTGGCAAAAGTTGGACGGAATTAGGAGAACAAGCAAAGTACAGAGACACCTTTATCTAACACATGTGGAAGAATTTAGCACCAAAGAAATTCCCATTGAGTTCTAAAAAGAAGAAATAGAAAAATTGAATATTTTGTTGGTATCAATAGAAAAGACTCCTATGATTGATGCTTATTCTCTTGCATTCTCATGTATCACCTTCTCTTTTTATGTTTTTAAAGTTCAGAGAGGCCCAATCATAGCTTTTGGATTATTGATTTAGAAGCTACATATCATATGATGAACTTTTGGCACAAATTTATTTTGTATACTCCCACCCTTGCAACAAGAAAAGAATTATCGCCCATAGATCCTTGACAATCTTTTTGGCCAATGAGTCATTCTTATAAATTATCTCTCGTATTTCGAAATGTTTTTCATTTACCTAAATTTTTCACCAACTTGATATCTATATAAAAGTAAACAACAAATTCTAGATGCATTTTTATATTTTACTTTCACTTTGTGTATTTAAAAAATAAGGCATGAGGAGGAGGATTGAACTTGCTACATAGCATTTATTGTGCCTGCTCATTAATATGTGGACTATTGTAATTATTCTATAATTATTATTTCTCCTACTTGTCAATCTATAGACTATTGTGACTATAATTATTAGTCCTTGATTTTGTACGTGTCCTATTAGAAGCTCTTTTAGGATTGACAAATACTACACAAATAGTGGAATGAAATACAAAATCAATTCATCCCAATTTTTGTTAATACTCATCAGCACTATTGAGTCCATATTTTTTGTATTATTTATGGAGGTTTCCACAAATAATATAATAAAGCAAGGTGTCCTATTTATTGGTGAGACATTGAAATATGAGAAGTGGTAGAATAACGTAAAAATATTTAGAACACAAATATTTTAGAATTAGTGGAACAAAAGCTAGGCATGTCGTATACAGCTTTAGTGGATGTGATATATAATTATATTTTAACATTATTATAAGGTAAAGTAATGCTTAAGAGTGGGTTTAAGTTTCTTTAGTTAGTTATATAGAAGTATCCACATATAGATGTAATTATAACTTTATGGAGTTTAGGCTTGTGGTTAAAAATGAGAAGTGCCTTAGGAGTAGTATGTAATTTGTGGATATCATGGAGATTTTAAAACAAAATTTGTAAAGCTAGGCCACTTGTGTTGTTTAGATCCAAATGTTGATAATGGAAAAGTGACTAGAGTTGAGCATGGGGAAAATGGGGATGTTAAGATGAATATTTGACAAAATTTTAAATAAAAGGATGGAGGAATGATTATAAATTTATAATACTATATTAATGAATGGTTTGTGTAACATTTATTGAATATAAGGTATATAAAAATAATTTTTAAATGATTCAATTAATAGGATGTTTAGATATGTGGCTAAACTAAGAATGAAATGTTGAATGATTATATTACTATATTAGAGTAATGATTGAAATAGCATCTATTAAAGTTAAGGTATTGAAAATAAATTTAACTAGTTTGAATATGTGCTACGAAAGGTAACAAATGTTACAATTAGATGGGCATATATATATTATCAATGTTAAAGGATTAGGAAAGGGTGGGCTTAAAGATAGCATGGAAAAAAGACAGGGAGATTTGCATGCATGCTACTAAAATTTTCTTTTTTCATCATAGTCAGTGGCGGAGCCAATTTTTTTTTATGGAGGCACGAATTATTGATTTTAAAAATACCTTCAACATTTTTCATTCGGGCTTCGGATTGACATCAACAGTATAAAAAAAAATAGAATTAGTAACATAAAAATATAAATTACATAAAAACAAATTAATCAAGAGCATTTGGTAGTACTTGCTTTGTACCTTAGAAGCACAACATATGCTTTTTCATACTCAATCCAAATAAATAAATTTTCTTAAGAAACAGATTCAGAATCGAACTAAAAAGTATTAAAAATCATGGCTTTAAACTTCTCCACAAGCGTGTTAAAGATCCATTATAAAACAAATGTGGAAAATAGAGGTAACATCAAATAATATGTTTGTGAGACAACAATAGTTTGAGACTAAACAGAAATGCTAATATCACGTAAACAATGCTAGTTTCATGTGATTTAAGCAAACAAGATGGAGGAAAAAAACTGCTAGTGATTTTACAAAAACAAATATACCCAAGGAGAAAATCATTTCAATAAATAGCTAACACCTATTTACCAAAAAGGTTGAAACTTGAGCCATATACAAACAGCTGCCTTCTTCAACAACAAGCTCCAGAGGGGGATTTCACGACTAACAAGGAAAGGAAAGCGCTTACCTGACATCTAGCCACAAGGTCGAAGTACTCTGTGAGAATGTCAACAATGAGTTGGCAAATTCATATACTTACATATGATACAATCCAACAATTAAAAAAATTAAATTGTTTTATTGTGCTCTTCAAGATTTGGGTCATATCACTACAAATAACAGCTCCTGGGTGTTATTATTATTAATTTGTAAGATTTAGATATTGCACATGAAAGCTACTCAATAAAATTTATGAATAAAGGGTTAACACCTCATTGAGCGCTTAATAGGAACAAACGAAAATAATGATTCATAAAGCTGATTTCAAATAGTTGGGATAAGGGTAATGATCATGATGTTGTTGTATGCTTGTAGCCATTGGTGCTCCCTGAGATTTCCAATGATGCAGGAGTTTGATTCCTTCCACTTAAAAAAATTATGCATAATGAAATGTCTTTTTGTGATGGCGTCAAAACTGAAAAGCAAGTGCAGCATATTTCCTGTGAATCTATCCTTTATCTCAGGGCTCTGATGTTCTTTAATTTTACAGATTTGAAACTTAAATCCGGTATTACCGTACCAGCAGGAGCAATTATTGTCGTTCCTCTACCACTAGTTCATATGGATTATTCAGTCTGGGGGAAGGATGCCGACCAGTTTTATCCTCAGCATTTTATACCAATGACTTGCTCACATAAAGGTAGTCTTAGTTAATTGCTTATTATTTTGAATGAATGAGACATGGGTTTTGGTTATGATGTAAAAATGCACTGCTTCTATTTAATTTGTGTTTCATGGTGGTGAATTTGATTTTCTGCTGCTTCCTTTTTTGTTCATGAGAAATTTTAGTGGGCTCTTCTTCAGTTCATGTTTTGATTATACTTGTTGACCTCAACTCAGATAACCAAATGAGAACAAAAAAAAAGGGAAATCTCGCATACATACCTCTTGCCCGTCGGATCCAGGAATCCCGCCGAGATCCCGCTGATTCGGCGCCGTTGCAGTCGCATCTCACGTACGAGGTCTGCCTCGATCACACCTCCATCAGAGTCGTTAAATACGACACCAAAGGGAACTCTCTTCCGCCCTCTTCATTCGCTCTTTCCCTGCTCTCACACGCAGAAACTCCCAAGCTCCCTCCTCTCTGCCCGATCTTCCTCCCTCAGCCAGGTCTCCTTCCCAGAGCCGAAGACCTCCACGCCTGTAGCTCCGCCACTACCCGACCCGCAAAACCATCAATCCTTCTACCTAACCGACTGGACCCAAAGTCTGCCCTAATCGAGCTCTGCCTGCGGTTGATTCCAGAGAGAGAGAGAGAGAGGGAGAGACCTACCTCCGACGACGACATTCCCTTCCCTTGGCGTCGGATCGGAAGCCACGACGTGAGCTCACTGCTGTGAAGCTGTCCGACTTCGCTACTTCCGCGACGCTCCTCATCCGATCGGAAACAACGATTGGAGCCGCTCGCTGTGAAGGTACTTTGCTCCCATCCGCGCGCTTCTTTGGCCTAATCCCGTAAATCCGTCCAACTGCAGGATGTAGTAAAATCGGGATTTACTGTAAGAAGAGGGAAGCTAAGGCTTTAACTTAGCCGTGAGACTTAACAGGATTTAGCCCAAATCCTGCTCAAATGTTGCATTAATCATGTATAATTTAATTATTATTAATTGAAACTAATTATTTTTAGTTATAATTAATTTTTATTAATTATAAATTAGTTATAATTAGTTAAATTAATTATAATTAATCATGACAAATTATAATTAATTATTAATTAATCATAATTAATTAAATTTGATTATGATTAATTATTTTTAATTATAATTAGTTATTAATTAGTCATATATTAGTTATAGTTAATTAAATCTAATTATGATTAAAATTTCTTTTTAATAATATTTAATTATTAATAAATATAATTAGCTCTAATTAATTATTAATTATAATTTAAAAAAAGAAAAATGCAAATGCTTCTCTCCCTCACCTCGGTCCACGAGCCAACACCTTTACCCCGACGCTCGCCAAGGTATGATCCCAAAAACCCTAAAAACTCCGAGAACTTGCTTTCGTCGTTCGCGGCGAACCGGGAAAACACCTATGCACGCGCTTTATTGCGCATGGTGGGTTGGGACCCCGATGCGGCGCCTACGACGAGAGGGGTAATCTCCGAGAACTTGCTTTCGTCGTTTGCGGCGGACCGGGAAAACACCTATGCACGCACTTTATTGCGCGTGGTGGGTTGGGACCCTGGTGCGTCGCCTACGACGAGGCGGGGTTATCTATAAGTACCCTCGAGCGAGGGGAAAATAAACTGTCTTTTGAAACAGGTACCGTCGAAGACCCCATGCACGCGCTTTATTGCGCGTGGTGGGAATGAAGACCACGGCCGAGGTGTCTAAGGACACTTACCATGCACGCGCTTTATTGCGCGTGGTGGGAAGGCCCAGACTCTTGTCGTTTTTTTTCCCCTAAACGGGGGAGACGCCGGGAGGTTGCCGAAATTTCGGGTGATCATATGACTGTACTTGGACTTGTTTAAACTCAAAAGAAGAGGACATGGACTATATTTGGACATTAAATGAACTAAAATCTAAACAAGTGTGGACATGAACCAAAACTAGAACTCAAATCAAATGATAACGGATTGGATTAGAGTATAGTTGAACACAAGGAACTTGCAAAATTCAGACTTGAGCTTGCAGACCAAACTGAACTTGGACTTGGACTCCAACTCGAATAAATGAAAGGAACTATGATTCAATTTGAACTCAGATTTAACTTGATTTGGAACAAAATTCGAACCACAGGGAACTCGTACATTGGATAGAAACAATTAAGATGAGTGTACTACAAAGAATTTGGATTCGAGCATGAACCAGATTTGAAAAGAGCTTGAGCTTTGAACTCAAAGTGGCTACAGGGAACTTGCAAACTTAAATGATGAAATTCAAACTTGATTCAAATTTTAACTTGATTTGAACAAAACTTAAATTTACAAATTGGAAAAGAAGTTTGGGGCATGAACTTGATTGGAACTTGATGGACAATCAACAAAAGCAAGGAATTTGCAAGTAGAATTCAACTAGCAAGCAACAAGAAAATGGTGGAAGACCTTGTTTCATTACATGGGAATTTGTCACAAATCTCTAATTGACGATAATGCTGATGTTGTCTACAAACATGCATAAAGCTCATGCAATAAATACTGTGACTTCCTTCCAAACCATGGTGATAAGAAGACAGTACCTGTAAAGATACTACTACAATAAACATTTGTATGCAAACAAACAAATGAAAATCAAAAGAATGAAGATTGGAGGGGTATATATGGTTGGTATATGGTTGATTACAACAAAGATCAGCAATACAAGTTCATATAGAAGAATTCTCACTCACATAGTAGTCAACTTATGGGTGATGACGATAATGTGCCGTGTAGGTTAAATCATCCATACAGTTGATAACCACTCAACATTCAAGCAAATACATCATACCTCACGGGCAATGAAGCTAAGGAATACATCTATCTTGTACAACATAAGACAGAAGTACGGTGAATGTAGTAACGCTCTGTGATCGATATCAAAATACAAATAAAGGGTCCTTTATTGAATGCAACAATTTATTAATGAAATCACATAATAGGATTATGATGTATGCGATGCATCGTCTACAGTCCAAGAAATGCTAGAAGCAACTATATGAAGTATGATCTGCCAGCAGTTAAGGTGTAATGTTTACACAAACCTTGCAAGGAGATAAAAAGAAAACCAGATTGTGATAACAGAAATGTTGCAGAAGTAGTAAATTATCTGCGAGCATAAGTATGCATGTGGGATATCATCTAAGGGCAAGGATGGTATATCAATAATATTCCTACAAGCAACGACCACCCAATGAGGACAAATATACAGATCCCTACATACAAAAGGGTAGTAATTGGCAACAAATGCAAATATCTATTGGTCTTTGTAGGAGACCCGTCGTATACGCTAGATGCCATCTATGAGCAAATACTGTAGGACTATAACAAATGTGAAATCCTACCGGCTGTTATCGGAGACCCGTTGACACCCAATACATTGCCCACAAGCAAGATGCCTAAGAGCTACATCCAATGCAAACTCTTACGAGCTAAAGCAGGAGATTCGTTAGTGCACTACAACCCACCTGCAGAAAAGCAGCAAGTAGTGCACGACAATCTACCTGTATGAAAGCGGCAAACAACTCAATCTAGAAGCTGCTATATTACGCCACCGGATCTGCAACACTCGTACAAGCAGACAGAAGGCGTCTACGAGCTTCTAAAACAGAATGCTGCATTCAAATGATAATCCCCCGCACATGCACCATAATATGTATACACATATGTACACATAAGGGGGTATACTGAATACCCGCATGGGCCCCGACGAGTGTGTTATTGATATACACGTGACGTCTAGGGATGCTGCGCGGGTCAATAAGTGAATTCCAATTCGAGCCCGATCCTCCTATACGGGTGGATAGGAGTCGACACGGCTCGAACCATTAAATAAATATGCGGTCGTGAGATCGACCGGGATATTTATTTTACAGTTCATATTAGGCCTTCAAGGCCTATAATCAAGAGAATTCACTAACAAAGGTCCGAAGCCTACGAAATCTGATCCTCTGTCGGTAGCTCAACAGAGTGGACAAGGTTCAATCCACGAATGAGAAATGACCTCATCTACCCCGATGATGGCCGTGCTGAATGCATATCTCAACTGGAGGGGCCCATTCCAAATAATCAAAATACTATCCCAAATTTCACAAAATCCAAAACTCCACAAAACTCCCAAAATCCCAAATTCCCTACAAAATTCAATCTTCTGAAAAATCCCAAAATCCAAAAATCTTTCCAACTCCAGATATTTAAAAATTGAAATCCAACTATCAAAACACTTAAAGCAAATTCATCCACTCTCCGCAACAGTTTGTCGAGGTGGACAAATCTGAAAATAACTGTAGCTCACAAAGAGCTAATGCCTGGTCGAAAATATCACTAGGATCCATTCTCAAACAATCTCCTGCCAGCAAGGACGTGGTACGAGTCCTCTAACCGGCAGTTTCGCCGCCAAATGACACTGCAGGATAAACGGTTATGACTCGGGGCCCTCTGAACCAGGTGGTCGCCGCCAAATGGCACCATTATATTATGGTTATGGCCAGAGCCCGTATGCTCCCCAATGGCATCAAATCCTTGAGATATGAATCAATAGGATATGATCGATAGGGCACAAAGCCCTCTGTTAGCTAAGGTGGATTCAAATTTGTCCCCTTAGGCAAATACCCACCCCAGGTCTACAAGGTACCCTTGGACGAAGCAACCCATGGCTGCCGATAAGGATACTTTTGTCAGGTTGGGTCGACTACCTCCTCTGACTAAGTAGACCAGGGACCACGATGGCCCCGGATGACGGAACCATGGGATCTTGATCGGGTCTATCATCCATTCCCCCACCATCCGCTTTAAGTGCAAGATGGTGAAATCTCTAATTTTAAAATATCAACCCCTCAATTTCCAAGCTTCAATCCCATGCTGCTACTATATGTCAGACTCACGTATCTTTACGTATCTGATTGACGACTAGCCTTAATCGAAAGTTCTCTCTCGTTACCGGGAGGGGTAATTAACTATAGGGGCTTGCGCCTATAGGAAACCAGAACTCAGATCATAAAGTCCTCGCAAAATGAGGGCGAAATCTCTGGGTAGTGTCTTATCTACAAACCCATCTGCATTCCAAAATTTACCCCGGAACTTAATTCGTTAAAACTCCCCCTGAACAGAAAGCAAAAAGCGGGCGGAGGCCGGAGTCGAATTTTCTGAGCCCACAATACTTTTATGTGAATTTAAACATTCAGCTCCAACAGTTTGAATGCATTTCAACTGCAAATGTATAAGAAAATAAGTTCATGATTTATATAGTTTATTTATTGACCTATGCATGCGCTCACGAAGAAATACCAATCAAACTTGGTCAGGATCAATGTTGATAGCAGTTGTTAAGCATAGCATCACACAAAATTAATTCAATGATTTTTTATTGAACTCAGAGTAATCCAGATGTAACCTCTATCACCAAGTGAATTGCGTTGATGCAATTGGAATGTTAAAATTTTCAAGAAAAAACCATTAAGATTAGTTTGATCGATCAAGATCGACGACCAAATGACGTGGTGTCTCGCAAGTCTAGCTTAAAACTAATCACATAAAACAAATTCGTCAAACTATTTCTTCCGTAAAACATACTGTGTTGACGCATCTGAAATGCTGGAAGTAGTTAGAGTAGACACCCATATTTCCTTATCCACTGCACGAAAGCAAAACATAAGATTTACCCGCACATGGGGCAATGGCATAATTTGTGAGATACATATGATGAAAATTGTGAGAGAATTGACTTGCATTTTATTAAAGTTTCCTCTCTTCAAAAATTAAAATTCTATTTTATATATATATATATATATAACCAAAATTAATTTTATTTATGATAAAATGTACACTCTAATATCGTACCTAACCCCATTTCCCCCCATCTCCCATAAGGCCATAACTTTTCCATGATCTCTCTTGATGCCCATTTCAAATCCCCTAGCCCGCTTGTCCATCTCACGTCTTCTCTCTCTCGACCAAGCTCATACAACCAAGCCCCCTCGAAGTCTCTTCCGACTTTCTCTTCCCCTTCATGCGTGAAATGCACGCTCTCTACTTCTCTCATCTTATGTTGTAGTCTCATGGGGGATCATTATCTCCTTGCTACCCCTGCAGCTCCCTCTCTGTCTTCCTCTCACACGCAGCAAACACTTGTTCTAGCTCCCTCATCACGCATCTTATGATCTTCTCACCAGGGACAACAATACCACTCTCTCATCTTCTCTTACTTGAAATGGGCTCTATCTCACGACTCCTAAACTCGCTTGTGTGTGCTTCTCCTTTCTCTCTGCTTATACACCTCTCTGAACCGTAGCAACTTTGTCAATTGCCTATGTTGTCCTCTTTCTCAATCTTCTAACAACTCAAATCTCCACCTTCTTTCCTTGTCGATGAGCGTCCAAGCCCCAATAACCTTTCTTACCCTTACTCAATAGCTTGTATCCTTCATGGCGGCACAAAATCCTTTGTTAGTTACGATTGATTTAAATTGTCCTTATAGAAAAATATTCACCTCAAGTCTTCAAGGTCCACATAAACAATGCAACCCGTGGCTACTTACAATAATCTTTCGCTCTGTTTGAGTTGACTACCTATGCTGACTAATTAGAGTAAGGCCTATGAAAACCCAAAATGACTCTTCATTGGGTTCATCAGGTTCATCATCATCCCTCCACCATTTACATTAAAGTAAAGGCGGTAAATTTTGCTATCATAAAATCAAAATTATTGCTACTATAAGCCATGCACTTAATGCCTACCGGCCGACCTTAATCAAAAGTTCTCTCACATCATCAAGAGGGGCATAAGGGCTTGCGCCTATGAGAAATCTTGAACCAAATCATAAAGCTTAGACAAGGTCTCTGTGTGGTGTCTTATTACAATCTAATTTGATTTCTAAAAAATTTCCTTGAAACTATATCAGAAGAGCTAGGCATGACTTTTTGATCCCATGATATTATTCTTTTTTTTTTGTGTTTATTTTTGACTTCTGGTTTTTGCGACTTAAAATATAGATGATTCCGTACGCATGCAAATCCATTATTTTAATTATGAAAAAAAGTATATGAAACATATAAAATCCATTATTCTAAATGAAGTAAAAAAGAAATATCTTAAATTTAATTGGCTAAAAATAATTTCTGCAAGCTTTATTTTTCTCATAAAGTATTAGAAGAAAAAAAATACACCAACTCCGAATGAATTAATTATTTTCTTTACTTACTAATTTCACTGCTTCCTTTTATAATTACTATTTTTTTCTTTTCAATTTTAATTATGAATGTACATTGCAAATTATAAAACTTGATTTAATATATTATTTTCTAATTGATATAATTTTAAGTTTTTTACATGTTGAATATCTCCTTTTTTGTTACGGTTTTAAAATAAATTATTTCCCATGTAAATGCACGGATAATTTGCTGTTTGATTTATATAAGAACTACTCCTGGTTAAATTAATATGGAAACAACTTCTCAGCGGATCTTGGAGCTATTTCTCTGCTATCATCTACTGTTTCTGTGAAAAATCCCATCATTATATACCCTGATATAGAATGGTTTTTGATTAGTTTTTCTAAAACTCACTTTTGCGTAATCTTGTTTGTCTTGAAATGCTCAAATATCTTGATATTTTTGTTTAATATAGATGGCACGTTAGATGAGCATGAGGCTTCAAAAGAAATTACGAGTGAACTGCAAATAGATGGGTCATTTCTTTCTTTTGGTTCTGGTGCAAGATCATGTGTTGGGCAGAAGTTTGTTATACTCGCACTTTCAGCATTGTTTGCATCATTGCTTGATAGTTATGAGGTCTGTTATCTGCTTCATTATGTCATTTTCTTTCTTTATACATTCGACTTGGATTGAGATGCCTAAAATTATTTTTTTAAGTGCTGACTTGAATTTATTTATTACGTGGAGGAAAAAAGGCTAGAAAATTTTAATTCTTTTCTCATTGATGAGGATAGTAGGTGCATTTCAATATTATAAAGGCTCTTCTCAGAAAAGAAAACTAGCTTGCACCAAAACATGAAAAATATATATATGCTGCTCTTGGCCAAAAATTACATTTAAACATGGTAATTTCCTTAACATCTATATACAATCATTTTTGAATTCCTTCAATGCACTGCACATTTCCAACAATCCCTATGAGTTGGTGAATAGATGTTTTCCATTGCTAGCTTGGATAGAATGTTTAAAACACTTCATTGTTTAATCCCTTGGTAAGCATATTTGCAAGTTGCCAGTCAATTGATATATAGGATGTGCAAATCACGTAACTATCTAGTTTTTCTTAAATGAAGCATAGGTCGTCTGTTATATGTGCTTTGCTTGACCAGGTTGCATTAGATTATGAGCTATATTGATTGTAGGCTTACTGTTGCAATAAAGGCTCATTGGGCTGCCCACAAAATCTTCAATTCCTCGAGAATTAATTGAAATCAAAACGGTTTCACAAACATCTTATGCCCTTACTCGAAACTTTGCTTTAACACTTGATCTTGCCACTGCATTTTGCTTTTTTACTTCTCTATATTCAAACCCATGAAGAAAGGTGCAATATCTAGAAGCTTTTCATCTATTCACAATAGACCAAGCATAATCAACATTTCTACACTTGTTTAGTACAAAACTTGCGATTCTTTGGAACAATATTCTCATCCCTAGAGTTTCTTTCAGATACTATAACACTTGATTTATAGCCTGTATGCAGATATTCGTTGGATAATGCATAAATTGGTTGATCACAGTAATATCATAATCTTTATCTGATATTGTGTGGGAGATATAAATAAGCCTTTCGACTAGGCATTTGATATTGTTCCTTATTCACCTTAGCTTCTCCAAGTTTTGTGATCAAGATTTAGTGTACTTGGTAGTTTACTCACCATTTTTTTTTATTTCTTTCTAGAGGTTAGTAACCTAATTTTGTATAGAGGTGAAGATTCCTTGAAGTGTGCGAGTTCAACTTCTAGAAAGTTCTTTTATTTTCTTAAGTATTTAAGATCAATTTTTTTACCAAAATATTGCATCAGAATTTTTTTTTTCTTTTTAAACTTTCCTAGTTATAGTTATATGGTCAACATAGACAAAAAAGGATCGCGACTTCCCTTGAGTTTGAGTGTCTGATGAACAATGTATGATCTCTATGAGTTTGATTGTATCTCATGGCTAACATCTCCTTTGCAAACCAGACAGACCATGCCCTCAAAGACTTTCAACCTATATGATGTTTTTTTTAGCTTACATGATTTATAGCAAAATCTCTTCCAAATTCAACTAGAAGCTTTATATTAATCTCTTCTTCATGGCCTTCTTAGTGGATTGTATTTTTGCCATCAAATTGTTACAATTGCTTGTCATAATTAGTTGCCAAAGATAATATATTTCTTAAATATATATCTTGGTAATTGGAACAAAAGTCTCTTGATAATCTATGACATGTTTTAGCATACCATTCAGCTATTAATCTAGCTTTAGATCTCTTTGGTGATCCACCAATAGGGCTGCAAATGAATCGAGCTCAAGCTAGTTTGTCAGGACCCTGTTCGAGCTCAGCTCGATAATAGATGAGCTCGATAACTGACGAGCTTTTTAGGTTGCTGGCCGAGCTCATTTAGAAAACCCATGCTCGAGCTTAGTTCATTTCTGTGTTCGAGCTCGTTTATTTTGGCTTATTGAGCCTCTTAACGAGCCGATCATTCATGTGTCCGGTTTAGGCTTACTAAGCGGCTCGTTCATGTGTCCATCCACACATCCAATTTAAATAAAATAAAATTAATTAAATCAGAGGACAACAAGTAAATCTATTCCCCGACTCCCGCTTCCCGCTTCCCGCTTCCGTTCGACTGTAATTTCAATTCTTTTCATTATATACATTAAAAACTAGGGGTGTCAATTTCGGGTCACGGGTCGGGTTCGGGTCGAACCCGAAACTGACCTGGCACTATTCGGGTTCGGGTCAACCCGACCCGTTTTTGCAAACGGGTCAATTTTTTGGACCCGAACCCGGTCCGCTTCGGGTTCGGGTCAACCCGACCCGACCCGTAAACCTTTCATCTTCTCTTTTCTCCATTGTTGTTCGGCTTTGTTGCTTAGCAGAAGGTGTAGAGATTGCACACGTCACTTCTTCGGCTCCTTCGTGGCTGTTCGACATCGCTCCTTTGACGATTTTCCCTTCCCATCGGATCGGAAGTTGGAAGTTACAACATTTTGATCGGAAGCAATGACGGGAGTTCGCTCAATCGCTCGTTGCTATTCGACTTCGCTCGTTGCTGTTCAACACCTTCGTGGCTGTTTGACTTCGCTCGTTGCTGTTCGGCACCTTCGGAGTCGGGTCATTCCCGGGTTTTCGGGTCAACCCGAACCTGACCCGCTTCGGGTTCGGGTCAACTCAAACCTAAAATTTTCGGGTTGGGTTCGGATCGGGTTTTCGGGTCGGGTCCAATATTGACACCCCTATTAAAAACATAAGTCATTTTCACGGTGTGGGACTAAGGAGGCGTGGGAGCTCGCGGCAGCCCATGGACTGCGTGGGAGTTCGCAGGGTGGGAACGCGCGGCAGTTGCGATTTTGTCATTTTTAATTTCATAAATTATTAAATTAGTAAATTTTATTGAACTTTAATCGAGCTTCTTAGTCGAGCTCTAATTGAGCTTCTTAATAAGCTTGTTCACGAGCTCTAAACGATACTATTCGTGAACATAAATGAGCCGAACGCCAAGTTGCTCAAGCTCGTTTATTTAGCTATCGAGTATTTATCAAAAGCGTTCAAGCTCGTTCATTTATCTTATCAAACGAACATAAACAGGCTCTTATCTAGCCGAGCCACGAGTAGTTCGTTGAACGCTCGGTTCATTTGCAGCCCTATCCACCAACTTAGTATTTCACAATGTAAACTCATTTGCATCCCATGAGCCTCTTTTCTACAAATAAACTCACCGGCTCCCATATCTTATTCTTTTCTAAGGCTTTCATTTCTATGCTCATAGCTTATTTTCAAATTTTTATTTGATGAAGCCTCAAGTAGCATGGTAGGAATAAGAATATCGCTTTGGCTTGTAGGAAAGCTCTTCTGACTTGTTGAAAACCTTTTAAATGACACAACATGAGAATGTGGATACAATGGGTGTTTGGTATAGTTCCCCACTTAATGACAATGGGAAGATTATGGTCTAGATTGCTGCTCAAATGATTCAGTTTGTAAAGCAGTTAGAAATTTTTACCTCATTTACCGGACTTCAATAGGATTTTTGGATTGGTGCAAGTTCAAGAAAAGATGCTTTTTCTTTTGAGCATGCTTTGTCAAATTGTGTAAATCTTTCAATAGCAGACACATTAAGAGAGAGATTGCCAATTTAAAAAAAAAAAAAGAAGGACCAACATGCCAATCATAACTTCCAGTTTAGCAGATGTTGGTATTGTTATAATTTATGGTTTGATGCAAATTTAAGAGATACTCTTTTGGTAACTATTGAAGACTGATTTAATGATCAGTCAATTCTTAACTTAGCTGGTTCATACTCGTCTCCTTAGAAGAAACTTTTCACTTATGTTATGTGCTAGTTTTTATGTTTTTATGGGAAGCGATAATGCTTGTAGAACAATTAGTTTTGGCGGTATGAAGTTACAAATGTGTGATGTGAATATAGCAATGATAGGAGGCAAATATATAGATCTTATAAAGAATCTAATATTTACGCGCTCTTAGTGAAGCAAGATGCTGGTTCGCTTACAAATTGCGAGGATGTGTTGGTTGTCATTAAAGTGAAGAGAGTTAGGCGGACTCTAGATGTTGATGGTGCAATTTTGAGTGGAGCTACTTTAATTTCATCATCATTTGCTTTGGAGAATCATGATTTGAGCAACAAAAGGCCAATGTTTGGCAGCAGATTGTTGCAGATCATTTTTTGGAACAAAAAAAGGGTGTAATTTTAGGGAAATAAGATGATCTAGTCAATGCGTCCTAAATGTATTTTAGGATATATTTTGCTGGTGTTAATATAAAACATCATCTTAGCTATTTGAGGTTGCACAGTGCTCATGTCTTGAGGGGGTTAAGAGCTTGTGGAGCTCAGTTTGGAGGAGTCATATAGAAGTTTTATATTTATCTTTGAACTCTTCTAAATAAAGAACTTTAAAGAAGAGCTATGCATGGGTTTTGGGTTTATGCTTAATGTTGACAAGTTCATTGGTGTGCGAAGTGGCCACTGACTACGTTTAAGATACTCAGAATTTGGATTTTAATAGTAGAGAAACAGAGACAAGATGGAAGAAGGAATTAGAAAGAAGTCAAAAATCCTTTTTTTTTGGGTCGTGAAGTACTATTTTGATGTATGGAAAGCATAGTGGTGTTGGAATTTTCTTGATGATTCCATAAATACGAGGGAATGTACTTATTTGTGGCTTTCAAGTGGATAAATTTTCTGTATGTTTATAGTGTTTGGTTTATCTGCGAATATTTTGTGTGTTCATTGTATTCACGCCTGATAGGCACTTCGGCATAAAATAATCAGATGCTTTTCTTAACTTTTACAGGAGGGAGATTGTTTATTTAAATGTATAACCAAGCCAGAGAGATTTTCAAACTAACCCATACTGGATGATTTACTTTAACTAGTTGATTCATTGTTTTTTTAATGCTTCAAAGTCACCCACTTGCGGAACTAAATTAATCGGACATGATTTGGAAGAAACTCTTAGTGGACATTAACCCAAACGCAGCTTAAATTGGAGGTGACAAATAAGTGTTCACCATGCTTACACTAATTTTGTTTTACTGATAATGATGAAGATCATATATATGCTGCTAGGCTATATGGTTTTATATCATTCACAGACATAAAATGTTCTTCTGAAAGTCTATAATATCTGTTCTTATCCTAATTATTTATTTCATTATTACATGCAGATAAGGCTTCATCCTGGATCTGACAATGATCCCAAGGCCAGATTAGATGGATGCTGTCTTCGGCCTCACCCCAGCCCTAATATTTTCTTCATCAAAAGAAACAAGACTTGAACATCTCATATTCTCAAAAATAGATCAAATAATCAGATAAGAAAATTTGCAGGCGCATTGGCGTGTCCTCTATATGGACAAACCAGAGTGAAAGAAAACTGTTTGATTATGTTTTTGACTGTTTCTCCTCCCAAGTTTTTAACATCTCCCAGAGATCTTTGCCGTTCCTTCCTAAGAACATGGAAGTAGTTGGGAGCTGTTACACCAAGAGGAATGCATGTTTTTGGATTTCCAAGTGTTTTTCCTCCCAAGGAGTTTGTTGTAAAAGTTTATGGCTTTGGCCTTTGTGTGATTGCAAACTCCAAAATTTTTTAAATATGTATATTTAGTTCAAGTCAAGAACATATTATGGTGGAATGGATAGAAAAATAAGACTTTATGTATATAATAAGTTGAATGGTTGTTTGTCTCATTGATCATCTACTATAGCAGTGTTAGTAGTTTCTGGATGATAATATCTAGTTTATATTAACAAATATAGAGTACCAGAATTGTTTACAAATATGTAGTTTTCTTATTTCTTTTTCTATACTGGAAAGGTAATTATAATAGATGTTAATATATCTTTTTAAGGTATGCATATTGGCAATAATACCAGACTACCCATCACTCACATTAGTTTAGTAAGTCTCTTCTTACTTAAAAAATAATTTGAGTGCCATATATGTGTTAACCTCTATACAAAAAACAAAAAAAAAAAGGCAAAAAAATCCTACATACCCGCAAATCCTGCAAGAAAATCCGCAAGACCACTCTGCCAACGGCGCCGCTAGCATCGCTTCTCCGCGATTCATGCAGGAGTTCCGTTGAATCGTACCTTTTCGCGTCGTTAAAAGGAGGCATCCGGGACTCTTGTTCGGGATCATCCCGAAACTCTTCTCCCACGGCACTTCTCTCGCAAGACCTCCGACCCCATTTCCTCTTCCCCACCTGTCTTCCTCTCGATCGAACCCCTAGCTTTCTGCGATCAAGCCCCCGTCGCTGCTCCCGGTCTCGGCAAGGCCACACGAACTCCCTGCTCTGAGCTCCACTCGCCTCTTCCACCATACCCGACGCCAAAGCCAACCACTGCCCAGGCCGACCCCTACCTCTCCGACCCTGCCCTGTTCGCAAGCCTCCATTCATTCTTCTTGCCTCCTCCAATTTTTTTTGAGCCAGAGAGAGAGGGAGAGAGAGAGTTTCTTCCCCATACCTTCTCTCCATTGCCAAACTCCTCAGAACCCGACAGCCAGCCGCCGGCTACGACCCCGACCCGATCTCCTCTGCTCCACGACTCCGCCTCCTGCACGATTACTCCAAAGCTTCCGACGCCAGAACCCATCACTGCCCTAGCCGAAACCTCACATACAACTCATATACCCGATCCATCTCTCTGATCTAGCCGCCCACTCAAACAGGACTCATCCCGACTCCTATACCTCATAAGCAGATAGTCGAGCTAGTGTATTGCCCGATTCCATCAGCATTAGCCTTAGCCGACCTTTAGGTATAATTCTGTTTTATCTTATTTGGTTAGTAATTAGTATTAGTTATTATAACTATTATAATTATTGTTATTATATATATATATATATATATATATATATATATATATATATATATATATATATATATATATATATATATATATATATATATATTAGTTATATATGTGTAAAAAAAAAGGGGAAGAAGAAGAGGAGTTTTCAAAAAAAAAAAAAAAAAAAAAATAAAATAAAAAGAGGAGGTGGGGAGAAAAAGAGAAAGTTGAGATTTTGTATATGTGCTTTTTTTTGTAAGAATCCCGCCCGCCGACGTCGCCAAGGTATAACTTCTAAACCCTAAAACTCCGAGAGTCTACTTCGTTGTCTGCGGCGGACCGGAAAACCGCCCATACACGCTTTCATAAGCGTGGTGGGATGGGACCCCGGTGCGGCGCCTACAACGAGGTGGGTAATCACCTTAAAATCCTATCCTCAGCGTTCGTGTCGAGCCGGCAAACCGCCTATACACGCTTTCATAAGCGTGGTGGGAAGGGAACCCGGTGCGACACCTACGACGAGGCGGGTAGGCCCTATACACGCTTTTCTTAGCGTGGCGGGGACGATCTTAAGTACCCGCTCGCGGGGAAATAAATGCTTTTCTTTTTCAGGTACGTCGAAGACCCATACACGCTTTCTTAAGCGTGGTGGGGGATTGAAGACTTTACACGGCCGCGGTGTCCTCGAAAGAGGGCATCTACCATACACGCTTTCTTAAGCGTGGTGGGAAAGGCCCAGTTTTCCGTAATTTCTCCTAAACGGGGGAGATGCCGGAATGCTGCCGAAATTTCGGGTGACCATATGACTGTACTTGGACTTGTTTGAACTCAAAGAAGAGGGCATGGACTATATTTGGACATTAAATGAACTAAATAAAGAACTTGAAACTCCACATTTAATAACAAGTGACTTGAACTTCATTCGAACTTGTGAAAACTTAAGCAAAACATTAGACATTTGGGACTCAAGTCAAAACTTGAACCAAAGGAGACTTGGACTTGAAACAAGTGACAACGAATTGGATTCAAACTGAACTCAAATGGAAACAAATGTGGACAACAAGGACTTGTGTTTTGAACTCAAGTGAACCAGTTGAAGACCAAAGGTTGAACTCAATGTGACTACGAGGGACCCAACTAAACTGCAAAAGATTTGAATGTGAACCCAATTCGAACTTAAACATTAACTTGAGACCAATTGGGATATTAATCAAGCATAATTTGGACATGATTTGAACTCAAGTGAAGATTTGATTCAATTCTACATTCAAATCAACTTGAACATGAAATCGATCCCGCAAAGACTCCAGAAGGCTTTAAACCAAAAAGTGAACATGCAATTGAACTTTTAAGGATCGCAGGAGACTTAAATGAGTTTGAACTCAGGATTCGGACTCAAAGGACTTGAATCATATGCAAGAGAACTTGAACTTGGATTTGAACCAAGTGCAAGGGACTTTGAGCTTGAATGTGAACATACACAAGGAGCTTAATAATGCTTAAAACAAGAGTATAGCTCGCAAGGTAATATGCTTTGAATTAGATGCAGGTGAACATGTGTGTAATGATGGAAGCATAAAGGATATCATTCATGTGAATGATGATGATTAGTCCACAATATTCATCTCCAACATATGACTGAGTGACTTAGAATGATTGCAGAAAACTACAAGGATGCGCAATGAATGCAATAACATCTTCATCATCAACAATAATTCAGCATGCAATGAATGATGTCAATTTCTACAATGACAGATGTAGTAGACTCTTACAATAGTTTCTGCAATATTAGATGCATCATACCTGCAAGCAACGTAATGAACATGATGATTCGCTATCCATCATACACGATGAATATAGTAGGTCCACAAGCAAAGCAAGAGGACAGTGAAAACAACCACTGGATTGTTATGTATACAAAAGAGCACAAGCAAACACATCAAAAGACGAGTGATGCATATGGTGAATCTTTCATTAGTGATGAAAGATAAGAGATCAATGGGAAAACCATAGACCAGCAATGGAGATCAGAAATGATGTGTGGCTTGATCTCATACAAGCTGTAAGCTACCCTCAAGGAAAAGTGTTGAACAGTTACAAGCAGAAGCATATGATATGCAGCGAATACAAATACCTATGAGTCATTGTAGAAGATTCGTCGTGCACTCGATATGTCATCTACACGACAAATACAAAAGAGAATTGTGGCAAATATGAACTCCCACGAAAAGCTGTAGAATATCCTGCCCAATGCGTTGTCCACAAGCAAAGTGCAAAGTGACTACATCAAATGCAAATGCTACGAGTTGCTACAGGAAATTCGTTGTGCATACAATAAATTATATATGAATGAATATTAAAGATCTGCAATACATACAAGTTCCCTACAAATACAGATGTACGCACCGGATGTCATCTGTGGGTAGATACAAAATGACTTCAGTAAATGCAGTATCCTGAAGTCAATTCCAATCTATGAATGAAAACACCTACCTGCCTACCAGTAACAGTTGTGGAGATCGTACGACGCTACGCCACCGGATCTGCAACATCCGTACAAGCAGACAGAAGGCGTTTACAAATATTCTAAAAATACCCCCGCACGTGCACTATAACATGTATACACTTAGGTACACATAAGGGGATGTATTATAAACCCGCATGGGCCCCGACGAGCGTGTTATTGGTACACACGTGACGTTTAGGGATGCTGCGCGGGTCAATGAGTGAATTCAGGTTCGAACCCGATCCTTCTATAAAGGTCAATAGGAGTCGACAGGGTTCGAATCATCAAACAAATATACAGTTGTGACAACCTATATATTTGTTTTCATACGTTCATATTAGGCCTTCAAGGCCTATAATCAATTGAATTCACTTACAAAGGGCACAAAGCCTACGAAACCCGATCCTCTATCGACCAGTAGATAGAGTCGACAGGGTCCAATCAATAAAATATAAATAACCCCACACCCCGATGATGGCCGTGTTGAATGCAAATCTCAACCGGAGGGGTCCACACAAATCATTTCAAATACCACCCAAATACCCAAAACTTCAAAACTCCACAAAACTCCCAAATTTCCTAAGAAATCCAATCTTCTGAAAAATCCCAAAATCCAAAAATCTTTCCAACTCCAGATATTTAAAATTCAAAATCCAACTATCAAACCGCTTAAAGCAAAATCCATCCACCCTCCGCAACAGTTTGCCGAGGTGGACAAATTAAAATTTACTTCAGCTCACATAGAGCTAGTGCCTAGTCGAAATATCACTAGGATCCATTCTCAAATAATCTCCTGCCAGCAAGGACGTGGTACGAGTCCTCTAACCGGCAGTTTCGCCGCCAAATGGCACTGCAGGATAAACGGTTATGACTCGGGGCCCTCTGAACCAGGTGGTCGCCGCCAAATGGCACCATTATATTATGGTTATGGCCAGAGCCCGTATGCTCCCCAATGGCATCAAATCCTTGAGATATGAATCAATAGGATATGATCGATAGGGCACAAAGCCCTCTGTTAGCTAAGGTGGATTCAAATTTATCCCCTTAGGCAAATATTCACCCCAGGTCTACAAGGTACCCTTGGACGAAGCAACCCATGGCTGCCGACAAGGATCCTTCTGTCAGGTTGGGTCGACTACCTCCTCTGACTAAGTAGACCAGGGATCACGATGGCCCGGGATGACGGAACCATGGGATCTTGATCGGGTCTATCATCCATTCCCCCACCACCCGCTTTAAGTGCGAGGTGGTGAAAATTTCTATTTTAAATGTCAAATTCCTCAATTTTCCAATACTCTAAACCCATTGCTGCTACTATATGCCAGATATACGTATTTTAACGTATCTGATTGACGACTAGCCTTAATCGAAAGTTCTCTCTCGTTATCGGGAGGGGTAATTAACTATAGGGGCTTGCGCCTATAGGAAACCAGAACTCAGATCATAAAGTCCTCGCAAAATGAGGGCGAAATCTCTGGGTAGTGTCTTATCTACTATCTCATCTGCCTTCCAAAATTTACCCCGGAACTTAAATCGTTAAAACTCCCCCCGAAGAAAGCAAAAAAGCGGGCGGAGGCCGGGGCCGAATTTTCGGAGCCCACAATATGACACATATTACTTCTCAATTTTGTAAGAATAATAATATTTATATTGAATTCTTGTTGCTTTCCTTTTTTATTGTCAAGTACCTGTACTCCAATTTTATCAATGATATCCTCACGCATGGTTTGATTAATGGTGGCATCGATGCTCAAAAGTTGTGCTTTCCTTCACTAGTAAAGTATCAACTAATCATTGGTATTGTCATCCTGATTAGGGGGTGTAAGTGAGTCAAGTCGGCTCACGAGTCAGTTCGAACGACTCGTTAATGAGCTAGCGAGTCGAGCTTATTGAGTTTCAAGTTCGAGCTTTCAGTCGAGCTCGTATATTATACGAGTTCGATTTTGAGCTAAGCCCAACTCGACTCGAAAACTCATCGAGCGGCTCGATTAAAAAAATTTATAAAATTACTTCGTGGAACTCCCATTTAATATTTGGTTTCACTTCGAGCCTTGGATGCCCTAGTTCTATTCTGCCTTCTATGATTCTTGAGGACTTGCGATTTGTGATGGTTGCGACCATGCGAGAAACATCTTCTTCTCGTGCCCTAGAGCGATGACGTGTGCGAGTACAAAAACCATCTTCTTTGGAAGACGCCAAAGACTTCCTTGGTAAGAAAATATAAGGCGCTCCAATTTATCCTGAAGGACTGACAGTCATTACGCTAGGTAAGTTTCCCTCCAGTGTTATAAGAGAAAAAATGCCTTAGTGATGAGGGGCTCTCTCCTCTTTGTTCGGCGGCTACTTTAATTTTGTTTTCTTTGATGGGATTTGAAAATCTGAAATCTCTGTGACTCCTAGTTTTATGTCTTTTTGTTATCTTGGTGCTGCTGGTTTTCGGTTCCGGTTCTAACTATCGTTCAATTTTATATAGTTTAAGTTCTGGTGAGATTCTGTTCTTTATCATTGATGATGATGTTGTTCCCTTAATAACAAGACCTTCTCCCCTTGGAAGGTTGTTTGGTAACCAAGGCAGTGAGGTGCGCCCTGCTAATTATACATGATTTATTTTTTTTTTTCTAAGTCTTGACTTTCATTTTTTTAATGTTGTTAAAGTTCAAGAGTTCAATTCAGTAGCTAATGTTGGCTCTCCCCTGAATCCCCTCTCTGTTCGATTCTGATTCATGTTGCTGTTAGGTTTTCTATATTATAAGTTCTAATGCCTTGCTGCTGCTGACTTCAACATACAACCACTGACTTGATCCTTCCGTTTTGGGGATGAATGATTAGTATCTTTGATGATTTAGTATACATATAATCATTCGATAGAATCATCAGATGATACTCGTTTGCTCATGAAGGTAATTATGCATTGATGCTTTGATAGAATCATTAACTGAT
Organism: Dendrobium chrysotoxum; assembly: GCA_019925795.1. Taxonomy (NCBI): domain Eukaryota; kingdom Viridiplantae; phylum Streptophyta; class Magnoliopsida; order Asparagales; family Orchidaceae; genus Dendrobium; species Dendrobium chrysotoxum. The sequence goes on along the minus strand of CM034299.1, from coordinate 34,270,176 downwards.
CCTATTTTCGAGATGATTGATTATTAACTATCATGCTTTCCCCTGTCAAGTGAACTTTATTTTGATTGATATAATTGTTTTAGTTATTAGGAAGCATTTGTTCCTGTAACATGAAAGCAGTGCTTTGTATATATGTACCATATATATGCATCATAAACTAAATTATCTGGGTGTGGTGTTCCTAACTTCATAAGGGTTAGCTATGGCATCTAGCTGTTTATGTGGCTTAAAAGCGCTTTATTTAAAGCACTGCTATGTAAATATTTCATAGGTGATCATATGAAGAGTTTTGTAATATGTGAACATTTTATAATGACTTTACTATGTAACTTTGTTAAAAATTATAATATTTCTAATTACATTTTTTGAATTGGTGTAAATGTACTGATATATTTGAATAGTATAGCTTTTGTTTGGTTTTGCTTTGATTTGATTTTTAATTTGATATTTCTTAGTTTTATTTCAATTTCAACTTGTATCACAACTTTTTGAAGAAAAAAAAAAAAATGGATAAGGAAGAATACTAAATGTTACTTCTTATTTATATAACTTTTATTTTAAATTTGATTTAGATATTTATTTACATTCTTTGAAGTGAAAATTAATATTTTAGTTAAAACTATATATATATTTCTAAATTACAAGTAACATAAAAAAAAATCTTAAAATTTAAAATTAAAACAACAAAATTTGAGCTTCATAAACAAGTCGAGTTCGAGCTTTTGAAACAAATAGAGTAATCTCGAGCTTGAATTTTTTACAACGGGTCGAGTTCCAATTCAGAGTGAGCTAAATGAGCTCAACTAGATAATGCCACCACTCGACTCGACTCATTTACACCCCTAATGATCACCCCTCCTCCGTCATTCTACATCACTTAATATCTAAGTGTACCTTATTTGCACATTTTTTACTATATAAAAACTCATATTTTAATATCCCATTAGTTATCATATAACTCATAAACTATAACACTGAAATGTCTTTATTCACCATGACTATAACCCTAAACTCAGAACATATTATTAATAAGTTAAAATTTTTCAACAAGCAGCGTTTGTAGTCCAACGGTCAGGATAATTGCCTTCCAAGCAATAGACCCGGGTTCGACTCCCGGCAAACGCAGACCCTTTTATATAAAGATATATACTTTTTTAAATTTCAGGAATAATTTTAATTATTTCAATGGTGACTTCGATATATGATAATTTCTTCAAACATGAATTATCATCATATAATTGTTGGTGTTTTTATTATTATTAACATTATTTGAAGAAATTTAATTAATAATGTTTAAAATAATCATAACTTTTTGTCCTTTTTTTTTAAAAAAAAATCTCATTTTGATGTTGAATTTTTATATGGCTAATGATTAAATAAAAATCAAAGTCCAAACTTTGAGATTATGCATCCTCACCCTCATATAAGTTGGATAAAAATAAATATATTTGATTAAACCATAATAATTTTAGCATTGAGTATAAATAGTGATGAAGTCATATTCTTTTTCTTTGATGAAATTTAAAATTTTCATTAATCTTCAATCTAATTATCAATATTTTAATTAAATTATCTCATTTATTATGTATTATTTATTTTTAAATTAAACATAGGATTTTAAATTTGATTTTTTTTTTTAAATTTTGAGCTTGAATTTTAAATCATGATTAGCCAGATTGAATTTGTTCGAATAAGGGATCTGAAGGTTGGAGAAAAAACTCTCAATCAAAAAAATATTGTATCTCAATAATTAGATATCTGCAATTATAAGACATTAAATATTTTTTTAAAATTAATTTTAAATATAAAAAATTTATATCATATTAATTTTGAATAAATTTATATTTTTTAAGACCATCTTGATTTAATTTTTACTAGATTATCTTATCCAATGACATTCATATGTGTAACATATTATATATTTTGATATTATAAGCAATAAAAATAGATAAAAAATACCTCCATATGGTTCACGGAATCATCTAAAGGAAACCAGTTACAAGATTACAAGATTACATGATTGCTTATTTTATAATATCACCACTTGGGGCTATAAAGTCATTTGCCTTTTTGCAGATATTTTTTCGCTGATATTCATATTCACATGATTCCCATGCATAAAAAAAAAGAAAAAAAATTCATTTTTTACTTCTCCTCAGTTCCATCGCGACTGATCAGAAGAATGCGATCACTCTTCCCCCTCAAGAACGATTTATAGATATTCAATTTGATATCTTTCCTCAACTAAGACCCACCTCATATCCCATATTTCCCTCTTCAACTCTATCAGCCCTCAGTCCATCAGATTTACTGAGTTTCAGTAGAGAGACCCTAAAAGTCTAAGCTTTGGGTTGGTTTTACTCAGTTTCTTGCGAGAAGTTATTTGTAAGTTCTCTGTCCTTGGTCAGTTGTTAGGAATGTCTATTAGGATCAGATCTTGTTTGGGTTTCGTGTGTTAATGGAAAGTGGTGAGATTTTGTTATTGAGTAGTGTAGCTTATTTGTCATGACATTTCTGATTGATTTTTTTGGAGCTGTAGAAATCAGTTTAGCATTGGTCTCATATCAAATCGGAATGGAAGCTTTTTATTCAAGCTGTAAAATTTATTTGTTTCTTCGAGGATTTTTAATGTTCTGCGCTAACTAATTGTTACTGTGAGTTCGAAGTTTCAGTAGTTGGAATATATTCAGTATTTTCTTATACTGTTTGTCATTTCTGAAAATGGTTTGATTGATTAACAGTATTAGCCACATCATAATTATCGAATTCGAAATAAAATTTCATATGGAAATTGCACAACAGATTCTGGTTGTGTTTTTTGTGCTTCTGAGTGCTCATGTATAAGTAGTTTGTGTGGCATTTATCTTTCTGTAACTTTGCTAGATTAACAGTGGGCATTTCTCTTTCTATTTTCCAGTAGGTTTGATCTATTTTAGAGAGTTTGAGAAGAGATGATAAATTTAGGATCAAAGAAGTCCCCCTTAAGTTCAGTTATCTTAATCTTTAGAATCCCTTACTATACACAATGGGGACAAAGCCTGCTGATTTCTGGCTCCGAACCAGTGCTTGGGGCAGGGAATGTAAAGCAAGGTTTAGGTTTGGTTCCATTTCATCAAGGAGAGGAACTTATCTGGCATGGAAAGATTTCTGTGCCAATTGGATTTCAGTGTGAGTACTGCTATTATTTAGTCGATGACAATCGAAATATTTTGAGATGGGAGGCTGGGAAGAAACGGAAAGTTTCTCTGCCAGAAGGAATCAAAGAGGGAGAGGTTATGGAAATTCATGATCTTTGGCAGGTGAAGATTGACAAGCTTATTTGTATTTTTTTGTAAAACTGCTTCTTTTTTATCCTAATCCTATGCATATGCTATTAACAGGCAGCTTCAGAAGCTCTTTTCTTGAAGAGTGCCTTTAAAACTGTTATATTCGGTGGTGGTATAAACTCGGATCCAAAAATTCCTTTTGGAACCAATCAAACAGAAGACAATCAAGAAGGTATACTCTCCATGGACCCTTAAGAAGCCAACTTCACCAAAACATGTTATATGATCTTATATTATCCCTTTCTTTTCTTCTTACAGATTCCATTGTTGTTTTGTTCAAGATTAGCTGCCCGACTATAGAAGAAGGAACATCTGTAAACATCTCACCTTTTTAATCATACCTTTATGTACCTGGACCTATGGTTAAGTATTAAGAGTTTTCCATGGTGATACTGCTTGTTTAGAAATGCAAATTCTTACTTATAGGAGAACATGAGAGGTCTAATATGAAATATTACAGGTTTATGTCACTGGCAGTGTGAGTCAATTAGGGCAATGGAGGATTGAAGATGGACTGAAGCTTAACTATACTGGAGAATCTATTTGGGAATCATATTCAATTGTAAGAAAAGTTGACTTCCCGATAAAATATCCTTCTAAGATTCATCCGATCTTAAGTTATCATTTCCTTTTTCCCCTCTCAATTTATGAGTTTGAATAGCATGCTTTACATAACATTTTTTTTTTCCTTGTACTGTTATCACTCAAATATTTGTTTAGTCCTTAGCAAAAATCCCACATACAAGTATTACCAGAGTTGCAATCAGCGAGGTGCTTCTATGGAAATTGGTCCCTATAGGGAGTTAGCTCTTGACATGACATCAGGCTCGATACCTAAATATGTTGCTCTGGCTGACGGATCTTTTAGGGTAAATAAATAAGTCTGTTTCACCACTTAAGAAGAGAACTGGATTTTGGAGTTTGTCCTTTAATGATCAAGGGCTAATTTTGTCAGGCAATTCCCTGGAGGGGTGCTGGTATTGCTATACCAATGTTTTCTGTTAGGAGCAATGATGACCTTGGCGTTGGGGAATTTCTCGATCTAAAACCTCTTGTTGATTGGGCAGTGGAAGCAGGCTTTCATCTAGTTCAATTATTGCCTATAAATGATACTTCAGTTCATGGGATGTGGTGGGATTCGTATCCCTACAGGTAGTCTTTCTTTTTAATACTTATGGAACATATGCACACATATTTTTGTAGACTACAGGCTGATTGAGCTTGAAGTAGTTAACCTTGTGTATTCCATTATTGAACTCTTTACTTTCTTTTAAAGATGACTTCTAACTACTTGGTTGGACAGTTCTCTCTCTGTGTTTGCTCTGCACCCTTTGTATCTCCGAGTTCAAGCACTCTCAGAAAAAATTCCACTAGATTTGAAGGTTTTGTTGTAATGTTTGCTTCGTTATACACAGCTTTCAGTTTCAGTATGTTTAGTCATTGCCTGTTTTCCAGCTTATTTTTTCCATCCAGTGATTTAAATGTTTTGAGTATATTCTGCAGAAAGAGATTTTGCTGGAAAAGGAGCGGCTGGATAGAAAGGTAATGCTGATATTTTCTATGCTGTCTCCATTTCATATGCACACTGGAAGTTACTTCCTACATTCCAAATTTACACTACCAAAACCAAGTTTTGTTCGCGTGGATTGCAACTCTGTGCTTTTCTACTGAAGTAATTAATTGATCAAGGTTATGAAGTCTTTCAAGATACTTATGGTTTCTCAAATTATTTAAGTTAAACTTGGAAAACTGAATTTAATTGAGTATTTTAGTATATTTCGGGCAACGGTTATATTTCTTAAATTAATTGATTGCATAAGAATTCCTTAATTTGAGGCAGTAAACCAATGCTATTAATATATGCTTATTTGTGCAATCTTCCTATTATGGTGCCTTGTTATGGTAAAATGAGTGCAAAATATTGTTTAAATCAAAGTTACTGTTTATAAGGAGAAGGATGGAAAGTAAGGATTGTTTAGATCCAGGTTGGGGTTATATAGGAGATGCAGTGGATAACTAATGATCTTGCTTCACTATGATTTTGTGCTGTTTCATTGAGTGGAACTAATAATTTCTCATGGAAAACATGATGTGTTCATTTTCCAAATAGCTAAATGTGCTTTCACATCTTTACCATCTATGCGAACTGCCATATTTTTTTAGTGCAGGATGTTGATTATGAGGCCACAATGGCTGCTAAATTAGCCATTGCAAAGAAAATATTCAATCTGGAGAAGGATGAGATACTTAATTCCAGTCCCTTCCTAAAATTCTTATCTGATAATGAGGTATATATATCATATTCTCCTATCTTGGCTGTCTACATTTCTGCCTTTAAAAGACTTTATGTGCTGAAGCTCTTGCAATTTCATGAATTTGGATGTATAAGAGCTGCTTGTGTGAACTTTTAGTAATTGAGCTTTGACGCTGCTAATTTGAACAATTAAATAGGAGTGGTTGAAACCCTATGCAACATTTTGTTTTTTGCGGGACTTCTTTGGAACATCAGATCATAGCCAATGGGGTCGCTTTGCTCAATTTTCAAAAGAGAAGGTGATTTAGCTAAATAATTCTTCCAGATATTTCTTTTATTTAGTGGTCATTTATGGATATCCAACAGTATATTATTCTGAGTTCTCAATATATCTTTTACCAAATGGCCTTTCTTCTTTCCCGTTGGACATGAATTAAATTTATTGCACCATATCTTTCACTTTTAACTAGACTGAGGCAGTTTTCATTTTTTTTCCCAGCTAGAGAAGCTAATCTCAAAGGACAGCTTACACTATGATGTCATCTGCTTTCACTATTACATTCAGTACCATCTGCATTTGCAAGTAATGAAAAAATTCTTATTTTGGAAAGGTTTTTGTCAGATAGATTGAACATTCATCTTATTTCATTGATCTCTTAGCTTCATTTTTTTTAACTTATTCAAATTTTACTCGGTAGTTATCAGATGCAGCAGCTTATGCAAGAAGGAAAAAAGTTGTTTTGAAAGGAGATTTGCCAATAGGAGTTGATAGAAATAGTGTTGATACATGGGTTTATCCAAACCTATTTCGCATGAACACGTCTACTGGAGCACCTCCAGATTATTTTGACAAGAATGGACAAAACTGGGGATTCCCTACTTACAATTGGGAGGAAATGTCAAAAGATAAGTATGCATGGTGGAGAGCTCGTCTTACGCAGGTTCACTTTTATGGCCCTTCATTTTAGAAATTAACTTTTCATTTCAGTTAAAAATTGTCCTTAGTTGGAATCCCTTTTCTTTTCTGTGCTGGTTTGCCAATAATTAGGCTCTTTTGATCTTGCAGATGGCTAAGTATTTCTCAGCATATAGGATTGATCATATATTAGGTTTCTTTAGAATCTGGGAGCTTCCTGACCATGCTGCAGCCGGTTTAGTTGGCAAATTCCGTCCATCCATTGCTCTAAGCCAGGTTTTTTATTTGTTTGAAGTTGTGCAATTTTTGTGGTGGAGGCAGATAATTTCTTTTGATAATATTCTAATAATTTATTTTACCTACTTTTTACATTCTTCTTGAAATTAATATGATGTTAGGAAGAGCTGGAGGGGGAAGGTATTTGGGACTTTGATCGTTTGAGCCGTCCATATATTCGACAAAATATTCTACAGGTTTCTGGTTGCCAATTCCTTCTTTTGAGTAAAACTTTCTTTCGTTGCTCTCATTCCATGTCATTTTGAAGGTTAAATTTGGAGCCACGTGGACAGTTATTGCTTCATGCTTCTTAAATGAATATGCAAAACAATGCTATGAGGTAGTTATCATGGTTCTGAATGTTTTTTTAATCAAAGTATGCTACTCTTTTAAAATAGCTCGCTGGTTTATATTTTCATGCATTCATCTAAAATTCCATAGAAAACTTAGCAGACTCCGGTTTTACCTCTCTTAAGAAACTGGCAATGACAGGGAACACAAAATATTTTGTTCTAATTCTGATGATCAAGTGTTTTATGGCGTGTTCAACAATGTAGATAATCAGAAAATGTCAAGTGTCATTTTGTGTGCATAGAATATGCCCAAGCACAGGGTTTTACCCGTTGACAGATTTCATTTGCAATCATAAGTGTTATTTGAAGTTTCTATAAATTCACCATGTGTGCAGTTGAATATTTTTTTCTAAGCAATTTAAAAATATTTTAATTGCCACAAGGCCTAGATTCTGTAAACACTGTAAATTTGCATGAAGAAACTCCAGATTTCTTAATTTGCAGAAAATCAAACTCCAGGTTTCTCTTGGTGCGCCACTATTCAAGCTATAGGAAGTTTAAAGCTGTTACTTATGTAAATCGATATCATGGGTTCGATTTTATTCTTAGTTGATGTTGCTTCGGTAGTTCTTTCTTTTTCAGAATTTTCTGTTTCAAGTTATTTGTGAGAACGAATTGTGTTCTCTAATACACATGCTAGTTTAATTTAGTTCAATGTTGGGTTGATTCATTGCTGCTGTAGGCTTAGTTGTTGATGTTTAGTTCTCAGTTTCTCTTTCCATCAGCTCTTTTTTTTTAATTTACCAGCTGTTTGGGCCTAGTTGATTTTGATATTACTGATGTAGGATTTCATGCAATTGGACCCTATATTGAGTCTCTAAGTGCTGGGAATCATGTTGAATTTGACTTGCTATTTATTGGTTTGCTTGATGTGCTTTTATCTGTTGGGCAAGAATTTGACTATGCTGTAAAGTAAGTCATCTCCTACTAAGGATTCAATCCACTAATAGTGGCTCTGCTTTTTCAAGGTCGCTGATTTTCTTGGTGTGATTTGCATCCTTTATGCGTCGCTATTCCCCATTCCCTTATTAGCTTGATGTGATGTTGCGATTTTTATCTCCCATAACTCAAGGGAAAGGTCACTGTAGTTGTTATAGAATTGTAATGAATCTTGAGATTTTGGTCTGTTGACCTGATAAGGATAGATGTGATTATAGATTAGAGTGCTAATGCATGCATGAAGGAAACTTTTTGGCTTTATAAAAATAGTTGGTGGTAGAATCCAAATGTGCAAGAAAAATAAGAAGATTTGTTATAAAAATTGATTTAAATGTAAAAATTCTGATAATTAGGAAAGATATAAAGAGACACGTAAGGAATCTAAGAAAGCAATATGCGATGCAAAGATCTTAGCTTTTAATGATTTATATAATAGATTAGATACTAAGGAGGGAGAGAGATATATGTATAAGTTAGCCAAACAAAGAGATAGGAGTAGTAAGGATTTAGTTCAAGTGAAGTGTATTAAGGATGAAGATCAAAAAGTACTTTTCTTAGAAGATGATATTCAACAAATATGGATGAGATATTTTGCTAAACTTTTTAATGAAGAATGTAAAAATACGATTGAATTTAGTGACCTTAGCACCCTAAATGAAAATAAAGATTTATGTTTTTATCGGTATATTAGTAAAACTGAAGTTAAAGAGGCTTTAAAGAAAATGAAGGGTGGAAAAGCTGTTGGACCTGATGATATTCCAATAGAGGTGTGAAAATGCTTAGGAGATGAAGGAATTTCTTGGCTTACTAAATTTTTTTATACTGTTTTGAAGACTAAAAAGATGCCAGATGAGTGGAGAATGAGTGTGTTAATTCCTATTTTTAAGAATAAAGGTGATGCACAAGATTGTGTGAATTATAGAGGAATTAAGTTAATGTGTCATACTTTAAAACTATGGGAGCGAGTTATGGAGCATAGGTTGCGGCATGATACTAATGTTTCTTAAAATCAATTTGGATTCATGCCGGGTAGTTCTACTATGGAAGCCATACATTTATTGAGAGGTTTGATGGAGAAATATAGAGAGAATAAGGAGGATCTACATATGATATTTATTGATTTAGAGAAAGCATATGATAAAGTTCCAAGAGAAGTGCTATGGAGAGTTCTTGAAAATAAAGGAGTTAATAATGCTTATATTCAAATCATTAAAGATATGTATACAGGAGCTATTACTTGTGTTCAAACACAATGTGGTTTGACCAAATATTTTTCTGTTTCGGTTGGATTACATCAAGGATCAGCCTTAAGCCCATATCTTTTTGCTTTAGTCATGGATGTTCTCACTAGACATTTGCAAGAGGATGTACCTTGGTGTATGCTTTTTGCTGATGATATTCTTCTTGTTGATAAGACTGAGGGAGTTGAAGGTAAACTTGAAGTATGGAGGTTAACCTTAGAGTCTAAAGGTTTTCGCTTGAGTAGATCTAAAACGGAATATATGGAGTGTAATTTTAGTAGTAATAGACCTAGTGAGGGGATTGTGACTTTGGGCGATCAAGTCATTAATAAGAGTAGACATTTTAGATATCTTGGATCTATTATTCAGAGTGATGATGAAATAGATGGGGATATTGTCAGCAGAATCCAAGTTGGATGGTTGAAGTGGAGGAATGCATCGGGCTTATTGTGTGATAGAAAAGTACCCCTCAAACTTAAGGGAAAATTCTATAAGATGGTGGTGAGACCTGCAATGCTTTATGGTGCCGAATGTTGGCCATTAAAAGAGAAGCATAATTCTAAGTTAAGTGTTGCAGAGATGAGGATGTTCAGGTGGATGAGTGGCTTTACCCTTAGAGATAGGATACGAAATGAGCATATTCGTGAAAAGGTTGGAGTAGCTCTAGTGGAAGATAAGATTAGAGAGTCGCCTTAGATGGTTTGGTCACATAAACGGCGGCTTTCTAATGACCCGGTTAGGAAAGTAGAGGTATTAGATTTGACTTATGTTAAGAAAGGTAGAGGTAGACCTAAAAAGACTTGGTTAGAAAATATTAAAAATGATCTTTCTTTATTAGATTTAAACGAGAATTTGACTTTTAACAGAACACAATGGAGAAAAAGAATTCATGTAGCCGACCCCACGTAGTGGGACAAAGGCTTGATGTTGTTGTTGTATATTTCAGGTTCCCTTCATTCTTGTGTGTGCTTATTGGATATTGAGCTGTTTGAGTGTGGTGCAAGTGAGATTGTTAATATTCTGGAGAATTTATTTCATTGTATTAATATGAAGCCTAGTTTTCTCTATTTGGTGAATTTTAATCATATTTTTTCACCTACATTATTTGTAATGGGTTTTGTGAGTATGCTTAATTTTAGTACATTCTGTTACATTTTATTTTTGTAATTGGGTTTTAATTCCAATCAGATTGTGGATTAGGTGGCTTTAAATTTCTAGTTGAATTTGATTGATTTAATCTTTATTGCAAAAGAAGTTAGCAGATAATTATTTAATTGATGGTCTTTGGAATTTCAAATTTTAAATTTGATTTATATGCTTTCATACATTACATCATTTGGTTGCATTAGAAATCCTACACTCTTTGGGACGGCTTTCTTATTGCTTCTTAAAGTAACTTTCTAGTGAAAAATTAAAACTTTTTACTAAAAAGTTATTTTAAGAAACAGTAAAAAAGCCATCCCAAACGAAGCCTAAGACACCCCTGCTTCACTTACTCTCATATCCATGAACAAATTCAGCAAAAGCTTTTTCTATCTATACACTATTTGCAGATAGATTACTATTGAATAATCTTGTCATTGGGCATTCTTTTCAATGGTGGATGCGATTTTATTTTTGAGTTCTGGCCATCTTGAATCTATTAGTTCAGGCAGCTCTTTATTCAAGCCTGACCTTCCCTTTCCATGTTCTCTTCTATGATCGCATTTATGTTGTGATCTATTTCTTTTTTTTTCTTATCTTGGTTTTACATGTTTAGTTCAAGGACGACTGTAATACAGAGAAGAAAATTATCGAGAAGCTGGGGTTGTGCGCAGAGAAATCATTGTGGGCTGGTAATGAGGTTGAAGTACAGAGAGGACTCTTTGATCTTTTACAGGTAGGTGGTCCTTGGATGATGCACTATGAAAATATAATTATGTTGCTCTATGAGCTTGCAGTACATTTGTTTGCCATCATGGTCTTGTGCAAAGTTTGATGGTTTTTTAATGGGCTCATTTATATAATTTGTAAGTTTTTTTGGTTGTGAAGAACATAGTTCTTATCCGAGATCCTGAAGAACAAGGAAAGTTTTATCCTCGGTTCAACCTTGAAGACACATCAAGCTTTCAAGATTTAGATGATCACAGGTATGCCTATAATTGTTGATTAAAATGGTTTATTTGTCCAAGTGCATCATATATTTCTTTGTGCTCTCCTTAAAAGCTAGCCGGCATTTTCGAGATAAGCACACTCTAATGTTAAAACCATATTCCTAATTGAAATATTTATTGTTTCAGTAAAAATGTTCTCAAACATTTATACTACGATTATTATTTCCACCGGCAAGAAAATCTTTGGCGTCAAAACGCATTGAAGACTCTACCTGTTCTGTTGAGCTCATCAGATATGCTAGCGTGCGGTGAAGATCTTGGTCTTATACCTTCTTGCGTTCATCCTGTATGTCCATTATCCTTATGGAAATCCTTTCTTAGGCTTCGTTTGGGACGGCTTTCTTACTGCTGCTTAAAGAAGCAGTAAGAAAGCCATCTCAAATGAAGGCTTAATCATCACAATCATACAGAACATATTACAAGTTAATTTTACTCTTTCAGGTTATGCAAGAGCTGGGATTGATAGGCCTACGAATTCAGAGAATGCCAAGTGAACCAGGCCTGGAGTTTGGCATTCCATCTCAGTATAGTTACATGACGGTATACTTTTTGTTAAGAATTGCAATTGCCTGTTACAATCATCGTTTAACTGTGCTTATCTTGGTTATTTATAATGAACTAGCTTATTTTAGATAATTTTTGTTAATAATCGCATTTGCCTGTTACAATCATCGTTTAACTGTGCTTATCTTGGTTGTTTATAAGGATTAGCTTATTTCAGATACTTTTTGTTAAGAATCAAAATCGCCTGTTACAATCATTGTTTAGCTGTGCTTATCTTGGTTATTTTTAATGAATTAGCTTATTTTAGATCCTAAGTTAGGCTAATAATGCATACTGTATTGGAAACAGAGGAATTCCCATACATAATGATATTTTTCCTTGAAAGTTTGTGCACTACTTTCAGTTGTTCAAATGTTATATATTTCATATTACCACACAATTCAACACTTAAATATGGAAATTATTGTTCTAAAATATTTATATGTAGATAATAAGGGCATATCTAGTATCATGTGATCATTGTTAAGTTGTGAAGCTGAATTTTCGCCCTATAAAGAAAACGTGTTACGTATACTCGATATCCAATATTTATGGGCTATTTCATTAAGGGCTTTTTAGGAAATGTATGCACCGTCTTATGTTTCTATATAAGGAATTAAGAATTCGTTTGAGACGGCTTTCTTATTGCCTCTTAAAGCAGCTTTCTAGTATAAAAATTATAATTTTTGTACTAGAAAGCTGCTTTAAGAAACAGTAAAAAAGCCGTCCCAAACGAAGCCTAAGAGTTATAATTCTCCGCAATCAAACTGTAGTGAACTGCAGCGACAACGATAGGACATAACCATAAATTGGGCGGGCATGTATAAAACTCGCGTGTTTTTATGTATTGATCTTTTTTTCAGCTTTTTTTTGCACTCGGTGTTTTTATAGGTTTCATCTTTTTTTAAATTTCTCATGTTTTTGCATGATTTTTTTTTCTATTTTCTATTTTTTTATCTATATATTTGAATAGGTTTCATCTATTCCACAAAAAATATAGGTGGCATAAGAGGAATTAGTGTTGTAATTCTTCGCATTCAAACTAAGTGAAATCTACAATGGAGGCAACATGACATTTCCATATACAAGGATCATGTTCATGATGAGATATTTCTCTTCCATTTCAGGTTTGTGCGCCGTCGTGCCATGACTGCTCGACCATGCGAGCATGGTGGGAGGAAGATGAGGAGAGAAGATATCGTTTTTACCAAAATGTGATTGGCTCCAATGATGAACCCCCATCTGAATGCACACCTGAAGTAGCCAATTTCATCATCCACCAACACCTCTTAGCTCCATCAATGTGGGCGATTTTCCCTCTTCAGGTAAAGAAAAAACTTACCATCATCACCATTATCTATAATGATTTCAAGCTATCTTTCTATAAACTTTATCAATCCTTTCTTTGACTAGGATTTACTAGCACTGAAAGAAGAGTACACAAACAGACCAGCAAAGGAGGAAACGATAAATGATCCAACAAACCCAAAGCATTATTGGCGATATCGTAAGTGGCTAAGTTACTTCAGCGAGCAACATGATATTGCTTTTCACTTCTTGTCTTAGGACTGCATACGATATTACGTTCAATTGTATTGCACTCATCTCAAAGTAAATCTTATGATCCAAAACTCTTCCAAACCAAAATTAGGCGGGATATCTTGACTCAAGAAATATTCATTATAATTTTTTATGAAACTGTACTATCACTATAGTTTCTTCTCCTTAGCAGATAAGCATCGAACCGTATGATTTCTTCTTCCTTGAATCGTCATGTCTTGTATCGTTCTTCTTACGATATTAGGTTCAATTGTATTGTACTCATCTCAAAGTCCAATAACAAAATACTCATCCTCATTAAATACAAGTTAGAATATTAATCAAAATTTTGTTATTAGATTTTGTTATGAAACTTTAATATCTCTATAGTTTATTATTCATTTATCATTAGAATTGATTATGAAACTGTGCTATCACAATATCACTATAGTTTCTCTTTTTGGCATAAATATCGGACAACAATAGGGGTCGGCTACATGAATCTTTTTTCTCCATTGTGTCCTGTTAAGACTCAAATTCTCATCTAAATAATAAAGAAAGGTCATTTCTAACATTTTCTAATCAAGTCTTTTTAGATCTACCTCTACCTTTCTTAACATAAACTAAAATATGATACATCTGCTCTCTTAAACGGGTCGTCGGAAGGCTGCTATTTTATGTGACCAAATCATCTAAGACGACTCTCTCTAATCTTATCTTTCACTAGAGCTACTCCAACCTTTTCAGACTAGAGATTTTTGTTTTTGCTTAAATCATCACATCTTGTATCATTGTTGTGTTTAGGAGTGCATGTGACCCTGGAATCATTATTAAGGGATGAGGATCTGAAGATCAGCATTAAGGACCTAGTAATTAGCAGTGGAAGATCTTACCCCACTTCTGAAGCTGAAATAAAGAACAAGAAGCAGGTGGAGAATATTCAGAGTAAGATCTCTAGCATCCAGTTTAATGGTGATTGATAGGTTTAGGTGCTCTGCTCTGTTCCTTTACTGTTAGCATAATGCAGCATATTTCAATAGTTCTTAGCAGTCAAATATCTTGTTATCTTCCAATAAGTCATCTGATGTTCACATCTTGTGATGGTGGAACTTTGTTTTTTCTCTATTAGTATTTGGAGTTTTTATTTAATCATATAATTAGCTTTTAGGATTCTATTTCCATTTAACAAAAAAGCTTCAAAAAGAGCTTTTTTATGTCCAAATAAGTAGGGTTATTAAGGCTTCGTTTGGGACGACTTTCTTATTGCTTCTTAAAGCAATTTTTTAACACAAAATTTTTAATTTTTGTACTAAAAAGCTGCTTTAAGAAGCAGGAACAATACTGTTTGGGACAATTTTTCTATTGCTTTCTAAAACATCTTAATTTTTGTCCTAAAAAGTTGTTTTAAAAGGCAGCAAAAAAGCTCGTTGTTAGTGTTTGCTCAAATTTGACTCATTAATTAGCTCGAATTCTATTTATTTTTACTAATTCATCTATCTAACAAATCAAATTCTGATATTCAAGCATGATATTGTTCATTAATATTTGCTTGATAGTAACTTCATAAAATATATATGCGTTTACATCAGTATATATTATTGTATGTGTTTATATTTTTTAAGTTCAAGTATATATTGAACTATGATAAGTTCTCAAAGCTCATAAATCTATTTTGAGATAAATATAATAAATTTTTTTGTTACTCATCATTATAATTATCTCAAAATAAATATAATAATTTTTAACCATCATAATTAAATTTTTATTAGAATATTTGATGCTTATTTTTTTCAAATGCATTTATTTATGACAATACATATATATAAATTTAAATATATTTTTTGTCAAATATTAAAAAATTAGAATTTGAATGTATTTTAAATTTTTTTAATTTAATTTGAGATGAATGAGGAGAAATTTTTACTAATTTATGAAGGCCGGGATCAGATAGTGGCCATCCGCCCTTTGCGATCCGATTCAGGTAAATGTTGACCGTTGATTGTTTCCAAATGTAGATTTACAAAATGCTGACCGTTGGGATTATATATATAATTTATATCAGATTTATCTGAAAAATAAAAAAAATTGTAATTTTTATAAATTATATAATATAAATATATAGAGAGAGAGGAGAAATAATAAAGTAAGATAAAGTTCCTATTTAATTTTAATAAGTCTGGTCCAAAATAATAATAAGAATATTAATAATAGAGTCAACTGCTGCAAAAATAACTTTCGCTGCCCACCATTGGTAACATATGAGGCTGAAGTCAGATGGCAAAGGAACAAACCAATTTTTTTCTATTTGTAGCTTCCCCTTCCCTCCCTTCTTAAACTGGCCAACCTCGCTGGCTTTTACCCGGCACCGTATAGAGAGACCCTCGTTCCGAATAGCTTCTCGCCGCGCGCTCTCTCTCTCTCTCTCTCTCTCTCTGTGGCCGTAATTTCCTTGTTCGATGATCTTCCTCAATGGCTTAATGGAAATAGTTGGATAGCGAGAGCGGGAGAGAGAGAGATTAGAAGAAAAATCCTTCTTTTTGATCAGACATCGTGAAGAAAAGAAGGGAGGGAGAAATCAGAAGGCGAGGCCTTCACATGAATGACTACCGGATCGTGGAACAGAGCTCCTACCATGGCTGTTACTGTCGGCTGCCATCACCTCCCAGGCGGCGGTAGTGGTAGCGGTTTCAAACCATCAGGCCTCATCCATGGCTGTCACTTCTGTTCTTTCCACCACCCTGACCTCCTCTCCGTCCCTCCCACTTCCCTGTTCCAACGCAGCCACTCCACTCCATGTTTACTATCCTCTGCTTCCACCGACGACGACGTCGCAAGTGTGATGATCGTCGGCGGTGGCAGCGCCCCCGGCATCCACGCCCTCGTCGCCGAGGCTGCCGCTACCATGGCGTTTGGCGCCTGCCCGGTCCCCTCGGGGACTGGCCTAGGCAGCGCCTACTTCCTCGAAGACCAGTCGGGCGACTGCGTTGCCGTCGTCAAACCCGTCGTCATCGACGACAACGAACAGCTCGCCTTCCCCAGCTCCTCCATCCGTGCCTGCGAGACCGGCGCCCGTGAGGCCGCCGCCTACCTGCTCGACCACGGCACCTTCGCCGGAGTTCCCCCCACTGCCCTCATCCGAATCTCCCACCATTCTTTCCCTCCGGCGCGATGCGTTGCCTCCATCCAACGCTTTGTTCCTCATGACTGTGACGCCGGCGACGTCGGCCCATCGAGATTCTCAGTCTCCTCCGTCCACCGGATAGCCATTCTTGATATCAGGCTGCTCAACACCGACCGCCACGCCGGCAACCTTTTAGTAAAAAAGCATAGAATTGATAATAACCGAAGCTTTGAAGGCGGAGATATCACCACCGAGCTCGTGCCCATCGACCACGGTCTCTGCTTGCCGGAGCTGCTCGACGACCCTTACTTCGAGTGGCTCCATTGGCCGCAGGCCGCCGTACCATTCTCGGACCAGGTCACAGAGTATGTTTCAAAGCTCGATCCTTTCAAAGATGCCGAGCTCCTCCGCACGGAACTGCCTTCGATTCGAGAACCAGCGATCAGAATCCTCATACTTTGCACTATCTTCCTAAAGAAAGCCGTGGATTACGGTCTCTGTCTCTCGGAAATTGGCAGAATGATGACGCGAGAGTCCTACAGGCTCGAGGCAGGGGAGAGTGTGCTCGAGACTCTCTGCAAGAAAACTGAGGAAACCATTGAGGCCGAAAGCCAACTTTCAGACAATGACGAAGTTGACTTTGGAGAAGGTGATGAGAGGAAGGAATGTCAGTTCGCCATGGACTGCGGTGATGAGGACAAGCTACGTATTCCCCTCCTCCTGAGCAAGAAGTCTTTGGACCCCTTGCAGGAAGAAGAAAAAGAAGAGAGAGGAAAAGGAATGATGATGAAGAGTCTGAGCTTCTCGGCCAGGGAACTGAACTGCGATGGCGAAAGAGTGCAAAGGAGCAAGATGATATCTTTCAAGAGTAAAAGCGAAGAAGAATGGAAGTTATTCTTGGAAAGATTTGAGCAGCTTTTACCTGAAGCTTTTGAGGCAAGGAAGAGGATGAAGATGAAGCTTAGGCTTGGCTCTTCCTGCTGAGTTCTTTTAAGAGATGCAAAGAGGTAGAAGAGGAGGGTATAATAGTAAATTAGGTAATGCAAGCATAACAAAAGTTGGTGCCCCCCTCATGCATGGGAGAAATTCTTACATGCTAAATAGATGTATATAAATGAATATTATATCTATATAGATGTATAATTGTACAGGAGATCATACATACATGCACATATAATGCACATACATCAAATGATTTCTACATGATGTCTACAGACATCATGTGTACATACCTTCACTGTCTGATGTATGTATAGTATGTGTACAATATGTGCTCCTATACATATTCATATGCATCTTTTATATACTTAATATATATTTATACACATAATTTCACATTTATAATAAATGTAATAATATTTCTAATAGTGAGGGTGTGCTATTTTATTTAGAGAGTTTTTTCTCTCTTTTTTCACCTTGAATTTTCAATGAGGTGATGTAAAAATTGATTAAGTAGACTAATTGAAGGACTTCATGGATTGTAAATAATTAATCAATTAAATTTGATGATATTATGTTTAAGATTTTTGTTGATGTGGAGCTTATAGTTGACCTCCGGCTCCCGCAACTAAACACCGCACGTGACCCAGCTTGCCTCTGCACCGAGCCACGCGATCCAATCCGCCTCCGATCGACCCCGTCCCGCGCTCAAACATGCTTCAGATCCTTCCTGCTCCCAATCGCTCAACCCCTGCTCCCGACTCGCCTCTCCTAGTCGTCGATCCGAACCCACGCTGCACGGTCCCAGGCTACTCGCACCCGACCTCCCTCTCTCCCGATCTCACTGTCACATGCAAGAAGACCTGATCGGCTTGATCTTCCCTGCACCGCACGTAGACTCGATCGCAACCATACCAACACCGACCCCACCCGCTCGACAATCCATCTCGATCTTTTGACTTGTCCCAACCCATTTGAGGTATATATATATATATATATATATATATATATATATATATATATATATATATATATATATATATATATGAAGAAAAGAGGGGACTTTAAACGGGTATCGAAGACCCGCGCCATTGTATATTAGATCCGAGCAGGATTGACTGATTTGAAGCCCCAATGTCATTGTATCTTAGATCCGGGCGGGAAGAATTCGATTGGAAGACCTCGCGCTGTCGTATTTTTAATCTCATGAGAAGACCAACGACAAGTGCCTTCTTAACTCCCTTTATAGGGAGGGGGCGCTAGAAGGCTGTCAGACTTTCGAGAAAAAAATATTTTTTAAATTTAAAATTAAATAAAATTAATTATGAAACAACAGGTACATCTGATTCAATGACCTGCGTCATTGTGTCTTAGGTCCAAGCAAGAATGACTAATTTAAATTCCCCCCCCCCCCCCCCCCCAAACAATAATTAATTTCAAACAAAGATGTCATTTTTTAATGATTTAAAATATACATATATAATTAATTAACTATAATTAATATTTTATGAATGCCCATAGACAAAAAATTGGAGAATCAATACAGTTCAGTGAAACTAGATCTATTTTTATGTGGGTATGCTTTAAGAGTAAATAATCCAATTTGGAGTCAGCAATGCCACGAGAAGATTTGCTCATTAATGAAAAGATAAAAGCGTATTACCTCTCACAGGAAGTTCCAATCTATTGAAACTTACAAAATTAGTAAAAGAAAAAAAAAAAGTTTCAGCTCGCATAGGCCATTAAACAAATAAAAGTGTACCCGACAATGGCTTAAGAGTAAATAATTCAAATCTGACAATTTAGGTTGTTTTAATGGCAAAGAGCTCATCCTGCTTCTAGAATGGAAGGAAATTAACAATTTGCTTTGACTTCAGTATACTTACTACTCATGAGGGATTTTGAAATATGCAACTTTGAGGTAATATAAGATCAAAGCATATAGATTTGATGCATCCTTTAGCCAAATTAGAATCATGCCTCTATAGTCTTTGCTTGAGAATATTCATCATACATCTTGTTGCGGGCTAGAATATACGCGGCGGTAGAGTATGAATTCTAGGTCTTAGCGTTGCACGAATATCCAGCTCACACACAGAGAACACAAAATTTTTACGTGGAAAACCCTGAAAAGGGGAAAAACCACGGGGCCTGGCCCAGTTGAAATGATTCCACTAGAACTTGAGCAGATTACAGGGGACTGACTCACTTTCAAGGGCGATCAGATTATAAATATCACCCGTAGGGTGAAAGTTAGAGGCTTGTGAAGACCTAAGGTCGCTCTGGCAGAACTTCGGTGTCGCCTGGCGGTCTGGCAGAGTTTTGGTCCTTAGGTAGTTGTCGGGCAGAGTTGAGGACGATAAATGGTGGTCCGACGAAACTCCGGCGTCAGGCGGTGGTCCGGCGAAGTGCAGGGCCTCAGGTGGTGGTCCGGCGAAGAGCAGGGCCTCAGGTGGTGGTCCGGCGAAGTGCAAGGCCTCAGGTGGTGGTCCGGCGAAGTTCAGGGCCTCAGGTGGTGGTCCGGCGAAGTACAGGGCCTTAGGTGGTGGTCCGGCGAAGTGCAGGGCCTCAGGTGGTGGTCCGGCGAAGAGCAGGGCCTCAGGTGGTGGTCCGGCGAAGTGCAGGGCCTCAGGTGGTAATCCGGCGAAGTGCAGGGCCTCAGGTGGTGGTACGACGAATTGCAGGGCCTCAGGTGGTGGTCCGGCGAAGAGCAGAGCCTCAGGTGGTGATCCGGCGAAGTGCAGGGCCTCAGGTGGTGGTCCGGCGAAGTGCAGGGCCTCAGGTGGTGGTACGACGAATTGCAGGGCCTCAGGTGGTGGTCCGGCGAAGAGCAGGGCCTCAGGTGGTGATCCGGCGAAGTGCAGGGCCTTAGGTGGTGGTACGGCGAAGTGCAGGGCCTCAGGTGGTGGTCCGGCGAAGAGCAGGGCCTCAGGTGGTGGTCCGGCGAAGTGCAGGGCCTCAGGTGGTGGTCCGGCGGAGCAACGGCGTCAAGGCGGTGGTCCGGCGGTGGTCGAGGAGGAGCAAGGGGGCAAGAGCTCTCTCTTTTTCTCCTTAGGAATAGGTTTCCCCTTTCATGAAAAATGGGGTTTCTATTTATAGAATTTCGTGAGTAGCATGGCCCGTAAATAGGAGGAAGATCCAGGGTAGTTAGGGAGTGGTTGAATGGACGGCCGATCTTGAATCCCTTGATCATAGTCCGTTCGCTGGACATTTGAAGGTCTTAATGATGTCGAAATATGGCGATCTTGGGCTCGTTGGATTTGTCTCGTCGAGATGCTCGATTCGACTATAAGTATGTCACATTTGGAGACCGTTTGGTAATCCAAATTATGGTTTGAACCTTCCAACAGTGCTTCAGACACTTGATTTTGGACCCATTTGGGCTCGGAATGGGTCAAATTTGGTGCCGTTGGGTTCGTATTTCCGAGACGCTCAGTTCGACTGTAAGTTTGCTGGAATCAGAGTTCGGATGGTCCCAGAATTAATTTCGGAAGTTTCCACCTTGGTTTTGCCTCGAGATTCGTGCCCGATCAAGATAATTTTTTGATGACGTATCAGTTGCCCCCCTATTTTCGGACGTTAAAGTTCCATAAGTCCGAAAATACGCGTCACAGTTTTCGGGGGATTTTTTATGCGATTTGAAAATTGAAAACAATCCAATCTTGGGCATAGATGTCTCGAACAGCTTCGAAAGTGTCAAAATTGGGTCCGGAATGTCAAAAAATGGTTCCGGGGACCCCAAAAACGTCTGATTTGACCTTTCTGGGCCCAAAATTGGGCCCGAAAACGTGCCGGGACGGACAAGCTGTCGCCGGCCGCCGCCCTCTTCAACTATAAATAGACCCCCCCCCCCCCCCCCCCCCCCCCCCCCCCCCCCCCCTCCTTGGGTCTTAATCCTTGCACCTCTCTTCTCCTCCCCCCTTCCTCTTTCATGTGAGGCCTTCCCCTGGTCCGGCACAGGCGGCATCCCCTGTCCGGGCCCAGGGCCCCTCTCTGCAAGAAGGAAATTCCCCCCTTCCTCTCTTTTCTTCCATTAGAGGCCTTCCCCTGGCCTTAAACGGGTGGCATCCCCCGTCCAGGCCCAGGGCCCCTCTTTGCGAGAAAGAGATTCCCTCAGCTTTTCTTCATTTCTCCCTCACGCTGAGGCATTCCCCTAGGCCATTTCAGGTGGTATCCCCTGTGCGGTCTAGGGCCCCTCACTGAGCAGGAGTCTTCTCCTCTTTCTTTTAGAAATCTTGCGGAGGTCCGACGTTAGTCGGTGGAAGTCTGGAAACGGACGGAAGTCCGATGTTGGGAAGAAGCCTGGTGATGGGTAGAAGTCTGACGACGGGTTGAAACTTAGTGTCGGGTAGGAATCTGATGAAGCTTGGTGTCGGCCAGAAGTCCGATGAATGTCCCGCGACGGACAGAAGTCCTTCAACGGGAGGAAGCTTGGTGTCGGCCAGAAGTCCGATGAATGTCCCGCGACGGACAGAAGTCCTTCAACGAGAGGAAGCTCAGCGTCGGGTAGAAGTCCGACGAGGGTCCGACGACGGGCAGAAGTCCGGCGTCGGATAGAAGTCCAACGAGGGTCCAACGACGGGTAGAAGTCCGGCGTCGGGCAGAACTCCGACAAGGGCCCGAAGTCTGGCGTTTGGTAGAAGTACAGCGTCGGGTAGAAATCCGACGAGGGTCCGAAGACGGCCAGAACTTCAGCAACGGGAGGATTCTCAGCGTCGGGCAGAAGTCCGACGAGTGTCCTGCGACGGGCAGAAGTCTTTCAACTGGAGAATGCTCGGTGTCGGGCAGAAGTCCGACGAATGTCATGTGACGGGCAGAACTCCAGCAACGGGAGGATGCTCGGCGTCGGGCAAAAGTCCAACGAATGTCCCGCGACGGGTAGAAGTCTTTCAACTGGAGAATGCTCGATGTCGGGCAGAAGTCCGACGAATGTCATGTGACGGGCAGAACTCCAGCAACGGGAGGATGCTCGGCGTCGGGCAGAAGTCCAACGAATGTCCCGCGACGGGCAGAAGTCCTTCAACTGGAGAATGCTCGGTGTCGGGCAGAAGTCCGATGAATGTCCCATGACTGGAAGAAATCCAGCGTTGGGTGGAAACCTAACGAAAACCCGGCGACGAGCAGAACCCTGATAATGGGTAGAAGTTCATCGTCAAGGACTTCTTGATGGCATGAGCCTATATGGAAGAGGTTGAGGGAATCCACTAAGGATGTATGACCTATCTGAGGTTGTATGTCAGAGCCCTGCTCGATGACGTTAACCTGTGTGGAAGAGGTCGAGATCGAATCCACCAAGGATGTATGACCTATCCGAGGTTGTATGTCAAAGCCCTGCTCGATGATGTTAACCTGTGTGGAAGAGATCGAGAGAATCCACCAAGGATATATGACCTATCCGAGGTTGTATGTCAGAGCCCTGCTCGATGACGTTAACCTGTGTGGAAGAGGTCGAGATCGAATCCCCCTGGGATTGATCGTCCAATGATTGAGACACAATAAAGATCGTATATTTTTCGAATCAGGGATTAAGAGACTATATTTGTCAGTAGTTTTCTACTGTCATCATTTTTAATCCTTTCTAAAGAAGCAAATAATATCAAATGGAGTGCACAACACATCACTATATTATGTAGGATAATATAACTTTCTAGTACAACCTAGGGATATAAGTGTTACACCATGCTAAACACATAAGATATACGTACAAGGACAACACTGTTTGACTTCGAAAGAAAATGCTAGAGACATCAGAGCAATATACTGCTTGAAAGAGGCACAATAAAACAAGACGACTACTATTACTAACACAAATGCATACACTGTGTGATCATTTGATCTCACCAACCATTTGAATGTTATTCAATGGTTGTCTTTATTGTTGTTGCTTTTACCCCCCCCCCCCCCCCAGCATCATCCTGAGTAGGTGGGCTTTGGATGAATTGACGGAGATATCCTTATCGGATCATCCTCTCAATCTCATCCTTGAGTTGTTTGCAAGCTTCAGTAGTGTGTCCACGACTATGGTGGAAATGACAGTATTGATCTTGATTTCCTACATTCAACTTTAAAGGATTAGGCCACTTAATATTTTCCTGATCTCGGATGGCCATCAACACATTCGATCGAGAGGCATTGAGTGGTGTATACTCCTCATCCTGTCGAAACTCACGTCGTAGTACTGGGGGTCTAGGAGAGAAGTTTTTCTTTCGTTGTGAGGATGAGTCCTCCATTGTAGGGGCTTTGCGCTTTCCAGGAATTTGTTCAAATTGCTTTCTGTGGGCACTAATAGCTTCATCCGCTGATATTTATGCTTCCACACGATGGATTAGGTCAGCATATGAAGGGACTGTGTCTCGCATAAGTGCTGAGTAGAAGGGGCCCGGACGAAGCCCTCCAAGGAAAATGCCTCTAAGTAACTCGGGATCTACTCCTGGAATTTGACGAGCTTCAGTAGAAAATCTCTGGAAGTATTGCTTGAGGGACTCACTTTCATTCTGACGGATCCCCGAGAGGTGAGAAGAGTCCTTAGTAATTCTCCGATTGGCGACAAATTGTTCGACAAACACTTTGGCTAATTTGACGAACATTGGAATGGTTCCGACTGGAAGTGAATAGAACCATGTTCGAGCTTGCCCTTTGAGGGTGGCAGGAAAGACCTGACAGAGGAGCGCGTCTGAGGCTCGCTGGATATGCATGATGGTTTTGTAGTGATTGATATGCTCGTATGGGTCAGTTGTCCCGTCGTAGGGATCGATGTTTGGTAGTTTGAATCTCGCCGGAATGGGTGTTGAAGGATGGCTTCAGTCAGGGGTGATGACTCCTGGAAGTCCCGCTGATGAAGATATTGTCTTACACCTCCCGCGGGGAACTCTTCCTGAACCAATCTTCGTAGTTCATGTCGTAGGACATTGCGAGGGAGTCCAACGACGTGTGGTGGGGCTAAGTCCTCGGGGACGTCTGGAGGAATACGAGGTTGCTGCCCTGGGTGTGAATGATGTGTAGAGCTTGCTGTGTCAGTAAGTTCATTGTCGTGGTGCGTCAGAGGATGCACCATCGGCGGAGGGAAAGGAATCTCAACATGAAGATGTTCTGGTGGAACCTCTCCGACCCGGGGTGGATCTCGAGGGAGAAGGATCTCTTCTTGTGGAGCTAGTGCTGGCTGTCGGGTCTCTCGCAGGAGTTAAAGGATCTCATCCTGAGACTCCTCCATCTTCCTGATGCGATCTTCCAGGGAGGGTCCTGAAATTCCTTCTCCAGTAGCATCTTGCCCCCCAGCATGAAAGGAGGCGGATACTTGACGTCTATGATTCATAGACTGATCCCAAGATTGATGTGAATTGGAGCGGGAGGCTCCCAAGATGCAATTGCTACGCCTCTTGGTCATCAAAGTGGTGCTTAGGATAGTGGGATTTGTTTCCCACAGACGGCGCCAAACTGTTGCGGGCTAGAATATACGCGGCGATAGATTATGAATTCTAGGTCTTAGCGTTGCACGAATATCCAGCTCACACACAGAGAACACAAAATTTTTACGTGGAAAATCCTGAAAAGGGGAAAAACCACGGGGCCTGGCCCAGTTGAAATGATTCCACTAGAACTTGAGCAGATTACAGGGGACTGACTCGCCTTCAAGGGCGATCAGATTACAAATATCATCCGTAGGGTGAAAGTTAGAGGCTTGTGAGGGCCTAAGGTTGCTCTGGCAGAACTTTGGTGTCGCCTGGCGGTCTGGCAGAGTTTTGGTCCTTAGGTAGTTGTCAGGCAGAGTTGAGGACGGTAAATGGTGGTCCGGCGGAACTCCGGCGTCAGGCGGTGGTCCGGCGAAGTGCAGGGCCTCAGGTGGTTGTCCGGCGAAGTGCAAGGCCTTAGGTGGTGGTCCGGCGAAGAGCAGGGCCTCAGGTGGTGGTCCGACGAAGAGCAGGGCCTCAGGTGGTGGTCCGGCGAAGTGCAGGGCCTCAGGTGGTGGTCCGGCGAAGTGCATGGCCTCAGGTGGTGGTCCGGCGAAGAGCAGGGCCTCAGGTGGTGGTCCGGCGAAGTGCAGGGCCTCAGGTGGTGGTCCGGCGAAGTGCATGGCCTCAGGTGGTGGCCCGGCGAAGAGCAAGGCCTCAGGTGGTGGTCCGGCGAAGTGCAGGGCCTCAGGTGGTGGTCCGGCGGAGCAACGGCGTCAAGGCGGTGGTCCGGGGGTGGTCGAGGAGGAGCAAGGGGGGCAAGAGCTCTCTCTTTTTCTCCTTAGGAATAGGTCTCCCCTTTCATGAAAAATGGGGTCTCTATTTATAGAATTTCGTGAGTGGCATGGCCCGTAAATAGGAGGAAGATCCAGGGTAGTTAGGGAGTGGTTGAATGGACGACCGATCTTGAATCCCTTGATCATAGACCGTTCGCTGGACATTTGAAGGTCTTAATGATGCTGGAATCTGGCGATCTTGGGCTCGTTGGATTTGTCTCGTCGAGATGCTCGATTCGACTATAAGTATGTCACATTTGGAGACCGTTTGGTAATCCAAATTATGGTTTGAACCTTCCAACAGTGCTTCAGACACTTGATTTGGACCCATTTGGGCTCGGAATGGGTCGAATTTGGTGTCGTTGGGTTCGTATTTCCGAGACGCTCAGTTCGACTGTAAGTTTGCTGGAATCAGAGTTCGGATGGTCCCAGAATTAATTTCGGAAGTTTCCACCTTGGTTTTGCCTCGAGATTCGTGCCCGATCAAGATAATTTTTTGATGACGTATCACATCTCATGTCTTAGCAATGTATAATCAGAGTTTGGTTCTTTGAGAAAACTTTATTTAAACTACGAACCTCAAAAGCATTTTTAGACTCTTTCTATTAGATAAGCCTTTTATAGTAGCTAGTCTTTTTGCTATGATGATTTTTTTATGCACAAGAGTTATTCTATTATCCATCAAATCTACTCGATATTCTTCGGGTTGTCGATAATGATTTTGGACTTAACTCTTTGATGGAAGATGCTACAATTCACCTATGAACAGGAGTAAGGGATTCGTAGTGCACACAATTAGCCTATAGGTAGCATTAAGAGATTCGTAGCAAATGATGTAACTCACTCATAAGCAAAACACGATCTCCTAATGCCGATTGAACAAACATTCCCTACAAGCTATGTCGAATGATATAATAACTTAAAAGATATATCTTATATGCATTATAAATGAAACCTAATTTATCTACAAGCCACTAGATCCGCAACCCACTTGTACACTAGAACAGAAGACGATATCCTTACGATAATTCTGATCATTACGCTAAAATAAATCCCGCATGTGCTCTGACAAACGTGTTAAAGTTGCAAACATCAATGTCTGAGAATGTTGTGCTAGGTTAAATGCTCACTAATATAACATTCTATTTTCAAACTAAGCACATCTCGCATGTGCTCCGATCGTCACATCTAATACCTAAATATAACCATCCGAGAATGATTCGCGGGTCAAATATTTTAAGTTTCATCCTCCTCTTTGAAAGGATTGGAGTCAATCTAACTTGGATTAACAAACGAACGCTTAATCATCAAACACAAAGACTATCTAAATTCTTAACCAGAAGAAATCTCAAATTTTTAGAATACTTCTCAAATTCCTATGAAAATAACAAATATTTTAAAAGTGACTTTAACGTCTTTTAAAAGTGACTCTAATGTCTCCCCAATGATGGCCACGTTGAAAGTGGATCTTAACCGGAGGGTTCAATCTTTAAATCCTATTAAATTTTCAAAATCTAATTTCTATTAAATTCTAAATTGTTAAATGAAAATTTAATCATCACAAACGTAAAACAAAATTCATTCACCTTCTGCAAATAGTTTGTTGGAGGTGATAAATTTCAAAATAATCTCAACTCACAAAGAGCAAATATCATGTCGGCCTGTCGGGTGTATCACTAGGATTTGCTCTCAAATAATCTCTCGCAAGCAGGTGGCATGTGCCCTTTGATTAAGTGATTTTGCGGCAAAATAGCACAACTATATTACAATTACGGCCAAAACTCGTATGTTCCCTAACGATTTCAAGTCCTCGAGTAATGAATCATAGGATGTACTCGATAGGTGCAAAGCTCTTTTATCAGCTAAGATGGATTCAAATGTATCCCCTTAGACAAACACCACCCAAGATCTATAAGGTATCCTTGGACGAAGCAACTCATGGATGTCAATAAGGTGTCTTCTATTAGGTTGAGTCGACTACCTCCTCTGACTAAGTAGACCAGCTATCATAACAACCCAAAAAGACGGAACCATGGGATCTTAATCGAGCTCGTCTTCATTCCCCCCATCACCTATTTTAAGTTTATGGTGATAAATTTCAAATTTTAAAAATCCCCAAAATTCATTGTTAAGATCCCTAAAGTTGTTGCTACTATACGATGGGTACTCAATGCTCATCTTACGACTAGTCTTAATTGAAAGTTCTCTCTCGTTATCGGGAGGGGCAATTAACTATAGGGACTTGCGCCTATACGAAACCGGAACTTAGATCATAAAGTCCTCACAAAATGAGGGCAAAATCTCTGAGTAGTGTCTTATCTAAAACCCAATCTGTCTTCTAAAAATTCACCTGAAACTTAAATATGTTAAAACTCTTCCCATCAACACAACAAAGAGCGGCGCGGAGAGACTAGGTCGTGAATTTTTAGAGCTCACATATCCTAGGGTAAGAGAAGGAGATGAGTTAAAGTTCATTTCTTACATTCATTCTACTTCCTCTGATTCTCCCTAAGAGCTAAGTATATACAGGATACAAAGATACCTAATGAACTACTAATGACCTAATAAGCGCTCATAACTTCTAAACTATCAATATACCCAATGACCTAATAAAATAAATATTACAAATATTCCCCCTAACAAACTTCAACCTAAATTTAGTTAAAAATAAGCTCTTGAATGATGGTTCAACACAATATGCAGAGTCATAGTTTCATTCTTAAATTTGTTGAGGGATTAAACAGCTCTTAGTTATGAGGCATAGCAATCTCAATTATTGGCCTATCATTTATTATCATTTTAGAGTTTTAACTTTTTTTAACTCTTCAAAGTTATATTTTCCTTTTTCTTTTAATACTCCAACTTCAAAGCTGAGATTAAGCCCAAAAAAACTCAATTTTTTTTATTTAATTTAATGATATATCTACAAAAATCGACATGATCAACATGAATCTTCAGGCAGAAGTTTAAATTGGAAACTGTTAGAATTAAATTCAAGTTCATATGAACTCTAATTTCAGCCAACATATAGTCGATATGAGTGTCTCAAAGAGACGAATCCAATGATACCAAAAGTGCTCAAATCTGAGTCTAAAGAAGCCCAAATTAAACACTTGAAGTATAATTGAAAATTTCAAACATTAATTGAATGACGAATGTTGACCTCTAACCACCAACCCACGACCCCCCGTTCGCTCGTAACTTAGCTCACATAACTCCTCTCACAATAATAAAACTCTCAGACAAACTACTCGTACGGACGCTCACGCACAGAAGAACTCTCTCTCTCCCTCCCATATTCGCTCGACACCGCAAGCAAAGACCCCGGCCTCCATCTCTTCCTCCGCAAGCTGCAGCCGCACTCCCTCCTCTCTCGCCTCTTTCAGCCGCAGGTAGAGCCAAGACACCCTAGCCCGATCCCCAGCCGAAGCCGCACATAGGTCTTCCGCACATCTAGTCCACCCGACTCCCGTTCTTCTGTACATCCCGCACACAGAAGCCCAGCTCGCTCGGTTGATCAGACCAAATCTCGTCCAACCTTGCAACCAACCCTATCATTCAGACCGACCCGCATGCGAAAGCCCTCCCAGTCAGCCGAACATCCAACCCAAGATCCAAGCCCGCTTAATTTCATTCTGACGCTGGACATGACCATTTGACCCGATCCCTTATTCCTTCATTCCTGTTTGCACACAAAGTAGAGAGAGAGATAGAGAGAGAGAATAAAAAAAGGGATTTTAAACCGGTATTGTTCACTTGAAGACCTGCGTCGTTATATCTTATATTCAGGGAGGATTGTTCAATTTGATGCCCCCGCATCGTTGTCTTAGATCCGGGCGGGATGATTTTTAATTCGAAGACCTCGCACTGTCTTATCTTTGATCTGAGCGAGATGAACAAAGGCAAGTGCCTCTCAACCTCCCTATGTAGGGAGGGACACCGGATGCTGCCTAAATTTGGATTGAACGGGCTTTCAGGAAACTAGACCTAAATCAAAATTTAAGTTAAAAGTATAACTAAATTAACAAGAGACCTATAATGAACTTAAGAGCTCGCTTATCAGCAAATAACTTGTACTGTGCATAGTAGATAGTTCGCAGATTAATAATAGGGGACTTATGAAGAATGGATGGTTTGCCCATAGGCAATAACAGAATCACACTGGATCTTTAATGGATTTGCTCTCGGACAAGCAGCTCCAAACGTAAGTTCCCTTACCAAAGGTCAGGTGGCAGCCAGCACTCTCATAATAATGATAGAAAATGTTTCTAACGTTTCAGAACAATCCAATGGAGCAGTCTTACCCCAAGTGCAAAGGCAAAGTGAGTTCTGTGAGATGGAAGAACTAATGCACTCGTGGAGCAAAGCAGATCAGGAAAGAGCATAATCATATCCCTGATCTAAAGATTTTATAAGCCAACTTCGGGAAAAATTCTTTTGGATGGTCATGATATAAAAGTCTTTTCAGGTGAAGTGGCTAAGAAACTAAATGGGATTAGTCAAGTCAAGAACCTGTATTGTTTTCAGCTTCCATTGCCAAGAATATCTTACATGGAAAAGAAGATGTAGGCATAACGGACATAATCAACGCTGCAAAAATAGCAAATGCTCATTGTGTTATTCAAAGTCTACCCAATGGCTACTCAACTAAGGTTGAGGAAAGTTTCCATCTTTCTAGAGGCCAGAAATAGCGCATTGCAATAGTTAGAGCCATTTTACATAATCCCAATATTTTCTTCTAGATGAAGCAACTACTGCATTGGGCAACGAATCAGAGTGACTTTGTACAAAATGCATTGGAGAAAGTAAAGCTGGACAAGGCAACAATTGTGATAGCACATAGGATATCCACAATTAACAATGCCCACACAATTGTAGTGTTAAATAATGGGAAAGTTACTGAAAGTCGCACACTGAGTCAGGCCCCGTGATTTTGGACATCTTATTCTCAAATTGAGGTCCACGCACAAATCCTTCATAATATGGATAACTAAAAAATTTCAATATAAATTTAGCATCCCCCTCCCTTTATATACTAAATCTAACAAGGAAATTTAACTTACCCACCAAAACTGATATTTTTTACTAAAATACCCTTAAAAGTGTAGTAAGGATACATCCCTATGAAACTATATCCATCTCAACATACGTGCTATCAGTGAGCAACATATGCAGAGAAACAGTGATTTGAATAAATTGCATCCATATGCAGAGTAAAAATATTTCGAGTTCGAAGCCATGCATAAGAGAGCAATTGCTCTCGAGATGTTAGCGGTAAAGATCATCGATGTTAAGAGATATTATGAGATTTATTTATCTTATCATGAGCAAACAAATACTTATGCAAGAGGATCCTTTGAAACACCTTTTACTAGAAATTATCATCGTATCTCTTTACATTGAAAAACAAAAATCTAAGTGCAATAATTGATTTTCAGCCTAACACCATCCAAATCATATATTGGCATAGCTTAATGCATAGAAACAGCCTTTGAAAGCAACTACTACATAATTTGATTAGGACAAGTAGGGGTGCAAATGAGCCGAGCCGGCTCGCAAGCCAGCTCGAGCTCGCGAGTCGAGCTTATAGAGTTTCGAGCTCGGGATTTGGCTCGAGAGTTGAGCTCGAGTTAGGCATGACTCGAGCTCGACTCGACTCGTTTGCACCCCTAGTGACAACTAGCTAAAGTTGTTACCTAAGTTTTTAAAGCTCAAAAATCAATTTCTCTTGATACTCCACTTTCCCCGGTGATGAAAATCATCAGGCTTAAGAAGCATTTCACAATCCAATTTGTATGGATGGCTCATATATTATTTTAGATATTTTGAATTTGTCAAGTACTATGTATATATTTGTAACATAGAGTAAGGAATATATTATAACATGCAAGCACACTACTATACAACTATATTATTATATATTATACCATACTATAAAAGTATACAATAACATATTATATTTTACTATATTAGACTTGGGCTTCATTTGGGACAACTTTCTTACTGCTTTCTAAGGTAGCTTTCTAGTACATTTTTTTAAAACTTTTGTAGTAAAAAGTTGTTTTAAAAAGCAATACAAAAGTTATCCCAAACAAAACCTTAGTGAATATAACTCCAATCAGTGATAAAGGTCCAGACGAGTGACAAAAGATAATTAGAATCTAAATGATGTGTAAGTACAAGTGTACAACATGGTTATGCTAGTTCAAATTGTATTATTTTCTTAAAATATATTGTTGGGTAAGATGATGAGTAAACACCACAATGACGAAACAAGCAAGAAAGTAAAAGCAGCAGAAAAAATAAAAGACAGTGGGATTTAATGTGAAAAAATTCAAAATAGTGAAAAAAAACCACGAAGCCACACACACCAAAAAATCCACTATGAAAATTGGGAGAAATAAGTAGATATCTCTCTTCTCTCTCACTCTCTCATTGCTTCTCTTCTCACATGCACCATTTTTAATGTTTACTCACTCAAAATACAAGATAAAGCTAAGTAAGATAACCAAAAGGGACGCAACCCTTCAAAAAAATGAAAAAAAAACCATTTGTCCATCTCGCAGCGCTGCGGCGATAGTTTGGGGCACTGCGACGCTGAAGTCTCTGTCTTGCACCATTGCAGCGTCATATCTATACCGCTGCGGTGCTCTACTCTCTGTCATTTAGCATTGGGGAGCTTGGGGACACAACGCCTAGGCTCTTGAATATGCAACGCCGAGGCATTGTACGAAAAAAAAAATATGGGGTAAACCCCCTGCACCCCCCAACGAACACAACAAACTTTGAGATTCGAGACAACATAATAATCAGATTGATCAACACAATCAAATTCCACACATAACAATCTCCCACTTGGAACTGATTGCAATTAATCCTTCTCTTGGTCTGTAACACCAATCATAATAGCGGTAGTGTGGCTCAAACTTGCTCTCATCCTCCATGAAGTCCAACTGAAGCTATATATAGCTTCAATTTATCAACTGTCACCGTCTTCGTCAGCATGTCTGCAGGATTCTCGGTCATGTGTATCTTCTCCAAAGATAACTAACCATCTTACAGAAGCGACCTGATGAAATGATACCGAAGCTAGATGTGCTTTGTCCTGGCATGAAATGCAGCATTCTTTGCTAGATGTATATCACTCATGCTATCGCTATGCAGCTTCCCATTCCTTTGCTCCCTGCCAAGTTTTGTCAAGAGACTTTACAAACAAATCATCTCCTTGCTAGCCTCAGTGATAGCAATGTAACCAGCTTCTATGGTTGAGAACGTAACAATCTTTTATAACTTGAAAAACCCAACTGACTATTGTCTTTCTCAAAATGAAGATATAATATGTTGTGCTTTTCCTACCATCAAGATCTCCAGCAAAATCAGAATCTACATAACCATGTAGATCAATCTCTGCATCACCAAAGCAAAGAGCTTTGTCAACTAATCCTCTCATATATCTAAGAATCCACTTAACTGCCTCACAATGAAGTTTGCCTGAGTTACTCATAAATCTGCTGACAACTGCCACTGCATATACTATATCATATCTTGTGCAGATCATAGCATACATCAAACTTCCAACTACTGAAGCATACGGAGTCTTCTTCATATGTTCTTCCTCTGCTTCAATTTAGGAGATTGTTCCTTGGATAACTGAAAATGACTTTCCAAGGGAGTGCAAACTAGCTTTGCCTCACTCATGTTGAATCTTTGTCTGCTCGAGACAACTTCAATATACCTGCACTTCTATATCTACTGATTCTCATACCAATAATTTTCTTTGATGGACCCAGATCTTTCATTTCAAACTCATTTGATAAATGTTCTTTCAGACATCTTATCCTCTCCATATATGAACCTGCAACCAGCATGTCATCCACAGACAAAAACAGAATAATATAACAGTTATCAAAATGTTTGAAAAAATAACACTGGTCTGCCTGGCACTTCGTGTACCCATTATCTGACATAAACCTGTCAAATCTCCTGTACCACTGTCTTGGTGCTTGCTTCAATCCGTATAAGCTCCTCCTGAGCCTACACACCAAATCTTCATTACCTGTGACCACATATCCCTGAGGTTGCTCCATGTATAAATCTTCATCAAGGTCACTATGAAGAAATATTGTCTTTATCCATCTGCTCTAGATGTAAATTCTCAACTGCTACCATGCTCAGTACAACTCTAATTGTAGTCATCTTCACCACTCAAGAGAAAATTTTAGTGAAGTCCACTCATTCCTTCAGCTGAAAACCTTTAACTACAAGCCTGGCCTTGTAGCACTTACTACCATCAAGTTCTTCTTTCAGCCTATAAACCCACTTGTTCTGTAGTGTTCTCTTGTCATCTGGTAGCTATATCAACTCCCAAATCTGATTCAACTCAAGTAAATGCATCTCATCATCCATGTTTTGCTCTCACTTCTTTGAATCATCAACTTGAATGGCTTCATCATAACACTCTGGTTCACCACTATCTGTCAGCAATAGATAGTACAATGAAGGAGAATACCTTTGTACTGGCTTTGACATTCTGCTAGATCTCTTAATTTCAGTAACAGGAGTCTGAGATACTCTCTATGCTTCATCAGCTGTCTTCTTGATCATCATCATCCTTTATCACAACATATTTGAAAGAATCTTAAGAGTCTCATTTCTATTCTTGTATATTTTACTTTTATTGAATTTAACATCCTTGCTCCTGATGAACTTCTGATTCTGATAGTCCTAAAATTTGCAGTCAAATTCATCTGAGCCATATCCAATGACTGTACACTTGATAGATCTTTGATCAAGCTTACTATTAGATCCCGCATCAATATGAACATAGGATGAACAACTAAAAACTTTGAGGCGGGATAAAGAACCAAGCTCCCAAACTTAGCTCATTTGACTCCGATGAATATATTAATCACTATATACACATCAGGCACATTCAACGTGTCTCGAATGTGCTCCTTTACCAAGTCTTCTAAACCACTCTCAAGGTTCAAACTCAGACATGGTTCTATTTTCTATCACATGGGACTATCAACACCAATTTGTCCCCCTTCCCTCACACCCCACACCCCTTTTTTTCTTCCTCATGGACATGCAAATTGACACACTTAGCGAGCCGCAATCACCTATAGCCTCGGCCGCTCTAACCAACCCACCACCCTGACACCCTCTCCCTATGAGTGTTGCACCACAACTTAGAACTACGTCGAATCTTGCTAAATTTCTCCCTTTTTTGTGTCATACATCAACCCAAAAATGAACTTCCGAAGGCCATGTAACTTTACAGGCAAGCAATTAGTAAGTCTTTGAGGTCGTTGGAATGCTCCCAAAGAAATGAACATTTCAACACCAAGATTACAACCCATCATTACTGTTTTCTTGCGATCCAAAACTTGTGTTTATGGCTTCTCAAAAATATTTTAGTCAAACTAATAGTCAATATTTTATTCAGTCCCCTAACACCCTTAGACGCATATCATCAATAATTTCAAGATGGTACCTTCCATCATCGATATGAGACTACACTGGTGGCAACTGGCAACTGGTCACCCAAGCTAGTCTAGGCCCAAGTAGGCATATCTTGTTCCTTTGGGCTTAATTGTCTAATAAATTTCTAAATTATAGAAAAGAGTAATTTGGACCATATGATGTAGGCCTCGATTTTTACCTCAACAAAGATAAAAATTTTGAATCATAAAGAATTTCAGAGCTCTGATCGCCAAGTCAAGTATCAACCATTTGTCTCTGATATTTTCCTCATCTAGCCTTCTTTGTCAACTTCTGGATAATCGAATCTCCTCCGTCTAGAAGAATGATACACAAATTGACCTAATTATACCAACCTCCCCTCCTTTCAAGAGAGTGTGTCAATTGTTAATAATTATTTGTTTGAATGTTTGTCGCCGCCTGATGTCTATCATTGCCCAACACTCATCATCACTACATGCCAACCAACGACCTTTGACACCCACAATTAACCTTGAAAACTTTGGATTATATCTTCTACCACCACGAGAGATCCTCCTAACAATCTACATCTCACTACATTATACTCATTCATGCCTTCCCTTCAAGAAAAGGGCGGCCCTTTGTAATTTTAGAAGATGACTAGTGAAACTATTTCAATTAGGTTAGGTCATGTGACTCTTCCCTTTCCCAAGTTTTCATATAAAAATTTGTGCATTCTATGTGTTGCACTTAATTCATCTGATTGTGTTTGAAACCTTCAATCAAAACTACGCAAATAGATCCTCACTTTATCGTCTTGAATATTCTAGCATATAATAAAGCTGATAAAAAAGGATGCATTAAAAGACCATACAAGTCTTGAAAATTAGATATATATGTACCCTAAATAGATTTCACAACTCACAAGTGATCACATAAAGGATATATTATCTTAGAAATAACATGGCATGGACTACATATTAATAGCAAAGAAAAGTTAAAATTTAGTTATGGCATCAACTGTGGCAAATTTATGATGAGTATAAAATCAAAAAATTAAAGCATAGATATCCTAAGGCTTGAAAAAAAAAACACAAAAGACTAGCAAAAAAAATAAAAAGAAAAACTTAGCATGAATTACAAATAGTTAAAGAGGTACTTGAAAGAAATAAAAAGGTTTGGCACAGAATTAATTATGCACGTGAAATAAAGAGGTACTTGAAAGAAATTTGTCAAACCATTGATAGGATTTTTTTGGTGTTCCATTGATTAGAAGAAAGTTTACGATTGTAACTATACAATAGGTCAATCATCAATATTTCATACAATTTTCTCTAAATATTGGATTTTTAGCATTTCCCTCAGAAATCTCTAATATAGATAAATAAGTGAAAATTAAAGTGCAATTTCTCCAAGCAATTTTCCATGTACATTTAAGAGGATAAATCTTAGGACAGGATATCCTAATTCAAATTTGATCAAGATGAATTTTATAACCAATAGATTTGCTTTGAGATAAGTGTGATAAATGACAAATCAACGAACTCTTATATGGCACTAATATCAAAACAAATCCAATGACCCAAAAAAAACTCATCCTAAACAGATTTGATGAGGATATCTTAACCCAATTTTTTCCCCATTTAAAATATTTTCTGCTTTAATAACTTTCAAATAACATTTCGGGAATCAAAGAATTCATCATTCTTAGTAGATCATATAGGTGCAATAAGTCAAGCCACAGCTTGAAAAAACGGAACAATCTTAATTAACACTCACCTTCCTCTTTCTTAACTTGCCCTCTGTTCTTTGACAAGCTTAGTTTCTCCTTACACCCTCAAAAGCTTCATTAATAAAAAACTATTTATACTTCAAAAACAATTCTAATAAGGTAAGAAAAAAAGCCGGTGGTTTAGATGTCCCATTAAAACAAGCTAATCTAAAGAAAATGAAACCTACCCCATTGAAAGGAGAGATGGGTATCAAAATCCCATCTTCTTAACATTAAAAGAGAAGTTGAGCCACAATGGAAAGTGAGTATGGAACGAAACAGAATAGACTTGAGAGCTAGAATTCGACGGCGACCAATGAACAACTTCTGAGATTCAGAGGATGGAAGGATCAGCTAAGTAAATACATTGAGCTTACGTTGATCTTCTGCTGCTCCTGATGGGCATCCAGGACCTCCTCTTGCATCTGAGCAGCCATGGCGATTGCTCGGATCCGAGCGGTTAGGTACGCAAAACCAGAAACCCTAGACAAACCCTAGGTTAAAGCGAGACCAAGCTAGAGAGAGGCGAGAGATCTAACGTAAACTTCAGTGGATATCTGACAACTTGAATTAACATATGAAATAAAAAATTTTATTTATATTTCATTCAAATATAATTTAAATATGCATAAAATAAAGCTTAAATTATAATTTTTTTAAAAATATATAATAATGTAATATATATTTATATCATTAAAATTTATTTTTGAGTCAGAATAAGAAAATTTATTAAGAATGTAATGAACTTCTACCTCAAGAAATTAATATATTTATCATATTTTAATAATTCACATATTTAAGGCTTCTTAATACGCTCTTACCTTTAATATAAATATGATGAATATCAATATGATAAGCCCTTTAACTTATCTCCTCAGAGTTCACACTCTATATCTCAACAACATGAAAAATTATATTGATAACACTGATTATCAATCACAATATACTGATAAGTAATAAGTTGAGTTACTTTGAGCTAATAGTGAATAATTATATGATTTATTTAAATGTTTTTAATATTATCATCAACAATTCAATTAGGAGTGTAAAACTCAATATTAGTAGGCAATAATATGATAATTTGACGAGCATTTGAAATCTAAAAAATATAATAATAGAAATTTATATCATAAAATAAAATTTTGGACATTTATAGTTGAAAATTATAGTAGCAATCGATAGGGGCGGAACCAGCCTTAGTTCTCAGGAGGGATAAGTGGCAAACTTATAAAAAATAAAAATATATATATATGAGTGCAAAAATAATTTATTTTACACATAATCGCTTTTCACATACGTGTTTGTTGGTGTTAGAAAAACTCAACATAATTGAATGAAAATAAAGAGAGGCTAAGAGGCTTTCTAATTTTTGAATGGGCAAAATACGTGAAAAAAAGATCGGCTGGGGGCAAAAAATAAATTATGTAATAATTAGATGTAATTTTTACCTTTATAATTAATATAATACTAGAAAAAAGAAGAAGACCCTAAATATTTAGAAAGATTTAAATATTATTCCTAAAAAATATTATTAAATATAACATTATTTTCTTATTCTTCCATTATTCTTCTCTCTCTCTCATAATCATTATACAAATCACATTCCCTCTTATTCCTAATTAAAATATCAAATATGTTTTACAATACAAAATATAAAATTTAATTTACCCTAAGTTTAGTTCACAAATGTCATAAATGTAATTTGCATGAGATTTTTTGCTTGACAAAGATAAATTTATAAATTACATAATTATCCAAAAATTATAATTTTACTTAGAATGCTAAGCCTTCTATCATCTTTCTCTATGTCATTTTATTATTAACTCACCAAAAAAAGTACTCCCCAACAACCTTTTACTCCACCAAGCTATTATTTTATGAGGATGGTGCACCTAATTAAAGTTAAAAACCCCTCCTTTCTACTTGTTTTCACTCATAACAATTAATTGCTTCTCTCTATATATCAGCACATGCTCCCACTTATTTGTGTATTATATTACTGATTTTGTAACATTCACATGGAGTTGGCTTTATATTTTGGATTTCTTGTAGAGCATTATATTATTATTATTGTTGTTGTTGTTATTTTGTGAGATAAGATTATTATAAGTATACAAAAGAACATGTTCAGATAAAAATGGTACGTGCTTATGCTCATTTAGGTTTCATTTGGGACAACTATTTTACTATTTTCTAAAACAGCTTTCTAGTACAAAGATTTCTGATTCAAATAATTTTTGTACAATAAAGCTACTTTAGAAAGCAGTAAGAAATTTATCTCAAACGAAGCCTTAATTTGAATTGATTGAATCAATTAGAACAACACGTGATTGAAATATGTGCGTAATATGAATTCTTGTTGACGGGGGCTACATCAACAATGTGCATCATATCATCACAAAAAGTAGACGACATCAACTCTGAAGTTGATCAAAACATAAGAGAATTAAAACCTATTGTCAGTGTCATAGATGATGGAATGAATGGTGGAGGTGATAGCGATGACCATTGATAGGTTTCCTCAATGTGAGTTCAACATAATGGAATATTAACATAAGACCAGGTTTCCAATCATTGGTACTTGGTTTCTTGTGGTAGCCTATATATATTGTGCATGCTCCCTAAGTTATGCTTGTTTGGCATCCAATCCATAGAAGATAATGATTTTAGGGGCCAATGTAGTTCTTTTATCTTTCATAAACATTTATCATCTGTCCATATTAATAAAACTATAAAGCACCTTCATGGAAGAATAATTATTGTTTATTTTTATATTTATTTATTCATATTTATCTTCTTCTACTTATTATATTTTATTTAGAAATCAAATATATAGGTTCAATGAAAATATTTTGCAACATACATGATCAACATTTGTTGCTTGTTTGATGTTAGATCTATAAAAAATCAACACATCTGAACATTTATCAGTAGAGGTAATAAATATTATAATTTATTATTATACAATTTTTATATATTTTTATGCATTGCAGATAACATATTACTCAACAACATTTTTAGTAAAGGTTAAAACAAGAAGAAAATATATGATACAACTCATATACAATACACGTAAATCAAAAGTTACCATTACTAAATGTATCTTACAATGTTCTAAATATTTAAAAGAAAAAGTCAAATATAATTTGAGGTAAAATATTCATATTATGCTATCCAATTTTAATTAAATAATAAAATTCTTATTAATATATATTTGATCATGAATTATATAAGAATCTTATCAAATTGTATGTTGAAAATAATAGTTAAATTGCAATATTTATGTTTTTCGATAATAAAACTGAACAAATTATTAGAATGCCAGTTATACAGTTAGAGAAAATTAAGATAACTATTTTTTCTAAATCAAAATTTATTTATACATAATTTTCTCCATTGAATTTTTTTCAATCATTAAAGATAGAATATTATAATAAAATCATCACAAACTCTTTTGACAAGTAGATGACAGTCTCATTAAAGGCTCAAGACAAAATCTATGACAATT
The DNA here is from genome assembly GCA_019925795.1 of Dendrobium chrysotoxum. NCBI lineage: Eukaryota > Viridiplantae > Streptophyta > Magnoliopsida > Asparagales > Orchidaceae > Dendrobium > Dendrobium chrysotoxum. The sequence continues at coordinate 34,229,629 of CM034299.1, read as the reverse complement.
GAACACTTCGTATGTTAACGGTTCAATCAACAAAGAAAGATTCTAATGAAGTTGACCATACTAAATTTACGAAAATAAATTGGAGGAAATTTAAAAACATATGAACGCTACATGGTCGTCATATAATTTATTTCTATAATAATGCTTAATATGCATTGTTTATTTTGCGTTAAATTCTACTAGAACTACGAGCAATATGCATGATTCTAATGCTCATAACTTTCTTTTGTGTAATAAATTTAGCTCTCTTTTTTTTTCAAAATAATTTCCTTATTTATCTATCACTATTTTTTGCTTTATAATATTGTGCAGAGAAAAATCTAAATCATCGTATTATTATTAGACAAATTACATAAAAACTTTAATTTACAGATTGTCTCTTAAAATATTTTCCCATCTTATTAATTGCAAGGCCTTGAAAATAAATTTTCTATGGAACTTCAATAATAATTAATTAGATGCTTCATTCCCATTTCTTCTTTTTATGTTAATAATTAAACCACATATATATTATATCTAAATGCATTTGTAGTTTTTTTACTTTGTTGGCCTGACTAGAGGTGGCTTTCAATTATTTGAAAATCATTTAAATATTTAAGTCATTAATTTTTTACACTATTTAACTCTCTTAAAAAGATTTTTTATTTTCTTATCAAATTATTAAAAAATAAATTATTTTTTATTAAATATTATTTAATATGAATAACTCTATTTTTTCATTAATATGATTATTATTTCAAATACTTTTACTAACATTTATTCATTAATATGATCATTTTATAATGCTTATTTTTAAAATACTTTTACTAATATTTATTTATTAATATGACCATTTTATAATGCTTATTTTTATTATTTAACTTTTATTTTATATGCACTTAGTGCATGTACAATTATACTAATTTATATTTAGATATGTCAACTTACCATCCTTTTATTTTATAGGAGACGATATCAACATTTTATTTTTTTTAATATGTAGTTTGCAATACCAATTAGATCATATTATTGAGATGTATAGTTTCAAGTGTAAATTACAATAATAATCACTTAATCATATAAAGAACTATATATCAGCTCATGCTCTAAATTTTGCAAGCGTGTTTTTTAAGCCAAAACATAAAACAAAAAAATAACATCTATTTTGATAAAAAAATATACATCATTTATTGTTCATTCTAAAATTTATTTTTAAGAATTTACTTTTGAACAATAAGCGTATAAGGTATTATTAATAAAAAAATATTTTGTAAAATTATATAAATCATCATGTTGATTGTTGAGTCCTGAAAAATTCTCAGTGGTAAATATATATAGAATTTAGTATCCTAATTTTCTATGAAGATCCAGTACACAAACAAATAAGATAGATGGGTGCAACATTCATAAGAGATACCGGAATTTTTATGTGAAAACCTCAGAAAGGGGGGAAAACCATTGGGTCTTGCTTAGCTTGAACGAATCCACTAGTGGTTGTAATCGATTATAAATGATGTCCTTCCTCAAGAAAAGGCGTTGTCTCAATTTAGCAAATTTATATCATATAAAGCACATTACATAGTTAGAGAATGACACAATAGTCATTCTCAAGAGAATGTTCTTCTGTTCGTTTGGTTAGCATGTCCATAATCGGATGATGATGGTGAGAAAGATCGTAGTCGGCAGGTAACAAAGGTTTGAAGGATCATAATCGGGCGTCGGTGGTCAGAGGGACCGTAGTCGGTAGGCGACAGAGATGGAAGGGTCGTAGTTGGGCAATGGTGGTCGGAAGGACCGAAGTCAGGCGACGGTGGTCAAAAGAATCATTGTTGGCGGGTGACGATAGTCGGAAGGATCGTAGTCGAGCGACGGTGGTTAAAAGGACCATCAATGGCTACCAGATGGAGGTACGACGACAATGGTCGGGGGGAGATTCAACAACGGTGGCCTGGTGGTGCGGATTTGCTAACAGTGGTACTAGGGTGAAGCTTCAGAATTCTCTAGGCCCAAGAGGCTTTTCTCTTCTTTCTCTCCACTCTCATGTGAAGAATAAGGGTCTATTTATAATTTTTTTGGAGTGAAATGCTAGTAAATATGGAGAATATCAAGGACATGTTGGGAGTGTTCCATCAGATGGCCGATATTAGCTCCCTCGATCATGGAATATTTATCAAGCATTTATGTTTCTTAGAGATATTAGAATTGAGTGATCTTAAGCTCGTTGTAATCATCTCGTCAAGCCGCTCGATTCGACTATATGCATGTCATATTTGAATATTATTTGATCTTCAAATTAATACTTTAAAGCTTTAAGTGGGTTTTAGTCTTTTGATTTGGGGCTATTTAGGCTTGGATTGGATTGAATCTAGTGTCGTTGGGTTCGTCACCTTAAGATGTCCAACTTGAATGTAAGTTTACTGAAATCAGAGTTCAGATGATCCTAAATTTAATTTTTGAAGCTTACGACTCATATATTGCATCGAGATTTATGCCTTATCAAGGGGAATTTTTGGTGACATATCACATCACAAATGAAACATAAGGTTTGTTTGGGACATCTTTTTAGCTGTTTTATTTTTCAGACAACTACTGAAAATTTATTTGACTATTATTTTCTTAATTATTTTAAAATTTTCTATAATATAAAGTTATTTTTTTACAACTTGAGTGATTGAGGCTTCGTATGGGAGAACTTCCTTACTGCTTTCTAAAGCAACTTTTTCTTAGTAAAAAATTTTATAGTTAAAAAAATTTTTGTTTTAAAAAATTGTTTTAAAAACAACAAGAAAGCCATCCCAAACAAAACCTCAGACTTCATTTGAGACATCTTTCTTACTGCTCTCCAAAATTTCTACTAAAAAAACTATAGTTTAATAAATTTTTATACTAAAAAACTGTTTTAGAAAGCATTAAAAGACTATCCCAAATAAAGCCTAAGTTATGTTCCCAAGAACAACTTCACTAGAAAGTTTATAAAATATTACAGTTGTTGCGTGCTAGAATATTCGTGGCGTAAAGTAGGAAAGCCTTTTATCTTAGCGTTGCACGGATGCCTAGCACACAAACAGAGAGATTAAAAACACCAGGATTTTTATGTGGGAAACCCTAAAAAGGGAAAAAATCACAGGTCCATGCCCAGTTGAAATAATTCCACTAGTATTTGAATGGACTACAAAAATCATCCTTAAACTTGAGGACAATTAGATTACAAAAGTCCAGAAAGTGGATTGAACCTCATCGTGGGTAAGAGTGTTTGGGCAGAAGCTTATTGTCGGTCGATAAACAGGTGGAAGTCTAGCGACGGTCGAGAAGAACTCTAGCGACGTTCGGAAATAACTCTGGCGGTAATTGAGAAGAACTCCGACGACGGTTAGGAAGAACTCCAACAGTGGTCGAGGAGAACTCCGGCGGTGGTCAAGAAGAACTCCGACGGTGGTCTAGAAGAACTCCGGCTACGGCTGGAAAGAAATCTGATGGTATTCGAGGAGAACTCCAGTGATAGTCAAGAAGAACTTCGGTCACAATCGGGAAGGGCTTTAGTAATGGTCGGAGGGACTATAATTGGTGAGCGACGGTGGTCGGAGACACAACATGTAATAATTCAGTTTTTTTTTAAATAATTTTTTAAAATGAAAATTTTGAATTTTAGCGCTATGCCTTGTCGAAGAGGAGATATGGAAGAGAGAGAATGTTATTCGAGCTTTTTTATCTATCAATTTTGTTTTAAGATTTCTTCTATTTATTGTAAGTAACTCAAATCTCATTTTAATTTTTAATAAATTTGATTATTATATAGATTTTCTTATATTGAATAGAATTGATTATTTCCTACTGTATTTTGATTGTGCCATTTGCATAAGTAAGAAAGGATGGTTGTTAACACTATAAAATGGGTTGACTATTAAAATATAATATCCTGTGTATGTGGGTGGGCCAACGGGCTTTTCTTTAAAGATGGTTTGTGATGTTATCCCTGTTGTAGCCTGTAATAGATGACCGATTACTATTACGGGCAAAGAGTGACAACTCTATTGATTTAATGAAGTCACATGTAATGATAATTGATTAATTAAATTAATAATTAATCAATTAGATAAGTGATAATTTATATGATTGATGATCAATTGTGAATCAGTTGGGGTAAAGGATATTGAAAACATCAAATTAAAGCTGGATATCCTACCTTGCTAAATCATACATTGATGCATGCATATATTGATAGCACTGATGACATTGACATATACATTAATATTATTGACAAAATTGGATGCATTAATAATATAAAAATATATGATGCATATGAATAGATAATATAGATTTCTTTAATGAATTATAAATGATTTTTTATACTGTTATTTTATCGATCTATTAAATTTATACAAATTATTGATTTTTAAATTCATTGTAATGATTACCTACTTTTACTATTGATCATTTTGAATTTTATTGATAATATTTGGTCATTAATTAAATTGACTGCTATTGATTATACTTGATTGAGCATATCATATTGATTCTTTAGTCTTTACAATGAAAGCTTTAGTGAGTTTTGGATTACTGCAGGGCTTTTGACCTCATGATGTGGATTTTAATAATTTTAGGTCCGGGAATGGGTCATGACCTGTTGGAGTGAGATTGTTAGAGATCCTTAGATTTTCTATAGATTTTATTATATATTTTCTTTATTTTTTTTTGTAGTCACGAGTTTGTGATAATTAGTGATTATACCGATCTAGCTATTGTATATTAATTTTAGAAAAATGAATATAATATAATATTTTGAGATATGTAATTGTTAGTTGCTTTTATCGGATATACAGATTTATTGTTTAGAAGTTCTGGTTAATTAATTAAAATGATAAAATAGATAATTTTTCCAAAATTAATTCTAGGGTGTTACACGGTAGTCGGTGGGCGACGGTGGTCAAAAGGATCGTAGTTTGCAGTCAACGATGGTCAGAGAGATAGTAGTCAGCGGGCAACGGTGGTTAGAAGGACTGTAGTCGACGGTCGATGATAATCAAAAGGATCGTAGTCGGTGGGCGATGATGGTCGGAGGAAGGCTTGTTAGTGGCTTCCATATGAATGCCTGACGACAATGGTCGGCCAAAGTTTCAACGGTGGCAGCCTGGTGGCACAAATTTGTCAGCAGTGATGCCGAGGTGGAGCTTTAGCCTCAGAGCTCTTCTCTTCACCCTCTCCCTTCCTCTCTCCTTTCATGAGAAGAATATGGTCTATTTATAATTTTTTGGTAATGACATGCCCCATAAATATGGAGAAGATCGAGTGCATGTTGTGATTGTTTTAATGGACGACTCATATTGATTCCCTTGATTGTAGAGCGTTTATCAAGCATTTGAGTGCCCAAATGATGTTAGAATAAGGCGATCTTGGGCTCGTTGGATTCATCTCGTCGAGCTGCTCGATTCAATTATAAGAATGTTATATTTGGATATCATTTGATAGTTTAATTAATATTCAGAAGCTTCTAAATAAACTTTACACCTTTGATTTGGGCTCGGACTGGACCGAATTTGGTGCCATTGGGTTCGTCCTTTGAGACGCTTCATTTGACTATAAGCTTGCTAAAATTGGAGCTTAGATGATCCCGAAGTTAATTGTGAAAGCTTTTTATTCATATTTGTATCGATATTTGTGCTTGATTAAGGTGATTTTTAGTGACATATCAATAATAATCCCAAACAAATTCATAGTCTGTTAATATAGACATGCTTCTTTATACCAAACCAATTTATCTAAAAATTATAGATAATCACATGTAAATAATGAATATAACCTGTGTACATTATAAGAATAAACAATTATGTCACAACTAAACAATTTATAATCTCAAAATTTTATAGTACTGTTGCGGGCTAGAATATATGTGGCGATAGAGTTAGAAAATTTTTTGTCTCAACGTTATATGGATATCCATCACACAAACAGAAGAAAAATGTAACACCAGAATTTTTACGTGGAAACCCTACAAAAGGGAAAAACCATGGGACCACACCCAGTTGAAAGGATTCCACTAGGGTTTGATTAGATTATAAGTGGATGACTAGTCCCTGAAATTGAGGATGATTATATTACAATAATCAACTATCGGGTTGAAATTCAGTTGCGAACAAAGATCAAAAATCCTACGACGTTTAGTGATCGGGCAAAATTTTGGCTTCAATTGACGGTCTGGCGGAAATCCGGCGTCAGTCTGCAATCGGGCAGAAGTTTGGCGTCAGTCGTGGTCGGGCATAAATCCGGTGTCAGTCGGCTGCCAGGTGGGAGTCCGACGGCGGTCTAAGAGAAGTTTGGTGGCAAGAGAACTCAAGTTTCTCTTCTTCCTTCTCTTCCTTTCTTGGTCCCCTTCCATAAGAAATGATGGGTCTATTTATAATTTATGACAGTGGCATTGCCAGTAAATAAGAGGAAGATCAATGGTAAATTGAGAGTGGTTTAAATGGACGATCGATGTTAAATCCCTTGATCGTGAATCATTAATTAGGCATTTGAATATTTTAATGATATCATATGTTGGCGATCTTGGGCTCGTTGGATTCATCTCGTCGAGCCGCTCGATTTGACTATAAGCATGTCACGTTTGAAAACCGTGTGGTAATCCAAATTATAGTTTGAACCTTTCAAATGTATTTCAGGTCTTTAATTTGGTATCATTTGGGCTCAGATTGGGTCAAATTTAGTGTCGTTGGGTTTGCATTTTTGAGACGTTTAGTTCGACTGTAAGTTTGCTGAAATCGGAGTTCAGATGGTCTCCAATTTAATTTTTGAAGTTTACAACTTAAATTTTTCTTCGAGATTCGTGCCCGATGAGCATAATTTGTAGATGATATATCAAGTACAATACAACATACGTTTCCACATTTTAGGAAATATGTTATCCAATGAGCACACAAGTAACATCTAATGGTCTACAACTATATATTTGACCTGAGATATGTCTAACCCTATTACGACATAATAATTCAAAACTAAACCCGTTTATAACCCAATCAATTGATAGATGCATAAGACACGTGTTCCAACTAACGATATTTATATATCTAATAAATAGTGACCCGTGTATTAAACAGGTATAGTCAATTAAACGGGCCAGTCCTAAATCGGCTCTCACTCTACCTGCAAACCCGTATGCACCTGTACCTTTCGTCGCAATAACATTAGTCGGGTCGGGTCGGACCCACAACGTCAGGAGATCTCAATCAGCTAAAATTACGCATCAACTCGGCTCCTATTTTTTCAAAAAAAAAAAAAAAAGTCTGTTAAAAAAATTTAAATATCACAGTTTTCCTCTTAAAGGAATCAGAGTTATAAATAATAAATAAATAAATAAGAGAGCAGTAGTACCACTGGTCTGCAGGTTAACTCTCCCTTTCGTTCACCCTCCGGACCTCAGCTATCCCCAAATCTGTCTCTCTCCCCCCCGCTTTCCTCCAAAGCGAAACCCTAACCCTAACACTGAACTTCTTCTACTTCATTGTCTTCTTTTTGTTCTATTCTTGCGACAATGGGAGCAACAGATGTGTTTGGAAATGGTGACTGAAAGGGTCGTCGGAAATGGGGAAAACCGAGTTGGAGCAGGCGCTCGACGAGGTTCCTGCCTCGCCGGAGCCGCCGTTGGAAAATGCTGCTAGGAGATGCCCTCCCTGCAGGTCGGTCGGGAGGATTGTTAGCTTAAGATGTGTGTCGGCGCTGCTCTTTGGGGTCGCCGTATTGCTCTCGGCTGTATTCTGGTTGCCGCCATTCTTCCGGCGCGGATTCGGCGGCGGGGTGACAGATCTTGATAAGCAGTACGGAGGTGAGGCTGTTTGGCGTCTTGGAGTTCTTCGTATTTGGTCTTACCATGGTGCTTGGGATGGGAAGGGTTATGGCGGTCACATTTTGTGCATTCGTGGATCTTGATGTTGGATGTCATCTTATTTCAATCTTTTACCTTTGAATTGTACTTTGCTCTTCAGCATTTATTTTTACAGTTCTTTTTTGTTGATTCTAAAATTTTTCCAGTTTTCCAAGGATTTGATACAGTAATAGTTGCGTATGTATGAAATTTCCCAATGTTGGGCGCTTCCTTTTAGCTGGGTAGATTGCAGAGATGTGAGCTGATTCGGAATTGTTAATTTTCATGTTCCCAGTGCTGGGTGTTCGGGTTTAGTTTCAAAGTATTGCCAATTGTATCCATTTTATGATATATTTGGCCGAGTTTACTGTTCGGGATGGTCAAAGCCTACTGCACGGATGGATCTGAATTTGTAGTAGTTTCTATTCCGCATATTGTATTTCATTTTAACTTGTAACGTGTTGGTGAACTTTTTTCCGTTGTTGATTTATGCTTTCTATTTGGTGAGGGAAATGGCCCTTCCTGAAAAGGCTATATCTCAGTGTTTGAGCATCCATTCAGAAGAGCGATGCTTCTTACAACATATTTTGGCTCACACCCGACACTATCTTAAGCCCGACATTGTTTGCAGACATCATGGTGAATAGCATGTTCTGATTAATTCCAGGCTTGAGCAAACCTTGGGTTTTGATGGAAATATAGTTATTTTGTGTTAGTTTCCTCTGTCGCCTTTTTTTCCCCACAACCTTTTTACCCATTTTAACTCAAGTCGGACGGGTTATTCGTTCCTATTCCCAACCACCAGGTTTGGAGGGGATTAGGACTGTGAAGAGAGAGAGTGGGAGAGGGGGAGCAGTTGCTGCATCATCAACCACAACATAGCTCGGGTAAGACTTGGGGAGTTGCTGATGACTGAGGTAGTGCTCTCAGCCCCTGAGAGAACTTCAACTGTAATTATGTTGGAAAAAATGGTTGGTTAATGTGTAGAAGTTTAGACATGTAGGAAGGCATTAGATAATTTAACTGGACAAATAAAATTATTTTAGTTGTTTTTGTCGTTGGACAGCATGAAAGTACCAACTTTTTCTTATGTGCTGCGTGTTGTGATAAGACCAATGATTATGATGATTTCCTATTGTAACATAAATCCACTGTATATTTATTTTAACTATTGGATATGAATTTGAGAGCCATATTTGCTGTTTGCTTAAGTTATCGGCATCTGGTACTTTAAGGATTTGAATATGAAATTTATTTTTAATTTTTAATAGATTACTTGGGAAAAATTCTTTTAGTTTATGAGTATTTTCTATTGTCTTTAATGACACGACTTGGTTCATATGCAGCTGATGTAGTGGCGAGTTTCAAATTACAAAAGCCCGTTGCTCTGCTAAATGCAAATGTTGCCAAGCTTCAGTATGATATATTTGCTGAGATTGGTGTTCCAAATACCACTGTAACTCTTTATTACATTCTTACTGAATTTTCATGTCTTGTTTTGTTTTGTTTCCCTAATTTTTTTTTTACGTTTCAGGTAGCTGTTATCAATATGGAGCCTTTAGGCATAAACTCAACCAATATAGTGTTTGGCATGTGGCCTTATCCAAAGAATTCAAATATATCAACTGGGCTAAGCATCCTTAAGTCTTCATTTGTGTCCTTGGTTCTAAGACAGTCTGATCTTCACTTGACAACACCCTTGTTTGGAAGCTCATATTTTTTCCAGATTTTGAAATTTCCTGGAGGGATTACTGTAGTGCCACCACAAAATGCTTTTCTTTTGCAGAAAGAGCATATGATTTTTAATTTTTCATTGAATTTCCCGATATATCAAGTGGAAGACAAAATTGATGAGTTGAAGGACCAGATGAAGTTGGGTTTACATCTCACATCTAACGAGGTTTGTCCACTCTGTCTTATCTGCTCTTGCATACTGTTATTTTATTTACCATGCTTTTATTATTCATAACTTGCAAAATTTAAGTTCGCTTGGCAAAGTGCCAGAATATTCCTCTTTTTGTTCTCATTACATTTATCAAGTATGCTTGTTTTGAGTTCATAAACAGTAACTAACATTAGCGAGACATCTGGTTTTGCCACTAGATAGCAAGTCTTAGCTATTATGATTCATTATAGAACTAGCAATCTACGTTTTCCAACTTCTAATATCCCGAAAGTATATCTATTCATGGAAGCAGTGCATTCATGATCTATGTTCAAGCATCAAAATTTTCATTATCCCTGTTCGTGTTCACTTTCATTTGCAAGTCATTTACGATTATTTGACTTTTTAATGCAGATTCTTTTTGTGAGATTGACAAATATAAATGGTTCTACAGTGGCACCACCAACAGTTATTGAGACATCCATTGTGTTTGCAGTTGGCAATAATCTGCCTTCAGTGCCAAGGTTGAAGCAATTGGCTCAAAATATCAGGAATTCCTCAGCCGGAAATCTTGGTCTAAATCACACCATATTTGGCAGAGTGAAGCAGATTCGTCTATCCTCGTTCCTTCAACATTCTCTAAATAGTGGTGCTGCTTCGTCCTTGCCACATAGTCCAGCTCCCCAACCTAGTGTAGATCGCCATCACCATCATCATTCTCATAACCATCACCATGGGCACCACTCTGATGTGCATGTCACACCTGCACCTGCACCTGCCCCCAAACCCCTATACACTCAAGTTGCTCCACCTCCGTCTGGTTGTCGTTTTAGATTTCCAAGAACCCCGAAAAGAGAACATCAAATTGTTCCTGTTATGGCACCTGCAAGCCCACGTTCACTTCATTCATCTGCTTCACCGTCCATTGAAGTTACACCTGCACCAGCACCATATTTGTCTCCAAAATCGCACAAGTCATCTGTCATTTTTGCTAGTTCAAGACCTCCAAGTGAAGCTGCGAGGGACATCAAACCTCAGAATATTGCGCCATCAATTCCACCTTTACCATCTTCATGTAAGTATTTTCATGTAGATTTATTAACCAGGTATTTGTTTAAGGATTATTGTGAAAAACTATAATGCGAGAAAAAAAAAGTATGTCAGGGTTCATTTTACAACACAATATTTTGTGAATTAAAATTAACAATTGCATATCTGTATTTTCCTAGCATTTTAAAATGAATTATGAAATGATGTCTCGAGAAAAACTTGTGGTCATATATTTAAAAACTGTCAGATTAGAAAATGCAATAAGATAACACTGATAGGTTAGACAAGTATAGATCTCTAAGCACTCAAAAGTTTGATGACTTCTATTTTCTGCTAACTTATAATCAAAATTTCCATCTTATCATGACTATTCCATTGACATCAAAATTGTCCAAATGTAAATACAATCTAACTACTATAATAACTCCATCAATGAAAAAATCACTATTGAATCAATTAAATAAAATTTAAATTTTAACCTTAATCACATTCTAATGATTACCCAAAACACAAGTCTAGATATTCTCTTTCAGATAAGACATTACTAATAACTTGAAAATCATAAAGCAATTTATGTGAGTTTGCTAGAAACAAATTCAATAGGTGAGATCTACTAAGTAAAATATAAGCAATAAGGAATATGGCATAAATATGATTAATGAAAGTAGAAGTGTTGAATCACACGGCAAGGAGGGGGCCCACAACTTTGACAGGTCAGCAATCCGTGGCTGGAGTTAGATATTTTCTCTTATGACACCAAGATCCATGGGATTGATTCCAAGATTCATGGGATATAATTATTAGAATCAATTAGATTAAATAACATTTTTCTTTTATTTATTATAATTAATTAGATTAAATATCTTTTTTTTCTGTTTATTCTTCTAGAGTGTATATATATGTAATGATTTCAAGGAATAAAATTTGAATTCAATTTCTCCTAAATATCTTCATGGTATTAGAGCTTAGGAAAATCCTAAGCCTTCTTTGAGCGCTGGCGACAAACCTTCCTCCCTTTCTTCCAACATTCAGCCGGCGTTAACTCTCCATCATCCTGCCGATAGCCTCTCTTCAAGCACCGGTAGCCCATGCGCAAAATTCATCTTCTCTTTTAACCGAGGAAACCCAACTATTGCCATGGATGGTGAGATCTCATCCTCCAATCCAAATATTACCGGTTTAAACATCAAAAACTTTGGATCTGCAGAAAACTCTTCTTCTCTTCCTGCTCCCATCACAAACCACAGATTAAATGGGCAAATTTTTTGCAATGGTCTCAATCGGTGAGAATATTTATTTGCAGGAGAGTGAAAGAGGACTATCTGACTGGTGAAGCCCTTATACCATCGCAAATTGATCCTCTCTACAGAAAATGGAAAGCAGAGAATCATCAGATCATCTCTTGGCTTATCAACTCCATGAATGTAGAAATCGGTGAGAACTTTCTTCTTTACGAGAGGACCCAAAAAATATGGGAGGCCGTTAAAGAGTCCTACTCCAGTTCTGACAACACTTCCGAGCTATTCGCAATTGAGACCATTCTTCACGACTGCCGACAAGAGGACCTGACGGTAACTCAATATTTCAATACTTTAACCTATTATTGGCAACAATTAGATATGTTTGAATAGTATCAATGGAAATGCCCGGAGGATCACACACTTCGCCGGAAGATTGTTGAGACAAAAAGAATATTCAAATTCTTGATGGGTTTGAACAATAACTTGGATGGCATTAGAGGACGGATCATGGGAACCAAACCTCTTTCAAATCTCTAGGAGGCCTTTTCTGAAGTTTGAAGGGAAGAGAGAAGAAATGTCATGTTGGGAGGCCTACAAGGATCTCCAAAGGTTGAAGAAGGAAATGCTTTTACTGTCCGCAACAACCGAAACCCCTTACATGTTAAAAATCGACATCAAAAGAAGGGAGGAAGACCATGGTGTGATCACTGTGCCAACCAGGACAGATAAATGAGACATGATGGAAGATTCATGGAAAACCAACTGATTGAAAGGCAAACAAATTAGCACAAGAAAGTATGGCGAACTCTGTCAACACCATACAAGATCAATCCATCAAAGCTAAAGCCATTCCTATCACCAAGGAGCATTTAGAGATACTGAAGTTGTTGCTTGACAACATCACGAACCAATAGTCTCTAGAACCTGCTACTAGCCTACACGCTCACTCAGTTATAAAACAATCAAAACTTTGGGTTATTGACTCAGGACTGTTATGTGTGGAATCTGATTGTGTTGATCAATCTGGTTATTCTGTTGTCTTGGACCTCAGAGCTTGTAGTGTACGATGGGGGGGGGGCCTGCTTGGGTTCAGGTGCTTTGTACCCAAAATTTTTTCCTATACAATGCCCCGACGCTGCATACCTGAGCACTCCGGCACTATATTCCCGAGCACCCCAACGCTGAACGATAGAGAGCAAAGCATCACAATGGTATATATATGTCGTTGTAGCGGTGCAAGACAGAGGCTTGAGCACCGCAGCGCCCCAAACTGACGTTGCGAGACGGACTGAACGGTTTTCTTTCTTGTTTTTCTGAAGGGTTGCGTCCCTTGGGATTATTTTACTTAGCTTTCTCTTGTATTTTGAGTGTGTAGACATTGAAAACTGTACATGTGAGAAGAGAAGGAGAGAGTGAGAGAGAAGAGAGATCTGTACTTATTTATCCAAATTTTTATTGTGGATTTCTTGGTGTGGTGTGACTCAGTGGTTTTTTTTTTTGTATTTTGGGTTTTTCCATATTAAATCTTGGTGTACTTTGCTTTTCCACTGCTTTTACTTTCTTGCTTGTTTCGTCATTGTGGTGTTTACTCCTCATCGTCCCCCAACAAGGACCATCAGATCACATGACAGGAGATATTGCACTCCTTCATGACTATCAACTTTATCATTCAAATGAAGTAGTTAAGGTTACTGATGGCTCAACATCCAAAGTTTTGAGAATTGGTTTTGCTTGTCACAGAAGCTATCACCCTTATATCAGTGGTTTATGTGCCCAATCTTAGTGCATTCTGATTTCCTTTAGTAAATTGACTCATGATAGTAAATACTTAATAATTTTCTCCAATAATGTGTGTATTTTTCGGGAACTGGATTCAGAGAAGAAGATTGGTAGTGTTGATATGTGTTTTGGGTTATACTACATCAATACACTCAAATCCTTAATTGCTGCTAGAATTATCCTATTGTGAATCAGTTTGTTGAGTCATTCAAGATAGAGATTATCATGTGACATTATAGGTGAGGTTATCCAAATTTCATGTATATTAAAAAGCTTTTTCCCTATTGTTGATTGTAGACTGAAACCACCCACGACCCTTACTCGTGCACGATCCCACTTCCCCACGACCTCACAAACTGTCGCTCCTCACGGTGTTTAAACCCCTTAACAAAATCATTCGGATTTTTTACGCACACAAGGAATCAAGTTGGGAACTTACCTCTCAGTCTCTTGGACGCTTGCTTCCTCTCGCAAAGCCACGCCGACCGATCTCTCTATTCCGATCCTCTACATTGCCGAAGCCCGTGGACTCCGACCTCACTCAGTTGCCTGTGAGCCCGACTCCATCTGTCGAGCAAGTCGTCGCCGGCCCAACTCCTGCACCCGAACCCTGTCGACTCCTTCGGCCGAACCAGACCGACCCGACGCCTACACTCACCGAAGCTGCCTCTTCGCCGACACCTGACCCGCTGCCATGCCCTAGCCGTACGTGACTCGGCCTCCGCCTCCGTCCCGACTTCCTCCCTCTCTCTGTTTAGTTATATAATAATAATAATAATAATAATAATAATAATAATAATAATAATAATAAGATGAAATAAAATATAAAAAAAGAGAGATGGGGGATTTTCAAACAAGCACCGCAACAGGTTTAATTAAAAGGAAGTCCCGGGGTTGATTCGGTCCCCCAAAGCCCTCGATTGTTGATCTGATTCGACCGAGTGGATCGAAGACTTAAAGAGTATTTTCAAGGTCGATTCGTTCCCCCGAAGCTCTCGGCCGTCAACTATCTTTCCAGCTGGGCAGATTGAAAGGGCAAGTGCCCTCCCCAACCTTCCCTCGAGGAAAGAGGACGTCAGAAGGTTGTCGGATTTTTGAGGGGAATAAAAAAATATTTTTAAATAAAATTAAATCACTTAATTAACAGGTTGCACGCAACAAGGATTGTCGAAGATCAATTTTGGGACCTGACAACGTCCCGAAGCCCTCAACCGTCGATTATCTTTCCGGCTGGGCGGACTTGAAAGGGCAAGTGCCCTCCCCAACCTCCCCTCGTGAGGAGGGGGCGCCGAAAGGTTGCCGGATTTTTAAGGGGGATAAAAGTTATTTTTAAAAATTAATTATGTCACTCAATTAACAGGTTGCACATAATTAGAAGACTTGAAGACCAATTTTGGGGTCGATTCGCTCCCCTAAAATCTTCGCCGTTGATTTGATCCGGTTGAGTCGATCGAAAGGGCAAGTGTTCTCCCTAACCTCCCCTCACGGGGAGGGGACGTTAGGAGGTTGTCGAAATCAAAATAAACAAGGCACCCTTAATACAATTAATTTGTCACTTTAAAATAATTAATAAAACGAATTAAAGTGTAGAACCTACACAACCTTCCGATAATTAAAAGCTGATGTGATTTGTTATTCTACCTCAAAGGGTATAAATTTGTTTAGATTAAAATACATTTTCATAAATGGCTAGATGATGAGTACTACTCTGAACCAATCAATTTTGAAACCAATAAGATTGCTGTGCAATCATATTATGAATCTCTTATATGGGAAGGGATCAATAATATTACCAAATATTAATGGACATAAAAAAAATTGGAGAGCAATTAGTATTTAATTTATCTCATATGAATTTATCAAGAATTAATTTATGAAGATTCTTAATTATTTCCTGATTTAACTATTCTAATGACTACATGTGAATATTGAATAGTAAAGATCAGACTATTAAATAATGGGACATTAGAAAGATGTCTTTTGGACCTAAACACCCCGAGCATAAGATAGGGCTGTCAAAAACGGGTTTCGGGTCGGGTTCGGGTCTAACCCGAATTTGACCCAAAGCCATTCGGGTCAACCTGAACCGTTTTTAGAAACGGGTCATTTAGTCTGACCCGGACCCGACCCGCTTTGGGTCCGGGTCAACCCGACCCGACCCGTTTTGACCCGAATGCACAACAAACCGTGGAAAATTTTTTTAAATGAAAATTTTAAGCATTTTAAATTATGAATAGATCAAGATATCTGATATCTAGGGCTGTCAAGTTACAATTACAAAGTTACAATATTACAATTTACTCTCAAGTTACAATTACAAAGTTACAATATTACATATCAAATATCAATTGCTAATTAAGTAATTATCTCATATATAAGTGATAAATCACTTATAAATCACCACAAAAAGGTTACAACAAATGTGAATAATGAATATTGAATCTTCAATTGCTCGAACTTTGAACTCGATTCCTGCAAGCCTGCAAGAATATCTGAAAAGGTTGAAATAAAACTAGTTAAACAAATAGTCAAATATGAAAATTTAAGTATTTATTATATAATGCATTGCTCAGATTAAACCCTCCAAATCATTAAGCACATAATGAAGTGTAAGTTCATAAGTATTAGCATATTACCATCCAAGGAAACAATATGTATTAACTTAATATCTGTTCTTTTAATTAGATAGTATCTGTTCATTTTAAGAGAATACAAATGTCTCCTGGTTGTAATAGCACTTAGCCACTTACACTAATACTGTGATAAATATTAGCATATTCCCACTTTCATTTTAGAAGGTCTATCATCATCGCTTATTCGCTTCATATTTAAAACAAATAATACATGAATATTAGCATCTATGTTCCAAACAGGCAAACCGCAAAGTCCAAAATAGGTAGCCGAATGAGATTTAGAAATTACTCCAAACTCCAAAGTTCAAAACAGCATCTATGTTCCAAACTCCAAATTCCAAAACACTGAAACAACTTGCCTAAGTACCTAACTCACAAGCAGATTTAGGCATTTAGCCAAGGGCCCACGAGCACGTTTTTGGGTAAGCAGATAGACCGAAACAATACAAATATTGTTCCAAATACACAGCAAACTTGCAAAATAGATAACAGATATCACAACAAAGTAGCAAATAACCTCCAGTAGCAAACCCAAACATCAAACTCACAGCTAAGTAGCTAACTAGCAACATAAATTCCCAAACATAAAACCATAAAATCATTTAATGATAGAACTTTCCCCAGCTTTTGCTTCAACTCGATTTATTGTTAAAGCAAGGATATCTTCAGTCACAGCTTCAAGTTCAGGGTCATGTAAAACTGCAACAAATAAGAATATGTAGTTGAGATGATAAGTAATAACTAAAATAATCCTAGCAAAATTTGAATAAAAATAAAGATGAAATTGCACCCTTGTCACCATATAACCAATCATTTGTACAAACCAAAGCCTCAACAATATCAGGCTTTAGAGCACTTCGATATTGATGTAGGATTCGACCACTATTGCTGAATGCACTTTCCGAAGCTACTGTTGTAATGGGAATACACAAAACGTCACGAGCCATTGCAGAAACTTCAGGGAACCTATACTGATTGATTGCCTTTCCAAAAATGTAGAATATCTAACTCAATTTTTCTATCAAGTTTAGGTTCATCAAGATATATCTCTAATTCAGATTTTTTGGGCATATAAACCTCCTCTTCAAATGAATCGAAATCCTGTTTGAAAAAATTAGAATTGGACACATGCACAAATATTATTTGTGAACAATATTTTAAAGGAACAAACACTTGTAGAACATTAACTACCTGAAGGAATTGAGACTGAATTACAATGGAAGAAGAAGTGCTTGAGCATTCAGTTTGTAGCTTTTCTCCTGAAGTTGATCCTAACCCAGATGATACAACATTCCCCCAAAAAAAGTTTATATCTGCATAATAACCCTAAGATCCCTAACCGACAGGCCAAATAATCGTTCAACAGTTCAAGTCTTCAACATGAGGCATCTAGGGCTACACTCTTCAACAGCATTACATGCTTAGATCATTCCTAAATGGCCAAATAACCAAAAAATATACAATCCCCCCAAAAATGAATGAAAAAAATAGCCAAATGTTATGCCCTAATCGGCACATCAAATGCATAACAGCTAAATTTGGAAGAAATAACCAAAAAATGATCAAACTTCAATGAAGATAGCTCTAAACTGACACTAAGTCATTAGCACAACAAATAAAAAAAAATAACAGCATGAAATGGAGAGGAGGAAAAAGCTTCGGGCATGAAGACATGAAGTAGTTTTAAGATATAATGATAGATGAATCGATTAGTTGAGGAGACAACGACGCCAAGGTGGCGACTGGCGAGGAGGAGAAAAGCTCCGGTCAGGAGGCAGGAAGCACCGAAGGCCGAAGCAATGCGAGAGCGAGAGAACCCTAGCTTTGAACAGACGAAATGTGGAATGCGGATATCTGGATATGCGGCTTGAGCTTATCTGCCTTATCGACTTATCGCCTTTATTCCTAAGACAGCGCGGGTCGAATCGGGTCGAAGCGGGTCAATTTCGGGTTTTCCGGGTTGACCCGAACCCGACCCTTTTTACAATCGGGTTGACTCGAACCCGAAAAACTCAGGTCGGGTTCGAGTCGGGTTTTCGTGTCGTGTCGATTATTGACAGCCCTAGCATAAGATATCTAATTAGGATTTTAAATGGTTGGATTACCCATCTGAGCTATCCATATGATTGGTTAGTGGCAATAATACCAAAATCATTCAATGTTATACACTATAACCTATTTATATTTCTCACCATCACATGGATGTAGTATCCACTTTCAAATAGAATTTAGAGTTATCAAAGATGGGAAACTTCTATCCTTTTAATGATTTGTATGGATTGTCCTACCCATTCCCACAAAGCTATAGCAGTTTTATCTCCTTTGTTGTAGATAATCATCGCAACAATCTATAGCCTCATCTATTTTGAATACCTACTGAGATGGTTGGAATAATAAGCGGTCTAGTATTGCCACGAGCATGATTGATAGAATGAAGAATGAGTTTTTTTGGGTTGAATAACCTTTATGTTGGCAGGGTTGAATATATCTTTCATATTTCAAATTCAGGAAACAGAACATTTGACATTTAATTGTCGTTTGATGTCCTGCAACAAAGAACTTCTTTAGGTTCCCTGATGAAAGTTCTTTGGGAAATCCTTTGATATGTGGAGATCGGCTTAGATCCTCTTTCTATAGATGAACATGTATCAAGACTTAGCATCTCTCAGGGTCTATGTAGAACCGAACAAGGTCCTCCAAATCTTGTAGTTCTTTAGATGGACTTAGCTATCCATGCATGTGAAGAGAATGCCACCAGATCCGCAACACTTGTACAAGCGGACAAAAGGCTATATCTCTATAATAACTCCTATCTATATATTAAAATATATCCTGCATGTGCTCCGACAAACATGTTAAAGTTACAAACATAAATATTTGAGAATGTTCCGCAAGGTCAAATGCTCATTAATATAATATTCTATTTTCAAATTAAAAATAACCCGCTTGTGCTCCGATCATCACATCTAATTTCCAAAATCCAACAATTCTAAAATGTTGCGTGTGTCAAATATTCAAGTTTCATCCTCCTCCATGAAAGGATTGGAGTCGACCTGGCTTGAATCATAAAATGCCTCCCAAATTTTTATGAAAATACAAATGACTTTAACATTACTCCGATGATGACCGTGTTGACAAGAAATCTCATATGGAGGGGTCAAATCTTAAAACTAAGAAACGATTGAATTCTTAAAAATAAAATATATCACTTCAAAAACCTAAAACTAAAATTCATTCACCTTGCGCAACTGTTTGTCAATGGGTGATATATTTGAAATTAATCTCAACTCACAAAGTGCAAATGTCGTGTCGGGTGTATCACTAAGATTTATTCTCAAATAGCCTCTTGCCAGCAGGGACGTGGCACATGTGCTCTGATTTGATGGTTTGCTGCAAAATAACACTATTATATTACGATCACGACCAAAGCCCGTATGTTCCCTAACAGTGTCAAACCCTTGAGTAATGAATCATAGGGTATATTCGATAGGCATGAAGCCCTCTGTCAGCTAAGATGGATTCAAATCTATCCTCTTAGACAAACACCACCCCAGGTATACAAGGTATTTTTGGATGAAACAACCCATGGTTGTCGATAAGGTGCCTTCTGTCAGGTTGGGTCGACTACCTTCTTTGACTAAGTAGACCATGAAACATGACAACCCGGGACGATGAAACCATGGGATCTTGATCGGGTTCGTCTTTCATTCCCCCATCAACAATTTTAAGTTTATTGTGATAAATTTTAAATCTTAAACTCTAAAATTCATATCCCAAATTCAAATCCTAAAACTGTTGCTATTTTACATTGAATTTACGGCCTATGCGACCTCTTTAACGACTAGTCTTAATCGAAAGTTTTCTCTCATTATCGGAAGGGGTAATTAATTATAGGGGCTTGTGCCTATAGAAAACCTGAACTCAGATCATAAAGTCCTCACAAAAATGAGGGTGAAATCTCTGGGTAATGTTTAATTCAAAATCCAATCTGCCTTCTGAATATTCACTAGGAACTTAAGCTCGCTAAAACTCTCTGCCGTTATCAAACAAGAAAAGAGACGGCGTGGAGAGGCCGGGGTGCGACGAATTTTCGGAGCCCACACCTATTTATTTATTAATAAAAATTGAAGTTTGTTCAAATGTGAAACTTGCCAATTGGCTAAATATATCAGATCATCTTAACCAATTGTTTCTTACCAACCTTCTAAACCCTTTGCCTTGATATATAGTGATATTTGGGAACCCTCAAAGGTTAAAAATATAAGTGCTGATATTTGTTGATGATCATGCTAGACTCACTTGGGTTTATTTAATGAAGGAAAAATCTGAAGTTGAAATGATATTCAAATCATTTCAATAGATGATTCAAAACCAGTTTGATACAAAATTTCAAATCTTAAAGTCAGACAATAGGAGAGAGTACTTTCATTCTATCATGAGAGAATACCTATCAAGCCAAGGGTTAACCCAAGTGAGTTCATGTGCGTATACGCCTCAACAAAATGGGAGTTGATAGAAAAAATAGGCAACTCCTGAAAATTGACAAATCTATTATGTTATTCACAAAAGCGTGGAATTTGAATTGAGAGCATTAGCAGTTATTATTTGTAAAAGTATTTGGATCAGACAAGTATTGATTGAACTGGGAATAAAAATTGAAGGCACGATAAAGTTGAAATGTGACAATCAAGCCACGATCAATATGGTCAAGGATCCAATACATCACAACAGAACAAAGCATGTTACCTTTGATAGACACTTTATATCTGAGAAAATAGAGAACTCGGAAATTGAAGTATGATATACCTCAACTCATAAATGATTTGCCGATGTTCTAACAAAGGCACTATTGGGCTCTCTACTTGATAAGTTTGTTTACAAGTTAGAATTGTACAACCCAACTTAAGGGTGAGCGTTTAATCACACGGCAATGAGGGGGCCCACAACTTTAATAGGTCAGCATTCCGTGGGCTGCAGTTGGAGATTTCCTCTTTTGACACTAATATTCGTGGGATTGATTCCAAGATCTGTGGGATATAATTATTAGAATCAATTAGATTAAACGACTTTCCTCTTCTATTTATTATAATCAATTAGATTAAATATCTTTCTTTTTCTGTTTATTCTCATAGAGTGTATATATTTATGTAATGATTTCAAGGAATAAAAATTGAATTCAATTTCCCCTAAGCAATTTCTTCAAGAAGAAATAACAATAAATATTATATCATTAATAGTTATATATATACAATATTATCAAATATGAAATCAATTCAATGGTGTTTATTATGTAGTAGAATTCATAAAAATTTATATGCAAATTGATGGTGATTGTGTTCAAATGCTAAAACATCCATCTACATGCAAACTATATTTGTACATTCATAAATATTTCATTAGTCAGTATTTTTATATTCTTATATTTATATTTATCCATAGTTGATATAACAAAATACCCTAAATCGGGCAAGTTTTCACCAATATGTACTAAGAAGTCTAAAAGAGTCGTAATTTTGAGGACCAATCGGCCCTACTAGCCTGCCCAAAAAAATTCTACTAATAATGCATGTATCATGCAAAAAGCCTACCTTATATAAGTTATATTATAATAAACGTTCCATGTTAAAAACTATATAATTATTATGATTAGAAATTATTACATATTAATATAGATCATCATTTATATTGGTAATAATTATGTTTTTAGTAATCAAAATGATGAACATAACTTCTTTGAAATTTGTGCAGCAAGTAATATGACAAAATAACTTTTAGATTATATCCATATAATCACTTGAATATTATGAATAAATAAAATATCTTCTACAATATATTATTAAAGACTAAAACATACAAACAAATGCCAAGGGATATGCCTATAGCACGAAAGGGCATGTTTTTTCTTTAGTGAGTAATGTGTCACTAATATAATGCATGGAAGGGCATGCTCGCTTTCTTTATGTGCCCTTGGAATCTCTATTCTAAAATAGATAGGCTTATTATTTAGTGGGTAGAATAGGGCCAGATTGGTTCAATTTTTCAGTTCGATTTAAAAATTAAAAAAATGTTTTCCACATATATCTTTATCTGTGACACTAAAAGCACCATCTTGAAAATTTGTCAACAATCACAACAATTTATCGGTAATTAGCAACGTGCAAACCTAATATATACGCACATGCTGAAAATGATCTTCTCAAAACTAGGTTCCTCATCATGTTTTGTTTGAACAGCTTTTCAATTCTTTGGCATGCAAATCTCAGGTTAACTCAACTTGTAGGAAACACGCGATCATGATGGTGGAGTATCCCAAAAACTTCTCGTATAAATCGACTTCTTGGTGCCTTCAACTATACTTAAAACTAGATTTTGAATAGAATTAAAACACCCTACTCGAAATTCTTTTAAAAATTTACCCACATCTTCTAGCTGTTTTGGTTGGGATGACATTATTGGAATATCAAAGGAGGTTTTACGAGGGATCAGAGTCGAACCTTTAACTTAACTATTTATTAATAATATAATGATAGTGGTAGAAGAAATGAGAAAAGAGTTGGGAATCAAATTGGTTAGATTGACACAATTCCACTTGATTGATCACAATCTATCTAAAATGTAAAATAATTTGCATTATGATGGTTAGTTTGAAGGTTGGAGTAGCTCCAGTGGAAGATAAGATTAGAGAGAGTCGCCTTAGATGGTTTGGTCACTTAAAACGGCGGCCTCCCGATGACCCGGTTAGGAAAGTAGAGGTCTTAGATTTGACTTATATTAAGAAAGGTAGAGGTAGACCTAAAAAGACTGGGTTAGAAAATATTAGAAATGATCTTTCTTTGTTAGATTTAAACGAGAATTTGACTTTTAACAGGACACAATGGAGAAAAAGTATTTATGTAGCCGACCCCACGTAGTGGGATAAAGGCTTGATGATGTTGTTGTTGTTGTTATGATGGTTAGTTTGAAATTTTTCTAGTTTGAAGTTTTTATTTTGTATTTTAGTTTAATATGTAGGATTATATATTCACATGTCTAGGTTTTATCCTAATTCTGAGGACATAAGTGGGAATTTTACTTCTTATATCATTGAATTTTCGTTCTTATATTCCTCAAAGACCATGGTCGCTCTTATAGAAAGGTTTGGATCTCACAAGTTATCACCCTAAATATTACAATTAGATCGTTTTTCGATAAAACCTACCACGCTACAAGTATGCCAACCTTTTTAGAATTGGATATTATTTAACCAAATGCCTAAATTTAGCGAAGGATGTATCGTTCTCTTCTTTGCCTCTTGAAGGCAGTAAGAACACGATAAAATTTATTCATTTGATATCTCGACTATTTTTTTTTTACAATAATAGTATAGTATATGGATTAATGAACAACTATGAAATTTTTTAGAAAAGTAACTTTAAATTTTTTTTAACTTTTTTGAGAGAATCTATATACATTAAGGTGAGCATTCACAAAAATTTTTTGTCGAACTTTGATGAATGTACAATTAATGAATCATTCTCAAAATCAATAATTTAACTCCCTTTCTAGTTTTATCAACAAGAAGAATATCATTAGCAAAAAGTATACACCAGGGTACATCATCTTGCAAATGTCTAGTAAGAACATCCATGACTAAAACAAAACGATATGAGCTTAAAGTTGATCCTTGATGTAGTTGAACTGAAATAGGAAAATACTTAATCAAACTACCCTGTGTTTGAACACAATTAACAACTCTTGTATACATATCCTTAATGACTTGAATACAAGCATTATTAAATCCTTTCTTTTATAAAACTCTCTACAGCACTTCTCTTCGAACTTTATCATATGCTTTCTCTATACTAATAAATATTATATGTAGATCCTCCTTGCTCGCTCTATACTTCTTCATCAAACCTCTCACCAAATGTATGACTTCCATAGTAGATCTACTCGGCATGAATCCAAATCAATTTTGAGAAATATTAGTATTACATCGTAACTTATGCTCAATTACTCTCTCCCATAGTTTTAATGTATGACATATTAACTTAATTCCTCTATAATTCACACACTCTTGCGCATGCCTTTATTCTTAAAAATAGGAACCAATACACACCACTCTTCTGACATTTTTTTAGTCTTCAAAATAATATTAAAATGTTTAATAAGCCAAGCAATTCATTGATCTCTAAAGTATTTTCACACTTCTATTAGAATATCATTAGGTCTCATTGCTTTTTTACACTTTCATTTTCTTTAAAGTTTCTCCAACTTTGATTTTACAACTACGAAGATAAATATAAAAATTTTTATTTTCATTTCATTAAAAATTTTATTGAAATATCTCATCCACTTATGTTAAATACCCTCTTCTAAGAAAAGTACTTTTCAATCTTCATCCTTAATGTACTTCATTTGAACTAGATCTTTAACTTCTCTGGTCTCTTTGCTTGGCTTATATATATATATATATATATATATATATCACTCTCTTTAGTATGTAATATATTATACAAATCCTAAAAGCTACATTTTTTTGCATCGAAAATTATTTTCTTAGACTCTCTACGGTCCCTTTATATCTTTTCCAATTTTATGAGTTTTTACATCTAAAACATTTTTTTTCTTACAGTTCAATGAAAAAAAAATCCATTGAATAAAAAACTTCACAATTTAGTACAAAAAAATTGGAAATGAAAATTCTTTTGATAAATCTGAAATTTCTGGTGAGAAGTGCACACTTATGGAAGAGTATACAACAAAAATATTAACAAAAGTGATAAGAAAATGTGGCAAAAATGACTAAAGATAACAAAAATAAAATAAAATAACAAAAAAACAATTTCTTATTGAACCAATAGCTTCTTGGAGGATCCCTTTTTTTTTTATTATCTTCACACCACCACATTGATGGCATATTGCTGCATTAACCGCCATCTTCCTCTTGTTGAATGCCGAGTTTGGTGAAGATCGACTTCTTTTTAAAAAAAAAAAGTCAAAGCATGGGGAGGAAAGCTTTAATCCTCGATTAAAATTCATTCAAATGAGGATATATAGTCTCTTTTTTGGAGGAAGATTAAAGACTCAATTCAAGAATGATGAACTTTGGACGTCACTCACAATTATGCCTCTTGCAAGAATGTTTTTGGCTCGGTTTAGGGGGAAATTGTGATCCTTCCTTCATTTAGGTTCTTGATGAATTTCAAATGTTGCTCATAATTATGCCTCTTGCATGATTATTTTTTGTCTCTTCTTAAAGGAAAATTTGAAGCATGAGGAGCTAAATCATGATTTTTGTGCTTGCTAAGATTATATTCTTCTCCTGTAATATCATTAGTTTTTTAGCCTGCAACCATTTTTTTTATCAACTCTTTCATATTACTTAATTTTTCGTTTGGTCATATTTGATTACTTGATTTTTCATTCAACAAGTTTTAGAGTTCTATCTTCAGCTCGAGATTATTTCATCTATTGTAGACTGATTTTGAACTATGTAAAGTTTCATTAAAATTTTCTTATAATTCATGCATTTATGATTTGACTAATGAATGCTAGTACCTATTATGTTATACAAGGGTTAAAACCTTTTACCTCATATATATATATATATATATATATGTGTGTGTGTAATTTGTTAGATTTGTTAAGAATAATAAATAGATTGATTCTATGGTATTATTTATTAATTTTCATCTATTCGAAAGCGGCTTATATTTGTACTATGTTCAGTTTGAATTCTAATGGGTCGAATACAAATATGTTCATGAAGAATTTTAAACATGAATGCATCGAATTTCAAATGAGCCGAATACGAACAAACCACCAAACCACCGGTTTGCTCAAGCTCAGCACATTTAAGCCCCCACCACTAGTTCCACTGCTTCGATGATCATCCATATTTGGATCTGCTCGGTTTATCACTTAGGCCAAATCCACCATGTCACCCAAACCTCCTCTATAATCATCATATTACTTCTTTGGAACAGAATCATCATTGTAGTTCAACATTCCATATGAATTTCTTCGTATCCATTCCTCCTTCGCATCAACCGATCAAATTTACTCAAAATCGACATTTAGTGCAAGATGATAACTCTCAGAGTCCTTAACTCATACGTTTCAGTTAGAGCTCATTCAAAAGCATTATATCAATTCAACGGTTCAAATCCTCATTGCTGTGCATTGTTTGAAATGTTTGCTAGCGGTAACTTTAAATTACAGATTCGGGGGAACCATAGGAACGAGTTCCAACATTTATGATATCACTTCTGTTTTATTCCTCTTCTAACTCTTCTCGTAAGACCAGTATTAGAGAAATCCAATAGCCTTATACACTTTAAGTCTTCGTTTAAGATAGTTTTCTTACTGTTTTTGTTGGATATTGGTCCAAATTTTAGGTTATTTTCTTGTATTTTCTTTAGTCTGTGTTGCCTTTGCTATAGCCTATTATGTCTATAAATAGTTGTAATAGGTTGTAATAGTGGTATGCCATTTCAATAAAATTTCTGTTCACTTTCTTTCATCTATTTCTCCCTCTCTTCAAGAAGCTGAAGAAGCAGAGCTTCTCTCCCTCTCTAAGGAGAGATCCTACAGCTTTCTAAAACAATTTTCTACCACAAAAACTTTAATTCAAAAAATTTTTATACTAAATAGTTGCTTTAGAAAACAGTAAAAAAGTTGTCCCAAACGAAGCCTAAGTAGGCTACAAGATCAAATAATTTATATTCCTCATCTAAGCATTTACACTATCAATTTTGAATTGATAAACAGTTTGACGAATGTTTAAAAAAAGAGGGATTTACATATCTAATATTTAAATATTTATACTTTCTTCTATAAAATCTTAATTTTTAAATATCACGAAGAATATCATTAAATATTAATTTATCTGAAATGCATATGTTTTGATGTCACTTAAATACGACTGTTATATAATTAAATATAAATTTATATGATAAATTTGTAAATGCATAACAAGTTAGTGATATGCATGTAAATTCCCATTTGAAAGTAACATTTTACATTTTTGCCATTGCAGCATTTGTGTCGTCAGGCCGCAGGATAACTCATTTGATCTTTGCGTCACTCCTGTATCTATTATGGCTATAGCAGCGGAGGAAAACTTTTGCTTTCCAAAGCCAAAACCCTCACCGTTTCTGCAAGAAACGAGCTCAGCAGCTGGCAAAGCTGATGTACAAGAGAGTTCAAAAGAAGCCACACAAGTAAGTGGCTCTTTCCTTCCTCTAAGCCCTGTAGTTTTAATGGAATGCTGTATATATAAGGACTAAGTCCTATTCGCCAAAAATATATTCCAAGGTCAAAGCCACAGAGGTGGCAGGCCCTTGTTAATCTTGTAGCCGTCTCTTTTTCAGTGTACTAATGTGGTACTCTTATCTAGATATGAGATATTAAGAGAACAAAGAAGTATGATTTCCACAATAAAATTAAGAAGGAAATGTGATCAAAGTTATTTCTTATAGAAACTCCTCTATTGTTTTGGTTGTGTTGCTATTTTTTGGAGTACTTATGCTTTCAATATCGAAATCTTTCTTATTTATAAAACTATCGCACGCTTCAATTTTTTATGAACTATTGAATAGTATGCAATGATGAAATTATTGAGAAAAAATATAGCTTCCGTTTCAATATTTGGTTGGGAATTTGAAATTTTGAGTTAGGCGTAGGAGTGTAAACAAGTCGAACTTGAGCGGGAATTTGAAAAAAAATTTGGCTTGGATTTGAGCTTGATTAATTAATCGAGTTTGAGCTAGAGCTCTGTTCTATGAGTTTAAGCTGGCTCATGACTCGGCTCGTTTATTATGAAAGAAAGAAAATGATTATGATTTAAGTAATTATTATAACAAAATGATAAAAAAGAATGTGAAATAATAAAAAAATAAAGAATTACTTAATATAAGAAATTGTGATATAATTTTTATTTTTATTTTCATAATTTTGTATTTAAAATTTTGAATTTTAATATGTTTAAGGATTTTTTAAACGAGTAAGCATATGAGCTTACGAGTCTGAGTCAGGACTAGTTTAAGTTTGGCTCGTTGGCTCATGGAGTTTGGCTCACGAGTTATTTATCGAGTTGGACTTGAGTTGAATCATGAGTCGGTTTGACTCACACCCCTAGTTAGGAGAATAAAAGATGTTAATTTTGTAAATAATTAATATTATGTATGAAGCTGCCCATGTTTTTTTATCCCTATTCAACAATCTTTTTCAGTTGTTTTTTTAAACCTTTTTAGTGTAGTTTTGAGTTTATGTGGTGGAGAAATTATTAGGTGCAGTCCAATTAACAAAGTCCTCGCAGAGGTTTGGTTGAGCTTCTTTTAGGTTCAAGTCTTGGTGTGTGATCGGTATATTATCTTGTCAATTTAGGTCAAATTCTTTTCTATTTAAATCCAAAATTATTATTTTGATTAATAATCAAATTCATTAGAAAAATCTATTTTTTTTAAATTGGTAATATCCTGTGGATTTTTATAACACTTAGGAAATGAGAATTAAGGCTTTGTTAGAGATGACAAATTATTTTATAAAGTGTTTTTTACTACAAATTTTTTTTGAAAGCAGAAAAAAAAAATAGTGGTCTAAAGCTATTCAAAATGAAGCCTAAGAGTCGTTTGGGACGGCTTTCTTACTACTTCTTAAATCAATTTTTTAATACAAAAATTAAAATTTTTGTACTAAAAAATTGCTTTAAAAAGCAGTAAGAAAGTCGTCCCAAACGAAGCCAAGTAATTAGAATATTTAGGTTTCATTTAGGTTTCATCTTGATATGTTGGTTGAGAGTTTTGACTCATAATTAATAGGTCTTGAATTCAAATCTTACGTATAAAATGTGATGTTAAAAATTGAATGTTGGAAAGTATTAAACACGGTGGTCCTCTAAATTGAAGGGCAAACCAGGCCAGGAGGAAATGCCTCTACAAGATGAAATCTCAAATACCATCAAATATGATTGGAGCTCTTGAATTTTCTTTCTGAAAATTGTCTTCTCCTAAGAGTCTAAGACTGGGAAATCATAACCTACTAATAATTCTTAAAATTTTGGGGGTTTCATGTCCATCTCTTCTGAGCATCTGGATACTTTGAATTGATCCTCTTTAATCACATAGATTCTTTTAGCATTTAGTGCTCAGATAAATATTTTCTTAGCAACATTGAATTTGTCTCACAGAATCACACTCTAGATTATAAATTTGCTAAAAATAAAATTCAGTAAATCTCAAGATCAATTTTCACAATTTTCACAATCAATCTCTAATAACTTATAAAAATCTTACTGTGCAACTTTACAAAACTTGATGCAACTAATGCTATTAACTTACCTTACTAATCAACAAGAAAGGCATTCCACCATCAAAATCACCTTCAAGTGATAAAATAGATGGCCTCATATTGCATTTAGAAGACACATGAGGTTTATGAAGAAGATAATGTATACATTTCATCCCTCATCTCCTCCCACAAAGACCATTGAAGTCAATTGACTTAACAGCTCACCACCACCATTACATTTTCCACAACCTGTGTCAACTAAGGAATGCCATGCTTCTGAATCTAATCCCAACTTCCTCTTCACCATCTGCTCCAACACAAAGCAAACCTCATCCATTCTCCCACCTTTAACAAGCCCTGAAATCAAAGAACCAAAAGTCTCTAAACGAGGGCAGTGCCCACTGACCAACATTGCATTCAGAATTCCCAATCCTTTCTCAAATTCTTGAACCTTACAGAATCCATCAACCATCATTCTATACACAGCTGCACTTGGCTTGCATCCCTCCTTTACCTGCATCTCCACCAACACCTTATAAGCCTCATCCATTCTACCATTTTCACACAAATAGTTGATCAAAATGCTGTAAATCACATCATCTGGCTTGATTTTTCGTGCTCTCATTTCAGCGAGAAGCGCTTTCATCTCATCAAAATCACCTCTCCTTCCACAGTCGCTCATTAACACTCCAAAATTTACTACTTTGGTCTTGCAACCCTGGTATTCCATGTCAAACATGAGTTTCTTTGCTGCAACATACTTTCCAGACGAGCAAAAGCCTTTCATTAGAATGGCATAGGTCACGGCATTGGGGTATATCCCTTTCTTAACCATTTCCTCTTTCAAACCCATGGCTTTGCTCAATTCCCCATTTTGGCCTAAAAAAAGCTTTCTGTGAATGAGTCTAGCTTGAACAAGATCATTTTGGCAGGTATGAAAATGAACTTAACACAAAAAAAAATAATACCTCAATTATCTTTGGGTCAATAAGGAGAAATTATTAGGCGTAGATAATATAATGTACGTAAAATAGACATACATTGTATTCCTCTCCTTCATATCCTTACCTGCAACACCGATAAGCATATTATAAGTGACCACAGACGGGCTGACACCTCTCTTGCGCATTTGATCAAACACTTGTAGGGCACCATCATACCCATCTCTCCTCAACCTTCCCTTCATAACAATGTTATAAGAAACATGATTTGCACGAAGCCCAAACTCAGAGCAACGATCAAGGAGACATCTTGATTCATCATGACATCCGTTGGTAACAAGCGCGTCAAGGAGGTGGTTGAAGGTATGGAGAGAAGGAGATCCCTGAGAACAATTGAAGGAAGGGATGGAGAAGAAGAGGTGGAGGGCTTTATGAGGGAGGGAAGCGAGAGAGAAGTGGCGGATGAGAGCGGAGAAAAGGGAGTTGGAGCAAGGGATGCGGCGAGAGCGAATGAAGAGGAGGAGGGCGTCGAGCTCGGGGAAGAGGCGCGCGCGGGCGAGGCGGTAGAGGAGAGAAGCGCAGGCGGGGTAGTCGGGGTTGGAGGAGGAAAGGAGGTGGTTGAGGGCGGCGGAGGGGTCTTCGGCGGCGGCGGATTTGAGGGCGTTGAGGGCTGGGGTAGGGTGCTTGGGTGGTGGGGGAGGGCGTCGCCGAGGTTTTGAAAGTGGAGAGCGGCGGAGGCCGGTTCGGATCTTTCGGGCGCGCGTAATCATTTCAGATTTTGGGTGTCCCCAAAATTTCAGCGAGCGGGCCGGGAGATTTGATAGTCTTGTTAAATTTCTGATTTTGTTCTTATAATGATAAGAGTATGCGCAAAGCAAGATGATTTTGATTTTTTTTACTACAAATTTAAAATGAATCTCTAGGGATTATAGATGATTGAGATAGTTTTTTTTTTAAGGAAGGGAAATTAGAAGATCTAGTATTGGAGAAATTATTCTGTGCGAAATTCGGATGAAAAGAACCGTCCGGATATGTGAGTGTACACACTATATACAAATTTGTACATAATATGTATCAAATTTTTGTACATACTATACGTACACAATATGTACACTCATAATCCAAATAATTCTTCCTGTCCGAATTCCGCACAGAATAATTTGTCGTAGCATTGATGCATGATTGGAGATGGTCTATATAGTTCTCTGTTTGAAGGAAATTAGAAGATCTAGCTATCTCTCTGGAAGGAGGG
Source organism: Dendrobium chrysotoxum (assembly GCA_019925795.1). Classification (NCBI taxonomy): domain Eukaryota; kingdom Viridiplantae; phylum Streptophyta; class Magnoliopsida; order Asparagales; family Orchidaceae; genus Dendrobium; species Dendrobium chrysotoxum. The sequence continues at coordinate 34,197,742 of CM034299.1, read as the reverse complement.
GAGAATTGGGCGAACTAGGATAAGCAAATGACTAATTATTATCATGATGGCCTTTCATGAAAGAAGGGAGAACAAGGTGGCTTGATGCCACCGAGCATTTGGAGAAGATCAAGATTGTCTATCACCTCAAATAGTGGCCAAGTCTCCAAAATTCTCTACAGCACAAGAATTTTATATTAGTTACACATGTTTTAATTGCTTGGATTGTGTAAAATTAAGACTTGCTTACAGATTTCAAGAGGGATATTTTAGCCCTTTAATCAAAATTTGTAATTCTTTTTCAACATTAGATGACCTGGATCACACCCTCCCTTGGTTGACAAGGTGTTGGGCTAGTTTGATGAACCCAACCTAGTAGCATAAACAACAGAATTGTGATCCTTTGTGCCCCACAGCTTTGATGGCAAAAGAAAGAAATACTGGGGCTTTGTTCAGAACTTCAAATGTAGCGAACAGTTGATACATTATACAAAAACTAACAAAAAAAAGAGAATACAAATTACAACTTGATTATTTTCTTCACTGTCAGCAATGAGATTCACCCAACCAAGTGGCGGCTTTGTTCACTGGCTTAAATAAGCAAAACTGAACTATGAAAGTTTCCAGGCAAGTGCTCATTCATGGCCTTCTGTTTTTACCTTCTTCTTCTTCCCTTCGATTATTCTTTCAACATCACCCTCTTCTGATTTTTGATGTTTCTTTTTCTTCTTAGAAGTTCCATTTCCTCCATTCACTGCTTCAATGGTTTTGGTATCCTCATCCTCTGCATGCTTCAGTTTTTTCTTAGTCTTCTTTTTAGTCTCTGGTTCAGTGGATGCATCTCCATCCACCAAATCAGAAGGCTTAATTTCCACCGGCTCTATTTCCTCAGCCTCATCTTTTGATTTCTTCTTCTTCTTGCTTTTCTTTGTAGAAGATTCATTAATACCTTTATTTTCTCCAGCTACAATGAATAGCTTAAATAGTGACTACATTCCAGGCAAAAAACTCAATAATCAACCAAAAAAATTAACTGCAATTTGATGCTACAATGGAACCAGCTGATATATGCGCATGTAATCAAAACAATAAAAAAACTTAAAAAGTACGTAGTCTTCACTAGGAGGAGAAAAAAAAAACTAAAACAGGAAAATGCCAGATTCACAAAAACGGCAAAATGCACTTTAAGAAAGTATATAGAATACACGGCAGATAAAAACTAGAAATACAATTAAACCTATACCAGGAAGCAAATTGATTAAAAAAACTGAGCCGAACTTTGAATACTGCTTGATTTGAAGCAAATTAAGTATGGAAGTTTGATGAACTCCAGATCATTAAATAAGATGAGGTAAAAAGCCCATGAAAAAGAGCAAAATAGAGAAATTGAAAAGAAATCATCAAGGCTTGTGGGTGAAGCTGTCTGTGGCATGGTTTTCATTCTGAGATTACATAATATTTTATGTAACAAGAATTTTTTCCCAGATGAAACTTTCTTTTTCCAGAAATCAAACCCCAAAACCTCTACTTTAGAGACAAGAGGCAAAACAACTAAGCTGAACAGTTAATTTAGCATGCTACAGTAGGTGCTTGAAATACCACATTATGCATGCCTTTTTAAACTATATTTGGAATCCTTAGTAAGTTGAATCATTTCAAAATTAGGTACATGATACACTAGTTGGTATTCGAGATGCTCCAAAAAAAATAAGACATGGACTGGTTGTTTGATTTGCTTCAAAAAAAAAATGTAACCACAAGCAAGACTTCATCCTGCTGCTTTAAGCAGCTTCAGAAGGTAACTTGTTCTCATATGAAGATAATAATATATTCAATACTTAAAATAACTTTGGCAAAAAACTGGCTTTTACCATCTTCCCCAGCCAAGCTTTGTGCGATGTCAATGGCAGATTTCATAACATCAACATTCTTGCGAGGTGCAACTCCTTTGTCATAGAAGTCCAATCTCTCCTCAACCTGTTCCCGTAGCTTTTCCCCAAAGACAGTGGTATTCATATCTGGGAAGAAAATTCATCGGCAAAATTTCAGATAAAATGCAAACTTAATGCTCGGTTATATATAGATAAAGCTGCTTACCTGAGAAACAGTCAATTCGAGAAGCAATTGAACACTTGTTCGCAAGGTAACGAGCTAAACGACCTTTATTCCGTGAAGAAGCACGGCCAATAAAGGAAGAATGGAAGATAAGGCCATATTTGGGAGTGTTTCCTCTTGTTTTTAGAGCTCTACAACATAAAACATGTTAAACAAAGTCATAGGAAATAAATAGCATTGCGGAGCTGCTATAGTTAAGCTACTGTTTTTTATGAGTGATAACACATGCAGTTACAGACACTGAATTCAACCAGTAGATTACACAAATGTTACATGAAAGGGGAACTCTTAGTAAATGTTACCACTAAACAATAAAAATGTATAAGAGCAAGTTCATAATACAAACCTAAAAAGTGCTTTCTCAGCACCAAGTATCTGGAGGGTGGAAGCAGGACACTTAGCTAGATTTGAGAGACTTCCAGCATGAGAAATAAGGCGTGCACCAACAACTTCACCAATTAGAGATGTCAAATTTGGTGCTATGACATTCATTTTTGTGACGAGATACTCATATAACTTCTTCCTGTAATCAGATAAGTCCATAACCCTTTGAGCAAACTGCTTGACATTTATCAGATCAATTGGAGACAGGTCCTGCCCTATAAATACACAAGAAGAAGGAAGAGTCATTCATGATATTTGAATTAACTGAAATTAAAATAAAACTTTGAGGTTTCTACCCATTGATGCTCTAGCTGCTTCTAAGATTTCATTAGCCTTTTCCTCGTCCCCAATTATATCAGCTAACTGTGGAATGTGATCCTCAGACAAGTTTGATTTGTCCTCCAAATACATTGCAACTTTGGCATATAAATAGTTATCATTGATAATCTTCACAAGCTCTGGAAAATGCCACGAGTACCACTCCCTAAACAACACCATTGTACTAAGCATTAGAAAAAAAAAAAAAGAAACCACAACAACTAGCTTTAATAGAATGCATCTTCTTCTTTCTTTTTAGATTATTTAGCTACAAGTAAGAGGCTGTTTGGATTCAAGTAGGATTTAACTCAAGTGGGATATAATAAATCTTGTAAATCTGGATTTAGTAAAATCTTGAGGGTATTAACACCTGAAAACTATTTGGCAAAAAAGATGTTAAATTCTGATAAACCCTGTAAAACCATTTGGCAATATAACTTAAGATTTAAGGTGACTAATTCACTGAAAATGCAAAATGTAATTTATGTTTTTAATTATAACATGCTAAGGTGTTTACTTATAACTCATGTAAATCCAGATTTATTAAATCCAAAGTTAAATCTTAAAATTTTTTGGCATTATACAGGTTAAATCTGGTAAAATCTTGATGAACTATTTGGCTACTTTAGCATTTAAGTTTGTTGATTCAAATAAGATTTTAAAAATATCAAATTGCTTGTTAATATTTTTAATTACTTAATGTTAATTATTAAGATTAATTATTTATATCTAATTTACATAATTGAATATTTTTTAATCGAATTTTATAATTCTTTATCAATCATGATTAGATTATATAAATCATATTTATAACATATTAAAACTCTAATTAATTATTAATTAATAAAAAATTTTAAAATAATGAATAAAAAAATAGATTTAACCTCAAACCTCTAAATAGAGACTTAAATATCAACTATATATATTGAATTTCCTTATTAAAAAAAATTACAGTAAAATCAAAAGAGAAAACAATAAGCAAATATGAGAAAATTTGGTAGGACTGAAAACAGAGTAGACAGTATTCTTCTCTGCCATTGCATGTCTATTTCTATAATTTCTCTTCTCTTTGGTCATTGTCTATGCTCTTCATATAGCCTTAGCACTGTCTAGGTTTGGCTTTTCCTCTTCTCCATTTCTCCATTGCTGCTTCGACATCGTGTACTTTGCGTGAAGTAGATTTTTGAAAGAGTCGCTAAAGGAAGCTTATTAGCCTCCTTCAACAACGTTGTTTCTATCGGAGCGACAGTCATGATGGGAGCTCACCGTGAAGTTAACAATCTATCACCCCTTTCACATGCTTCTTCAATTAAATCCCATAAATTTGCCCGACTGTCGGATATACTAAATCAAAGATTTAAGACAAAACGAATAAGAAATGGGATTTAAGATTTTGTATGATTTAAAGTTGTCATTTTTGCTATTTGGTAGAATTTTGGCTAAATCTTGCTCAAATCCTGCATCCAAATAGCCCCTAAGGTTTAGTAAATCTTGTAAATTCAGACTTTGTAAATCCTGGAGGCATTAAATTCTAAAAGCTGTTTGGTATGTTAAATGTCAAATCTGGTTAAATCCTAATAACTGTTTGGCAAATATTTCCAAGATTTAGAATTTAAAAGAAAATGAAAATAATGTATAATATCTCATATATCCAACTTCCCATGATTCACTAAATCCAAGATTTAGCCAAAAATGGGAGAAAAAAAGGATTTCAGACGATACAGGGATTTATGTGACTCAAAACAACTGTTTAGCAAGACTTAGACTAAATACTGGCTAAATTTCATTCAAATTTGCAGCCAAACAGCTCCTAAGCTTTAAAATGTCTTCGAAATGAATGAAAATCAGGTTCCAACAAACCTCACTCTCATAGAGAAAGTGTTGATATCTTTATCAAGGGTATCGAGGAGAAAGATTGCCTGAATGACCATGTTATCCACCCTGTTGACATTGAACTTAACTTTGGCCCTGCTATAACTATGGCCCAAACCCAGTTGAGCCTTCTCCAAATCACTTGGCTGCGCCAAAAAAAATAACGATAATAATCATAATTTAACACCAACAACACCAGTATCAAACTATCAACGCGCCAAAAATCACCGACCTTCAAATCCTGGATGAATTTATCAAAGTGCAGACGGACGCCACGTAGCATCTCCAGGACAAAATCGTTGCTTTGGCATGGAATCTTCGTCACCTCGAAGATCTGCGATCCAACCTTCGGCTCTGCGACTCCAAGACTAAACTTTGGCTTCTTCCCTTCCTTCCTCCTTGGAAGATTGAGCTCTAAGAAGTTCCTCAGCTCGTCGGTCATAATCCCTGCAGCATAGAACCGGCGATCTTGAAAGCTAAGGACGGAAAAGGGAAAGCAAACTTATTTGATTGAGTTAGAGTGAGGGTTACCTTCGGAAATGGCGTTGCACTGGTTGAGGGCATCGAGAGCTGAGGAGAAGGGGCTAAAGGCTACAAGGCGAACGACCTTGCCGAACCGATTGAGGTCGAGTACTGATTCACGTCCGGCATCAATGCTCTGGCCGATCTCGTCGATGCCATGAGCGAGGAAGAGAGAGTAGCCGGAGGCCGATTCGAAGAGTAGATAGAGCGCCATTGATGAGCGATGCGTGAGACGCAAGAGTTCTCTCCCTCGCTCTCTTTAGGGTTTAGGGCATTTGGGCCCGTGGGTGGTTTAGAATAAGGGAAATTTACTGGTTTTTGTTTTTCAACATTTGTTTCTATTTTAGATGTTTTATTTTAATGCCTTTGAAATAATTTTATAAGTTTTATATTTTTTATTTATATATCACCAAAAAATTATTTTGATCGGGCATGAATCTCGAGGGAAAATTAAATTAGAAACTTAAAAAATTAAATCAAAGATCATCTAAACTCTGATTTCAATAAATTTATAGTCGAACTGAACGTCTCGGAAATACAAACCTAACGACACCAAATTCGACTCAATCTAAGCCCAAATGAGTCCAAATCAAATACCCAAAGCACATTTGAAAGGTTCAAACCATAATTTGGATTACCAAACAATTTTCAAACGTGACATGCTTCAAGTCGAATCGAGCGGCTCGACGAGATAAATCCAATGAGCCCAAGATCACCAAATTCTGATATCACTAAGGCACTCAATATACTCAATAAATGGTCTATGATCAAAGGAATCGATATCAGTCATCCATTCAAACCACCCCCAATATGCCCATGATCTTCCTCCTATTTCCTCTCCATGTCACTCTCAAAAAATTGTAAATAGACCCCTCGTTTCTCATGGAAGAGGGGACTCAAGCAAGAAGAGAATGAAGAGAAGTAAGAACTCTCTTGCCATCAGACTCCTCCTCGACCACCGCCGGACTTCAGCATAGCTACCGAATGTCGCCCGGCTACCGACGGACGCCAGATTTCTACCCGGCCACCAACTGACGCCAGATTTCTGCCCGGCTACCAACTAACGTCAGACTTCGGCCAATCACCGGACTTCCACCTGACCCCAAACTTCCACCCGACGCCAGACTTCCGCCCGACGCCAGACTTCCGCCCGTCGCCGGACTTTTGCCGGTCGTCAAACTTTCGTCGGACTTCTACCCAACACCAGACTTCCGCCCATCGTCGAATTTCTATCCAATGTCGGACTTCCACTCATCTCTGGACTTTTGCTAGTCGCCGGATTTTTGTAAGACTTCTACCTGACGCCAGACTTCCGCCTATCACTGGATTTCTATCCGACACCGGACTTCTGCCTGTCGCCGGACTTCCACCCGTCGCCAAACTTCTATCCGTCGCCGGACTTTCGTCAGACTTCTACCTAATGTCGGACTTCCGTCCGTTTCTAGATTTCTACCCGACGCCAGACTTCCGACCGTCAATGGTCCTTTCGACCTCCGTCACCAGATAACGGTCTTTCCGACCTTCGTCGGCTGCTGACTACGGTCCTTTCGACCTCCGTCGCCCACCGACTACGATCCTTTGGACCTCTGTCGCTAGACAACGATCCTTCCAACCTCCGTCACCAGACAATGATTTTTCTAACCTCAGTCTCCCACCAACTACGACCTTTCTGACCTCCGTCACCTGTTGAATATGATCTTTCAGACCTCCGTCACCTGTTGAATATGATCTTTCAGACCTCCGTCACCCGTCGACTACGGTCTTTCTGACCTCCGTCGCCAGACAACAGTCCTTCTGACCTACGGTCCTTTCGACCTTCATCACTAGACAATATCTTTCCGACCTCCGTCGCCCGCTGACTACGGTCTACCGACAATGATTCTTCCTATTCCACCATGTAATACACCCCATATGATGTATATTTATTACATCAAGACAATGCCTTCCCCCCAAGGAAGGGCTTCATTTGTAATCAACTACAAATAATAGTGGATTTATTTAAAATGAACCAGGCCCCGTGGGTTTTCCCTTATTCAGGATATTCCACGTAAAAATCTTAGTGTCTCTTATAAATGTTGCATCCTCTTTTTTTATCTGATTGCGTGCTGGATCTTTGTATAAAGCTAAGACGATAAACTTTATAATTCTCTACCACCACGAATATTCCAGGACGCAACATTTATAATATTTAGTATAGAGAAATTATTTTTTAAAATAATAAAGGTTCATGTATAAATTCAATGTAGATAAAAATTAAATTAAATATATTGATAATATTTTTAAAGCTTTTATCAACTAACTTAAGGGCTATTTAATTTTGTTGAAAAAAGTAATATGTGTAAAAGAAATACAATATTAAATAAATTCATTATAGAGTAAATTCAGTAGATTTAATTTAAAGTTATTTAAGTAGATGTAAAATAAATATAGGAGATTTTTTAAATATTTGATTTGGAGCAAATTGAATTCATGTAAAGTGATTGGAGTGGCTTGTGGCCATCATGCAACAACCTCTTGCTCGTGGCAACAGGCAAGCTGCGATGACAAGCGAAAGGCGATGGATTAGCAGTTGACATTTAGAGCTGACGAGCGACAATTGTGGCAATTGGAAACGACAAAGGTGGGGCTGGCGAAAACTTACGACGACAATGACGAAAATCTCACTATGTTCTTGAAAATATGTCAAATCTACTGATTTTCGAATACATCAAAGTTGAATTAGATTTTGAATTCTAAATTGACTAATGAATTACATTACATTTGAAATTCACCTAATCAAACACTTGAATTCTCGGAATGCATTACAATACAAATGCAACCAGCCAAATGATTCCTAATTAGGGTAAAACTTAGTTAAATGATACAAGTGAAATATTATATTTATATAATAAAGTATTATTATTGTGTTAAACTCCATAACCCTAAACATGTTATCTTAGATTTTGAGGATCACAAATATTATTTATTACATTGATGTTTGACTAATAATTTTATGTGAAAGACTTTATGTCCATTCTAATAATTGTAGGTGAATATTAGAAGAAGGTTGATATTAGACTATTTATACAAATATGATGGCAACCACATGATGAAAAAGGTGCACTCACATAAACTCAAGAAGGAAGCATTAATGAAAAATCTAAAGCCATTAAGATAAAAGAGAACTACCAAAGAATATAGATATTATAATTTTATTGTCAAGTCATATTTTCTTGTAAATGTCAAATAAATGATTGATGTGAGAAAACCAAGCACACGCACGAGATTATAAATGAGATAAAAATAATAAAATAAAATAAAATATTTATCTAATATCACTTGATCTTTGACAATCATACTATATTACTATGTAATAACGTGATCGTATTGTACGATGTGTATGACTTTTTTGATATTTCTTTAAGAATGAGTTGTATTGATGGCCATAACATTCAAAATTGAAAATCTAAAATTATTCATATTGTATGATGTCAAACATATTGTACGATCAATTATAAGTAAATTACACATAACTGCTATACAATCCTTATCTTAATTATGTCAATTCGAAAATTAAATTAACCATACTGTACGATACACACCGCATTGTATGATGTCATAAGAAATTAATTTAATTAAGAATCACATATCTAAGAGGGAATTACATCCAATATTAGTGAATAAATTGTACTATATGACTTGATCAGCTAGTTTGATCAAAGAAAGGTAATTTTTCTTGGGAATCACTATAGTGAACTAACTGTACAGTACAATCATGCAATCGTACTGTATGATTGGGCCAAAAATTTTATTACAGATATTTAAGATTTTTAATCAAATCCACGTAATAGAAATACATTTTTATTAACCCTAAAATATATTGAGATTTTTGTTTTTTGAGAGGTATGGGAAGAATAAGATTTTTCTTACTATTTGTCTTTATTTCTTTTTAATTTTCCATCATTTAATGAGACATTTTTATGCGAGCTTCTGCACCTTTGGTTGTTTTCCACTAATTAACACCTTGATCCCCTGAGTTGTCAAAACTTTTGATTTAAGAGATATTATCAATTGATTATAAGAGATCTATTGATCTCGTTGAAGTTTTTCTTGTATTATCGAGACTAACTGGTGGAATTTTTAAATAGAGGACTTAGGGAGTGAGCATAGACTTGAAGAGCAAATCATAATAAAAATTTGGTTTGTCTCTCTTTTCTTTTTGCACTTTATTTTATTGTATTACTTACAATATTTGTAATGTGACTTGGGTATGTTGAAGTTTTCAAAATTAACTTAAAATCTTTTCATCTAAAAATTTGTAAAAGACACCAATTCATCCCCCATTCTTCGGTGTACTGCACACTTCAACATCAGTCATTATTTGTAGTTATCGTCGACATTGATCGTCGGAAAATTTTTTGGAGTTCTTCATACCCCAAAACTTTTATCGGAAAATTTTTTGGAGTTCTTCATACCCTAAAACTTTTAATTTTAACTCATTTCAAGTAAAAGAATGAGAGTTTTTTAGGCTGGGTATCAAATTTGATAATTTTATTCGAAATTTTTAGATTCTTAGCTAGAAGACTTGTGTTGATTCTCTCAATCAAATATCTGTTTTAAGCATTTAAGTGCATTAAAGATATTATAATTGAATGATTTTGGACTTCTTAGATTTCTCTCATTGAGATTTTTTTTTCTCTTTTAGCAAGCAAAATTTAGAGATGCTTTGATTTCTCAAATAATATAATGATATATTCAATTATGATTCAAGTGCTTGATTTGGGCGCATTTGGATTTAAATCAAAACACTTTTGATGTCATTGGGCTTTTCTCATCGGAAGCTTTATTTCTACTATGAAATCATAGTTTGAATGGTACTCAATTTGATTTTATTAATTTTTAATTTAAATATTGCAATGAGATTTGTGTCTGATCAGATGATATGAGACATTAGCATTGAAAGTTTTTGGAGAGAATCACGGATGTTCATGATGCCATCTGTAAAGTCGATGTGTTGAAGTAAGTCTTTAGTTGAAACAATTATGAGAATTACCGATCTATGTAAGGATAGGGCAAATTTTTTAAATTAGACATTGTTTAAAAGTAAACTAATTAATTAAATACAAGAAAAAACACTAAAACTCAACAAAGTTGTCCGTTAAACGGGAGACTAGCACCTAACATGGCCTCGATGTGATTTGGTTAAAGGTTGATGACTACAATACCAATTTATGCTACTTATCTCCCCACCTGAGCTTCCCCATTTGCTTCATTCCTTTTGTAAGCTCCCCATCCATGTTGAGGTTATAGTTCTGATTTTTGGAGGGAAATTTCATTCTATATCACCTCCTAGCTTTAGAAGATTGTATTTGATCTCGTCGCTCAACTATGAGTAGTTGTCGCATTTGAGGAGGTTGTGCCATTTAGACTTGTAAGTTCTTGTCCTGAAATCATCTTATTAGCAAAAATATCTTATTAAGCATGTGTTATTTTGTTCATAACAATGAGTGCAAGATTAACATCTCTTATGCTCCTACATAATGGACAACTAACTTTTGATGCTCAATTTTCACCAACATATATCGGTGGTTGAAATCATTCTTTACAATTTCCAACAAACACAAAATTGGAGTAGCTTAAGTTAAGCGTGCTTAGAGCACTCAAAGACGACACATCTATGTTCACAGTAAAGTTATTGTGGCATCTTCCAATAGGGAACAATTTCATCGTATCTCATGGATGATGAAGTTTGTGAAGCTTTGTTGGGTCATGTTGTAGATAATTTCTTATTCTATAAGTGGAGGTTGAAGAGAGACGTGGAAAGTAATGCTAAAATTTATCACTAACCACACAACACTCAACCCCCACCTTCCATTCCCCTGTACCTATGCCATCTCCAGCCAACAACACTTCCTCTATTCCAATTGAATGGCCACCTCAACCCATTTGTCACCCTATGATTACCCGTCGCCAAACTGGCCATCTTAAACCAAAGGCATCCTTTGACTTACAACATACATTTGTTCCATTATCACCAACTACCTTTTCATAAGCTAACAAGTATCCTACTTGGAGATATGCAATATCAACTTAATTTTAGTCTTAAAAGCAGCAAGGCCATGATCAAAACATACTTGGTTGCAGATGGTTGTATAAAACCAAGTTCAACTCAAATGGCTCTATAGCTCAACACAAAGCTAGACTTGTGGCATAAGGTTTCAAATAAGAATATGGCAATGATTATACTTATACATTCAGCCCGGTGGTCAAATTTCTTACCATTCGACTTTTACTAACTACTGCTATTGCATTTCATTGGCCCATCTATCAGTTAGATGTCTCAAATGCATTCCTACATGACACCATTGATGAGATAATATTTATGAAACAACCAACAGGATTTTAAGATCCTCAGTACCCAACTCATGTGTGTCGATTACATAAAGTTATTTACAGACTCAAAACAATCACCTCGCCAATGGTTTTCCACCTTCTCCACACACTTAATGCAATATGGTTTCAAACAAAGCAAAACTGATCCTTCCTTGCTTCTAATTCATAAAGGATCTATTTCCATCTACTTGTTGGTTTATGTAGATGATCTTCTTCTCACAAGTAATGATCAACCTTAGATTGATCTTTTGCTTTTGAACTTGCACTCCACATTTCGTATGAGAAACCTTGGCACGATCTCATTTTTCTTGGCATTCAAATAATACATTAGCCCAATGGCTTACTGCTTTGCCAATCTTATTATATTGATGTATTGCTTGACAAATATGGCATGCTCCATTGCAAAGCAGCTCAAAGCCCTCTACCCTCAAAACTACCAACCCCTACCGAAACTTCAAAACCTTTTCAGCATCCAGACCTCTACAAAAAAAATGGTTGGCTCACTTTAGTATATTACAATCACTAGGCCAGATATTGCATTTGCAGTTAATCACTTATGTCAACATATGCCCAAACCATATAAACTCCACTTCCAACAACTAAAATGAGTGCTAAGATACTTAAATGGTACTATCAATCATGTTCTACATATTACTGCAGCACCTCTAGAACTCCATGCATATGCCTATTCTGATTGGGTAGCCAACCCCATTAAATGTCGATCAATCTCTAGCTTTTGTAAATTTTTAGGTGGAAATTTATTATCTTGGTATGTGAAGAAGCAACCAATTGTTGCCTAATCATCTACGAAGGCAGAATATCGTGCATTAGATGCTGTTGCCAGTGATATTATGGCTACGTAGATTACTTAATGAGTTTCAAATTACAATTTCTGCCCCAACTCCAATTTATTGTGACAATGTTTCTGCACTTGCCTTAATAGACAACCTAGTATTTCATGCTCGTACTAAACATATAAAGGTTTATTATCACTTCATCTGCGATTACATTAAAGCAAAACATGTCGTTGTACATTATATAGAATCGCAAGACCAACCAGCGAATATCTTCACCAACACATTATCTTCCACTCGATTCCTACAGCTAAGATTCAAGTTAATAATTCAAGAGTCATCTTTATCTTGAGGGGCGGTGTTAATAGACATGTATGTGTGCTCATTATCAAAAGTGTGCTATAATGCACTATGGTCCACTGCATTCCTGTGGTCCAACAACCTTTGCCCCCACTGCAATCCTAAGCATTGATCTTGTGCACATCTGATTTGAACCACTGAGTTATAACTGTTGTACTCAACACAAGTATATAAATATAATCTGCAATAGTAAAGTAGAGGGTAAGATATACAAATGTTCTTTTCCTGTGCTATGTCTCTTCTTCTTCTTTTCCGGTTCTTGCAGGTTTAAAGCACTATCATTAATTGAGATTGTCAAAAAAATGATGATTAAAACCTATTTCTTTATTAAAATATATTTTTTAGAGTAGTAAATTGTTGTCAACAACTTTCAAAACAAAAGGTTTATTATGGTTATAATGTCTTTGCGAATTTAACTATTTTTTCATATTGCAACAAGGAGAAGTTAGTACATAATATGATTAGGTCGTATTGACATACCATTTCCAATGAGAATAATTTGGGGATCTTACTATGGTGATCCCAAGGTGAGTTGCAGTGAGAAAACTATATATAAAGATATAAGAGATATTATGTCTTTGGAGAAATAGATGAGAAAGTCATATTATAAGTGGCATTATCGATCATTTGGATTCTTGATGCTTGGACGAAGTGGGTGTTTTTTGAAATTTTCATGTGAGGCAAAATTTAAGATTGTTGCACACTATTTAACTGATAAAGTCAAATTATCATGAAATCAATTGTTATTTGTTAACCCATATTTATTGAAAGTTTATGCCTTTCTTGAGCTCGAACAAAATTGAAATTGTCAGTAAAATATTCTATCATTGATAAAATTTTGTTAAGAATAAATTAAGCTGATTTTATTCCTATCAAATATATCTATTAAGAATTAGCTATGTGCTCTTTACCGACCTTGCTAATTGTCCCACATCTGTTGGAGATCGAAAATAGCTTACTTTATATAATAACATCACGGTGGCCCGATTGTCTCTTCGGAGACATCCGATAAAATTGGAACGATACAGAGAAGATTAGCATGGCCCCTGCGCAAGGATGACACGCATAAATCGAGAAATGGTCCAAATTTTTTTTGATGCGTAAGGTTTTGAAAATTCTCCTTTAGGTTTTCGTTCGCTTATCCTTGCAGATTTCTTATGTGTATTCTCTCATTTGATCATAACTTCTGTAAAGTTCTACGATTTTCTCATTTTTTTTCATTTCTAATTTCATGTTCGCTTCCTGATGATCAGCAGATCTATTCCGTCTTCTCCAACTTTCTGATTTTGCCTACCTCAAATTTGCTTGAATATAGCCGCGCTTCAAATCTACGGCTTAAATTCTTAATTTTATTTCCTCACGGTATCTGTGGCGAATTGATTTTTAAGATAAAAACTTCATTTTTGTTTTTTTAATCTTTAATTTTATGATTTCTACCTTATGATCATCAAGTCACTTTCCTCTTCTCTAGTTTTTATCTTCCGTCAATCCAAAATAGTCATTTCTCATATGTTAATTTTCTTTTACCTGAAAATTTTCATTAATGGCATTACGCTTTTGTTCCTTGAATCATTTCTGGTAAGTTTGCTGTAAATTATTCTGTTTTTTATGTGATGATCTTTTTGATAAGCTCTGTTCTTAGTTTCTTCATTGTATATTTTCTTAATTTTTTATTGCTTGCTGCCAGGTTTTATTTTTTTCAAGGAATGGATTACTCCATTGTTTATTGCTGCAAACCGGATTAATAATGTGAAGCTTCTGTGGAATTTCAAAAAGTCACTCTTTGGATAGAAGTTAGAAATTTGCAATAGAATGACTGTGCCTTAGATATGGCTTCTTTATGTTTGTATTTTCGAAATAGTATCAGTCTTGATATAAACTTTTCTGAGTCAGATGAACATATTCTCTTGTTAGTTTATTATCCAAAATTTGAAAGTGCTTACTTGGCGAATGGCTGACACAGAAGAAATGGTCATTTTTATATGGATGTTTAAATCTTGAAAACGAGAAGAAAAGCAGGTTGGAATGAGTTTTCTGGTCATTGGATTTATTTTGAGATGAGTGTGATACATGATTGATCAATCAACTCTTATGTTGCTCTCATCTCAAAATAAATTTAATAGTTGGAAAACTCATCCCAAGTAAATTTGAGTTAGGATATTCTTACTAAAAAAATTTCCCTAGAAAACATAGAAAACTCATCCTTTTTTTTGTTTCCTGTTGTTTTTGTAGAACCAGACTAGTTATTCACTATTGAATTATTATTAACCATTGCCAACCCTTTTCTGTCCACCTCTCCATCATTACAAAATTTGGTACTGTTTTATAATTACTTGTATTAGAATAATGATTTTAGAATTATTTTTTCTCTTATCATATGGTTTTCAGTTGGTACATAGCTTGGTTCCTTATCATTTCGTTTAAATAATTTGACAGAGAGCTGAAATGTACCATTTTATGTTCAATTTACATCCAGGTCCTAGCATCATGTGCCAACCCTTTGTGCAGACTAAAGAACAATGAGCCTTTAAGTTGTACATAGAGAAATATTAGCGAAAGTAAGTATATGTGCTCCTTATTTTGTATCTTGGATTAATCAATACAATATTTTGATATGAGATTGGATTAAATGGTGCTCCTGGTCTCCCCATTCTTCTCCTAAGTAAACACAAAAGTTTTAGAGGAAAATTTGTAATCTTCTTTTGCCCTTACAAGCCAGTTTTATACCTGTTGATGTCAATTAGAGATATTATATAGCATGATGCTATAGTTGCTGAGAGCTCAAGATCTTATCCGGCACACAACTTGGATACAAATCCTTTATTTGTTAGTTATTTGTGTGTAGGAAATGATGATGTATTTACCGTATATTATTTCTCATCTTATTCTCAATAGATATTACTCTAACTTTCTTCCGTAATTTTTTCTTTTTAATTTTTTCACACATTCATCTTAATATTTTTCATTTGTCATATATAACTTAGATATTAATGACTTTTGCTAGATCCAAATTTGTTCGTGGAAAATACTTGACCTTACTAGCAGGTCTACTTAGAGAGCAAATGAACTTGTGAGCTAGAATGGAGAGTATAGAAGAAGAAGAGCAGAGAAGGACTAGAGATCTCGGATAAATAGAAAATTCCCTACTATCCAAGAGACCCCTTTTGATAATATTTTTTGAATGTCTTGAACAGTGCCCATTGCCTCTTATTTATAGGATCCAGAAGGCTGCCAAAAAGGGCTACTTGAAAAAGGATAAAAGAAATGCAATGTTGCACCACTCTACACTCATGTTTCGGATCCATACAACATCATTAGCCAAATTGTAGTTTTATAAAAATTATATTTAAGTCTTCATGATATTCTCTTATCCAAACTTTTGAGGTATATCCAGCTTAATCATTTAACATTAACTCTAAAAGTTATGTCATCATCTTTATCTTCATTCTTCTGTTTAATACATCCAAGATACTGAATCTATCTTTCCTTAATATCATCTTATCTTCTAATAATATTAAATGATAAATGTTAACATTATGTATGGATCGATAACTAGCTCATTGATGGATTAGCTGATTTGATTGTGAGGGAATTAAGAAGTTTCCTAATCAAGAGGGAGCTGTTTAGGTAGGTTCTTAATCAAAGAGAATTAATTAGGAGATATTTCTTAATTAAAGAAAGCAGATTTGGGGGTTGATTTGGAGGGGATTAATTATGAAATATTTCCTAATTGAATAGGGCTGATTTGGGGGGCTGATTTGGACGGGATTAATTAGAAAATGTTTCCTAATTGAAGATGATAGATTTAGGGGCTGATTTGATAGCTATTTTTGGGAGGGAAATAATTAAGGAAATAAGAGGGAAATGGGGGAGGTCTGTTTGGGTATTTACTGTTTATTGTTTGCTTTAAATAGGTGATTTTCTTAGGGTTAGAGAGATGTGTTGTTTGTTGAAATTAAATTGTTCTTAGGGTGTTTGGGCTCTAGTCGGCAGCTAGAGATTTGGGAGAGCCGAATCTTCCTCTCTAATTGAAGATCCACTTGTATCTTGTCTTTTCTTTCATAAAACTTTCAATAAAAAATATTCTTGTCTATTCCTGGTTTTCTTATCGTTGGTTTTCTGAAATTGATGAAATCAGATTTCAGCCAAGGCTTTTCCTAAATTTCTTCAAGCACTTCCTAACAAAGTGGTATCAGAGCTGTTCGATCTGAGCACCCATGGCTGGAAGAAAAGTAGAACTATTGGAATTGGAGATCGGGCAATTGAAATCAGATTGTGTAGAAAAGATTTCAATTTTTAAAAAGCTATTTTCAGCCATCCATAAAAAGATCGATGAGAAGTTTGCCATCATGGAGGAGATGCTCGAGTTCCGAACCAAAGCGATGTCGCCAGAGGCAAGGGGAGCCACCGGTGACCAAGGAAGTGGAGGAAACCCTAATCCGATAAGGAGAGGAAAAGATCAGGAGGTGAAAATGTTGGGGGAAGAAGAGGGGATGCCACTTTTGGAGCCACTTCCAAGGAGAGGAAAGGGTGAAGGAGTGGGACTTTTAGTGGAGCTGCAGAATTTGGAAGGAGAAAAAGATGGGGAGAAGGTAGAAGCACCAGATAGGATTCTTCCACCCCTGCAACAATATCGAGGAGTGTTCCAGCAAGTTTAAGGGTTGAATCCTTCGTTGGAACGCTAGTATGTTATCATCTTGAAGAAAGGAGTCTCACCTATCAGTGTTCGTCCATACTGTCATCCCCAAATCCAGAACAAAGAGATTGAGAGATTAATCAAAGGGATGCTCGAGGCAGGGATCGTTCGACCTAGTGTCAGTCCATTTTTCAGTCCAGTGGTATTAGTCAAGTGCTTCAGCAGTAGTTTCGTTTGTTCCACCTTGAGGACAAGGTGACACTTTGGGAGGGGAGTATTGATGGACCAGTTGATTTGATTGTGAGGGAATTAAGAAGTTTGCTAATCAAGAGGGAGCTATTTAGGAAGGTTCTCAATCAAAGGGAATTAATTTGGAGATGTTTCATAATTGAAAAAAGCGGATTGAGGTCTGATTTGGAGGGGATTAATTAGGAAATATTTCCTAATTGAATAGGACTGATTTAGGAGGCTGATTTGGAGAGGATTAATTATGACATGTTTCCTAATTGAAGATGACAGATTTAGGGGCTGATTTGAGAGCTGTTTTGGGAGGGAAATAATTAAGGAAATAGGAGAGAATTAGGAGAGGTCTATTTGGGTATTTACTATTTATTATTTGCTTTAAATAAATGATTTTCCTAGGGTTAGGGAGATGTGTTGTTTGCTGAAATTAGATTGTTCTTAGAGTGTTTGGGCTCTAGCCGGCTGCTAGAGATTTGGGAGAGCCGGATCTTCCTCTCCAATTGAAGATCCACTTATATCTTGTCTTTTTTTTCATAAAATTTTCAATAAAAAAAATATTCTTGTTTGTTCTATTCATTGTTTTCTTATCGTTGGTTTCTGAAATTGTTGAAATCAGATTTCAGCCAAGCCTTTTCCTAAATTTCTGCAAGCACTTCCTAACACTCATCTCTCACTGTTTTACAAGTTTGCTATATATATATATATATTATGTGTTTATAAGTTCATATATTCTTACCAGTGTGCATATATATTGATTATGTACACTCATATTCATATATGTGTATTGTACGGATAAAAATATGTATATGAGGCAGCATAAAAATTCAATAATTTATATAAGACTTTCAAAGTGGTTTTATGTTTATGGACATTACTTGTTCAACCCGATAATTAAATGAGTCAGACATAAACAAAAAATTTTGGCGTATTTGCTCTAGAAGCTGAGTTGAACAACAGTTGAGCTTGCTCAAACTCAGATCATTTATACTCCTCTTTCGTATGTAAATCCCTAGTCTTGAGCATATGACATGATTGTTGCACAAGCTAATAGTTTGTTTGGTTTCTTTTTTTGGAAACTTCAATGAGAAGCTGTGGCAATGGGTTGATTTACATGAGAAAGTGAGTGTAGGGTAGCATTCCTGTATTCAAAGCTTCAACAAAGCCTCGTGCTTTGGTGCTTTTGTTATTGGAAGCTGGCTTGTAAACGCAATGTCTTTTCATTGATATGTTAGTCAATATGGAAGGTAGTATGACATCATCAACATCACCATTAACTTTATCCCACTTAGTTGAGTTTGGATAAAATTCTAGAAGTGGAATTCTCTGAGTATTTAATGCTTTACATACATGATAGGGAGAGTATGGCAAGCTTGTTAAAGATATAACAACTGAGAGGAATGTACAGTTAGTAGCTCTGTTTGAGAAATGGAGTTGGAAACAAATAAAAGGTGAAATGATTATTACATGATAGGAGATTGACAAGTAAATAAAGCAAAGTAAAAATAGATGCCAATTTCAGGACCAAATAAGTTCTTCAACATTCCTTGTTTTTGTTTGTGATGGTTGCAACTATTTGTAAAATTAGCTGTGAATTTTTGGAAAATTTTAATGAATAATTTCACTTCTATAAAAGTCATACAATAACTTTTTTATAGCTTGCTACCATTGCTAGTAGTGCAAAGCACCTCGTCGCCACAAATTTTTTCGAAAACCAGCAAGTAATTTATGGCCAAATAAGCAATAATTATATCATTTGTTGAAAGATAGTTTAAACTGATGTTTCATCATAGTTGCTATTGAGATAGCCAGAGTAGTGATAAATCCCCTTTTGTATTCATAATACTCTAAGCTATTTCTTATTTTTGTGTTCCTTCAGTTATCTGATTCAATTTTATTGTATTCATCTGTATCATTCTGCTGCATAGGTATTTCAGCTTAGTAGTGCCCATGACTTTGTGGTGCCTGCAGATGTATACTGGTTGAACATGAAACACTTCAGGTATGCTTGAATTCCTGCTACTGAGGCTCCCATCAATTTTTCTGCAGTCTGCAAGAATTCCTGGAAGAGATTCATATATACAGTAAGTATAATCATGACTTATCACCATGCATATAAAACTTCAGGAACTGGTTTCCAAAGAATGTATTGCAAGGGGTTCTCTTTGATGTTCCATATGGTTTGCTGACTTAAAAGATCCAAAGTTGTTCATGAAACTTAGGCTTCGTGTTTGGAACAGCTTTTTTATTGTTTTTTAAATCAGCTTTTTAGCACAAAAAATTTTATTTCAAAAAAATTTGATACTAAAAAGCTACTTTATAAAACAGTAATAAAGCTGTTTGAAACGAAGCCTTAGAATAAAAAATAAGCTTTATTGGTATGTGCCATGATTTGACCAAAGGAATATTAGGTGCCTCTCTTTAGAAAAAAATGAAACATCAGATGCCAGATGACATTGTTCAGTCCTCTTATACAATTTTGAGTGTTTGAAATTGTTGTTGTGCCTATCTTGACTTTTTTAGAACTGTCAATATTTCATAGGTTGGTGGTTGTGATTTCAACTTTAATTTTATTCAAATTTTATAGGTAAACTTATGAAGAAAAACTCTTTTCATTCAAACATCAAAGAGATTGGTTGAAGACCTGTTGTCATCATATCAATGGTGCACTTGATTAGCACCTGTAAGTACACCTGTTTCAGAACCCATGTCCAAACACAGGCAGGATTCAGGAATATGGTATAGAATTTGCTTAAGTATCTCTTATTCGACAAATTCTTTTTTTGCAAGATAATTTGTATAATTAATAAATGTTTAGAAGATATTTATTTGGAATGATTATGAGTCTGTTTGAGACAGAGTTCTCACTGTTTGGCTTTTCAAACGACAACTACAGTTTCATTGCTACAACTTTTTTACTGTTTCAGTGTTTTCTAAAAAAATTCTATAGTGAGAAGCTGCTTTTACAATCAAAATTGTTAATGTGCGGAAGCTTTAAGAAAGCAGTTATTCGATTTATTAAAAATGAATAAATTTATATTTATAATATTCACAATAGCTCTCAAAAAAGTTATTTTTCTTACAATTAACTTTATAAAATATTGCAGTTGTCACAAACAAACTCTAACTATCACTTATTCGAGAAATTATTTTGTGCAGAGTTCGGATGAGAAGAATTGTCCGGACAAGTGAGTATATATGTTATGTACATAGTGTGTATCAAATTTTTGTACACACTGTGTGTACACTCACAGTCCAGACGGTTCTTCCCATTCAGACTCCGTACAAAATAATCTCACCACTTATTTAGCTATTATTTGAATATTCATGGCTAATGGAAGATGCATTACAAATATCATCCTCAAAAGCTGTGTTTTATAGCGGTATAGCCTATGAAATTAATATAAACATAAATTTAAAATATTTATTTAGTCATAATAATAATAATTATTATTTATTCTATATTAATATTGTATTATCTTCTTAAAATTATTCAATTTAATGGCATTAATTGTATTGTCAACTTACTAATAATTATATTATTAATTTATTATTTATTTATGCATAATGTAATTAGAGTATTCTAAGGCATTTAATAATGCACATAAGTGCAGTTTTTAGTGGGTATAATTCTAAAGCTTAATTGCATAATTATAAAAATAAAAATTGCAATCAGATATTGTATTATTACTCATCAAACCTATCGTTCACTTGTCCTTTTCCTCCAAGCCAAAATAATTGTCTTATTAGTTGTTAACTATTTTAATTTATATAATAAATATAATTGCAGGTCTTGGTTTCCATAGAAACTGGAATTAGGAATTCAACAGAGCTAATCTGATTGACCTTATAATTTTATTTTTTTAAAATTTTTATTTTTATTAGGTGTTTTCTTTGTTCATGCCTTTAAAAGATTGGAATAAATTGAATAAATAGATGTATTTATTGAACTATTTTGGTTTATGCTGATTGAATTTATGTGAGTATCACTAATGGTTATTTGTGCCCATGTGGAAAGTGGAAACCAATATGGGCTGATGAAATTGAAGTTTTTTTTTTTTTGGGAGAGAGAGTGATATAAATAGGGGTGTCGAAATGGGTTTTGACAGGTTAGATTTGGGTCTGATCTGAATCCAGTCAACCCGAAGCCATCCTGTTTAATAAATTGGTCAAAAAGATTAACTAGAATTTGACCTGCTAGCAACATGAATAACCCCAACTCGACCCATTAATGTATTTTGATTAAATTTTTTTTATGAGTTATTAATTATAATGTTTAGATTATTTGATAAAAAATGAGAATATTATACTCACATGTAAAAAAAAAATTAAAGAAAAAAGATATTAAAATGGTCATTTTTGGGTGAAAAATGGGTTCATTGGCCAACTTGAACCCGAACCATTTAATGAACATGTTGGAAAACCCAAAACAAACCCGACCCAATTAATAAATCGAACCTGGAATTTTCGCGTCTGGTTCAAGTCAGGTTGGCAGATCGGGTCATATATATATATATATATATAATCCTTAACCTAATCACTAAAAAAACCCGCCAGCCCTCCCCATTCGTGTGGCTTGCTTGGGAAATAAGAATGGGAAAGGAAGAAGAAGAAGAGAGAGGGAGGAGAGAGAATGTTGCTTGGAGCTTTTTTATACGTCAATGTTATTTAGAAAATTTTTCTGATCATTGTAAGTAACCCAAATCTTTTTTTAGTTTTCAATGATTTTGAGTTTAACATATTTCTTCTTTCTTAAATGGATAAAAATATATTTTCTCCTGATTTATCAAGTTTTTACTGTATAATTTTTTATATATGATAGATACGAATAATACGGACATTTTGATTGTAATATTATCAATTTCTACTAGGTGAAACAAAAGTTATGATATTTTGATGCTATAAATTATATATATTGTATTTCATATTACATTTCATATAAATGAACGTGATATTTACATTTAAGTAAAAAAGGTTAGCTACACTACAATTGTTACGAGTTGGCTCTTAAAACGTTAATACCCTGCTCGGGAGGGTTGGCCGACGGGCATTCCTTTTAAAGATTGGTGGTGTTATTTCGGTTGTAGCTTATAACTGATGACCAATTTTGCCGACGGACAGGGAGTGATGACTCTTAATTATTATTGAATATAATGATATAATTGAACATATATATGGATGAAAATACCACATTAAAGTAGATATCTTGCCTCGCTAAAATATATATTGATGCAATAATACACTGATAGCACTAATACAATAGACAAATATATTGATGGCATTGATAGTATTGAATGCATAGATGATATATGAACAAATGATGCATATGAGTAGATAAAATAGATACAACTGATGACATTGACACTTGTAGGTTATGATTACTTTACTGCTTTATTGATTTACTGATTCTTAGATTCATTGTAATAATTTCTTGCATTTTTTTTTTATCATTTTGAGCTTTACGAGCGTTAACTAATCATTGAATTGATTGAATGTTATCGATTATATTGACTGAGTTGCGCATTCATATTGATTTAATTATTGCGTTGATAGCTTTAGTGAATTTGAGTTACTACTGGGTTTTTTAATTCATTATGTGGACTTCAATAATTTTAGGTCAGGGTAAGGGTCAGGACCAGTTGGAATGAGATTGACATAGATTATAATGTTTTTTTTTTGTTTCTTTTTTGCATTTTCTTTTATTATTTTGTAGTCAGGAGTTTGTGATAGAATATTGATTGTATTGATATGCTGTCTATTGTATATTGATTTTGAGAGAATGAATATAGTGAATATTTTGATGTATATAATATTACAAATATTTATTTTTTAGTGATGATTAAATTGAATTGAACTAAAGTTTACCCATTTAAATTTTATAAACCATACTGATTATGTGTCAACAATTGTTTTCTATTTCAAGCATTATATAATATTAACACTAAATTACACTACAATTCATGAGGTATAGATTGCACTTTATAAAGGTCCATAATTAAAATAATAATAATTATTATTTGAAAACTCCATTACAATTGAGTGATGATAGATTTGAGGATTAAAGGAGCAATGGTATTGAGAAGATCAACAACATTTGTAATGGAGTGGGCATGAGAGAGAAAGGTGGAGTTAGAAGAGTCAAGGCAAGCAATAATGATATTCAATAGAGTGCTTTGAGAATTTAGCTATCTTACAGAGTGTATTGGGATTTTAGCTAAAATTATTATAATGTTATTTTCAAAAACTCAGGAGAGCTCGGAGTAAATCACTCAGGAGTTATACTTGGCGTTCAAGGTCGACTATCATTATGAACCACCATTGTTGTTCAACTATGATCACTTGATCGATGTTGCCTGTCCGCCATCACCTGGCAAGCACTGCTCGACCATCATAGTCCATTCAATAGTGCCTGATCATTATCATCTACCACCGCCAAAACACTGTTGTCTAAATATCATAATTCAACTAATGTAACTCGACCACTGTCGCCCTTCCACCATTGCTCTACTGACATAATTTGATTGATATCATAAACCTTCACTACTTCTCCAACAAGTTATACTACAATTATAAAATACCAATCTCAAGTTCACTACTTCGTAATCCCTTTTTTTCAATTGAGGGGAAGAGCGAATTTTTGTAATTTTGAATTATTTCATTTGAGCTGGGCCCTACGGGGGTTTCTCTTAATTAAATTTTCACATAAAAACTTTGGTAGCCCCATCAGCTGAAAGGTGAGCTCACGGGCGGTGATCACACTGAAAATTTAATAAATATTTTTCAAACCAGCTGCTGTGCTTATTTAATTCGCCTGAATTGTTTCATCATCGCCGGGCTCTGGCCGTTTTGACCTCTCTGCTTTCCTTCTTTCTCCGGCGAAAAGCGAATCCTTACGAGTTGATTTGTGGTTGATTAAGAAACCGCAGATTCGTGAGAGGTGTTGGTAGGGACAAGATGGAGAGGTTTCTGAAGGAGAATTTCGATTTGCCGGCAAAGAATCCGTCGGAGGAGGTGCTGCGGAGATGGCGCAGTGCCGTCGGAACGATTGTTCTGAATCGCAAGAGGAGGTTCCGGATGGTTGCCGATCTTGATAAAAGATCCGAGGCTGAGGCTCGCCGCCGCAGCATCCAGGTTTCTCTCTCTTTCAATTTCTGTCCATTTCTTCATGTACTGTTATTATCATATCTGATTTTTCTTTTCGAGATTTCTCTTCGTTTTACTCGAAACCCTAGCTGGGATTGATTTATCGTGGTGATGACGACCGTAGTAACATCGCATTTCAGTGAAGCGGAAGGTAAAGTTCAGTCATCGCCGTTACTTTTTCGCTACGTTTCAATGTTTTAGAATTGCGCGTAGAGTGAAATTGATTCCTCTCATAGCGGCCGTCAGTCTGACATGATTAGTTGATCGACGGTGGCCATGAGTTATTTTAAAGTAAAAAAAAACGGTTAATGGATGTGATGGGTGGTGGAGAGTCAACAATTATAATAAATTTCTGTCGCTCAGATGTAAACGCTTTTGTCTGTGCCGACTGCCGAGTCTGGTCTGGGTTCTAGAACTGTAAATATATGCGTGTTTGGTTCGTAAATATGCAGTTACTTCCCCCCTCATAGGTCAAATTATTTTTGATGAATTAATTTGATCACAACCATACATATAAAAACTTATTAATTTGATCACAACGTAAATATGCACTTACTGCCACTTGTCATCAATTACAGAATTGTAACAAAGAGGGTGAGGGGTTGTTATTTTTCATGTTAAGTGTGTAAATCTTATAATTTTCAATGCTATTTATGTAAATCCTCTTTTTTTTTGTTCGAAATGCCAGGACTTTCTTGGAACCGCACATAAGAGGATGATTAATAGTGTGTCAAATGGACAGCCGATTGGTTGTGCTGTAAATATAACATAGCTTTTCTTTACTGCGAGGGCCCGGCCAAGCCCAACAATCTCTTACAATGACCCAAGAGATCTGTTGTTCATTTTCTATGATACCTTCTACACTCATCCGAAATTATTTATGTAAAAAGGCAGGGCGTATCTTTTTTTTTTTGGGAAGATTAAGGGCAGCGCCCATATTCCATTAAATGAAAAAAAACTAGTTACATGTGTAAGAAAAATAGCAAAATTTGTGAGTCCTCCACAGAGGTCAAATACCTCACCAAAAGAAAATCAAAAAATTACACATGTCAAAAAAGAGCTAAGCAAGAGCTAAAGAAAAACCAATCAAAGAACTAAAGAGCTGCCCGAATAGAGGGGCTCAGGTAAAAGAGGTTGCTCTTAGAACCGATAGCAGGGAATCCTCGGTTGCGGAGAAGCCATCCGGTAAAGGTTGCAATTATCCGCCATCCAGAGGGGATAAATAAAAGCAACCTCCACATCATTGCCCATCGGCCAACAATGAAAAAACTGCCAGAAATAGACGTTGAAAGCAGACAGCCCGCAGACAAAAAACAATAACAGAAGAAAAAGCCAATCATCTTTGGAAATAAAGAAGCAGCTCATCAGCATCTTTCCACTTAAAAATTTTAACTCTAATAGCCTTTTTGATGTTCTGCAAAACAGTGGAGGAACTTTTAAAATTCCTGGAGAACTTCTTGTCATTACGCTCCCTCCAGATGAAGTAACTAGCTGCCCAGAGGATCAACAAGTCAAAAAACTTTCTACTCCCTTTAGAATATTTATATTCCACCAGCCAATTCACCATTTGACTAAGGTTAGGCCTTAATAAGAAAGCTTTTAAAGAGGGGATGAGTTCAGAAATGATCTTATACGAGAAATCACAATCAAAGTAAAGGTGAGATATGCTTTCATTTTTGGCATTGCACAGGCTACAAACCGGATCAACAATAATATTCCTCAATATGAGAGCGTCAGCTGTTTTGAGACCACCAGAGAAACATAGCCATCCAAAAACCGAGAATCGTAAAGCATAGTGTTTGTGCCAAACAGCATTATACCAGAATACATCCATGTCCTGCTTGTGATAGTCAAGTAAGAAGGTTCTGAAGTTAACCTTGGCAGTATTATTCCAGGAAAGACAGCACCTCCCAGAATCACGAGATATAGGAATACTACAGATAGTATTAAGTAACTCATGATGACAGCCAATAGGCAAAACCCAGGCATAGGAGTCAACTAATTCAGTAACCAAGGCATTATCATTGAAAAGAGCGGAGATAGTATGATGATACTGAATATCAAGAAGACGCTCACCATTACACCAATGATCGAATTTGAGGCTGATGGGACAACAGGCAACAACTTTAAAATGAAAATTAGACTTAGCTCTACAAGCGGTATCATGTATACTTTTCCACATCACACTAGAGGATTGAGGTGGTGATTTCCAAGGAGAATGGTATATGGAAAAAAACCAAGTAGCTAAAGGGGAAGCATAGTTGTATAGTCTCAGTAACAAAGAGCAATTAAAGCAGTATCTAAGAGCTTGGAGATTGGGAATTCCTAAGCCGCCAATATGTTTAGGCTTGCAAGTATTGGACCAAGACACTAAGTGTAATTTTCTAGCATGGAGATCTCCAAAATATAAGAACTTAGCCGCAATCTTTGCCAGTTGTTTACAGCAGGTTTTAGGTATTATTGCTCCTCGGATCCAATAAGCTATGGTATTCCAAATGGTAAAGCGAAGGAATTGAAGCCTACCTGCAAAAGAGAGAGATTTTGCTTTCCAACCGGAAAGCTTGTTAGTAATAATATCAATGAGGTGGGTGTAGTCAGATAGGTGGGATCTCTTGATGGAGATAGGGATACCCAAGTAGATGAACTTAGAGCAGGAGGTAGGAATGTGCAGAGAATTGCAAATCTCTTCAGCTTGGGGGGTGTGATGTTTTAGGATTATAGCACTTTTGTTTGGGTTGACCTTTAGCCCAGAAGAGCAAGCAAACATTTCCAACAAGTTGTTTAAAATGGAGCAATTTTCCACAGTGGCTTTTCCAAATACTAAAAGGTCATCCGCATATAGGAGATGAGACAGATGAAAGCCATAGGTGTCCACACCCTGAAAAGAATTAGCACCTTCAGACTTGTCCAACAGACAAGAGAGAGCATCCATTGCAAAACAGAAAAGATAAGGGCTTAATGGGCAGCCTTGCCTAATGCCAACAGTGGAGGGGATAAATCCCTCAAGCCCCCCATCAAAACAGATAGAAAAGTGAACATCCGAGATGCACGCTTTAACCCAGTTCAAGAATTTACCAGGGATACCTTTTTGAGCCATTCTTTGCAAAATAAAATCTCTAGACACAGAATCAAAGGCCTTTTTAATGTCTAATTTAGCACACATGTAATTGACATTGTTGCACTTCTTGAAATAACCCAAGATTTCAGATGCAAGAATCACATTATCAGTAGAGATCCGTTTATTGACAAAACCGGATTGAGCAGGGTTAATAAGTGTAGGCATGAGGAGCTTGAGTCTATTGGCAAGAATCTTGGCAATTATTTTATATAAGGTGTTGCAAAGGGATATAGGTCTGAAGTCATTAATAGTAATGGTATGAGTGGATTTAGGAATAAGAGCTAAAGCCGTAGCCTTAATCCCTTTAGGTAAATAGCCTCTGTCAAAAAAAGATAGGATGGCTCTGCAGAGGAAAGGTCCCAAAAAATGCCAGCCTATTTTGTAAAAATGGAAGTTAAATCCATCCGGGCCTGGAGAGGAGGATGAAGAACCAGAAAAAAATCGCATCCTTAATTTCCTTGATGGAAATGGGTTCAGATAGAAAAGAAAGCAGGGGCTGGGGAGCCACATTGCCAATAGGAAACAAAGAGAGATCAGGGGAGGGTAAAGTGATAGGGTTATACAGATTTTGAAAATGGGCAATAATGAGATCCTTAGCATGTTGAGTGCTGCCTTCCCCTAAGGCACCATAAAGGGCCGAGCAGTTGAAGCTCCTTCTAATGCGAATTTTGGAATACAAGAACTTAAGGTTGTCTTCCCCCTCCTTTAACCATCTAGCCTTAGCACGTTGAGAGATCCATGAGGTCCAAGCAGCAGAAATGTTCATAATATCCCCATTGACAGCAATCAGGTCAGCGTTTAACTGGGAGTTATTGGGATTCATTTCCAGAGCAGTAATGAGTAGGTTTTGCCTCTCCTGGAGAGCAGACAAATCATTCTCCATGGTTTTTGCAGAAGCCCACACATTGTTTTTGATGACAGCTTTAAGGCTTTTTAGTTTGTGCACAAAGTCAATCAAAGGATTGCCATAGCAAGAGACCATGAAGACATTAAGAAGAGTACTCCAATAATCCTCCCTAGAGGTCCAGTAATTCTTAAATTGAAAGCGGGCGTCAGAAGATTGAGCATTTCCATTAGTAACCACAAGAGGGGAATGATCAGAGCACAAGGGGTCTCCGATCATATAATAAGAGTTTGGAAAACTGGAAATCTACACATCGTTAACAAGAGCACGGTCAAGCTTAATACGGATTGGATTCTCCATTTGTTGATTAAACCAAGTGAAAAAGTGACCAGTAGAGGAGAAATCTATAAGCTGAGTTTCAAAAATAAGAGAGTTAAAATCTCCGAGTCTACTGGGATGCAAAGGAGAGCCTCCAATTTTATCTTTTTGGAATCTACAGCAATTAAAATCCCCAAGAATAATCCAAGGGGTGCCATTGTTGGGATTAATATCTCTGAGTTGCTGCCAGAGATTTTTCCTATCATCCGCAGAGTTAGACCCATAAATAAAAGATACAAAAAAACTAGCGGAAGAAGCATAATTGATGAAGCCACTGATCATCTGAGCAGAGAAGAAGGTAAGATTAAAGTGCAAGTTTCTCGCATACCACTTAATCCAAATTCTACCAGAGGAGGAGAAAGAAAAGTTGTTACAGCTTTCCTCTAACTCAAATAGCTTATGAGAGTTTTGAAACCAGGGATCAGAAATAGCATCTCTGTGAATCCTATTCTCGAGGAGACAGAGCAAGTCCAGCTTGTGTTGATTGATGAATCGCTTGCAATTGGTTACCTTACTAGGGTTGTTAAAACCCCTAATGTTCCATGTGGCAAACCGCGGGAGGGTCATTGATTCTTGGATGAATTGTTGTGAGACTTTTTGGATTGCTTGTCTCTGGTGCTTTTGGAATGAGAGATGGTCGTGTTCTTTTGTTTATTGAATTCTGGGCTAATCTTTGAATACGAATCATCTTCCTGAGAAGATGACATGTTGGAGGTGGCTTCAGCAGTGGAGTCTACTAGAGCATCAAATTTATTAGGGGAGATTGTGAGAGCTGGTTTTTGGTTGGTGACTTGTGGGATAATGTCAACAAGAATGACATCCTCAGAAGGGGATTTAGATTAGGAATAGAGGTGGATGGAACCATATTTGAAGAAGAAGGGAAGGAGGAAGCTGTGGGTGGGAAAGGGGATGAAGCAGGCTGGGGTGGAGGTAAAGTAGAGGTCGACGGGCCTGATGCTGGAGCGTGATTATCTTTGTACGGAAGAATAGGTTGAGAGACCTGCATAGCCTGGCTAGGATTGTTTTGGGGCCCCAATATGGGGTTACGGTTGACACTATTTCTTCGGTTTTGGGTTTTGGTAGGAGCACGAGAGGAGCTTCTTCCTCTAGGATTAACTGGCTTATCCACAAATTCCCGCGGTTTAGAGGGGCATGCAACAGCAGAGTGAAACAGAGAACCACAGAGATCACACGGCGAAGGCCTCCATTCATATTGAATTTTCAGATTGGTGATTTCACCTTCAATAGAGATGGGAACAAACTCTGGGTAAGTGGCTTTGTTATCTACCTGGACACAAACCCTGGCATATGTAAGCCTAGATTTTTGGGCGGTTAGAGCATCCACAGCAAGAGGTGTTCCGATTTTACTAGCTATCCTCGAGATTCCTTCAGAGTCCCAACAGCAAAGCGGAAGGTCAATGATTTTAAACCAAATAGGAACAGTTGAGAAATTTTCACGCTGAGGTTTGAACTTAGGGGTCCATTTTTGAAGGATGAAAGGTTTGCCTAAAAGAAACCATACACCTCCATTCCAGGCCATTTCATAGTCAACAATAGAAGAGAATTTAATGAGGAAGAAGCCATCACTCATGTTGAATAGCTGAAAGGAACCTTGCAATTTCCAGGTTTTGCGCATAGCAGTAAGCAGAGATTCATAGTAAGGACGCTTACCCACCGAGAAGCCAACCAGAGAAAGGTTCCAGTTCTCAGCAACAGCATCCGGTTTTGCTTTTTGAAAGACTACAACTTCATCAGGCTCTTGCCATAAAGAGATGGGGAGATCCTTGGAAGATAAACACTCAGGGCTAACAATATTCGCCCAGTCGAGATGGGAGAATTTAGTTGGAGCAGCGGAAAGGGAGGAGGGAAGTGGGGGAAAGTTCGTGGGGAGGAGGGGGGAGCCCATGGAGGAGGCGAACCCTCCGGGCAGAAAACGAGAGAATCGCCTGGAGGAGGAAAAACTCAGAGGCGGCTAGGGCATCAACACAGACAGATGAGTGCAGGGCGTATCTTAACGTTTGCATTGTTCCCGGGTCAAATTGGTTGGCAGATGGAGAATTGGTCAACCATGTCGTAATTACCTGAGAAGCGGTTTTCTGCTCTTGTATTTTTTTGTAGTTGTTTGTTTTTCTTAAAATAGATGCAAAGTGAATTGGTGGATGCAGGTAAAATTCTTAAAAATGAAAAAATATAAATAAAAAAGTCACTTCTTTCAAAAATTTTGTAAATAAAGGGCATCCAATTTGGTCATTATTTATTTATTTAATTTATTAGGTTTGGATTTTTTCGCGTTTCTGTATTTGGAACCTAACAGTCCTTCCATTGTCAATGGTAGCCTATGGTTTCATCTATATTTTAATGTTAAACCAGATATTAAGGGTTTATACAGAGAATTGGCTGGTCAACTTCAGTCCATTGTTTCTTCAGGTGGTTTGGAATAGAGAATCCTGTGCCTAATATTGGTGAATGGAAATGTTTCTATAATCCTTTTAGATCGTCGCTGAGATTCTTGCTGGTAGATGTCAGCTAATTTAGTTGGTCAAGATTTTAGGTTTCAATCCCACCGATACATTCTACCACTAAAAAAAAAAAAACTTACAGCTTAATCTTTTTCAGATTCAGGGAATGTTTCTTGATATGGCTGGCCAACTTCAGTCCATGGTTTCCGGATGTGGTCCACAAGTGGTTTGGAATTTAGAATCCTATGCCTTGCATTGGCAAATGAAAATGTTTGAAACGACCAAAACTGGTTAATTAATGATACCCAACTACTTTTTAAAGCATACTGCGAATGAAACAGTGTCAAAAAGACTGGGAGCTCCTGAGTTCGCTAGGGTTTCTTCTCTAGCACTCCTTTTCCTGCCACCTCATCTTCCCGCCAAAAGTGGACGCCAAAGTTTTAGCTTAAGAGGGACGAGTGTAGCTCCATACCCATCTGGATTAATATTATGGACCTCCCTTTAGTAGTTTGGAACCCTCTTGGCATCTCCAAGATTGCTAGCTTTATTGGCCACCCTCTTACGATGGATGCTCTCACTGCCAGGAAAACCCGCCTCACTTTTGCCAGGGTCTGTTTGATGGTTTCCAATGCCTGCTATCTCCCAGATGAAATTATTATCTCCTTAGATGGTGATGATGTCTCACTCAAAGTCCATTATGATTGGAAGCCCTCTCCGTGCACTGGTTGTGGTTCTCTCGTCCACCCGTCAAACCTCTGTCATATTAACCCTCAATCGAAGGTCCTACCTCCCCCGCAGTCTCGTGGAAAAAGCTCCTCTTGAGCTCGCCCCTCTCGCCCGCCTACCCCAAGGCCCATTGCTTCCCTAGCCAACCTACAACCTCCCTTGCTCTCTCACAATACCCCCCAGACTTCCTCTGCAATACCTCCGCAACCTCCCACTAGCTCTACTATCTCCACCCCACACGCTGCTCAACCTCCGCAAATCCAACCCGCCCTTCTCCCACCACCTTGCATCCCACCTAACCCTTGCCTCAATTTGGATATCCCCAACCTGAACTCTCCTACTGAAGAAGCTTCTTCTTCCGATATCCCTTCTTCCCCTCCTCACCCGACTACTGGCCATATTGCCCATTCTCCTCCCAAAGCACATGATCAACACAATGCCTCTATGGTGAACAGTTTCAATGCTGCTCAGGTTATTTCTCCCAACAAATTCGATATTCTACAGCAGGATGATCCTCCGGATCATCTTGAAAACCCTTCTTGAACTGCTTTTGACAACTCCCAATCTCTGCAGACCCGCTTTTCTAAAGCCTTCAAAGCCAAAAGCGCTAAGAAGGCGCACCCCACCTCCTCCAAATCAAGATGACCCTTCTCCCTGTAGGCTACTGGAATGTCAGCGGATTCAATGGCCCCAACTCAGCCTGTAAACAACTTGTCTCTTCCCACTGTCTTGACATATTTTGCATTCTTGAAGCAAAAATTCCCTCTTCTGTTATGGATGACCCTTGGTTCATCAACTCCCACCAAATTTTTCCGAACGAAATGAGTTGCAATAACTTCAACTTGTCTTCACCCTGAAGAATATGGTTGAAATGGAATCCTACTGTTATCTCTTTTTCCCCTATTCTCTCCACCCCTCAATTGATTCATGGTTCGTTGTTATCGGGCTCTCTGCCTCGGATTTTGTTAACCGTCATATATGCGACCAATTCCCCTGCTGATCGAGCTCCTCTCTGGCAGCAATTAGCCAACTTGGCCGACTCCATCACCACCCCTTGGATTATCATGGGTGACTTTAATTGTTGTAGAGATGCAAAAGAAAAATCAGGTGGGAACCCGATTCACTTTAGTAGGTTTGGGGAATTGAACAATTGGGTGTTTAATTCTGGCATGCTGGACCTTGCCTCTACTGGATTGTTTTATACTTGGTTCAATCAACGGATTGATAATCCTATTCATATTAAGCTTGGCAGAATTCTTGTTAATCACCCATGGAGTGCCTTCTCTGTTTGTTTGCTATTTCAAACCTTCTCTGATGCAGTAGCGCCATTCCATCAGCGTTTAGGCCATCGCATAATCATCTCCGCACAACTTTTGCTATTTTTTCTATTTCAAGTTATGCGCCTTTTTAACATATTATATTTTATGCTTGATTGTTTGTCTTTTAGCAGGTAAAATACAGTTGGTAGAGAGAAAGGGTATTGTAATTTTGATTCTAAGAAGAAAATAGACTATATTCATCTATGATTTTGCTTCTTCTTATTGAGCTTCGTTCAATTCACTTTAAAGAATATCTTTGTTTGATCTTCTCACTCATCAGTTGGTATCAAAGCCCATAATTTTTATGTGATTGCTTGTGGGGGCGAAGACTATCATCATAACGCATACACAAATCATGGCCTATAGAACCTTTGGGCTCAATCACAGTATTGGAGAGAAAGTTCTATCCCCTTTCATTGGGCACACAAAAGATTTTCGCAACTGTGAGTAAAGTAATCATGACAGCTCAACCTCCTCAAGAGGTTACAATCCTTAACCAATACGTTTGCCGACTATTTCTGCATATACATCTAAACTCCTAGGATTGATGACTTCCAAAGTTCAGGATTTGATTCATCGCCGTGTTGAAAACTTCAGGACTTCCCAGGATGTCAACCCGGAAAAGGGGAGTGTGGGCATGTAATGAACTTGGTTATCATCACTCAAATCCTTGTTCCTAATATTAACAACGCTCATCACTCAAATCCTTGTTCCTAGTATTAACAAGAGTTCAAGCTTAAATTCAATATTTTCTACTTCGATGGCCATATGCACATTGTGGAGTGTCTCAGTTGGCTGAAATTTATGGAAATTCCTTTGACCATATGGAGATACTCTAGGATAAACAAGTTAAACTAATAGCCTACAAGCTTCGAGGCAGTGCAATAGCATGGTAGGAACAACCCTAAACTCATCGGAGGAGAGAAGACAATCTTCTCATTTGTCGCGGTCTAGGATGTAGAGGTTGTTGAAAGAGTGATTTATACCTACTAATTACGATCGGTACTAATAGCAACAACAACAGCATCATCAAGCCTTTATCCCACTACGTGGGATCGACAACATGAATCATCCCACTACGTGGGATCGACAACATGAATCATTCTTTTTCTTTGTGTCTTGTTAAGAGTCAAATTCTCATTCAACTCTAATTAAAAAAGGTCATTTCTAATATTTTCTAACCAAGTCTTTTTAGGTCTACCTCTATCTTTTTTAACATGGGCCAAATCTAATACATCTATTTTTCTAATTGGATCATCGGAAGGATGACATTTTATGTGACCAAACCATCTAATGGGACTCTCTCTAATCTTATCTGCCATTGGAGCTACTCCAATCTTTTCACTTATAAACTCGTTTCACATTCTGTCTTTAAGAGTAAAGCCACTCATCTACTTGAGCATCCTCATCTTTGCAACAACAACAACATCAAGCCTTTATCCCACTATGTGGGGTTGGCTACATGAATCTTTTTTCTCCATTATTTCTTGTTAAGAGTAAAATTCTCATTTTAATTCTCATATATACAACAATTAACTTAATTTTATGCTTATCTTTTAATAGTCAACATTCTGCACTGTAACGCCCGAAGATCAAATTTTGTAAGAATTGTTTATTTTAATCTCTTAATTAATCAACAAGAGCTTTTATGAATTCATAAACATAAATCAATTCAGCGAAAACAATTAAAAATCATTTATATTAAAAAATAAAATGATATTCATCTCTCAAAATTCATGTACAAAAGTTAGGAAATTAATCATTATATTAATTTTAACTTTCTAAGTTCCTTAATAAACAAAAAAAGCATAAACAAAACAAAACCTAAATATCAGATTTGTCCTCCATTGGATTCCGACCCCTTTCTAAAAACACAAAAAAATCACAAAGTGAGTTAACAACATAGTGGATGACCAAAATCTACTACTGAAATCAATGCAAGCTAATAGAAACAGTATGTATATAATCATTCAATCACTATCAGATGAATATATAACCGTAAAATACGTGACAGTCAATGTGATTAGTTTCATATGATATAAGTAATAAAATCAATGTAAGCAACATAATTCATAATCAGTGATCAATAATCAAGTGAACAATAATTAATAAATTTTCTCAATCATGTTGAAGCTCAATAGATTGTTAAACCTAAAGCTAATGTCCCAAGACTAACCAAGAGGGGGTGAATTGGTAATTTTAAAAGTTTCTTGGTTAATTTTGAAAACCATTTAATTAAAATTTATCACAATGCTAAATTTTTGAAAGTAATTTTTTAACCACAAAAAAATTAAAGTAAATGCAAAAAAAATGCAGTAAAAGTAAGAATAGAAGATATCAGATTTTATAGTGGTTCGGTCTAACAAGACCTACGTCTACTCCTAGGAGACTAATTCTCCAGGTATTGCACTATACCAAAGTGACTCTCCTTTAGCCCCCACAGCAAGATGGAGAAGCCCTTATAATTTTCCTCTCTTCCACCAAACCCCGGTGCGGCAGAGAACTGTCGGCCTTTTTCACCCTCCTGGTGAAGGCAGAGAACCTACCGTTCTTTCTCATCCTCCTGGTGATGGCAGAGTACTAACGCCCTTTCACACCCTCCTTGTGTCGGCAGAGAACCAGCCCTTCTCTTGAAAATCTTCTCTCAATAGCCTCCAGAGGAGATGAGCAAAAACTTGAAGAAGATAAAGAGATCCTTGCTTTGGAAAATCTTGTGAAACCCTCACAACTCCCCCTCACTAGATCTCTCACACTCCACTCTCACAATGTCTTCTAAACACTCACACTCAAAGGCACACTAAGAGAATTTTTGAAGAAGTTATTTAGACAGTCAGTTTTTAGGACAGGACTCTTATATACAAAGGACAAGAAAAATCGTCCAAAAACTGAAAATTTCAAGTTTGACGGATGAGGATCGTACAGTACGATCTCACTTCGTACGTACGAATAGTTCAAAATATGTCCAGTTCGTACGGGACGAACCGATACGATCCTTATTTCGTACTCTGATCGGTGTATGTACGAACCCATATCGCACAGTACGATCAGTTCAAAACATGTTACTTTTGTCTGTATGAACGTGTACGAACCCCATTTCGTACTCTGATCGTCGTCTGTACGAACCCATATCGTATAGTAAGATCAATTCAAATTTTTGTTGTATTCATACGGGACGAACTGGACGAGACTGATTTCGTCCTGTGATTGTCATCTAGGACGAATACATTTCGTATAGTACGATCTGAACTTAAAAAATTTTTCCAGACTTGAGTCACGCAGATCAGTTCTGGAGGAACACTCAGGACAAATCGTCTCATATGATCCTTAAATCGTATAGTACGATTAGTTTAAAAACTACAAGTTTTGTACTACTCCCCCAGTGTGTGTGCACGGTTACCCAATTACAATTACACTCTCTCAAATTCAAGAAAAATAAAAAATACAGACTTTAATTACAATAAACTATAATTTAATCTGTCTTGAAGTCTCTAGTAGTCTGGAGTATAATTTTTCTGAAATGTTAGTACACACAAACAATATTTTCAACATATGTTAGGAGAAATAGTAATCAAATAATAAGATTTTGGTATCATCAAAAACTAACATACTTCATAAAAATATAATTTTGAAAACTAATTTGCAACAAATCTTATACCAGTAGTTACAAAATAATTTATATAATATCTTATTGCATTAGTATATCTATTATTTTCATATGTCTGTCGTATAGTGTCTATGCTATGCATGTATTTCATATAAATCATATGATTTATATATATCAAATATATTTGTATCAATTTTATTAGTTTTATCAGATACTTGTATCAGTCATAGCTTGCATCTTATGTCTTGTCATATCAATTTATCATATATATATTTCTATTATATGCATTTGCAAGCACTATAAGCAAGATTAGACATCCAGTTATCAGTGGTATTTTTCCTGTATCCATTTCTATTTACAGGATTCAGTCATATCACAAGTCATTCAGGTCAAGTGGCTTTTATATCAAAAATTATCAATTTATGTCCATCAGCGTATCATATCATATCAATCCATCTCCTTATGTCTTCTTTTTTATATTATTTAGGATTACATCACAAATATTAATTTAAAGGAAATTCGTCGACCCACCCTCTTGGATAAGGTAACATGTCTCCAACCAGCCTAAATAAGTCAATCATTTCTGGCCAGCCTTTTTTTATACACACATTTCATATCATGTATAACATAGTAAACAAGTGATATTATACTCAATATTTAGCTCATTTTATCAATCTAGTGTATATAAAATGTATATATGAATCATGACTAGTGACATTCATAAGAAAAATCAGTATACTCATTTTTACATATATATGATCACAACAGATGAATTATAGCAAGTATGCATGTCCTATATTTATATTATGAGATTTTGATAATTATTTATCCAATTTTCATATTTATCTAAATTTATGAAATTAGGATATTTTCCCCAAAATACAAAAAATATCCGATGAAAATTAATATATTTCTATCAAAATGTGCATAATGATTAGAACTATAATATACTAAAAGTTACAAGGTGGAAGTTTGTTGAAAATTGAGATGTCGTAATTTTTGTAAATTCTCATCAAATTAAAATTTAAAAAATATAAAATAAGCAAAATCACTAAAATTAGTGGTAAGGTAACGATAGCCTAACTTGAGACGAGCAAGATTTTCAATTGGATCGATCGTCAAAAATGGCTTTAAGACCTCCAAACCCTAGCTTCTCTCTCCTCTCATCCTTTTTTTTTTTCCTTATTTTTCCTCTTCTTCTCTCTAGTTTGGGGAAAACAAACTTAAAATGCCATTTGTAAAGTTCTGCAGTGGAATAAGAGTGGAATAAGATTTTTATGATAAAATAATTTAAGGGTATAAATGTAATTATGCCAATTATTTAATTTTTAGCATAAAATTCTTATAAATCATTTTATATTTTCAAATTGAGAGCCTTAAAAATTATAAAAAAATATTTATAAAATGGCCCAATATATCTAGAATTCTTTGGAGAAATTGGTTTGCAAAACGGACATCTAACGATCTCAGAAAATATACTTTTATCGACATGTGTCAATTTCTTAAGAAAATTTTAAATAAAAAACTACTTGTTTTTATATTTACACTATCAATAAAATTAAGAGAAAATTAATATAATTAAGGCATAATAATATCTATATTATGACAAAGATGGTTTGTAAATTGAATTTATAATGACTCTTGAAATATTATTTGACTGAGTCAAATATGGGCTATGACATGCGCCATAAAGCATTGCAGTTCTCAACATAGAGTTTTTCCTTAAGTTTGAGAGGTACTTTCTATCACGCAACAAGTCCAATGCAATCTTTCAACTTGAATTCTACTAATAATATCCCCATCTATTTCTCTATCACTTTGAACAATAGACCCGAGATAACTAAAACGTGTACTAGTTTTTAATGACTTGATTGCCCGAAGTCACAATCCTCCCACTAGATCTATTACTACTAGAATTATACTCCATGTATTTGGTTTTAAATCTGCTCAAACGAAAACCTTTAGACTCTAAGCTTGACCTCTATAATTCATGTTTTCTTTCAACTCCCTCTCTATTCTTTTTAACAAGAAAAATATCATCAACAAAAGCATACACTAGGGTATATCCTCTTGCAAATATCTAGTAAGAACATTCATGACTAAAGCAAAAAGATATGAGCTTAAAGCTGATCCTTGACGTAATCCAACTGAAATTGAAAAATATTTGATCAAACCACCTTGTGTTTGAACACAAGTAACAGCACCTGCGTATGTATACTTAATGACTTGAATATAAGCATTATTAACTCTTTTATTTTCTAGAACTTTCCAAATCACTTCTCTTGAAACTTTATCATATACTTTCTCTAAATCAATGAATATCCTACGAAGATCCTCCTTATTCTCTCTATACTTCTCCTTCAAACTTTTCAATAAATGAATAGCTTCCATAGTAGACCTTCCCGGCAAGAATCCAAATTGATTTTGAGAAACCTTAGTATTGCGTTATAACATATGCTCAATAACTCTATCTCTATAAAGTACTCTACAGCTAATATCAATGATGCTAGCAATAGGGTCTACAAGCAATATTTTTCTTAAGATGATTATTTTTTAATCAGGGATTTAAACTTTGTGATGAAAGCAGAAGAATTTGAGCTTTAATTACAGTGTGAGTAATGTGCTCGATCTCATTCTTGTTGAGCTCATCGGGCCTAAGGGTGCAAACGAGTTGAGTCGAGTATCTGCTTAATCGAACTAAGCTTGTTTAGTTCTTACTGAGCCGAGCTTGAGCTCGAGCTCATTTACTAAGCTTGAGCTCGACTTGTTAAAAAAATTATAGGCTCGATTGGAAAGCTCGAGCTTGACTAGATTGTTGAGCTTGATTTCTTAGTTTTAAATAAAAATTTTTTTTAAGAATTTTTATTTTTAATGTAGAATTAATTTAAAAATATTAAAATATATTATATAATGTTAATTTAAATTAATTTTAATATATACTTTAAGTTAATCAAGCTGCTCAACGAGCTTTTGAGCTGATCCAGCTGAGCTCGAGCTTGAACTCGTGGCTCGATCCACTCGTGAACTCTTGAAAGAGTCGAGCATGAGCCGGCTCGACTTACTTGCACCCCTAATTGGGCCACTTTATTGACCTCCCTTATAGCTCATATTTTTTTAAAATATGATATAGAGGTTTGTTTGTGATCACTTTGATTGTATGAGCTTAATAATATGATAAAAAGCATCTAACAGTGGTAATAAGTGCTAGAGCCAATTTATTCATAGCATTGTCTTTTAACTCGGCTTCATTCCGCGTCTTGATAGCATGACAGATCGGCAGTTGTTTTTTATTATCTTCTGAAATAATACTAAGCTAAACCCAAGTTATGGATTTCTTGATAGATTTGTAAAGATTAGCTCGTTTTAGGATTGCTTAGAATTTGAGGAATTGTAATTTTCATATTTGCTTTTGGTGTATTTTCTTATAATCCTCAGTTACCTTAAATTCACAATCTTCTTACTTTGAGGTGTGGAGCATTGCTCTTTTTAACTGAGAGATGAATCAGCTTAAAATAGCATATTTTTTTTCGACTTCCTTACATCTATGGTTGAGGGAGGAGAAAATATCCCCATAATCACGTAATCTCGTTATGGTTGACTTTGATTCTTTTGGGAGATATCTTACAACCAAGAAATTTTCTTGAATGAGTGCTAAAAAGGCACTGGGTAGGATTGAGCTTCATGGTGTATGTTCTTAGCTTTAGAAGCATTTAGAGAGGCCACCCAAGTGGCCTTGAGATTTGTTGCTTTTAAGCAAGATGTCATCTAAGTAGATTTTAAAATTACATCCTTTTTGTATTATAAACATATTACTCATCATGATGATATCTTGCTCCGACATTCTTCAATTTGAACAACATGAACTTATAATAAAAGGTTCGTTGGTCAGTGATAAAGTTTGTTTTCTCTTAGTTTTCAAGATTCATTATAATTTTGTGCTATCCAGAGATTGAGTTAAGGAAACTTAGCAGGGATAAAATTTCCTTGGGATAGTTGACTTTCTTAAATGCACTTCCTCCACTTCCCATTTACTTTCTTCTCCGTAGTAATGTTAGAAATTCACTTGGAATTTTGAACTTTTTGAATGAATCCAACGTCTAGATGCTTCAACATTTTGAAAAATTACTTGTCGGGAACTTCAACATTTTGAAACGGTCTCTATTCTGCTTGAGGTTTTAACATCTATTTAGGTGTTCTATTTCACCCTCCTCTGTCCCCTTCTAATTCTACTTCACGAGTTTCATATTACATTTAGCCTGAAAGCAATAGTTTTTTCTTCTACTGGTAGCAAGAAGATCTTGCATGTGTTGGGGGAAGTAAACCACGCAACAAACACAAACAAGAAATAAAAAAATGCAGCGAAAAAGAAAGAACACTAGGATTTAATGTGGAAAAACCCAAAACTGGGAAAAAACCGCGGAGCTACTTCACACTAAGAAATACATTATGAAAATTGGGAGAAATAGTACAGATCTCTCTTCTCTCTTACTCTCTCATTGTCTCTCTTCTCTCTAGCACCATTCTTACACAAGAACAAACAAAGAGACACTACAAAACTACAAATGGATGCAACCCATAAGGAAAAAAACGAGAAATAAAAATTGTCAGCTCGTTTCGTAGTGCCGCGGCGCTCCGATTTGGCACCATGGCGCTCAACTCTATGTCTCCTGTATGTATGACAGCGCCGCAACTCGTGGTCTAGAGCGCCCAGTGCTCCCTTGCAGCATCGAGTCTGGGGCGCCGCAACACTTCTGTTTTCTCCAAGAAAAATATGCAACGCCGGGGTGATCGGGTACACAGCCCTGAGGCGTCGGGTACCCGAACCCAAGTAGAAGGACCTCCTACAACCTCCCAGCAAGCCTGACATATTGAATTGAGATTCGAGGCAGCAGTACAACCCGTTTGATCGACACAATTAGATTCCACACAAAACTAACAGCATGTTTACGCACTGTGGAGACCTATGTGGCCATGTGGATGGAATGGAGATATTTTTTAATAGTCTCATTGTTATCAGTATTTTTACTTTTATTATTATTATTTGAATAATATGGATTACTGTGGCTGCTATATCTCTCGATGGTAAGAATATCCT
This sequence comes from Dendrobium chrysotoxum, assembly GCA_019925795.1. Lineage (NCBI taxonomy): Eukaryota > Viridiplantae > Streptophyta > Magnoliopsida > Asparagales > Orchidaceae > Dendrobium > Dendrobium chrysotoxum. The sequence continues at coordinate 34,155,464 of CM034299.1, read as the reverse complement.
TCAATATGTTATTAAATTTCTCTCTGTCCCTTGTTGCAGGAAAAGATTCGAGTTGCTCTTTACGTGCAGAAGGCTGCTTTGACGTTTATTGATGGTATTATATCTACTGAAACTCTGTATAGACTTGTCCTCGTTAATTGTGGATCTTATAATATAACTATCGGAATTTGATTTTCTTTCCCAACAGCTGCAAATAATATCGAATATCAGCTTCCTGAGGAGGCTAGGAAAGCTGGCTTCTACATTAGCCCTGATGAATTGGCCACCATTGCACGGGAGCACAATTCCAAGAGCTTCAAAATTCATGGAGGTGTTGATGGGATATCAAGAAAATTGTCTGTCTCTCTGGAAGACGGCATCAAGACAAGTGATTTGTCTGTCAGACAGAATATTTTTGGAGTGAATAAATTTCCTGAGAAACCTGCTAGAAGTTTCTGGATGTTTATATGGGATGCACTGCAAGATTTGACCTTAATAATTTTGATGGTCTGTGCTGCAGTTTCCATAGGAGTTGGGCTAGCCACTGAAGGGTGGCCAAAAGGGATGTACGATGGACTTGGGATCATTCTAAGTATCTTCTTGGTAGTTTCTGTTACAGCTGTCAGTGATTACAAACAATCACTGCAGTTCAGAGACCTGGACCGAGAAAAGAAAAAGATTTTCATGCAAGTGACCAGAGATGGCTATAGACAAAAGGTCTCCATCTATGATCTGGTTGTTGGAGATGTTGTTCATCTGTCTATTGGGGATCAGGTTCCAGCTGATGGGCTCTACATATCTGGGTATTCGTTATCAATAGATGAGTCGAGCTTGTCTGGAGAAGCTGATCCAGTGCATGTTTCTCATGAAAAGCCCTTTCTGCTTGCTGGGACTAAGGTTCAAGATGGATCTGCTAAAATGCTAGTGACTGCAGTTGGTATGAAAACTGAATGGGGAAGACTGATGGAAACTCTGAGTCAGGGAGGAGAGGATGAAACACCTTTGCAGGTGAAGCTTAATGGCGTTGCTACAATCATTGGGAAGATAGGTTTGGTATTTGCTACATTAACTTTTGTTGTACTGCTGGCCAGGTTTCTAGTGGACAAGGCAATTCATGTTGGATTGTTAAAATGGTTCCCAGATGATGCCTTGCTAATATTGAATTACTTTGCGATTTCGGTTACCATAATTGTTGTTGCTGTTCCAGAGGGGCTACCTTTAGCGGTGACATTGAGTCTTGCATTTGCTATGAAGAAACTGATGGATGATAAGGCACTTGTGAGACATCTATCAGCATGCGAGACAATGGGATCTTCAGGATGCATTTGCACTGATAAGACTGGAACTTTGACAACCAATCACATGGTAGTTGATAAGATATGGATTTGTGATGCGTCTGAATCTTTCAGGAGTAAGGAGACTTCAGAGCATTTGAAGGGTACCTTATCTGGAGAAGTAGTAGGCATTCTTTTGCAGTGTATATTCCAAAATAGTGGTTCAGAAGTGGTGAGAGGAAAAGATGGTAAAAACACCATTTTGGGTACTCCAACTGAAACTGCACTATTGGAGTTTGGCTTGGATCTTGAAGGAGTCGTTGATTCTACTCAACATCGAGATTGCACCAAACTGAAGGTGGAACCCTTTAATTCGGTTAAGAAGAAGATGTCTGTCCTTGTTTCTCTACCAGATGGAGGATTTCGAGCTTTTTGCAAAGGTGCATCTGAAATTATCTTGCAGTTGTGTGATAAGATCCTTGATTGCAATGGAAATGCTGTGCCTTTATCCGAAAAGCAAACAAAAACTATCTTGGATGTGATTACTCTTTTTGCCAATGATGCTTTGAGGACACTATGCTTGGCCTTTAAGGATGTGGATGAAGTTCCAAAAGGAGATGAAATTTCCACGGATGGTTATACACTGATAGCTGTTTTTGGAATAAAAGATCCAGTACGGTCTGGAGTAAGGGAAGCAGTTCAGACTTGTATAACTGCTGGAATAAAAGTGCGGATGGTGACCGGAGACAATATTAACACGGCTAAAGCCATTGCCAAAGAGTGTGGAATATTGACAGATGATGGTCTGGCTATAGAAGGACCAGAATTTCGCAGCAAGAGTCCAGAGGAGATGAAGCAATTAATACCGAAGCTCCAGGTTTTATTCTGATACTTCAGTTTTGCTTATTCTTATTTTGCCAGATGAGTCAACTACTTAATACTTGCTTGAACTTTTTTAACAGGTAATGGCTCGATCATTGCCTCTAGACAAACATACTTTAGTGACCAATCTGAGAAACATGGGTGAAGTTGTTGCAGTCACTGGGGATGGGACCAATGATGCTCCAGCTTTACATGAGGCAGACATCGGCCTAGCAATGGGTATTGCAGGCACAGAGGTATTGTCAGTTCCACAGTCATGGATATTTTTTAAACCCTCCTATTTTTTTTATTTATTGGACTTCCTATTCCCAGTTTAATCTACCATAGTAATTTCATGGGTTTTCAGGCTTGTTTAGAAGTCCGAAGTATAAATCACAGCGAATCATTGATGTTTTAAATTGCCTAGTTTTAGTGCAAGATCGTTCTTCTATTTAAGAGACAGCTCTATTTAAGAGAAAGCCGTTCTCTGAGTTATTTCAGGCTTCGTTTGAGACGATTTTTTTATTACTTTTAAAAATAGAGTTTTAGTACAAAAATTAAAACTCTGTTTTTAAAAATAATAAAAAAGTCGTCCCAAATAAAGTCTCAGTATATGAAGTCATTATTTTGCTTTGAAATCGTTAAATTTTTCTTATATAATTATCTTTTGTATGAGCTCTTTCATCATGGTATTATTCCTCAGTGTTCAGGCAAGCATCTTTGGTGCGGTAGTATGTGTTATTTACAAATCCAGTTGAGACCACGTTTAGGTAAAAGCATTTGGATATGTTTGGTGCAGCTTTTTCACAACTTTGTTTTTCAGAAAGCTTTTATAATTTTATTTTAGTATAACTTTATTGTTGTAATTTAAGAAATTTTATGATGAGAAGCATTTTTTTTAAACCAACTCCATCAGAGTGTAGTAATGGTAAGAAAACAATTGTCTGATTTTTTTAAAAAGAAACAAATTATAGTACTCATAGTAGTTTTTGAAAACCTATTTTTCTCACAATAGTTATACTGCTATTTTTACAAACAAAACAACACTCCCAAACAAACCTGAAGTTGCATTTGAAGCCTTGCATAGTGATACTTTCTTAGAGACAATAATATTCAGCATGTAAAAAATAGAGATAAAATAAAATTGAAGATTTAAAGTTGGAATATGTTACCAGCTTACCATTGTTTAATTGGATTTAGATTCTACTTTATGAAGTTCAAGCAACATTTGTGGAGTAAATATATAGTGAAGTTGATGCTCTACTGATCTAGTATTCAGATTTGATGTGGATACTATAACTACGTGCATGTTGTACATATAAGCCAGCATCAGTTAATCCATTAAATAAGGTCCTGCATACAAGGGCAGAGTCAAACATTTTTATAAGCGGGTGCATAAATTGATGATTTTTAAAATACTCTCAATTATTTTTGGGTGATTTTTTTACCATTCTATTTAATAATTTATAATGAACTAATATTTTAATATTAATATTTATTTTCAATAAATTATTAAATTCTATATTATATTTCTATTAGTTATATTACACACAAATCCAATCTTATTACATTTTAATATTTATGTATTAGTTTTATAAAAAAAATTTAAAACTTACACATAATTTTTTTATTTAAATGATTTTTAGTGATGGCAGATTTAGACCAACAACAACAACAACAACATCAAGCCTTTATCCCACTACATGGGGTCGGCTGCATGAATCTTTTTTTTTCCATTGTGTCATGTTAAAAGTCAAATTCTCATTTAAATCTAATAAAGAAAGATCATTTCTAATATTTTCTAACCAAGTCTTTTTAGGTCTACCTTTATTTTTCTTAACATAAGTCAAATCTAAGACCTCTACTTTCCTAATCGGGTTCATCGGGAGGCCGCCGTTTTATGTGACCAAACCATCTTAGGCGACTCTCTCTAATCTTATCTTCCACTGGAGCTACTCCAACCTTTTCATGAATATGCTCATTTCGTATCCTATCTCTAAGGGTAAAGCCACTCATCCACCTGAGCATTCTCATCTCTGCAACACTTAACTTAGAATTATGCTTCTCTTTTAATGGCCAACATTCAGTACCATAAAGCATTGCAGGTCTCACCACCATCTTATAGAATTTTCCCTTAAGTTTGAGGGGTACTTTTCTATCACACAATAAGCCCGATGCATTCCTCCACTTCAATCATCCAACTTGGATTCTGCTGATAATATCCCCATCTATTTCACCATCACTCTGAACAATAGATCCAAGATATCTAAAACGTGTACTTTTATTAATGACTTGATCGCCCAAAGTCACAATTCCCTCACTAAGTCTATTATTACTAAAATTATACTCCATATATTCTGTTTTAGATCTACTCAAGCGAAAACCTTTAGACTCTAAGGTTGACCTCCACAATTCTAGTTTACCTTCAACTCCCTCTCTAGTCTTATCAACAAAAAGAATATCATCAGCAAAAAGCATACACCAAGATACATCCTCTTGCAAATGTTTAGTGAGAACATCCATGACTAAAGCAAAAAGATATGGGCTTAAGGCTGATCCTTGATGTATTCCAACCGAAATAGGGAAATACTTGGTCAAACCACCTTGTGTTTGAACACAAGTAATAGCTTTTGCATACATATCTTTAATGATTTGAATATAAGCGTTATTAACTCCTTTCTTTTCAAGAACTCTCTAAAGCACTTCTCTTGGAACTTTATCATATGCTTTTTCTAAATCAATAAATATCATATGTAAATCCTCCTTATTCTCTCTATATTTCTCCAACAAACCTCTTAATAAATGTATGGCTTCCATAGTAGACCTACCCCGCATGAATCCAAATTGATTTTGAGAAACATTAGTATCACGCCGCAACCTATGCTCCATAACTCGTTCCCATAGTTTTAAAGTATGACACATTAACTTAATTCCTCTATAATTCGCACAATCTTGTGCATCACCTTTATTCTTAAAAATATGGATTAACACACTCATTCTCCATCTGGCATCTTTTTAGTCTTTAAAATAGTATTAAAAAGTTTAGTAAGCCAAGAAATTCCTTCATCTCCTAAGCATTTTCACACCTCTATTGGAATATCATCAGGTCCAACAGCTTTTCCACCCTTCATTTTCTTTAAAGCCTCTCTAACTTCGGTTTTACTAATACGCTGATAAAAATAGAAATCTTTATTTTCATTTAGGATGCTAAGGTCACTACAGTCAATGTTATTTTCACATTCTTCATTAAAAAGTTTAGCAAAATATCTCATCCACCTTTGTTGAATATCATCTTCTAAAAAAGTACCTTTTGATCTTCATCCTTAATACACTTTACTTGAACTAAATCCTTACTACTCCTATCTCTTTGTTTGGCTAACTTATACATATATCTTTCTCTCTCCTTAGTATCTAATCTATTATATAAATTACTAAAAGCTAAACTTTTTGCATCACATATTTCTTTCTTAGATTCCTTACGTGCCTCTTTATATATTTTTCAATTATCAGAATTTTTACAATTAAACCAATTTTTTTAACAAATCTTTTTATTTTTAATCTTTTCTTGCACATTTGAATTTCACCACCAACTATTTTTACTATTAGGAGTTTTTCCCTTTGAAACTCCAAGCACATCTTTTGCAATATTCTTAATATCACTAGCCACTTTTTCCCACATAACATTAGCATCCTCATGCACAGACAAAATCTTAAGATCTAAAATCTTACTCTCAAAAATATTTTTGTTAATATTCTTTAAATGCCCCCATCTAATCCTAGAAAATCGTTTTACTTTATTTTTTATTTTCTTCCCCATTATCTTCAAGTCCAAAACTAATAAACGATATTGGGTACATAAATTTTCACTCGGAATAACTTTACAATCTTTGCAATCTAAACGATCTAATTTTCTTATAAGAAAATAATCAATCTGAGTTGTATTATATCCATTTTTATAAGTAATGAGATTTAGACCAAGATAAGAAATTAAGAAATGATACTTTTTTTAATTTAGTTATAATTTAAGTTAAAAAAATAGTAAAAAGTAAAGTTTGCTTTATGTCCCAATGGATAAGGTGCTACTTTACTAAGCTAGAGATTCGGGTTCAAGCCTTAGATTTGTGTTCTTTTTATGCTTTTAAAAAGATTATGCAAGATCATTTTGGCTTCTCTACCCAGCAGTGGGCTTTTATTGGTAAATGGGTCAGTGGGGACTCATGCTCCCAGGACTCCCACCTTAGCTCTACTATTGCCTGCATATCATGTAAAATTATTTGAAGAATCACTTCTTTTCATTTTTCTAGATGTGAGGAAAACTGTTATACAATGCAGGCAATGTCAGTGTTGATCTCTAAAATGTACCTAGCAACCAAGGCGAACACACTCGACAAAATCAATGGTTGACTGATATGGCATTGCCCAAGGAGACCTCGATGTGCCTTGAAGCTGTGCGAAATCATCTGAAACATAGTCCACTATTGAAATCAATATCAATGTCATACTATTGAAATCAATATCAATGTCATACTTTGAGCGCCAAAATTATCTATGATGCACCCTTCATGCTTAGCTCAAGTATACTATGAAAATGATGAACTTCAGGCGCGTCGATGCACGAATTTCTTCAAACGATATCCAATCGCAAAACAAATTGCGTCGTCGTAACTGGAATGTCAAAATTATTGAAGAGGGGCCTTTTACAAGCAGATCAAGCGAAGGTGGTCAAAAACACTGAAATGCGTCCATTGTGCGAGGTAGCCTAAATGACCTTTGTTCGCAAAGCGGAATGCGTGAGCGCATCCGAAACTCCCAAAAACCCCGTAAAAGACACCCATATTGGTCGGGTGTTAACACAAGAAAATAGATGAAATTTTCACATGCGCACATGAAATGAGGTGATTCATCATTTTCAACATTGTCTTGTCTGCGTAGCACATGTAGGTATAATAGCCTTAAAACTCAAAACCCCTAGAAACTCGTGATGATGTGATTAATGAGCGAGGGGACTCTTTTGTATGCCCTTTCAAGCATGGTGGGAAGAAGCTCGTCACTGCTATTCGTGATGCAGTGGATAAACTCGTAAGTGACATACTTGTTGTTGTGAGGTATGACTTGTGCATGCCCTTTCGGGCGTGACGGGAGAAGCCTCGACAACAACAGGTGTGCGCGACCGAGTGTTTTACCTAATGCAAATTTCTCGTGCAGGTATCCCATGCACCCCCTTTTGGGCGTGGTGGGAATTTTAAATTTTTGCCATGGTGCACCTAAAATCGATCACGCACGCCCTTTCAGGTGTGGTGGGCAGGCCAACGCCTCCCAAAATTTGGCTTAAACCGGGGAGACATCAGGATGCTGCTGGAATTTTACTAAAATCTGGATTTAAATCTTGCACTACAAGAGACTTAAGAACACTGCAGGGAACTTAAAATATTGCAAATTCCAAATAATCTAAGCAAATAATTATATAAGAAAAATGCATAAAATAAAATATAAATATAATAAATGAATAAAATAAATACAAGCAAGGAACATGACTTACGGTAAAACAAAACTCGCTAGCTTGCTACGAGCACTACTAGATCTTCACCAAAATCCCAAAGAACCTAAATGAACCTAAGAATTGCATGAAGCGAGCCTCCCCCACCATCCATATTTATAGGGGAGAACCATTATGTGGCGCTCACAATATTTAATATAAAATGATATTTAAAAGCCTAAGGGTATGACATATTAAAAGCATGTCATAACTACCATGTACTTGTCCACCCCATATTTGTTTCTTAAATCGCCTTCTTCACCACCAAATCCGCACCACTTTTCATGCAAACGAGTAGAAGACAAAGACTAAAATTCCTAAAAAGTTAAAAATACTAGAGTGCAACAGTCAAATCTGCACAACTACCACTTGTACGAATTTTACAAGATGACATCTAAAGTTTGTTATATGTCAATTTGTACAAGGATCTTTCATATCCGTCTCTAAAACACATTCTTTGCTACCTATTCCGCAACCCTCTCATACAAGCAAATAGAAGGTAACACTTAAAAATTACAAAATGCGAAGGCGAGAAATTAAAATTTAAATAATTGCTACTTGCATGAATTTTGTAAAGTAACCCTACAATTTTAATGTGCAATGCCTCAAATTTCGTGTAAGAAATTCAAAGGCGAGCAAGATGATCAAATCATGAAGATGATCAAATCATGATATTTTCAAGACATTTGTACGAATCCCAAGACAGTCCCAAAATCCTACTAAAATAACATTGAGAAGCATTCAAATATACCAAATGCACTAGATGTCATATGGATACACTAAAAGTTATGCTAATACGCAATATAATGTGTTTAAACTAGCCTGAAAAGATAAGTTCTGAGAATGGCAAGCTCGCATATGCTACGATGAGTGTTATGAATACGCAAGCGTGACATCGTATAATATTGTACAGACTAAAAAATTACAAATAAAATTTTAAATTCTATGTTGCAATAATTTTGCAAATGCACTGATATGAGTAAGTGCATTATGCATCTATATTCAGATATTTGAAATGTATATATGTTGGAAGATGAAAAATGCAAATGCAATATGCAAGTACACTAAAAACATGTTAACTTATTATTCATATGTATTGAAAAGTGTGCAAATACGATAGCCTGAAAATGTTTGCATCATTTAAAGAATTTAAAATTACCCGAATGTGCTCCAACCGATGTAATAAACTTTTAAATCCAAGGGTTGAGAATGTTACGTAGGTTAAAATTGAAAAATGAACTTTCTAAATTTCATGTCCCATCCTTCTCCTTGAAAGAATTGAAGTCGATATTACTTGAATTAACAAATGAATATACAATATTAAAATACATTGAGGAATTTGATTTTAAAGTTCACATTAGGGCTTTAAGGCATTCTTAAAGGAAATTCACCCGTTAAAATACAAACTCTCGGTTATAGCACTCATATGATAATCTCCAAAATCATTAGTTGAACCCAATCCTCTATTGGCATGCAAATAAAGTTGATAAGATTCAAATTACAAAATAAAATTACTTACAAATCCTCGATGCTGGCCTTATGATTGTGAATCTCAACCCAAGGGGACCTCATTTTTTCAAATGCCTTCCAAATTTTTATAATAATACTAAGTACTTTAAAGTGACTTACAAAACTGCGATTCTGGCCATGTTGAAGGTGAATCTCAACCGAAGGGTACTCTATCATCAAAATACAACATGCACTAAGATCGAATCCGATTCTTTGGTAGCAAGCAAAAGAGCCGACAAGAATCAACAAAAAAGGCAAGTTATTTAAATCCTCAATGATGACCATATTGAATGTAAATCTCAACCGAAGGGGATCATATATTTTCAAAATGACTCCTAATTTTTTTTTTAAATACAAATATTTTGAACTGACTTTAACATCATTTTGATGGTGATCATGTTGAAAGTAAATCTCAACCGGAAAAGACTCTATCAACATATAGCCCGGGACAACGGAACAATGAGATCTTGATCGGGCATGTCATCATTCTCTCATTATCTGCTTTAAGTATATGGTGATAAATTTCAAAATCCTAAAAATCCAACATCCAAACCCTAAAGTTGTTGCTTTAACTATGAGAAACCAGACCTCGGATCATAAAATCCTTACAAAGTGAGGATGAAACCTCTGAGTAGCATCTTATTTAAAAATTCAATCTATCTTCTAAAAGTTTACCTGGGAACATAATCTCGTTAAAAATTTCCAAACCCTAAAGTTGCTGCTACTATATGCTAGATATTTAGTGTCTATCTAATAAATAGCTTTAATCGTAAGTTTTCTCTTGTTATTAGGAGGCATAATTAACTATAGGGGTTTACACTTATGAGAAACAAATCTTAGATCATAAAGTCATCATAAAATGAGGACGAAATTTTAGTGTCTTATCTAAAAATCAAATATCTCATTATCCGCTTTAACTATAGGGGCTTGCAATTATGGGAAACCAAACCTTAGATCATAAAATCCTTGCAAAATGAGGATGAAATCTCTGAGTAGGGTCTTATTTAAAAATTCAATCTGCCTTTTGAAAGTTTACCCGGAAACATAATCTCGTTAAAACTCTCCAAACTCTAAAGTTGTTGCTACTATATGCTGGGTATTTAGTATCTATCCAATGACTAGCTTTAATCGAAAGTTCACTCTAGTTATTGAGAGTGTAATTAATTATAGGGGCTTGCACTTATAAGAAACAGATCTTAAATCATAAAGCCATCATAAAATGAGGATGAAATCTTAGCGTCTTATCTAAAAATCCAATCTTACATTATCTGCTTTCACTATAGGGGCTTGCACTTATGTGAAACCAAATCTCAGATCATAAAATCCTTACAAAATGAGGATGAAATCTCTGAGTAACATCTTATTTAAAATTTCAATTTGCCTTCTGAAAGTTTACCCCATAACATAATCTCGTTAAAACTCTTCAAACCCTTAAGTTGCTTCTACTATATGCTAGATATTTAGTATCTATCTAATGACTAGCTTTAATTGAAAGTTTTCTCTTGTTATTGAGAGGGGTAATTAACTATAGGGGCTTGCACTTATGAGAAATAAATCTTAGATCATAATGTCATCATAAAATGAGGACGAAATCTTAGTGTTTTATCTAAAAATCCAATCTATCTGCTGAAAATTTACTCCGAAACATAATCTCGTTAAAACTCTTCCCGTCGACAAAAAATCCACAGAGAGGCTGCGACGCAAATTTTCGGATCCCTCAATCAGTCCTTAATATGCATACTTCATTTTCTATTAGATTAGATTCTACTGTTAAATTCCTAATTGATTTATGTAAAGGTGAATGTAAATTTGTTGAATGCCTTCATACGGTATGCTTTGAAAACACATGCTTTTAGGATAAATCAAATCCCTTCGTAGTACAGTACAACAGAAGGGGAAAAAAAAAACATGTCTTCTTATTTTGATACTCTGGTTCTATTAACTGATTTGCAATCTTCAGATACCATCACGTCCGTTCTATACCATCATTCTGTTGCACTATCCATTAGATCATAGATTCTAGCTCTGCTATTGTTAATCTTCTTCATGTTTGCTCACTGTCTTCATCATTGACAGGTGAGAACGCTGCACTAAATGTGTGTTATTTGTTTACAGGTCGCGAAAGAGAATGCTGATGTGATTATCCTAGATGACAACTTCACCACCATTATAAATGTCGCTAAATGGGGCCGTGCTGTGTATATTAACATTCAAAAGTTTGTACAGTTCCAGCTGACTGTGAATGTTGTTGCTCTTATAGTCAATTTTGTCTCTGCATGTATAATAGGTATCCAATTAAGTGATTCATGCATGAATTTCTTTTCTTTCTCTCGGAAACGTTCCTACTAGATTGACTTAATTCTATAGTTCATTACTCACATTTTTAGCTGTTCAGGGAATGCTCCTCTCACTGCTGTGCAGCTGCTATGGGTTAACATGATTATGGATACGCTTGGTGCCTTAGCATTAGCAACAGAACCTCCAAATGATGAAATGATGAAGAGACCTCCAACCGGCCGTGGTGAGAATTTCATCACAAAGGCCATGTGGAGGAATGTCATCGGCCAGAGTGTCTATCAACTTCTGGTCCTCGGAGTTCTCATGTTTGATGGAAAGCAGCTACTCAAATTAAGTGGATCCGATGCCGATATCGTGCTCGATACTTTCATATTCAACACATTCGTGTTTTGCCAGGTACAAATTCTATCCACGTTCATTTTGAAATTCAAATATCTATTTTAGTTAATCTAATCAATACCATCTTTGCTAGATTCTGAACATTTCTTCTCTTAGTGACTATATCAATTTTTTTTCTACGATTTTTTTCGTGGCTTTCTTATTCAGTAGTAGGGAGTTTTCTACGTCTAAACTTATTTTCTTGATAAGCAGCTTGTTAGAAAATGCGTGGGGGTAAAACCTATAATATCACACAGAAATTTTAATTAACAAAATTTGACATTTTAAGGTGAATCTAATGTAAAAGCACCATTGAGGCAGCTTAATATGAGCTGTGAAACATGAGCCTTAGGAGATTCCTGGGTGATTTTTCCAAACTGATCCTCATGAAGATGATCTGATAGCCTGAGTGTTCAGATATTACGCTATAAGATGTCCTGGCTCCGCTGACCTGCTTGAATTTCTTATGAAATCCCCAAATTTCTTATCTATTCTGCACCACTAAACTAGCCACTGGGTACCAAAGCTATTGTTGCACCCAACAAAAGTATCAACACAATTTAACTTGAATCCTTAGTTATATGAACTCGTCGAAAATTCAACAGATAATGTTAAATGACATCTATTAGTGAGCATATATTGCACCCCTGTGATTTTTAAATCCATATTCCATGAGGACCATGACTGTAAGTTACCTCTTCATTATATCAGTAAGCATGCTCCCTACCTGATGAATCTTTTGAGTGTATAACAACAGCAAATTATAGCAAAAACTAATCTTTTGTGCCTGATGGACTCATGTGCCGATCAGCTATTCAATGAAATAAACAGCCGAGAAATGGAGAAAATCAATGTCTTTCGAGGAATTTTTAGCAGCTGGATCTTTTCCGCTGTTCTTATTTCAACTGTAGCGTTCCAAGTTATCATTGTGGAGTTCCTCGGTGCCTTTGCCTCCACCGTCCCTTTGAGCTGGCAACTATGGCTGCTCAGCGTTCTTATTGGATCAGTGAGCTTGATTATAGCCGTTTTACTCAAATGCATTCCAGTTGGCTCTGTGAAGCGCCCATCTCACCACCAGAATGGCTACCAGCCAATACCCAGTGGTCCTCACGAAGTTTAAATGGTCGTGCTTAGGGAAAAAGATTACTTCAGGATATTCTAATTAAGGTTCCACAACTTTCTTATTATTTTTTAAAACAGTTTTTTAATATAAAATTTTTAAAAAAATTGTTTTAAAAAATAATAAAAAGTTGTCCCAAACGAAATCTAAATTTTTAATCCTGATGAGTTTCAAATTTATTAAAATTATTTTAAGATGAATGAAATATAAATTTTGATTACTTATTTATATATTATATTCATCTTAAAATAAATTTAATGACTTTGAAAAGCATTATGATTAGTTTTTAATTAGAATATCCTGAAATAATATTTGTTTCCATCGACTACTATTTTCTTGCTATGTATCTGCTGGTACGTCTGAGGTAAAATTTTCGCATGGGAAAAATTTTGAATACGTGGTTTGTTATTTTGTCATGGTTATACACTAATAGCTGTATGAATACGTGGCATGTTATTTTTGATATCCTAATTGCATATTTACTTTTGTGAAAGGATTCCCGGCCCAGTGGAAGGATTAATTATTCTGTGTGATCGCCAGATGGTGTGTCTGGAGATAAATGAGAGCACGTTACGTCATTTTTTTGCTGTATACCGGGTGATGTGACGTGCTCTCATTTATCTCCGAACGGTCTGGTGACCACACAGAATAATTTCTCCTGTGGACAAATGACGTTTCTTTTTTTTTTTAAATTTATTTTATGAGAATAGATTGCAAATGCATTGAATTTATTCTGACATGAGTATAATATGAATTTTTATTAATTAATTATATTTATATTTATTTTAAAATAAATTCAATAATTTTAAAATCATCTTGACTAAATTTTTAACAAAATATCTTGGCGTAACCTTTTGTGGATGATTTTAATCTCATTACTATTCTTGTACAACTATACAAGTAAATTCACTAGATACATTGCTGTTGAGTGTTAAAATATTTACAACAGTAGGAAATTTATTATCTTAATTTTGTATGAATATTTAACACGCAAATAGATTAAAAAATTATGGAAGACATTAAACTTTTTATTTGAAAAACTTGGATAGAGAAAAAAAATCAGAAGGTCTAGCATAAATTGTAAGATCATAAAAATTTACTCTTCTCCTCAATTTGGAGAAGATTGGATTATAAAATTGCATGTGTTTGCAATATAAATTATGAGAGAAATAGATGAGGTAATGGTGGCAATCAAGAGAAGTTGGGCGATGAAGGTTGGACAATAATTGTCAAGAGATGATAATTGGGTGATGGCTCTTAGGTAATGGCGGATAGTAGACAATGATTCGATAACTATGGGTAGATCATAGCGGTGCTTGTTGGCATTGATTGTTGGGCAGAGTTCTTGAATTTTAAGATCTTTAAGCTCTGTCCAACTTCAAGTTGAAGTGTTAGCTCCCCTCTTAATTAATGAATGAGGGTCTATTTATAATTTTAAAGGTTATATTTTAATTATTTGACCAAAATCTCAAAATACTCTATCTTAAAGTATGTGTTAATTCTTTTGGTCATAAACATTCATTCATATATTAGTGCCTTATTCAATATTTTGTGATCTTGTTTTATTTGAATTTTCTTGTCAATACGTTTCATTTGATTATAAGCATGTAAAATTAAAGGTCATTGGGTCCTTCAATCAGAGTTAGTAAGTTTTCAATTGTACATTAAGTGCTCATTTTGGCTCGTCTCATCAAGACGTTAAATTTGATAATAAATTTGTTGAAATTGAAAATTCGAACGATATTGAATTGAATGTTAGAAGTTTTTAACTTAAAAATTACATCGATATGAATTTTTTTGTGTTGTATGAATTACCATCTTGATCATATTTAATTAAAAAAAAGTAAATAATAACTGAAGGAAAAAAAATTAATAAACCAACTATAATCTACTGCTTTCTTTTGGTTTGCATAGGACAAACAATTGATTTAAGTTGGTTTATTATTATTATTATTCCTTTAGTTATTATTTACTTTTTTAAAAAATTAATTTTGTTAAATATTATCAAGATGGTAATTGATATGTCATAACAAAATTTTACTTATTTGGAAAATGGCTTTGTTATTATTTACTTGTTGGGTAATTTTTATCGTGCTTTAGACCTCGATGTTGATCATGCCTTGTGATGAATTTGGTGGGGCAAGCGATCAAAGATGACTTAACTCTGTTATACTCATCCGTTTTGACATGACTATTGATGAGTTCAAGTTGTTCAACCAATGTTTTGGGTTAATGCAGTCCCATGGTGTAACGTAATAATCTTGTGTTAGACGAGCCTACGCGACAACCGGCTCTATGTCTTTCATCTCTGGCATTTTCTTTTAGTATCGAACAATTAAACTATGGAGCAACACGCTTGGCACATGACACATCGTTAGGAGAGCTTGCAAGCTCTTTAGGGGTCGTTGCGCCCTTGTAAAGTTGAGTGATGAACATTCTCTTGAATTTTGTATTTGTGAAAGATGTGATGATGCTAAAGAATAACCAACACTTGCTGGCGGGTGAGTTAATTATTAGAGCATGGACTCCTTGATGATGGTAAAGAATAACCAACACTTCAAGGCATCATTGACGTCGAAAAATAATGCGACCAACTCAAAAGAGGCGTCATCGTTAGAAGGGACGATCCTTCCCCTGTAGGACTCCAAGTTGGGTAACTTGAACTTGGGAGGTGGCATCACCTCTATTATCTCCCTGGAGAATGTGTTGGTCAGCTTGGGTTCCATCCTTATTACTATTGGGTTTGTGAGTTAGATCAACATTGGGCGTCGAAGTGAGCGCATTATTTTCACCTCGTGTAATGAATAGTTGATTCAGAGGATCCTTCTAGAGTGCTCTCCCTTGGAGTGTTTCTTGATAGTCATCCTAGTGTATCTTGAATCATTTGAGCGAGTCTTTCTTCCATCTCCATCAATTCATGAGAAGTAGTGTATTTAGAGGTATTCATATTCACCAACAGTTGTAGATTCTGCTGTTCTTGAATATATGCAAATCTTCTTCTCACTGGCATTAATTCATGCTCATTGCATCTTCTGGATGTTGGATTCAAATGTCCTTGGATAACACCCAACATTACTAGCATGCAATCTTCTAGGTAAGAACTAGATAAGTAAGAGAAGCTAGGATGAGTATGGAGAAAGAGTAAGAGATGAAAGTTCAGAGCATGTTCAAAAGATCAGAAAATGTTTAAAAGACTCATATTGTGTCTCTTCCACTACCAGAAAAAAGGGCTACTGCAGCACAAAATTAGACCTTTTGCGGCGGTTTTAACCGCCACAAATATTCTTGCAGCGGTTACAAAATCGCAGCACGACCGCTGTGACTGCAATGTACTGCAAAGACATTCTGCGGCGATTCTATGATCACTGGGGTAGACATAACACATTCCAGTTATAGAGAAGCCTACGCTTATTATACATATGGGCTCCCTGAAAGATCCCGTTGTACTATTCTTAAACGCTGAAGGCCTTCTCGTTGCAAACTTGAAAAGGAATGGTAGCTGTATGGAGGAAAAAAAGAACTAATCAGAAGAAAGGGTATCGATACTTCGCCGAAGATTCTCCAGCAGTCGTCTAGGAGGTAGTCTACCTCATCGCGCTCTGCTTCCTCGCTCTCTTCCTCACGTCGTTCCTGGCCGGTATGTGTCTTCACGTGAGGAGAATAGCGAGCAGGATGTGCAGTGTGCTCCTCTCCGACAGCAACTGCGACGCTTGGCGCGCAGTGGTTCACTCCACTTGGGTCGCACGATGGAAAGAACAAGGGAAGACAGAAAGCTGATTGCGATGCGTAAATTTGGGAATTAGGGCTTCTGGCGGGGCCTTATCAACGGTTAAAAGAGGTGCTAATTGCACCGATTAAAACTGGTGCTAATTGCATCGGTTAAAATTGATGTAATTTGTAGCGGTCAAAATCGATGATAAAAGATAGTTTTGGCAGCAGTTCTAAAATCGCTCCTAACATCTGCTGCGAAAAATTCAATTTTTTAGTAGTGCTCACACTTTATTTATAGGGTTAGTTTTATAGAGAAGGCTACACCAAAAAAAGTTTTTGAAAATACAATATTTGGTATAACCCATTATAGACTGTACTAGACACACAGCTAGTCTTTTTGGCATACATGTGGCTATCTGCCTCCGACATGGCCCTCTATTATAGGGTAACTCTTCACATGTAAGTGTACTAAGCGGGTGAGTTTTCCAAGTATAACATGCAGGATGAGTCTGCGTGGACAATCCTTTGAGTGTAGTGGGAAGTCCTTAGATGTCGTATATGGAGCTCTGAGTGTAAGAGGTGAGTCCTCTTGGGTGATGATGCTTAGAAATAGAGGATAGACCAAGTCTGAAGAGTCATAATCATAGACCTTAAGGTGTGCACTTTTGTTGTTGGATCGGGAGATGTCAATGATGGCCTGAATGAAAGTGACTGACCTCGAAAGATCAATTTTTGTCAAGAAAAGTGATTTTTCGATGACTTGAACAAATCCTTACAAGTTCCTTAGTGTGCATGCCTTGGATGACTCCTCAATCCTATCGATTATGAAAAGTTACATTTCCTTGCTAGCGAGTATCTTTGATGGGCGATGTGACTACTCTTGTTGAATACTTTGACTAAAACATATCTAAGTACCTATGAAATACATATATGAACATATACGAGTATACATTACGATCTAGATAATATCGAACAAAGTCATTTTTAGAAAAAGTAAATAATAGCTAAAAGAAAAAAAAACTAAAATCAATTTCTTTTTTTTTGGTCAGCTATAATACAAACATTCTTTTTTTTCTCCCCACAACTTGATATACCAAAACTCAAATTAATTCCGAGTTAAAATGTCTAAGAGTGAGGCAGCCTAAATCGACCCAATTTGGCTAAATAAATATATGCGATTTCTCAAATTCATATGCGTAATTGTGAAAAAAAATAAATTATATATATATATATATATTATTGTGGAAACATATAGTAATGTTACATGCTAAGTATAATACAAAATAAAATAAATAGACTTAGTATTACTTATTTACAATCTTTCTTATAAATTATTTCAGCTGGGTTGGTTGGGCACTTGGGCTGTTGTTGTAAAGATTAAATACTATGCAATGATGGAGAAATTATTGCGTGCTGTCATCAGACCGTCTGAAGACGAATCAGGATGCATCACATTTACCCGGTACATAGCCGTAATACACAGTAAAATTATGATGTGGCGCGTCCTGATTCACCTCACCTCCGGACGGCGTCTAGTGACAGCACGTAATAATTTCTCGCATGACGGTGTTTTTGTTATTTACAGGGCTTCCAATTTTTGGATATATTCCAATCTCAAAGATAACTTAGAATATTTTATTTATCACTTGAGGTCACCAAAAAAAAATATTATTTTAAAATGCCTAAAATAAAATCTTACTCAAAAAAATCATTATTTTTATTATGATTGTTTGCGTATTTTTTGGTGTTATTAGCTGACGTGCTTCAGACGATTATATTGATATGCCGCATCATCATTTTATCAAAGAAAATTGTATTTGTTATAAATATATTTTATTTGCTTGAAGATGATGTGCTGATGTATTTATTTTCATGAATAGATATAATATATTTAACAGATATTCAATTATAAATTATACTTTATATTTCAAAATATAAATTATTATTAATTTAAGAAGGCATACTCATTATATTATGTATATAAGTTCTATTACAATTATCATGTTATGCTAGGGGTGCAAACAAGTTGAGCCAAGTTTGAGTCATGCTTAACTCGAGCTCAGCTCGTCGGCTAGATCGTGAGCTTGAACTCGATCTCAAGCTCGACTTGAGCTCAAATGGCTTGCTTGAGCACGCGAGGTGTAAGGTTCTCTTCTATTATTTCTTTCTTTTTACTAAAGAGGTTTCACAAGCTCCAACACTTAAGTAATTGACGTCCCTGTCAGTATCTTTATCCAGAATCATCTATCAAGCAGATATGATTTTAAAGGTGGCATTTACAAGTTCAAGTGGTGACTCACGTCACATAGCACTCTGTCCCATACAAGGTTCAAGAAGTGACTCCCATGGCGTAATATTTTGTCTTGTTTGACACTTAGTTTCCATCTTTCAGCTAGTGTATTGCTATGATACCATTTATAACAGTCCAAATTCTTAATTATCAAGATATTGTCCGTTTTGGCCTAAGGGCTCAAGGTTTTGTAATGTTGGTGCAACTTCCCTATAGGTCACCCATTCCAAGATTTCTTTGGGATGAGCACGCTTAATTACGAAGTTTCTTAATGAAATTCCAATCATTACAGCTAAAAGGCGCATCAATGTTTAAAAGTTTATCTTTTTTTTTTCTTAAGGGGCTTTCGCGCCCATGCTTTCGCTTCTACCTTCAGTGGTTCCATCTTCTATACTCAAGCCGCTCAACAAGTTATAATATATATATATATATATATATATATATATATATATATATATATATATATATATATATATATATATATATATATATATATATATATATATATATAAAGCCGCTCAACAAGTAATTGAGTCGAGCTTCATCCTGATCAAACTCGAGCTCGATAATCCAACGGGCTTGAAAATCCACTCTTGATAGAGCTCAAAACTCTATAAGCTCGACTTGCGAGCTAGTTAAGGAGCCGAACTCAAATATGCCGTGAATCGATTTGACTCGTTTGCACCTATGTCATTGAAAGGATTATGCTATGATTACAATTCACAAGCTAACTTACAAGCATGCTCATCCTATTGCATTTGCGTGTGTTCTTCATTTAAAAGAAAGGTATGGAGTCCCATCAATAAAGTTCACTTTGCACATTGATTTGCCAAGTAAATGAGATAATGCAAATGTACTCTTTTGTTATTGTTATAAATTAATATTTTATGAATATATGCTGAAATATTAAGATTCTTATCTATTATATTTTATATATAAATGACCAGGTTAAATAGAAATTTTAAATATAAATTTTGATGATAATGATAAATTATTTGGGTGTGTATACTCCATAATCTAGTATTAGTTATATCATAAAAAATTTTATAGTTGAAAATTAATTTATATTATACAGTAAATTTAACCTTTTAGTTGTGAAATACAATTTGATATGCATAATAATTATATCGGAATATACTAATCTAAATTATATTATAAAAAATTTAATAATTTATAAATTTAAATAAATTGAAAGTTTTATTATATATATATATACTATTTTGATTTAAAAAAAAAATAAAACTTGATGGCTTCAATAAATTTGTTAGCTAATATAAATCGTCTCTTAACAGGCCAAATCTCTTTCAATCAACCCTCAGCGGCCGAACTTCTGATTTCTCCGCATTTAGTTTCAGTAATTAGGCAGTTGGGATCATTAGAAGACATTAATGGCTGCTTGCCTTCAATCATCATCAAGCTGAGGGCCTGAGGCTATCGCTTTCACCTCCGAACGCTTTGCCGCTTTAATTAATTTCTCCTAAAAATTTAATCCTCCTCTCCGCTACTTGATGAAGTCCAACCACCCAGCGCTTCCCTCAGCTGAAACGACGGTTTCTGTGCTCCAAATCGCCGATTTTGGTTGAAACTTGAAAGCGATTTCCTTTGAAATTTCGTACACGACAGCGGGGAGCTTGTCGGCCAAGTTATTATATCTGCCTTTTAGTTAGAGTAGATGGCCGAACACCTTGACGGCAATTTCGAAGTTATGAGGTACGGCTGAATGGCTTGTGCGCTTTGGCTTTTGTATCGGTGAGAAATTGGAGGGAAAGGAGAATGCTTTTTGTGTGTTTGAGAAAACCCTTTTAACGAAGTTTGGTTTTTTTTTTTTTTCTTTTGCTTGTTTGTGATTTTTCTTGCTTATCTAAGTTTTGAATGATGTACATTAGGTGAAGCTCGCATTAAATCCCTTCTTTTTTTGGTATTTCATTGAGTGGTTTGGTTGGCTAATTCTTCCCTCAAATAAACCGATTGGATTTGTGGGAAGCAACAGGAAGAGGGAGGAATTGGTTTTTAGTAAGAGAATTAGGGTTTGCTCATCTTCTTGTTAGAAAGTATACCATTTCAGTTTTGGCATAAATCTTAGCGAGAAATAAAGTTGAAACCTTGCGAGTTGGATAAGAAGAAAGGAAGATGGTGAGCAGTGTGCAGGGAGAGCATGGGTCTATGCACTCCAATGGATCAACTTACAATTCCAATGGTACAGAGGAGAGGCTGGATGAGTTTCGAAGCGTGCTGGGAAAATCAGATGGTGATCTGCTAAAGATTGTTGGCATTGGTGCTGGTGCATGGGGCAGTGTATTTGCTGCTTTGTTGCAAGATGCATACGGTCAATTTCGTGAGAAAGTTCAGATTCGGATATGGAGACGGCCGGGGAGGTCTGTGGATAGGTCGACGGCTGAACATCTGTTCGAGGTAATTAACTCGAGGGAGGATGTGCTCAGGCGTTTGATTCGTCGGTGTGCTTATTTGAAGTATGTTGAGGGGAGACTTGGTGATAGAACTCTGTATGCTGACGAGATACTAAGGGATGGTTTTTGCTTGAACATGATTGATACGCCACTTTGTCCGCTCAAAGTTGTGACGAATTTGCAGGAGGCAGTGTGGGATGCTGATATTGTAATAAATGGTTTGCCTTCAACGGAGACTAGGGAGGTGTTTGAGGAGATTAGTAGGTATTGGAAGGAGAGGATCACTGTTCCAATCATAATATCGCTGGCAAAGGGTGTAGAGGCAGATTTGGATCCAATACCGCGCATTATAACTCCCACACAGATGATTCAATGTGCTAGTGAGTTTTTCAGCCTATCCAGTCTTTTTTCTTAACAGTTATTTATAAAATAATGTACGTTTCCTAAATAAATTCATGCTTAAAAAATGGTTTTTTATTCTTGTTTCTAACTGTGATGTGGATACAAGTTCCACTCTTTTTGATTGGGCCACATAACTTGCGGAAACAGGAATTGAGAAATCACTATTTTTATAGTGGATTTATTTGGAGGGTAAGTTTCCTTGCTTCCTGCTGTTAGTTGCTTCTAGATTGCTCTCCAATTTCTTTGAAACTCAACGAAGCAACGAGTGCTGTTGATATTACTGTTTGTTATGCTCTGTTTCTTGATATTTAAGTTTTTTAAATCATGCACTTTCCAAACATTAATTTTGAAATTTATTCAGTTCTTATCCTCATTAGAGTCCTTTTATATCTCTGTAGTTAGTTTTTGTGAACATTTACCGATTTGAACTATGCATATCAAAGATTTCTATGGAACCTGTTGGATTGGAACATGAGAAAGATTTTGCAGAAAATCAGCATTAGTCCCTATTTAGGGGCAGTTGTTTCATCGTAGTTGTATGCAGTTTAACCTTTTTTTTTAACCTTATATATTTTGTTGTTAAACTTGATGGAATTCTTTCAACACCTCAAAGTTGAATTGACGAACCAGACTTGGTGCCTAACTACTAGAGTAGGCAGCTCTCTTAGTGTAATCTCATGTAGCTTTTTAAACACGTTGTTCACCCTTGAGAGGGTTTTGATTAGTTTTTCATAATTTTTTCTTCATTTTATAAGATTAGTTGTTGAACTTTTGCATAGAACATTCTATCCCTAACCATATGCCTATATAGTTAACTGTTTATGTTCTTTCTCTTATTTAATGCCATTTTTGTTTCTTGTAAACCATTTAATTATGTTCAATTCTTCTCTCATCTTTTCAATGTCTGTTTTGCAGCTGGTCTTCCAGTTGAGAACATTCTTTATCTTGGAGGTCCGAATATTGCTTCAGAAATTTACAATAAGGAGTATGCCAATGCTAGAATATGTGGAGCTGAAAAGTGGGGGAAATCTCTTGCTAAGTTTTTGAGGCAACCTCATTTTATTGTGTGGGATAATAGCGACCTTGTCACTCATGAAGTTATGGGTGGTTTGAAGAATGTCTATGCTATTGGTGCTGGTAAGATTTTATTAGTTTCACTAAGGCTCTACAAAGGAAGTAAATGCTGCAGAGTAAATGAGTATAAGGACAATAGTTGTATATCAATGAGTAGATTAGCTTAAATTATGAGTCAGTATTGGCAATATTGATTGGATTTTGTTGCGTTTCACTTATTGGAAGGTTTTAGGGTTACAATTCTTTCTTAGTAAGGCAGTGCTCTATTGATATGCCAATGATTTAGTATTTTCAATGCTATTTACTTATTTAGGCCTCTATTGGTAGTAAGTCTTATAGTTTTTGTAATTATTTACAAGTATTAGCTTATGAATTATGCGTTAAGGGAATTTTCTCTTGTTTAATTGGTAGTGTCTGCTTCATTTTATTTGAATGCAGTTTTTTTGTGCATTTAGTGTTTTTCCTGGTCTAGCACATGGACAATAAATGTTAGATACATAACATTTTGACTCCTAGTACTTGGTTTATTTTCTAAGGTGAGATTAAAAAAGAGTTCATTTCCACCATCCATTGTATACAACAACCCTCAATTTGTAGTTGATATATTGTCTAGAATAGTGATACTTTCATGCTTTACGGATGAGAGTGCCATCTGTATGAACGTGGCTTGTGGATCAGTTTTATTAGCTTACCTAGTTCATATTAACTTTTAAACAATTATGAAAAATTTGCCCATGAGATGGAAGCCATCATGTAAACAATTATGACAATTATGAAAAAGTATTTGAAAGGGCTGAATGTTGTAATTATTGATGGCTAATAAGAATCATTTAGATACAGCATTGTCATTCACTGTTGAAAGCTGATCAAAACGGATTAGATAGATGGCATGATAGTTAGGTTTGAGAGGTTGATGGGACAACAACATTGAATTTGAAGATTTATATGGTTGGTTAAAATAGAGAATTTCATTGGGAGTATTGTACAATAAGAAGATGTCATGTAGTTTTAAAAGTAAATTTTATTAAACTATAATTAGGATTAGATAGATGGCATGATAGTTAGACTTAAGAGGTTGATGGGACAACAACATTGAATTTGAAGATTTATATGGTTGGTTAAAATAGAGAATATCGTTGGGAGTATTATACAATAAGAAGATATCATATAGTTTTAGAAGTAGATTTTATAAAACTATAATTAGGCTGGTGATGTTGATGTAGAACTATGAATGCTTTAAATGATTGATAAAAGAATTTGCACGCTTTCAAGTAAGAGCAATAAGAATTAAAATGTTAGCCGCTTATCGAAAATAGAAAACTAGAAAGAGGTGTCTCAGCTTAGGTCAAGTCACACAATAATAGTTGGGATCACAAAATCATTAGAAAATTCAACATAAGCAAATATAGATGATTTCCAATAACATCCCTAGATTAACGAGATTAGATGCATAGAAGTCCAACACGCATTCCCTACGTTTACTAAGCTTTGGCGGAGAGCTTTGCAAGATTCTTCATGCATGATACATGACCACAATTGAAGGAGAATAGGAAGGAGATTGAGGAGGGGGAAAGAGTTCACCCTTGTCTTATCGTGGTGGTGATTTGCCACTAAACGGTGAAAAGTTGTTCTTCGATGGCTTCCGAAAGAGTGAATATGATGCGCTCCAAGTACTCCTTGACGGAATTATCTACCTTTGGATTGACGTCAAAGAAGAGTGATCGGAAGATGTTGACGAAGCCTTGTTCATTGTAGACAAAGCCGGAGTCAAGTTCGGGATCGGCCATGCATAAGATACGTGGCGTTGAAGTATTGTGGAAGACGTTCCTTTGCTGCCCTTGAGGATTCTCCTTGGGAGGAAGAAGTGTCTCCAAGGAATCTAAATAGAAGAAGGGATGGGAAGGTGGCCGGCCAAGGGAGGAGGCTTGGGAGGATTTAGGTTCAGATTTTGGTGGAGTTAGGGTTAGGGGAGGGCCGCCTAGGCTAGAGAGGGAGGTGGGGAAAATAGGGTTCAGATTTTTGAATGGTGGAGGAGGGAGGAAAATTAGGTTGTTATTTCCCCTAATTAATCCTCTAAATTTGGGAGGATTTAATGGAGGATTGGAGAGAGGGGGAGGGGCGGGTAAGAGAGAGGAAAGGGTTTGAATTCTTTCTAATGAGAGGCTTTATTTTGGAAGCAATTAGCTAGTGGGGACAAGGAGGGGGGCCGGCGGCATGATGATGGGGAGGGCGTTTAAGGAAGGAGATCTAGTACTTGCTTAATTGGGAATCCCAAATTAAGGAGGAGGATTTAATTTCAATCCAATTTAAAATTGATTTGGATTGATTTAAAAACTTTCCTAAAATAGAATTCTATTTTAGAAAATAATTCAAATTTCAAATTGATTGAAAATTTGAATTTTAGGACTTTCCAAAATGATTGGGAGGAAAAGGAAAGTAGTAATGAGGGGGGTTTTGAATGTGGGCGGCAAGGGGGGGAAAACCTATGGCCAGCGGCTAGGCTAGGTTAGGGTTTGGAGATGTGGTAGTGTGGAGGAGGGGATAGCTGAGTAGGAGAGGTGGTGGGGTGTAGTGGTTGGCCGAGAGCTAGGGATGTAGGCTTAGGGGTGGCCGGCGGGATGGTGCTTGGAGGTGGCCGGCGGCTTTGGGAGCAAGGCCTTGGCCGTATGGTGGAAGGGAGGGGAAGGGAAGAAGAAGAAAAGAACAAGGTAGAAAGAGCCACGAACCCGGACACTTCCAAGGTTGGTGGGTGATCTGTTTCCCCTCTCCTAGGGATTTCTCTCCAATGCTCTCAAGCTCTCAAAGAACACAAAGTTGCAGAAATTTTCATTATAATTCTTCATTAACTTGAAAAGAAATATAAGGGGCTTATAAATAGCCTCATTCAATGAAAAGGAACTAAAAGACAACGCTGCCTCTAGGGCTTACATATGACCAAACCCTTAAGTAAGGGCAAAAATGAAAAATGCAAATAAAATAAATACATAATGCAAACAAATAAAACAAATAGATATAATGAATCAAAAATAAATCGGGGCGATCGTGGCCGTAGATCGTTAGCCACGTCTCTGATATACTTTTCATGATCTGATGTCCCCATCAGATGTTGTATGAATCTAAGTGTTGGAAAGTAAAAAAAGTAGTTGATATTCTTTAATATAGATGAATGATAAAATTAAGAATGATAAATTAATTAATGATTATATTAGAGTAATAGCTTTTATTGGAGTGTAAAAACATTTATAGTTCCTTGTTTAATTTTCTCTTTTATAAAGTGTATATTTATTTTTATGCAGTACAAATTCTATTCATTGCATTGTCTTACTTGACCGCATTTTTTTTTCTCCAAAATTCCAGTTTTGAATGATCTCTAAATTACTATTTTGAGTTAGTCTTATGTGTCTTCTGATTTGCATTGAAGGAAACAAATCTTGCCTAAATAAGAGTTGACGGATTGCATATTTTATATCTTTTGCATGTGTTATGCAACCCATCTTAGATTTGCATTAAAGAAATTCTAGACTCCAAGATGTCCTACATCACATGAAAATACCAAAATGGCATGAAAAATCATTTAAAAGCAGGAGTGCACAATTTAAATTTAAAAAAGCATAAAACATTTAAAAACCTAGAATTCTCTTTTAAGCCCAAAAATCAATTATGCATGTTACTCATCCCTTATAGTACGCGTTGTATCTAACTTTTTGAACATGTTAGATTTCTTCGGTGGCATGAATACAAATTTTGTCATATCTAAAAACTGAAGAGAGATATTCTCGACAAATAATCTTAGATTAAAATATCACTTTTTTAGTGAAGTGTTGTCCTTAAGGAATCTCTTTACGCTCGAGAAAACTTCAACAATTCGTTTATCACTTTTTGCGGCCTTGTCATTGAGACGACCATGTTTTGCATCTTAGTCTTACACTCCTACTATTGTGGCACTTAAATTCTGGATGTTTCTCTAACAAGAAAAGCTATTTTCATTTCTTTTGTATTTCTACTTCAGTTTGAAATCAGAATTTTATTTGGTTTTACCTCAAATTAAAGCCTGAAAAGCAAATCGAGTGCAGTAAGCACGAATCAAGGTGTTAGGAAGAGTTCATGCACGCAATACTACCCTGCATTTGTAAAGAATCTTTTTCCTCGAAATTCTAGATTGATTCCATATGCCATATTTCTCATATTAACATCCAAGTTTTGAGCAAAAAACCTCCAGTACAATAGTTATTATCAGTTTTTGATGTCCTAGATTGCTTTATGACTTTAGTTTTGCCTTATTGTATTCCACTCCACATTTATTTATTTAAGATTTCCATGTTACTGCAAAATATCAGCCTCTGTAGATAATGGCTATATCAATGTACTTAGTCAACAGTCTTTTGTTTGGGCAATCCATTTAAGCTCTTACGGTGCTCACGGAAGAATACTCCATTGTTGTTTTATAGTTTTACTGAAATTGTATTTCTCACAATTTAGATGTGATCCTTCCCCTAAAATGATTAATATTCTTAACACCCAAACCTAAAATATATTTGCAATCTTTACAAGCCACCCTTAGTTCTCAAACTAGATGGTTCTACCGCATTGCATTGTGAGTGAAGGAGCCAATACGAGGATGTTGCTGGTGAATGGCAGTGTCTAAATCTGTAGTACATTTTGGTATATGCTAGTCATGTTCTGTTAGCATATTGCGGCTGTGCTAGTGTTGTCCAGTTATGCTAACTTTTGTAAGTAATCTGTCAATTTATCTTGATATGATTTGAATCTGTTATTAATAGGTGATATATTGTGCTACTTCTTGGTTGTTTTTAGTTAAAGTCATTTTCCTCAACTTCGATGAATCAATTATGAGCCATTTTCTTAATAGTCTTCAATTAAGGAAATCTTGAAGGTTGTTAATATCCTATATGATGTGTTCATGTTTCAGCATTTACATCTGTGCGTATGAAGCAATAAATCATTAATCTCACACAATATCAAACTTCTTAACCAATTTTATTTAAATAATCAGATATATTCTTACTTCTGCATTATTGACTTGCTACTTCATAAATCACTCTAGTTCTTCTGAAGGTTAATATTTCATATGCTTTTGTTCTTCTCAGGTATGGTAGCTTCCCTAACTAATGAGAGCGCAACTAGCAAATCAGTTTACTTCTCGCACTGCACATCAGAGATGATATTTATAACTCATCTCTTAGCAGAAGAACCTGAG
This sequence comes from Dendrobium chrysotoxum, assembly GCA_019925795.1. NCBI lineage: Eukaryota > Viridiplantae > Streptophyta > Magnoliopsida > Asparagales > Orchidaceae > Dendrobium > Dendrobium chrysotoxum. The sequence continues at coordinate 34,127,406 of CM034299.1, read as the reverse complement.
AAGCTTGCTGGTCCCTTGCTAGCTGATACATATGTTACACTGTTAAAAGGTCGAAATGCATGGTATGGCCAGATGTTGGCCAAGGGTGATTTGAGTCCTGACATGGGTGATAGCATCAAAGGGAAAGGGATGATCCAGGTTTTCTTCTCAACTCTTATTAACTCTTCTTTGTTTGTTAGGTAGTGGGATAAAAATACTAGTTTTAAATCTAAGTGATGTGAAGTAGGCCTGTCAAAGGTCAGGTTCAGATAGGGCTGATCTTGACCTGGATTCGATCTGAATAGCTTCTGGATTGGGTCAGAGTTGATCTGTGTTGTTGGATTAAATTTTGGATGGGGATTTGGGTTGGCTGGAAAGCTTCTAAACTCTTATATTAGTTGGTAGTGTTTTGTTTCAAATGGGAATCTTTTAAATTTTTCTTATGGTAGGTCGTGTTTGGGATCTACTTGGAAGCTTATAAACTTCCTTAAAAAAGGTAAGGTATGTCAAGAGAGTTGATAGCATTGGATCTACACTTGAATGGTTTAAATTTGAACTACTTTGAAGAGAGAGAGAGGCTACTATCCATTTAGAAGGATAGAGCCTATGATCTGAGTCAATTTTATATCCATAAAAATGTTTTGAACGATTAGAATTTAAAGTTGTTAAAATTCGGTAATGTATACGTTAATAAAAGTTATCTTTTAGCCACTTTCTTTTTTTTCTTATGAATAATAAAAGATGTTAAGTACAAGTTGATTCATGCATCTAAATGGGTAGTACTCTCTCTCTCTCTCTCTCTCTCTCTCTCTCTCTCTCTATATATATATATATATATATATATATATATATATATATATATATATATATGAAGTTTTAATCGGGTTGTGTGTAATCATTTTATTGGTTTTTTGTTTTATGATTTTATGCAAGCTATCTGAAAGTTGTATGGATAATTCATTGTCGCCCTTGTTTAACTTTGCAGGGTGTCTCTGCAGTGGGTGCTTTTTATGCGCTCCTTAGTCAACCCAGTCTAAGCATTATGCGGCCTGATCAAAACAAGCCTGTTGTTCCTGTCGAGCTATGCCCCATCCTCAAGACTCTCTACAAAATTTTAATAAAAAGGTTTGTCCTATTTCTTCCCTTCCTTCTATGATGTTACAGAAGTAGCATCTTGAAATATATTATATGAGTAAATTATCAAAATGTTATCTAGGCTTATTATGTCTGTCCATTTTAGTCCTAGACTTTTTTAGTGTTTGATTGGTACCTCAATTCACTAAATTTGAATCAATTTGGTCCTACGGGCAACTTCACCATTCCTGTGGATAGAAATTGGAGTGAAGCGTTTCATTATGGCAGTGTGTATTTTTCCCATCAATCTCATTATTTAATATCAGCTCAAACTAACATGATTGATCTTGAAAAGTCCAAAATTCCCCCATGAAACGACACAGTTAACGGGGTAATACGAAATTGGCGGACTAAGGCTTCGTTTGTACTAAAATTCTGTTTTAAGAAGCAATAAAAAAGTCGTCTCAAACGAAGCCTAAGTTGAACATTTGATGCCTAAAAAATATAAAAAACTATTTTGATCATTTACTTTCTATCATGTCATACAATCGGAGTTCATCTTGCTTTAAAGTATACATAGCTTAAGCTCTATCTCTTGTTCACTACAAGAAAACTTAGAAATAAAACAAACTCATTATTTTTCCCAAGGCTTAACCTTGATTTGTTTCTTCAGGGAAGTGTCAGTGCAGGCTATTCTTCAAGCACTGAGAGATGAGACAATGAATGATCCTCGTGAAAGGATTGAGATTGCACAGAGCCATGCTTTCTACCGCCCATCTCTGCTTAGCAAATCTTAAATGCTCTTGCTGCTACTGCTACCACTGCTGTGAATTAGGAGTCCCCGGCCGAAAACTACAACTCTTGCTGATCTGAATCCTTCCATAGGCTTTCCTCTAAGCACTTTCTGCAAACTCTCTGATCTCCATTGTGTGCGAAATTTTGCTTTTTAATGTAAGTTAATATACTTCTAAGACTGGTTTCCATTTATTATTATGAGTGAGTGGTGCTTCTTTGAAGGCTACAGCTCAAGCATACAAATAAGGGTGGATGAATCGGGTGGTGTTAATTATGGCTTTGTTATAGCACTGAATGAAATTGTTTTCTTAGCACAAATTTTGATAATATTTTCATGCGTTGTCCCTTAAGCTTTTTTTTTTTTTTGGCTTATTTTTTCAGAAACAATCTGTATAATTTTATAAGCATGTGAATCAAGCTGTCCACATTTTAATGCGATTATGATGATTTTATTAAAGATCTTAGGAGAAATTATTAGGTGCGGACACCGGACGTAGAGATACGTCCGGACATCCACTTAAAATTTGACACATGAAGAGCGCTTTGGTTGCATTTTTTTTTTGCTTTACTTACGCTTTACTTGTGCTTTACTTGCGTTTTAGTTGCGCTTTAACTGTTTTTTTATTCCGCTTTATTGAGCTTTACATGCGCTTTTGGTGCATTTGCGCTTAAAGTTCTGCGAACACATTAAATATATAAAGTAAAAAATAAATCTAATTGAATATTGATGTGTCCACTCCATATGTCAACATTTTTTTGGCGTCCGGACATAGAGCTACCTTTGGTCTCCGCACCTAATAATTTCTCTCAACTTAAAGGCTATTTGGTTGAAGCAAAAGGAGTGTAAAGTATAACTAATTGATATTTTCATATAAAAATATATATATTTAAAATTTTTTAATGATTAATGAAATTCAATATTCTCATTTGTCACATCTTATAATAAAATATTTATGGATGTGATGGATGCAAAAGCATATTGCTAAATTTATTTTGCCACGTGCTTAAATTCAATTGGCTTCACTGTTTTTTGGCATAAATTAGAAAAAAAAATTATGATTTTATTTTTTATGGGATATCAAATATTATTTGTTTCATGCCATTTAAATACGCATATTTATATCTCTAATATATAGCCTTAAAAAATTGTAATAATCAAGCTATTATATATTTAACAAATGCAAGTAGCGATTTTTTTAAAAAAAATATTTGGATGAAAGTTTGACAAATAGAGATATAAGAATGAAAATTTTGTAAATAAATAATATTTGAATGTTATTAAAAAAAATTTATCTTTATTTTATTATGCCAGAATTTGTAATGGAGATCTAAGTTATCTAAATTATAAACAACTTATGAAAATTTTCTTTTCATCTATAAATGGATTACTGGTAGTGCAAATTTCAGGATAAAAACTACTTTGCAGATATCAGTGGTTTGCTCATTATGTTTTCTTTAAATTACAAAATGATTCCCGATATTTTACAATATAATATTTTATGTTTAATAAAATAATAATTTATTTGTTGACCAATGTACCTCATAACAAGCCAACCCCACTTGCAAGAGAAACTATTACATGCGAAATCTAGAATGTGGAGAATCATCCGAATTTGCTACGTATTTCTTAAGTATTTATTGCGTATTTATAAATATTCAGCAAATATTCAGTTGTGAGTTTTACTGAGTATTTTATGAGTATTCGCTGAGTATTTTATAAGTATTTGCTGATTTATTATTATTGCGGGCTAGAATATACGCGGCGATAGAGTTAGAAGTCCACGTCTTAGCGTTGCACGAATATCCAGCTCACACACAGAGAACATAAGATTTTTACGTGGAAAACCCTGAAAAGGGGAAAAATCACGGGGCCTGGCCCAGTTGAAATGATTCCACTAGAACTTGAGCAGATTACAGGGGACTGACTCGCCTCCAAGAGCGATCAGATTACAAGTATCACCGGTAGGGTGGAAGTTAGAGGCTTTCGAAGGCCTAAGGTCGCGCTGGCAGAACTTCGGGGTCTCCCAGTGGTCTGACAGAATTTCGGTCCCTAGGTAGTTGTCAGGCAGAGGTGAGGACGTCAGATGGTGGTCTGGCGAAAAGTAGGGCCTCGATGGTGGTCTGGTGAAGAGCAGGGCCTCATGTGGTGGTCCGGCGAAGTGCAGGGCCTCAGGTGGTGGTCCGACGAATAGCAGGGCCTCAGGTCATGGTTCGGCAAAGTGCAGGGCCTCACGTGGTGGTCCGGTGAAGGCAGGGCCTCAGGTGGTGGTCCGACGAAGTGCAGGGCCTCAGGTGGTGGTCCGGCGAAAAGCAGGGCCTCAGGTGGTGGTCCGGCGAAGAGCAGGGCCTCAGGTGGTGGTCCGGCGAAGAGCAGGGCCTCAGGTGATGGTCCGGCGAAGAGCAGGGCCTCAGGTGGTGGTCCGGCAAAGTGCAGGGACATCAGATGGTGGTCTGGTGAAGAGTAGGGCCTCATGTGGTGGTCCGGCGAAGTGCAGGGCCTCAGGTGGTGGTCTGGCGAAGAGCAGGGCCTCAGGTGTTGGTCTGGCGAAGAGCAGGGCCTCAGGTGGTGGTCCGGCGAAGTGCAGGGCCTCACGTAGTGGTCTGGCGAAGTGCAGGGCCTCACGTGGTGGTCCGGTGAAGTGCAGGGCCTCAGGTGGTGGTCCGGCGAAGTGCAGGGTCTCAGGTGGCGGTCCGGCGAAGAGTAGGGTCTCAGGTGGTGGTCCGGCCGAGCAACGGCGTCAAGCGGTGGTCGAGGAGCAAGGAGGCAAGAGCTCTCTCTTTTTCTCCTTAGGATTAGGTCTCTTTTTCAAGAGGAGAGGGTGCACTATTTATAGATTTTCGTGAGTGGCATGGCCCATAAATAGGTGGAAGATCAGGGGTAGTTAGGGAGTGGTTTGAATGGACGGCCGATGTTTAATCCCTTGATCGTGGATTGTTTACTGGACATTTGAAGGTCTTAATGATGTCAGATTTTGGCGATCATGGGCTCGTTGGATTCGTCTCGTCGAGACGCTCGATTCGTCTATAAGCATGTCATATTTGGAGACCATTTGGTAACCCAAATTATGGTTTGAACCTTCCAACAGCGCTTCAGACCCTTGATTTGGACCCATGTGGGCTCGGATCGGGTTGAATTTAGTGTCGTTGTGTTCGTATTTTCGAGACACTCAGTTCGACTATAAGTTTGCGGAAATCAGAGTTCGGATGGTCCCGAATTTAATTTTGAAAGCTTCCAACTTGGTTTTGCCTCGAAATTCGTGCCCGATCAAGATAATATTTTGAGGATGTATCAACTATATATTTATTAAATATTTGCTGAATACTTACTGTTGCTTAGTTTGGTTTGTGGGCTAGTACGGTTGGATCCCCCCCCCCCCCCCCCCCCTGCAAAAATATGCTTGATTCCTCTCGAGCAGCAGCGCCTCTTAAGTGGGGTCCAATCAAGTGCGGGCCAGAAAGTTTCTGGGGTGGGTGCCTCTTCTAGGTCAGCCGAGGATTCGTCATGCCACCAAGCGCCCTCTCGGGATGACAGCGGGTGGATACCCGTTCCAAAAAAAAAATTGCTGAATATTTATACAGTAAATAAGTAGCAATCCCGAAATTTTTATCATCCGGAGGCGAATTTAAACGCGCCACGTCACCTACTGGGCCCAATGCATTCGATTGATATGGCGCATCGGATTGGCCTCTACCTAATAATCTCTCGCAATCCCGACGATTCTTGGACTCCGAATAATCTCTCCACTTGCAGCTCTTCCCGTGCCTCCCACCAACATAGCCGAAGCCTCTGCTCAATGGAATCTCACGACCTAGCTTCCCACCGAACTCAGCAGACCTCCTACCCACTCGATCCTCTCAATCCCGCGAGCTATAGCCGAACGGCTTGCTCCCTTATCCGACTTAACTGCTTCGATCTCCCTCAAACCACAATTCCCCCCATCGGACATTTCCCCCTGTCTACAGGCTATTCTACCCCTTGCCTAAGCCGCAAGCCAAATTCAAATCCCTACTCCTTACACAGCTGATCCGACGCCTAGCAGAAGGTTGTATTCCTAAGCTTGCATTTTTTTTAATTAACCTAGTTATTTATTTGTTTATTAATATAATCATTATTGTCAAAATTATAATTATCATTATTAGTTATAAGTATAACAATAATAATTACTATTATTAATGTTATTTATGTGTTATGATTATTATTATTATTGTTATTATTATTATTATTATTATTTCAAAAAAAAGATAAAGAAAGAAAAGTCAAAAAAAAAAAAAAGACGGAGAAAGAGAGGGAAGATTTCAAACTAAAAGAAGAAGAAGAAGAAGCAAGAAGAGGGAAAAGATTTGTATTTCAATCCGCCATTGTTGTTGCCTCTACATTGTCGGCAATGTATAATTTCCGAACTTAAAAGGCTCAAACCTTGTATTAGACGCTTGTGACGTGCCGAAGGATCTCCTATATGTGCTCTCATAGCATGGTAGGAGGGAGCCTAGTGCAACGCTTATGGTGAGGCGGGACATTTAGAAGTACCCGTATACGCCTCAGTGCCGGCGGGAAAGTAATTACTCATTTTCAAAATAGGTGCCTCGAAGACCCATACGCGCTCTTGTAGCGCGGTGGGATTGAAGACCACGACCGTGATGTCGGCCGACACCTCATACATGCTCTCGTAGCGTTGTGGGAAGGCCCAACTCCTAGAATTTCCACTAAATGGGGGAGACGCTGGGAAGTTGCCGAAATTCAGAGAACAGTGGACTTGAATTTGAACTAAGTGCAGGGAACTTAATGGACACTAGGGAACTTGACTTGAACGATTAACAAGAATTTGGACTTGAATTAAACTCGAACGATAGGGAATTGGATCTAAAATCTAAAATTAAAATCCATAAATCATGAAAAGTGATGAAATTAAATGTAAATGAACAAGCATATGACTTGTGCTGGATAAAACTTTGAGCATAATTTGCTTGCAAGCAATAAGCAGCAGGAATCAAGGATAACTTGTGATCTAATTGCAAGCAAACACACAAAATCAATTAATAAATATTGCAAACTACATATGAATAGTAGTAGTCGGTGCGTAGCATTTGCATCAATCATGCAAGAGAATATACTGCTTACTTGCAATCAATGTTAGATGATCTATCACGTGTGCGACAACCAGCATGCAAGTGAATATAGCAACATGCCAATCAATATGTATGGGGAAATCAGTAGCAAATGCGACTCGCCTGGTAGTCAGTATTAGTGTGCAAATGAATATGCCAATCCATCTGTGGGCAATGAAGCTTCTGGCAAACGCATATAGTGCAGCCTACAATGAATGCAAGCACCTGTAAGCACTAGTTGAGGACTCATCCTGCACATAGTAGTCTTGTTTGCAAGCAACATTGGAAGACTTATGCTTAGTGCAGCTTGTTGTAATGCACACAATGGCTTCATCCACGATCAAATGCAAGAGACTTACCATGCACACAGTGGTCCACTTGCAAGTGACGACAATCAATATGCATGAAGAAATTGGTGGTGAATGTAGCTCAGCCTGCATTCAACGACAAATTACAAATGAGCATACTAATTGGCATGCAAGCAATGCTGAAGGATATGTTGCAAGGATGAGGGGATCCTTTGTGAATGTGAACACACAACACATTGTCTACGAGCAAAGGCAACATATCTGCAATTCATACAAAACACTTACAAGCTGTTGTGGCCAAAGGCAATAAACATGGCAGTGCCTTCACAATCAGCAACCATGCAATGGTAGCTAAATACACTGGTCCTCTACAAGCAAAAGCAAACGATACATAGCAAATACGAGCAACTACGGGCCATTGTAGGAGACCCTTAATGTATGCAGTGCATTATTTGCAAATAAACACATAAAGAGCTGTAATGAATGTGAACACTTGCTGGTAATGACAGAAGATATGCGGCGAATATAAGCGCCTACGAGTAGTTGTAGAAGACCCGCTATATGCACCACATGCCATCTACAATCAGGCACTGGATAATATGCAACAAATGCAAGTGTTCACAAGCCATAGCAAGATACTTGTTAGTGCACGGCAATCTACCTGTATGAACCAACGGACAAATAACCATAGGGCAACGTCACGACATCAGATATCTAATATTCATGCACGCAGACAGAAGGCGTTTACAAATTTTTACTGAAACAGAACGCCACGCCAACAGATCCACAACATACATACAAGCGAATAGAAGGCGTGTGCAAATTCTCAAGTGAAGCCCTGCGCATTTCTCATATGCAACCAGCAATAAACAACTCATGACATAGTGCCACGCCACCGGATCCGCAACATTTATACAAGCAAATAGAAGACATTTACGAGCTTCTAAATAGGATGATGCGCACACCCAAATGCTGATAATTCGCACAGCTGATCAGCGTCAAATATCTTAAAATGCCCCTTAAATACCCGCATGGGCCCCAGCGAGCATGTTATAGTTATACACGTGACATCTAAGGATACTATACGAGTCAAAAAAAATGAACATAGGTTTAGGTCTGAGCCTCTTATGTGAATAGATAGGAGTCGTCACGGTTCGAATTATCGAACAAATATACGGTCGTGGCATCAATCGAGATATTTATTTTATACGTTCATATCAGGCCTTTAAGGCCTATTATAAGAAAAATTCATTAATAGATGGCATAAAGATAGCAATAAACCTGACCCTTTGCCAGCAATTAGATACAGTCAACAGGATTCAATAAATAAATAGAAAATGCCCCCTAAATACTCGCATGGGCTCCGACGAGCATATCACAGGTACACACGTGACTTCTGAGGATGCTGTGCACGTCAAATGATAAATCCAAGTTTGACCCAATCTTTCTGTGCGAGTAGGTAGGAGTTGATACAGCTCGAACTATCAAACAAAAATACGGTAACAACGTCGACCGAGATATTTGTTTCTATATATTCATATTAGACCTTTAAGGCTAATAACCAGAAAAATTCACTAAATAAAGGTATAAAGCCTATGATGAACTTGATCCTCTGTTGGCAAACAAACAAAGTCGACAAGGTTCAATCAATAAAATGCAATTATCCATAAATACTCTGATGATGACCGTGTTGAATGTAAATCTCAACTGGAGGGATTAACTTCAAATATTTATGAAGACTTCCCAAATGCTCATGAAAACTCAAAATATCAAAATTTAAAATATTTAAAATTGAAATCAATCATCAATTGCTTAAAACAAAACTCATCCATCATCCACAATAATTTGTTAAGGTGGATAAATTTGAAAATTACTTCAGCTCACAAAGAGCTAATGTCTGGTAAGAATATTATTGGGATTCATTCTCAAACAGTCTCCTATTAGTAAGGACGTGACATTGGTTCGCCAATCGGCAGTTTGGTCGGATGGCTCCGCAAAGAACCGGTGGCTTAGCCAGATCGGCTCCACGTGGTTAACGATTGCAACCGCGGCCCTCTGACCTAGTGGCTTGATCCAAGGACTCCACATTATTACTGTTACGATCATAGCCCATACGCTCCCCAATGGCTTCAAATCCTTGAGATATGAATCAATAAGATATAATCAATAGGGCACAAAGCCCTCTATTAGCTAAGGTGGATTCAAATTTGTTATTTTAGACAAATACTCATCTTAGGTCTACAAGGTACACTTGGACGAAGCAACCTATAGCGTCGACAAGGATCCTTCTGTCAGGTGGGGTCGACTACCTCATCTGATTAAGTAGACTAGGGACCATGATAGTCCGGGACAACAGAATCATGGGATCTTGATCAGGCTCATCATCACTCTTGCCACCATCCGCTTTAAGTACAAGATGGTGCATTTCTAATTTTAAATATTAAATCTTCAACAACTAAACCAATGTTGCTACTATACACTAGATAACACATATTCTCTTTGTATTTGTTTTGATGACTAGCCTTAATCTAAAGTTGTCTCCCGCTATCGGGAGGGGTAATTAATTATAGGGCCTTGCGCCTATAGAAAACTTGAACTCAGATCTAAAGTCCTCGCAAAATGAGGATGAAATCTATGGGTAGTGTCTTATTTCAAACCCAATCTGCCTTTTGAAAATTTACCTCGGAATTTAATTCGTTAAAACTCTCCTGAAAGCAAGGGAGGCCGGGGAGCGAATTTTCGGAGCCCACATTATTATTTTTCTTTATTGGAGTTTTGCAAATATAACAATTTTCTCTTACTGTATGAGAAAAAAAAATGTATTGATATATAAATTTAAAGGAGGATAAAGCTAAAATTTAAGCATCATTTTGCCATTATTTCCAAATCAGAAATGCACATCCAAATAATATCTTTATAAGCACAATATATAATTGAAAAAAAAAAAGTTTTTGTAATGGGTGGTTCAAAACAATAAAAAGGTTGTCATTTGACATTATTCAAAATGCATTAATTAGATGAGTAGATAAAATTAATATCATAGAATTAGGAAGAAAAACTGATAGAATTAAGATATGATGGACATAAGTTGTTCAAAATATTTTGAAAAAAAAATGGGAACTAATGAAGATGAAAATTTATGGAGCCTACATTCGAATAGTTGGGATAAAGCTAATGATGATTCTATAGTTGGACTTGGATGTCTTTAATCTCTCAAAAAGATTTCAGTAATCTAGCTTTCTGGAAGAAACAATACAGGCCTGAACACAAAAGCATTAGCTATTGAACTCACAAAGCAAATGAAGACTGAAGAAAAGTTGATATGACAATACAGCAACATGCAAAATACTTATATGTTGCAATCAATAACATCAAACTTCACCTAAAAGGACTACTTTTCTCCCAGCTTACCAAGGACCTTTCAGAGTCAATGCTAAAGTGTTTCGCTGGGCCTGAATTGCCTCTCAACCTTGGTGATCTTTGATGATTCAAAGGAGTCTTTACAAATGGCAACGGTGAAAGAAGTTTGTCTTTGTTGAGACTGCAATGATCAGATGAATTCAATGTTCCCTGTCGCTGTTTCGGTGTGCTTGCTGATCTGAACTTAGCCTTTGTTGAAGCTGTGGATGCCATGTAGCTTGGAAAATAAGGTGAGCTTGAGAAAAAATCATCATCCTTTGATTGGGCTCGTTCAGATCTGTTAAAAGATCTCCTTGCCTGATACACGAGCTCAAACTCTTCAGCTTTTCCTTTATGCTCAGAGTTCATAAAGCCTGGTGATTCTGAAGCAAGAAGCTGCTGATTTCGGGCAATTCGGTCTCGGCATTGTAATGGTGAAACCTCATGGATGTCCTTATCTTGAGGTTGGGAGTCAAGCCAGCTCCAGTTTGCATGACGAGTGTTGGTGTTTAACTCATGATCCGATATAGGTGTTGTGGGATTTGCAACATGTCTCCTCTCCTGGTGAAGAATTAGGAATGCATCAGTGATGAACAAATTAAATTATGCAAATTTGATGAAAAGTTGGTTACTTGATATGTAGATGCATAGTCCATTGCTCTCTCTCGCTTGAAGGCAGCTTCTTGACGTTTTCTTAGAAGAGAAATGATTTCGTCCTTTGACAAGATGCTGCCATTCCACATTCTGTCACTATGCTGAAGAAATAGATTGAAATATGGTGTTTAATCTTGAAATGACTTCAAATTGTTATGACATAGGATTCTACATAGTGATGAACTTCATATGATAATAGGTTAACCGAGGGAAAGCAATGCGTAATTAATTGTCTTGAGCTGTTAAGGACTAGGAATTTGGAGCAGTTCTGGGTATGCCAAAACTAACTGCTGAAAACAATGTCAAGTACTCAAAAGAAACAAAATCACAAAGAAAACATAGAGGATATATAGATTTTACGTGATTCTTTTAAATACTAGAATGCTGAAGTAGACATAAGAGTAGAAATTATTATATTCCCACAAAATATACCATTATTTCATAGAATTTTAGTTTCATGTAAACAGGGAAAGAATCTATAGTAGGGATGAGCATTCTTAGTTGGGACATAGATGAACATAATTTAATCATCAAGAGTGAAAAAATTAGAAATTAGAGAAGAAGACCAACGTATAGGTTTATCTAATTGATAGCTAGATCTTATTACTATGATCTGATTGTAGAGAATAACAACCCTCTTTTCTCTTTTACAAACATAAGAAGATTCCCCTCTCCATACAAGCTCAACCTGCGATTAAGGCTTCATTTGGGACGGCTTTCTTACTGCTTCTTAAAGTAGCTTTCTAGTACAAAAATTATCAGAAAGCTGCTTTAAGAAGCAGTAAGAAAGTCGTCCCAAACAAAACCTAAATCTGTCGTGCAAAACACAAAGCAAGACAACCTTGGTTGTTACAAGAGCCAACCACTTATTGTGCAGTGTTCTATCAAATATCTCCACAAGGAGAACCATGCACCTAATCCAGGTAAAGATCATGTTAAAGTTTGATATTTGTTTTAAAACGATGTGAATAGTCTTGCATCTAGTTGTTGGGCTTTGAATTTAACAAATTAGCACAGCAAAGAATACACACTGTAATCATGTCATCATGTTTATATTGATAAACTGCAAAATGAGGGGGCTCACTCCCAACATGACCTTACATTATCAGTCTCATGAGATCGGCAGTTCTACCTGGTTTAAACAAAACTCTCATGTCCATGTCAGCATTTATTCGTTGTCTGATTCCAATCAATATTAACTCCTAAAATTGTAAACATTTAAATGATTTACAAATGTAGATTGACCTACACTATAGTTGGAGTGAATGCCTAAAATGATCCATAGACTTTTTTTATGTATTCATTTCTATTCCAGATTATTCTTGGTGTTCAATTTAATGCCTAAACTCAATAAATCTATATAAATTTAGTGATACCATCAACTTTACCAGATCTTTGGATGAAAATTGGTGGAGGAAGGTTTTTCATAAATGCATTTTGAACTTGTTAGGGTCAATATCATTATCTAATACCAGCTCAAACTAAATGAAATTGACCTAAAAACTAGTTAGATTGCCATCATTGTGACCTCAAAGCCACAAATTAGAATCATGTAAACAACTCTATACAATGCAGAGTAATCCTTTCTACCTCTTGTATCAAACCTTTAGCAGGCTGAGAGCCTCATGCTCTATGTATGTCAAACTATAGATATAGCCTAGCAATATAAGATTATATGTTTCTACCAAAAAAATAAACAAATGAACAAAAGATGATGGGAACAAAAAGATTTGGATCTCTCTACTTACTTGAGCTTGTGTATAAACAGTTAGTCTATCTTTCAATGCTTTCAGATGAAAAACATCTTTATCTTCATTTGACAGATTATGGGCAGCTGTTTTCATTCGATTTGCACAAGCTTTTGATTGTATCTTCATAAGGGACTTCAGACCTTTTAGAGTAATATTTGTTTGGCGCCTCACAGCTTGTCCGCGAATTAGTGCTTGAAGCTTAACCAGTCCTTTCAGAGCTCTCAATGCTCTCCTTGCCTAAATTGTGACAGAACATGTGAAGAAATGCCCATAAGATTGAGTATAGTACTAATCTTATAGTTGAGTGGTTATATTGTGAACCAATTTATGGACTATTTATGAGGGTCGTTTTAATCCCAAACTATCTAATGTGTCCAATTCAGTCACTTGACTCGTCAAATCTGATTTAAAATAATCAAACAGTAAGACTATTCTGAATCATATTTGAAAATTCAAGGAATTAAATTGAACATATTTATAATCCAGGACTAAAATGAACCCATATAAGTATTCTCTAACATTTTCACCCTTTTCTCTTTTTTTATTATATTATAATACAACTATTTGATAAACAGAAGTTAGGCCCTCATAATTGAACCTCTCACTTCATTCATTTTCTATCGAACACATCCTAAACTTAGCTATAGAACTCAATTTCAAAACAAACTTACTATGTGTGCAGCAATTTTTCATTTGGGTGTTATTTATGCATAGAGAAGAGATGAATAGCTCTGTATTACTCTATATTTTTGTGGATTGAATCTGTATTGTAGCATTTGCACAGAATAATACATAGTTGAACATATTAAATTAAGGACTGCTCAGATAGCCATCTTGAGCTGCACTCTTCTAATAATTTCTCCTCTTCTTAAGACAATCAACAACAAAGTTGATTATGAAATGAAGAAAAAGATAAAGAAGAAAAGGCATCTTATGTGATCTTCTAAAAATATTCTCCACAAAGAAATTTGTTCTCCAGTTCGATGAATGAAGTTTTTCAAGATAGTAAACCTTAGAACACTATTATGTTAATAAAATTAAGAAAAAAAATGCCACTTCTAACAGTGTAAAAACACAAACATAGATCTTACAACTTACAAGATAACCCCGAAAAGCTGTTTGTATCTTAGTTGCTGCAATTTCCTGTGTTCTCTGATAAGACAAGGAATTCCCAGTAAGGCGAACGACTTGAGCAGCAGCCTGAGCAGCAGCAAGAGCAGCCTCAGCCGCCGCCGCAGTGGCAACAGCAACTGCAACTGCATGCTTGGTTTGCTCTTGCTCAGCCTCTCTTAATGATTTCAATCTCAGCAGCGATGGTGGCGGCAAAGCAGGAGAGAATTTCGACTTCAATCTTCCAAAAAGCCATCTTCTCCTCCTATCCTTCTGCAAGATAAGAACCAGTGGTTTGTTTCATAATTTCATTTCCTCTGAATCTTGCTTAAGAGTGATGAAATTAGAATTTGACCATTGCAGTTAACCTTCTCTTGTTTCGATTGAGTCTCTGAGGTAAAAAAATTCTTTAGTCTATCAAGCCAATTCTTTCTCTTTGCCATGAGAGTCTGTTTTCACAAGGAACTGTGAAGTTCAGTCTTGATTTTCATCATTGACGAGGCAATGAGTGTAAATTTTGGAAACTATGCTCGAAATCAAAATCAACAGACGAAAATTATAATCCATGATAGCTCCTTTTCTTGGCCAAAACAAACACAAGAAATCAGAAAGAAATAAAAATAAAAAAAGAAGAGAGGGAAAAAAGGTCCTATTTCATTGCTTCAGATTGCAGCCTCCCTTAATGAAATTTATACATCAACAAAAAACAAAATCTAAAAAAAAAAAACAGTGAAGGAGACAGATGTAATCCTTCATCAAAATAAAACCAAATCCAAACAAAAGTGAGAAGCTTGAAGTCATACTCATCAACTATAAAACAGAACTAAAATAACAGTAATAAAATCCTCATATTCTCTTCACAGATTCTTCAGAAACAGAGATTACTAACCAAAGGCTTTCATCAAGTGAAAAAGGAGTCATGTCTTCATCCCTTTCTCTCTGTGTTAACTCATCTCTTTTTAACCAATGGAGAACGCTCAAAAGCCTCAAAAGGTTAGGAAAGTAGCCTTCTGGAGAAAGGAAATACTTCTTTCTTTATGATGACTACCAAAAAGGAAATCATCATTATTATTATTATTTTTTTTATAAAGTAAACCAATGTGGACAAAGATGTACCAAATGGAACTTATCAGGAATTCTGACAACTGGGTTTGATCTGTCATACTGCAAAGAAGCAGGATGCAACCAATAGAAATACCATTCAAGATTCTTTTTAAATTGTTTTTGTTCTTTTTAGTGAATCTGGTAAGCAGAAAAAAATACCCGTGAATCTGGCAAGTAGAAATATATCCGTTACCTCTGAACTGTGAGCAGTTCTTTGTAATATGTTGAGAACGCAGAGTTACAGCTTGATTTTCAAGTTGGAAAAATCGACTTACAGAACTCTTTTCAGCAATCAGAGAGATCAAAGAGACCAAAGGAAGAGAGAGATTAGGATTTTGTTTGCACCAAAGAATTACAGTTTATACGACCAACCAATCTCTTTCAGACAATATTTAACTCAGGCAGGAGTTAGTAAATCCTGCAAATTCAGGTTTGGTTAGTTTAGATAGAATTAAAATCTAAAAACTGTCTATTTTTTTTGGAACGGGGCATCTACCCATTGTCATTCCGAAGGGAGCATTTGACGGCGTAACTAATCCCTTCGTGGAACCTAGCGAGGCCACCCACCGGCATCGAGCCCGCACTTGTTTTGCCCCACTGAAGAGGCGAGGCCGTAGTAGAGGGAATTCGAACCCGGGATGGAGGGTTTCCAACCGTGCTCGCTCACCAACCACCCTAAGCCTCGGTAGGTAAACTTTGTCATATAACTATTAAGGCTTTGTTTGGGACAGCTTCGGGCCACTTTTTTTTATTATTTAAAAAAAAAAATTATGCTAAAAAATTACTATAAAAACAGTAAGAAAAGTATCCTAAACCAAACCTAAATCTGATTAAATCTTGTGAATTATTCTTATAAATAAAATCAAACATATTACAAAGAACCCTATAACTATATATAATATAAAAATTTATACCGTTAATTTTTTCTAGAACTCAAGCAGCTCATCTTGATCTGTTGGTTGAGAGCTGTGGCTATCAATCAAAAAGTTTTGAGTTCGAGTGTTACGTATATAATATATTTACAAATTTGTCTTAATTGGATTAAATATAAAAAAAAAATCCTGGAACTTTGCATATCTTAGAAAATGAATAATTTTCATGCTATTTTGGACAAACTCAATTGGACCATTCAGAGTTACTCTTATTAAAAAAAAAAAATAACGGACGGATGAGATTAAAAGTGGACGTTGATGAAAGTGATGTATCAGTGAATGAAATAATCTAAGTATGGAACGTAGAAAAATCTCCATCAAATGATTCAAAAGCTGTGCCATAAAGCCTGACCAGTAATATAGAAGATGCGTTGAAAAGAGAAGCATTATGCCGACAGAAGCATGTGCCCCCACGGTAAGGAGAAGGCAGCCCATTTTGAAAAACTTTTCAAAAATTTTGAGGTATATTTGTAAATTCTCATAATGATTTTTACTCGATAAGCTTTGGTCTTTAATTTGCAAATTATTTTCAAAATTCTTATATTTTTACCCTTTTGTATTTCTTTGAAAATTTTGAGTGAATTATATGCAAATCTCAAATTGATGAGTTTAATTAATGAATGAAGCCAAAACTCTCAAATATTATATTATTATGTTTCAATATTGACTTTTAAATTGTTTTCAATCAAATGAGAAAATTTTAAAAATATATTTAATTTTTCAAATTACATTTTCTGACATCAAATAATCAAATGAACCCTCAACAATTCTTCATTTTCAGGCTCTCTACTCTTGAAAAATTGTATTAATAAAATAAGCCCATTTCCAATTTATACAGCTTATTTTCCCCTTTTTTTTAAAGAAAATATGGCATCACATGCAACATCCCTAAAGAAATGTACATCAGCTCGTTTGCGATGGCTTTCTTACTGCTTTTCTAAGTAATTTTTTTGTATAAAATTTGAAAATTTTATACTAAAAAATTGCTTTTAAAAAACAGTAAAAAAGCCTTCGCGAACAAAGTCTAATGCTTCATTTAATAGAGCTTTCTTACTACTTTATAAAACTGTTGTGAAAAAAATAATTTTTTAAAGTTGTCGTATATAGTAACTTTCTAGTATAAATTTTTTTTGAATGCGATAAAAAAATAGTTGCTTTATATAAATTATGATTGAGGCCTCAAAAATAAAATAGTAAAAAAATTATCCCAAACAAAGCCTAAAGGCATCTCCAACCGAAAAATCTATTTTTTACTTCAAAATACAATAGCAGTCATATCAAACAATAATTTGTCTCCAACGGAACATCAATTCTAGCATAAAAAAAGAATATTCTGTGTGTATTTTTTTCTCGTCTCTATTTTTTTTTTTAAAATGGATCTCTAATTAGTGTGATGCCAATAGAGTTGCAATATTTACAACCGAGATAAAAAGTAAAAATACAGTTTCATTTGTCATTCAGGTGGACGTTCGCCGAAGCTGCAAAAGAACAAATGACGTTCGATTAGAAATGCCTTAAGATAATTAAAAAAAACAATAGGAAGTTTCAGACTCTTTAAATCAAGTGATTCTCATCCAAATAAATAATTAATCCAACTTTCAATTTCTACCATTAGATGCAGTTAATAACAAACATCCAACTTTCAAGTTCTACTATTTTTTTCAAAATTCTCTCAAACATAATGATTACTTTTCATACATACAAGATTTTCATTCACACAAAAAATGAGTAAAAATAAATTATTATTATCATATAGAATCAAATGAGCCCTGAGGCACTGTTAACCTCTCATGTGCTCAAAGATAAGATGAGAAGAGCAACTCAGGAACAGAGTTCAACATAGCTGTGCTTGGTACCATCTTCCATACTAATCCAAGAATTCAGAGAGAAGGGATCTTCAGTCATCTCAAGGATTCTTGAACCACGTGGCCATGTCCCATAGCCACCATAGCCACTGTGACGAGCAAAGCAGAGCCAGAGCTTCTTATATGGACAGCACCAATCCAGCCCATGATTGTGTCCTACAAAGACTGCCTGCATATCAAGTCATTGAACATCCAACATTCAGATAAAAATTATTCATAATGATGCATTTTATAAGGCAAAATGAGCATATATTGCTTGTAATGCTACATTATCAGAACAGATATGAGGATTTATAACTTGTACCGTTCATATTTTAGAATATATACAGTAGTTTTTACAAGCATGAAGCATGAATATATTTGAACATCTGTATTTTATCAGTATATACAAGTAGAATATAATAGACATGGTTCTTGTTTTTGTTCAACTCGTCTGAGAAATGAGCTGAAAATTCCTGTTCAAATTCAGCTCGTTTACTTAATAAGCCAAAAATGAATAATTATTGAGCTGAATAAGAGCTGGCTGTTTACAGACACCCAGCCCCTTTTTGGCGAAATTATAACGTGATACCGTCCGGAGGCCAATCATGACGTGACATGTCACTAATTTACTATGTATCGTTACTGTATATCGCTGTGTATCGGATGATATGGTGCGTCCTGATTAGCCTTCGGACAGTCCGGTGCGAACCGCACGTAATAATTTCTCCCTTTTTTGAGCAGGCTGCACAATAATTTTTTTTTGGAAGTAAGTCATCACAGGATCAGTTGATGCTTCACACCATGACTTCAGCAAACCTAAAGTTTTCTCCTTTTGCATATACAGAAGGCAATGTAGATGCCAAAATTATAATATAATATATTATATTCTGTATATATTATAGATAATGGAACATGATGATGTCATTTATCAGAGATACAGAGAGCAGAGGCCAAAGGACTTCACAAGCCTTGAACTTTTTATGACACTAGCACATGGATTGGATGAGTCCAGAACCAAAAGCAAGTCATCATCATAGAGATGGATTCATTGGCAATTTTGCAAAATATTTGTACTTGTCTGCAATTAGGAAGAGGTTTCCCTTGCATGATTTTACTGAGAAGAAATTTGTCTCAAGATGCAAAATCTTTGAATTTGCTTTGATTTAAGATAAGCATAATATGAGCCATTTGTATTACACTAATGACTAATCTCAATATAAATTTAATAAATTTGAAATGCACCCTTCTGATTAGGATATCTTGAAGAAGAAGAATCTGCTTAATGATGCCCGGCCTAACAATTCATACTGGCCATTAATACAGAAAGGTGGTGATGGGTCCTACTTGAAAAGTTTGTAAATGAATCCACCTAAAATGGTGGGGTTCCTTACAGGACTATGGCTAGAAGCTTTGATAGAATCAGTAGGCCCATGTGAAATCTGGTTTCGAGGGTAGGGAGTTCAAGAGATGTGCGTTTAAATCCAGCCTGTTTATGAATAGAGAATGCATCTAAAACCCTACGATTTTTTTTTAATGAAGGTACGGATCTTAGCAAGTAATATCACAAAATTTCAGAAGAATAAAAAAATTACTGAATTTAAAAGTAGTATTAATTAGCTATTTCTCATGAAGTTTTGCTCCAGAAACAAAAGTTCTCCTGATTAATATATAAACAAACACAGAATATTCAGAATAGTTGCCATGATCTAAAGGCCCTAAGATTGCAGGATTTCAGAGTTTGGCTAGACTGACAAGAGCCTGTGTAATCCTACTTGGCTGGGAATTTCAACAAAAGTCGAGTAATTTGCCACTGAAATTGTCTCAAGGTAGAAGATAGCCATTTAGATGTAAAGGCTACAGAACTTCTTTTACAAATATGATAGCATACCGTGTCTTCTTTCTAGATTAACTTCCTCAGTAAATTAGGAACACTCACAAGTGACGTATGAGAAGATGATAAGCTTTGAGTAGAAATCACTCGTAAGATGCGCACCATAAATTAACACAACGGTGGTGACAAGACAACAATGGCTGACTAGCTAAAAATAAGATGTTTTTTCTAAAAAAACATTAGATTTGCCAAAAAGAATTTTGAATGTTCAAAGAAAAAAACTAGCAAATTAATGAGGATAAATACTAGAAGAAGAATGGACAAGGCATCTTGCAATGAAACAAAATGTAAAAAAGAGAGGTAAAAAAGTTGACGAATATATGAGCTGTTTGTGGGCTCCGAAAATTCGCGCCCCGGCCCCTCCGCGTCCCTTTTTCTTTTTGTCGGGTCGTCGAGGAGAATTTTAACGAGTAGATTCCAAAGCAAATTTTCAGAAGGCAGATTGGGTTTTAAATAAAACATTACCCAGAGATTTCGCTCTCATTTTGCGAGAACTTTATGATCTGAGTTCAGGTTTCCTATAGGCGCAAGCTCCTATAGTTAATTACCCCTCCTGATAGCGAGAGAGAACTACGATTAAGGCTAGTCGTCAAATAGATACGTAGTATCCGGCGTATAGTAGTAGCATGATTTGGTATTTGAAATTTAATATTTAAAATTAAAAATTCACCACAATGTACTTTAAGCGGATTGTGGGGGGGAATGATGATAGACCCGATAAAAATTCTATGTTTCCGTGGTCCCGGGTCATCATAATCCCTAGTCTATTTAGTCAGAGGAGGTAGTCGACCCAACCTGACAGAATGATCTTTGTCGACAACCATAAGTTGCTTCATCCAAAGGTACCTTGTAAACCTGCAATGATTATTTGTCTAAGGGGGCAAATTTAAACCCACCTTAGCTAACAAAGGGCTTTGTGCCCTATCAATAATATCCTATTGATTTATTACTCAAGGATTTGAAGCTGTTGGGGAACATACAGGCTCTAACCATGACCGTAATTTAATGGTGTCATTTGACGACAAAACCACTCGGTCAAAGGGTCTCGATCATAACCGTTTACATGTGGTACCATTTGGTGGCAAAACCACCGGTTAGAGGACACATGCCACGTCTTTACTAACAAAAGATAATTTGAGGATGAATCATAATGATATCCCGACAAGACATTTGCTCTTTTTGAGCTTAAGTGATTTTCAGACTTGTCCACCTTGGAAAACAATTGCGAAGGGTGGATGGGTATTTTGCTTTAAGTATTTAGATGTTTTATTACAATTTTAAATATTTGCATCATTCATGAATACATTTTATGAGAATTTGTAGGCATTTTGAATGTTTGGGATTCCCTCCGGTTGAGATCTGTCAACACGTCCATCATCGGGATACTTATGGGCAATTTTATTTTGTTGGTCGAACCTTGTTGACTCTGTCTACTTGACGACAGAGGATTGGGTTCATTGTCGGCTTTATGCTTTTATTAGTGATTTTTTTTGTAATAGGCCTTGAAGGCTTAATATAAACGTATAAAATAAATATCTCAGTCAGCGCTACGACCGTATATTTGTTTGATGGTTCGAACCGTGTTGACTCCTATCTATTCATACAGAAGGATCGGACTCAAACTTAAGTTTATTTTTTGACCCGTGCAGCATTCTCAGACGTCACGTGTGTGCATTCATCACACTTGTCAGGGCCCATGCGAGTGTTTATATTTCAATGCATGAGGGGGCATTTTGAAATATTTAATTATAATTAATTGTGCAAATGACTATTGTTGAAAGAGTGCACAAGATTTCATTTTGAAATCTGCAAAAGCCTTCCGTCCGCTTATAAGAGCATTACGAATCTGGTGGCGTAATTTAGCAACACATTAGACCTCATATATCGTGCTTCGACAATGTGGTTTTGCTCTTTTCTTCTTCTACAAGCCATCATTTTCTTCAGTATTTAGCCCGTGGGAGTATACTTTAGCTTGCAAACAAGCTGTGCGGTGCGTCGGGAGCCTTCTACCAGTGCTCCATAGATTTTTACTACAAATTTCCTGCTTCTGCTTGCAAGTGAATCGTAGCGTTGCATTACGGGTCGCCCGTCGCTGCTTGCAGGTAAGCTGTCATGCGGTGTCGAACTTTGTTAACATTATTTTCGGGCATACAATAAGCATTCAGAAATCACCAACTACTTGTATACAAGCTTCTGTTTTCGTGACAAATCATCTACCATTGTTTGCAAGTGTTAATATGGATCGTTTACCACTTCCTGCAGGCGAGCTATTATGCTATATATATTTTCTAGTGCTGCCCGTAGATGTTTGCATTTGCTGCAGTTTCTTCTATATTTGCTGGTGGATAGCATGTCGTACACATGACAAGTCTCCTACAATGACTTGTAGGTGTCTGCATTTGCTGAGTTATTCTGTATTTGCTTGTAAATGGCGTGTTGTGTACATGATAGGTTTTCTACAGCGGCTCGCAGGTACTTGCCTTTGTTGCATATCAACCACCCTTGCTTGCAGGAAAATCAGTGTATTCGCCTGACACTGAATGGTTGTTGACTGCAAGGGTGTCGTAGCATTCACTATTTATTGTTGATCATCACCAGTAGGCGTATTATTGTGCATACGGCGAATCTTTCGTCATTGTTAGTAGATGTTCACATTCATCGTGTGTTGCATTGTGTGTATTTGCAAGAGGCTTTGTTGTTCACAGGCAAGTTAATGTATTCATGCAAATTGATCTTATGCTTATACGAGACTGGTATATTCGTTTGCATGTTGATCAGTGAATTGCTACATTCGCTTGCATATCTCTCAATGATTGTAGGAGTTGTCGTGTGTATTTGTAAGCTAACTGACATTGGTCGTAGGAAGACTATTACATTCACAACTTATCCGCTGTCGTCGCTCACAAACTGATTAGTGCACTTGTCTGTCAGTTAACTACTGTCGATTGTAAGCGGGCTATCTTATTGTGGGCTCCAAAAATTTGAACCCGGCCTCCGCCCGCATTGCTTTCTTCGGGGGAGTTTTAACGGATTAAGTTCCAGGGTAAATTTTGAAAGGCAGATGAGTATTATAGATTAGACACTACCCAGAGATTTCGCCCTCATTTTGTGAGGACTTTATGATCTGAGTTCTGGTATCCTATAGGCGCAAGCCCCTATAGTTAATTACCCCTCCCGATCACGAGAGAGAACTTTCGATTAAGGCTAGTCGTCAATCAAATACGTAGAAATACATGCTATCTGGCACATAGTAGCAGCATGGGTTGAAGGTATTTGAGGGTTGATATTTAAAGTTGGAAATTTCACCATCTTGTACTTAAAGCGAATACTGGGGGAATGGATGATGAACACGATCAAAATCCCATGGTTCCGTCATCCCGGGCCATCGTGGTCCCTGGTCTACTTAGTTAGAGGAGATAGTCGACCCAACCTGACAGAAGGATCTTTGTCGGCAGCCATGGGTTGCTTCGTCCAAGGGTACTTTGTAGACCTGGGGTGGGTGTTTGTCTAAGGGGACAAATTTGAATCCACCTTAGCTAATAGAGGGCTTTGTGCCCTATCGATCATATCCTATTGATTCATATCTCAAGGATTTGATGCCAATGGGGAGCATACGGGCTCTGGCCATAACCATAATATAATTGTGCCATTTGGCGGCGACCACCTGGTTCAAAGGGCCCCGAGTCATAATCGTTTATCCTGCAGTGCCATTTGACGGCGAAACTGTCGGTTAGAGGACTCGTACCACGTCCTTGCTGGTAGGAGATTGTTTGAGAATGGATCTTAGTGATATTTTCGACCAGGCATTAGCTCTTTGTGAGCTGCAGTTATTTTCAGATTTGTCCACCTCGGCAAACTGTTGCGGAGGGTGGATGAGTTTTGCTTTAAATGGTTTGATAGTTAAATTTCAATTTTAAATATTTTTAGAGTTTTTGAAATTGTCTGGAGTTTTATGGAGTTTATGATTTTTGGGTGTTTGGGATAGTATTTTGAAGATATTTGAAATTTAACCCCTCCTGTTGAGATTCGCATTCAACACGGCCATCATCAGGGTGATCTTGAGGTCACTTGAAAATATTTGAGGTTTGAGGGCATTTTGAAACATTTGAAATTAACCCCTCCGGTTGAGATCTGCATTCAACGCGGCCATCATCGGGGTGTTTGGGATTATTTCCATTTATGGATTGAACCTTGTCAACTCTATCAAGCCATCGACAGAGGATAATGTTTCGTAAGCTTCATGCCTTTGTTAGTGAATTCTCTTGACTATAGGCCTTGAAGGCCTAATATGAACGTATAAAATAAATATCTCAGTCGACCCCGCGGCTGTATATTCATTTAATAGTTCGAGCCGTGTCGACTCCTATCTCCCTGATAGAAAGATCGGGCTCGAACTTGAATTCACTTATTGACCCGCGCAGCATCCCTAGACGTCACGTGTATATCAATAACACGATCGTCGGGGCCCATGCGGGTGTACAGTTAAACATGCATTTTAGCGTACATATGCGCATACATACTATAGTGCATGTGTGGGGGACTTTAAAATATTTCATTTAATCAGTTGCGCAGGCAACTGTCATTGAATGCAGCATTCAATTTGGAAGCTCGTAGACGCCTTCTGTCTGCTTGTACGAATGTTGCAGATCCGGTGACGTGGCGTCATACGATCTCCACTACTGCTGCTTGTAGGAAGGTAGATGTTTTTATTTATAGATTGGAATTGACTCCATGATACTGCATTTACTGAAGTCTTTCTGCATCTACCCACAGGTGGCATGTAGTACGTACATCTGTATTTGTAGAGAACCCGTATATATTGCAGATCTTCTATAACATCTTGTGGGGACCTACATCTGTTGTGTATCTTCTATCTTTATTTGCAGTGGACCTCTACTGTGGGAGTGTTGCAACACCTATAACCCACTACTGATTAATGCCTGTAGGCAGGTTGGTATACATATAACAAGTCTTTCATTGTCGTTGATGGTATTTGCATTCATCATCACTCTCCTATATCTCCCTCGTTTTGCTTGTGATCCTCCCTATTTGTTGTAGATGATTGTAGACCGATCATTATGACCGTCACATGCTTCTTAGTATCCTTCCTCTAGGTAATTTACTGAACATGCTATTGACTATCTGTCATTCATAAATGGCCTTCCAATCTTCATTACTTGCCAAATTTCATCATTTGTAGAGGGCAAATGATTCTAGATCTTGTGCAATTGCTCGTGAGCTTGCCATCGTATGTCTCACTCTGATCTTTTCTTACAAGTGGATTGTCCTTGGGGTTCTTTATCCACTAGGGATCCTTGCATGTTCATTTGCATTTGACCTTTTCCTTTGGTGTATCTTTTTGGAGTTAGATTGTTGTTGGTGATAGGGACGCCATCACATCCATTCATGTTGCTTATGAGCAAAATAACAATCATGCTTACTAAGACTTCGGCATAAGTCTTCCATCCTTTCATTGATGATCAAATTCTTTGATCAACTTTCATATTTTAACAAGATCATACATTCATCAAATTAGAGTTTGACTCTTTATGTTATTCATTTGAGTTCAAATTCCTCTTTTATCTTGTTCGAATTTGAGTCCAAGTCATTTGTTATTTGCATTCAAGCAAAATTCCTTGCGGTCCGAGGAAAATCCAAATCTGAATCCAGTTCAAGTTCATGTCCACTGTAGTTCATTTGTTTAAATCGAATTCAAATTTGAATCCTGTGTACTTTAATTGTTGGAATTCCTGTGCGTTAGGCTCAAATTCAAGTCCAATTTGAATCAAGTTTGATTTGAGTTCGAGTCCTTTGTGTTTATTTGAAGTCTTGTAATTATCATTCAAATCAAATCATTGTCGATTGTCCACAAGTCTACTGTTGTTCAATCAAGCTCAAGTTCTATGTTCAGGTCCCTTGTAGTCCTGAAATTGGTTCAAGTCTTTGTGATCAATCAAGCTCAGCTTTTCTTGGTCAAGTTTGCTTCAAATCTTTAATTTAATTATTCAAATTTGAAATTAGTTTACATAATGTTCAAATTCAAGTTCTGACAAAGTCCCTTATAATGTTCATTAGAGTTCCAAATTAAGCCTCATGTTATCCAAACAAAGTCCCCGGTGCACTGAAAATTTCGGCAGCCTCCGGCATCTCCCCCATTTAGGGGAAAAACCAAAAGGCAACCTT
Organism: Dendrobium chrysotoxum; assembly: GCA_019925795.1. Lineage (NCBI taxonomy): Eukaryota > Viridiplantae > Streptophyta > Magnoliopsida > Asparagales > Orchidaceae > Dendrobium > Dendrobium chrysotoxum. Next base: position 34,101,273 of record CM034299.1, on the reverse strand, counting down.
CCCTTCCATGCTACGTGAGCGCTTCAGGTAGATGTCTGTAGACACCACGGTTGCATTTTTTCTTCAATCCCCACTACGCTACATGAGCGCTTAAGGGTCTCGGGCACCTGTTGCAAAGAGCACAAAGATTTCCCCACGTATGGGTACTTAGTTTTGTCCCCCTCACGCTACATGAGCGGTCCAGGGATTACCCATCTCGTTGCAAGCGCCGTGCCGGTTTCCCTCCCTACTACGCTATATGAGCGCGTAGGGGGTTTGTCGGCTCGTCGCTAGCATCAAGAAAGGGGTTTAAGTTAGGGAGGCTATACCTTGGTGGTCGACGAGGTGACGATGTTGGCTCGTGGATCGAGGAAAGAGGAGGAGCATTTTTTCTTCTTTATATTATTAATTATAATTAATTAATAATATTCATTATAATTAATAATAATTAAAAATAATTAAAATAATTAATTATTATTTATGGAGATGAATTATAATTAATTATTATTAATAGAAATTAATTATAATTAATTAAAATAATTAATTATAATCAATAGAAATTAATTATAATTAAAATAATTAATTATTATTAATAGGAATTAATTATTATTAATTAAAAATAATTAGTCATCATAATTAACAATTAATTATTATTACTATTAGCTAATTATAATAAATTAAGATTAATTTATAATTAATAATAATAATAATAATAATAAGATTATGTAGGATTTGATACAGGGTTTATGATGGATTTCAGCAGGTTTTAAAACCACTAAACTTCACGGTAATTAAATGCTCCATCTTCATCTCTTCACAGCAAGCAAGCTTCGGTCGCTACTTGCGATCAAAATGTCACAACTTTCGCTCCGACAAGAAGAGGGAACGTGGTCGAAGGCTTCGACTAGGGCAGTGTGGATCGGGGTCAAGCAGGGAGGAAGGACGGAGACAGGGATTCGGAGAGGTCAGGCAAGGCTTCTAGAGCTCGGTCCGGCCTAGAGATCCGAAGAGCGACAACGGCTCGGGTAGGTAGCGGCACTGCGAGGGTGTGATGGCGTCGGGCCTTGGTTGGTGTGAGCTCTGGAGTCGGCTTGCGATCAGGGAGGTAGGATCGGAAGTGGCGACGGGAGATGGAGTCGGAACTTGCGATCGGGTTCAGTCGCAGGCTAAGAGAAGGAAGCGGAGGTTTGCTAGGGGATTCGCGAGTGGGAGCTGAGCGTGGGAGGAGAAGGAGCCGTCAAGAAGAGCTTTCTCTTGGTATCGTATTTAACGACACTTATGGAACTGCGATCGAGGCCGGTTCTGTGCAAAAATCATGGGATGCGACTCGAACGGCGCCAAACAGGTACAGAACCACTGTAGCAAGCGGCGGAGGTAATCTCTTCTTAATACTTTTTTTTTGTTTAACCGAGGTCAACACGTATTTATTATAAGCCTCATTTCTTCTTCAACAAATGAGCAATCATACTTATTACAGACACCATGTTCTTGTTCTTAGTCATAGGCAAGCTGATGTGCTCACTGCATGTTCATTGTTCATTGCTTGTAGACAATATGTCATGTTTGTTGCAATTCCCTGATTTATGCTTATAGGAGATTGAGGCAATGCAAAAATGGCCTCCACCTAAGAATCTAAGAGAGCTGAGAGGGTTCCTAGGGTTGACCGAGTACTACAGGAGATTTGTGATTGGCTACACCACCATAGCTTGGCCATTGATAAAGCAGCTGAAGAAAGACAGTATTGTGGGCTCCGAAAATTCCATTAATGCGCATTCCCGGCCCCTCCGCGCCATCGATCTATTTTTCTTGTCTTGTTTGATGATGACGGTAGAGAGTTTTAACGAGATTAGGTTCCGGGTGAATTTTCAGAAGACAGATTGGGTTTTAGATAAGACACTACCCAGAGATTTCGCCCTCATTTTGTGAGGACTTTATGATCTGAGTTCTGGTTTTCTATAAGCGCAAGCCCCTATAGTTAATTACCCCTCCCGATAACGAGAGAGAACTTTCGATTAAGGCTAGTCGTTGAAGAGGTTGTATAGGTTATGAACCCATCGTATAATAGCAACAGTTTTAGGGTTTGAATTTGAGATTTGAATTTATCATCATGATTTAGAAATTATCACCATAAATTTTAAACTGGTGGTGGGGGGAATGAAGACGAGCCCGATCAAGATCCCATGGTTCCGTCGTCCCGGGCTGTCATGTTCCCTGGTCTACTTAGTCAGAGGAGGTAGTCGACCCAACCTGACAGAAGGCACCTTGTCGGCAGCCATGGGTTGCTTCGTCCAAGAATACCTTGTAGACCTGGGTTGGTGTTTATCTATGGGGATATATCTGAATTCACCTTAGTTGACAGAGGGCTTTGTGCCTATCGACTATACCCTATGATTCATCGCTCAAGGGTTTGACGCCTTTAGGGAACATACGGGCTTTGGCCGTGATCGTAATATAATGGTGCCATTTTGCGGCGAAACCACCCGATCAGAGGGCACGTGCCACGTCCCTATTGGCAAGAGACTGTTTGAGGATGAATCGTAGCGATACACCCGATACGCATTCGCTCTTTGTGAGCTGAGGTTAATTTCAAATTTATCACCCCCGACAAACGGTCGCGGGAGATGGATGATTTTTAGTTTTAAGTTTTTAAGTGACAGATTTCATTTCAGAGATTTGGAATTTTGTTTGATTTGAGATTTGACCCCTCCGGTTGAGATTTTCTGATCAACACGGCCATCATCGGGGTGACGTTAAAGTCACTAGTGTTTTCGTAGGATTTTGAGAGGCATTTTGTGATTTAAGTCATGTCGACTCCAGTCCTTTCGAGGAGGAGGATGAGACTTGAATTTAGACCCGCGTAGCATTCTCTGACCATTAGATTTTGAAATCGTATGCGGTGGTCGGAGCACATGCGGGTGATAGCATTTGACCCTGCGCAGCATTCTCGGACATTTGAATTTGTAACTTTAACACGTTGACCGGAGCACATGCAGGGGTCTATTTCAGTTTAAGGGATCATATCTAACACACAAGGGGTAATTTTAAAATATTTAAATATAATCCATTTAAACAAGTGATTTCATTTAGAAAAGGCCGAGATTTCTTTTAAAGGGCCTACGAACGCCTTCTGTCCGCTTGTACACATGTTGCGGATCCGGTGGCGTTAAATTGAATTAGATTTTACTTATTGCATTTAGTTTGTTTTAACTCCTCTAAACATCACTTAGCACAGTTTGTAGAGAGCATTTGCTCAATATGTACTAGGAGATCGTGCTCGTGTTCGTAGGAGAATTATCCTGCTTGCTATAAGTTCCCCTATTCTCTCCCGTAGGGGATCTAATTTGTTCGATACAATCCCCTTGTCCTTGCTTGAAGGGTTGTTAGAGAGCTGCTCAGTTGGAAAGCTTTGAGGTTGTTTATTGGGAGGAGTTTCATTATTTAGAGAGCTGTTTGAGTTGCTCATGGAGTTGTTGTGAGAGCTACAAATATCTTGCTCCTGTTTACAGGTGAAGTGTATCAGGGATTAAAAGTTCCTAGCTACCATCCCTAGACGTGCTGATTTGTTTTGTACGAGTTTCTTGTTCTTGTGTTTGAGCTGATCTATAGCCATTTGGAGAATTGCCAAATTGAGAGCCATTTGAAAGTAGTTTGTACATAGGTTGGATTGTTGGAAACATTGATTTATTGCATTTTATTTGATTTTGATTGCATTAATTAATTAAGTGAATTAATTAAAATGTTAAAGTTTAATTGAAATTTAATTTGCTCAATTAATTTGTTTAATGTTAAAGGGCTTAAACTTAATTAAATTTGAGATTTAAATTTAATTAATTAGCGCTTCAATTTTAATTGGTTATTTAAATTAACTTTTAAATTAATGGATTAATTGAACTTTAGTTTAATTATTTAACTTAAGCTTTAAACTTAATTCTTAAGTTCCACTGATTTAAGCTGTTATAATTTTCTTTAACATTTTTGTTAATTTAGATTTTCTGATTTCAATTTAAAGTTTAGTTAAAGCTCTTAGATTAATTATCTTGATTAGATTTTATTAATTATTTAATTACTTAAAGAATTTGTTTGAGTTAATTGATATTCATGTTATCTTTTAATTTTAATCAAGTATTTAATTTAACCATTTAATTAATGTTAAGATTTTAGTTTTGGATTACAGTTGAATCAAATTTTAAAATTGTTAAAGTTTTAATTTTAATCATTTTTATTTTGAAACTAATCAAAGTTTTGCTTTCATTAAGTTTGACCAATTTGCCAATTATTAATTAATTGAATTCTTATTTCAGTCAATTAGACTAATTCTTCAATTTGTTAAGTTATTTAATTAGTGATTAATCAATTTGATGTTTTAATCAATATTTAATTTTATGCTTCCACTTTAACGTTCAATGCCCATGTTATGGAACTATCATTCATTATCCTTCAAAGGCAATTATCCTGTATTTGCATGTGTCTAGAACTAATGCTTGTATATGTATGCAATATTTCACACCACCTCCCCTATTGTGGTCTACAACAGTAACTCTTTGGAAGAATTATTTTCCAGCCATAAGAGTACTAATGAAGGATAATAATTAATTATCCATTAATTGAATTGTAGCGTGACCTTGGATTTTTTTTTAAAATCAATTAATACATCAGTTAATTAACTGAGTGGTCCAAAATAAAAAAATTTTATCCACAAGTCTAGTATTTTTCGAGAATATTTCGGCAGCCTTCCGGCGTCCCCTCCCCGACGCCGGGAGATAAGGAGGGCATTTGCCCTTTAGGCTCGACTCGACCGGATCAAATCAACGGCGAGGAGATTGAGTCTTCAAGTCTTCAATCCCATTAGTGGTCTTCGACGATCATTGTTGTGCGCGACGTGTCGATCAAGTCATTTAATTTTAATTTTATTTAATTTTTTTTAAAAAATATTTTTATTCCCCTCGAAAATCCAGCAGCCTTCCGGCGTCCCCTCCCCTCGCGGGGAGGTTGGGGAGGGCACTTGCCCTTTTGGCTCGACTCGGCCGGAGCGAATCAACGGCGAGGAGATTTGAAGAGTAGTGTCTGCGCTCCCTCGATCGGATTAGCTCGACGATCGAGGGCTTCGGGGGACCGAATCAAACCCCGGGACTTCCTTCAAATCTTGTTGCCTTGGTGCCTGCTTAAAAATTCTTCTCCCTATATTTTTTTTATTGTGTGTATATATATATATATATATATATATATATATATATATATATATATATTAAACATAATATTACATATATATTATAATATAATAATAATCATATTATAATATATATTTATATAATATGATATATAGTATATATAATATATATTATAATATTAATATAACTTATAACAGCGGGAGGGAGAGAAGCCCGATCAGATAGGGCACGAAGGAGGGATCACGCACGGCGGCGGTCTGGAGCACGGCGGCCGGAGTCGACGGCAGGTCAGGCCGGAGCAGGTGAGCTCGGCGGCGGTCAAGGCTATGGCACAGGCAATGTCACGGTCGGATGGGCTTGGCGTCACTGACAGTTGAAGTTTTGTTGGATCAGGCAAAAGTCGGCGACTGGTTGGGACCGGAGCAAGAGGAGTGGCCAGAGATTGGAGGTCGACTTCGAAGATCAGAGTGGCAAGTTGAGTCCTGGAGTCTGGTGCTTGAGTCGTCGAAGGGATGAGGAGCAGAGGCGACGTCGGGTTTGGACGGAGCCAGGTGCTTGAGTCGCCGGCGGGATGAGGAGCAGAGGAGGCGGATCTGGCAGGCGACGGGTGAAGGCAGAAGATTTGCGGCAGGAGCTCGACGGCGAAGGCAAGCCGACGGAGGGAGAGACGACGCGTCAGGTCGGCTAGGGCAGAATGACGAACCAAAGCGCAGGTATCGGATCTTTATTTTCTCTCCGTGTGTTCCTTTCCTTCAGTTCTGAGCATGTGGGAGAGGGAATGAGAGGGCTTCCGTTGTTTTGTGTCGAGAGAGGAGGTTGTGGGGCAGTTACTTGCGATCGTGGGATCGTGGGAGTAGTTGGCCGAGTCAGAGTCGGTCGGGAGCGGGGGGTCCTGGCGTGGATTACTGTTACAAGTCAACAAGTATCTTAGGGGGAGAGGCAGTTACACGGGCTTTTGAGAGGCTGAAAAAGACCATGACTACCATACCGATTTTGGCACTACTAGATTTCAATCAGATCTTTATGGTTGAGACGGATGCATCAGGATATGGGTTGGAGGCCGTGCTTATGCAAAATCACAGACCCATAGCCTACTTCAGTCAAGTGTTGACAGCCAGAGATAGGTTGAAGTCAGTCTATGAGTGGGAATTGATGGCCATTGTCTCTTAGTCATTCAGAAGTGGCGACCATACTAGTTGGGTTAGTATTTCATTGTCAGGACTGACCAGAGAAGCTTGAAATACTTGCTAGTCTAAGGAGCATCAGAGGTGGCTATCCAAGCTACTAGGCTATGATTTTGAGATCCAGTACAGGCCAGGATTGAAGAATAAAGCGGCTGACGCCTTATCGAGATGTGTGGGGGAGCTTCAAGAGATAGCCACATCAGTACCCCTGATGGTAGATTGGGGGACTATTAAGGAAGAAAGTGTGCAGAACAAGGAGCTGAGGAAGATTAGGAGGGATCTACTAAAGGATGAGAGCAGCCACCCAGGCTATTCCCATGAGGGAGAGAGATTACTGTACCAAGGGAGGTTTGTGATGCCACGAACCTCAATTCATATTCCCACTTGCTGCAGGAATTCCATGGGAGTGCGGTTGGAGGCCATTCAGGGGTGCATAAGACATACAGAAGGTTGGCAGTAAAATTGTATTAGAAAGAGATGCATAAGGATGTGGAGGAGATTGTAGCAAGGTGTGAGGTTTGCTAGAAAAACAAATACATGGCTATGGTTCCGGGGGGGATTACTTCAACCCTTGGCTCTTCCAGATAGAGTGTGGGAAGAGATTATCATGGATATCTGATAGGAAATACTTGAGTTGCAAGTATCCTAGCCCAAATAGAAGATCAAACAACAAAGAAACTGCTGTTTACAGCAGTAAAACAGCCCAAACCAGTAGAAAACAGAGGAAATTGAAGAGAAATCTGAGAGAAAACAAAGCAAATCACTTGTATTCCACTAGTAGATGAATAAAACAAAGCGAAGATACAATGTTCTTCAATTCGAGAGGAAGAACAACTCTCCAAATCTCCGGCAACGCCAAGCGCCCAAGCCACAAACCCTAGATCTCACATTCAGCCCCAAATTCAAGATAATCCCTAAATCCCTCCTAAGCTCCTGATTAACAACAAAGGAGAATTGCAAAATACCTAAACAACCCTTACATTCAAAATTTTCCCTCCCAAACTTGCATTAAGCCCAGCATGGGGCCCACAGAACTTCCGCCCCCTCCCCCTTAGGCTTGCTTCCTCCACCTGGCATAGACCAGGACCGGTCCAGCCGGCCCCTCCTGGGCCGGCATAGGCGTAACAATTTCATAGATGGGCTACCACGATCTGAGGGTTTTACCATGATTATGGTGGTGGTTGACAGGTTGAGTAAGTATGCTCATTTCATTCCCTTACAACATCCCTACACGGTCGTTACAGTAGCAGCAACATTCATCAGAGAGGTGGTTAGATTGTATGGAATCCCAGAATCGATAATATATGATCAAGATAAGGTGTTTCTCAGTCAGTTCTGGAGGGAACTGTTCAGACTGCAAGGTCCAATTCTCAAGAGAAGCACCATTTACCACCCTCAGACAAACGGGCAGACTGAGGTAATCAACAGAATTTGGAGACTTACCTGCGGTGTTTTTCTTCAGAGACACCTCAGATGTGGGCCAAGTGGCTAGCATGGGCAGAGTATTGGTACAACACTTTATATCACTCAGCTGTTCAGGTGACCCCGTTCAAAGTGTTGCGCGGAAGAGACCCCCAACACTTGGTGCATTTTGGGCAGGAGAGCACACATGTCTCTTTAATAGAACAGTACTTGGAGGAAAGAGATAAGACGTTAGAGGAATTGAAGAGGCACTTGTTGAGGGCACAACAAATTATGAAGAAGCAATCAGATGAACACAAGAAAGACATCCAATTCAAAGTTGAGGACAAGGTGTTTTTAAAATTGCAGCTCTACAGGAAGAGGACATTTGCCAACATGAGGAACGAGAAGCTAGCCCCAAGGTATTTCGGCCCTTACAAGATATTGAAAAAGATTAGAGCAGTGGCTTATCGCCTGAGGTTACCCCCGACCGCTACCATACATCCAGTGTTTCATGTATCATAGTTGAGGAGGGCTCTAGGGGAGCATGCAGCTAGTGTGGAGTTACCGACGACACTAACTAAGGATTTGGAGGTGGGGTTGGAGCCTTTGGAGCTTAAAGGGGCATGACAAGGAGACTGGAGGATCAAGGAAGTGCTGATTCAATGGAAGAACCTGTCCGACTATGACGCCACTTGGGATCCATACGAGATGGTGAAGCACCAATTCCCATCATTTCACATTGAGGACAATGTGAGTCTTTGGGAGAGGGGTATTGTTAGACCGGTCCATGGACCGGTTGAACCGGTCCAACCTGCATCAGTTCACTTCTATTCCGGACAGAATAAAAGTGTCGCCGGCAAGGGGGCGGAAAACCCTGTGGGCCCAAGCAGGGATAATAGAGATTAATTGCTTTAATTAGGGAAGGTTTTGGGAGGGAAAATTCAAATTAAGGGGTTGTTTAGGGATTTGTATTTATGTTTTTTTGCTTTAAGTGGTTCTTTTCTTTCTAGGGTTAGGGTATATGATGTTTATGCAGAATTTGTGTTTCTATTAGGTTGTTTGGGCTCTAGTCATCGGCTAGGGATTATGAGAGCCGGATCTTCCTCTCGAATTGAAGATCCATTGTATCGTGTTGTTTCTTTCATCTACTATTCAAACAAAAGTGTTTTTCCTTGTTATTTCTCTATAGATTTCCCAAAATCTGCTTGGGATATTGCTGAAATACTGAGTTCAGCATCGTTTTTCTCTAATTTTTATGGTATTTTCTATCACAATACTTAGCAAGAACGAACAAAAAATGAGGATTCATAAAGCCGGAGCACAAATAGTTGGAATAAAGATAAACATTATGATGATAATTACTAGCAGTTCTATTAAAAACAAAAAAAATACAATTTTTTTTTTACTTTAAGGGCATTCTTCATTCCTTCTTAACAGCAAATTTGTGCTACACGAAAACCTTTCAAGACAAATTTGCCAAAAGCGAAGGTTTTTATGGAAGTCAGTGAATTAAAGAATGGCACAGATAAATAAATGTAACAAGCAACAACTTGGAATCAAACAGAAGTACAGAAACTATACTTTCATTCTATTTATTTTGCTCTCATTTTACAGAAAACAAGAATCAACTAAAATGTTTTAGTTCTAGAGCAGAAGGATCAACATATCCGGTACTAAAGATGATGGAGTTTTATTTCCCTTTAGGCCCCAGACAATGTCGAGAAGTTTATAATAGCATAACCACCATAGCTAAATTTTGATTCTGAAAGTTTCATTCAGAAATTGAAGCTCCAATGCGAACTCTGTAAACGTTGGGATAAAACTATCAAATTCAAGACTACGGATGCACTATTTCATCAGCTACTCATACCAAATGCAAATGCCTATACTGCATATAGTAGTATTTGTGTTAAGAGCAAGTGTACAGCTGTCCTCACCTTTACCGATGACCTGTTCAATAAAGCATCCATAATTCCCCATTCAGCTTCTTGGGAAGCAACTTCTTCCATGTTAATGGATCCTACGCATGGACGCTTTATTGAGGACTTCCGACAAGGAGCTACCTTCTTATATGCATGACTAGGTATATGCCAAAATATCAACTCAGGGACCCTAACAAAGACGGCATGTGCTTCATTTATAAAGATATTAAACTTATAAAATAAAGTTTTCAAAAAAATCTCGCTTTCATTGCCTACTGTGAATTGGGATTGATGGCTTGTGATTGCTCCTGAAACCATTTAATCTGAGCATATGAAATGACCTCAGGATAGGAGCCACCACCAGAGTCAAGGAAATATAAGAAAACTGATGGTGATTCTGGGTCCTTGGATGAAGAAATTTGCAATATATAATTTGATACCGCAGGCCAAAGTTCTGTAGGACCAATTTGTGAATGAGATAATGGATTTTTTAATATCTCCATTTTCATCAACTCGATTCGTGCAGTTCCTCTGAAGCTGCAATCCTTCTCTCCTGTTACGTAAGCATTCAAATATCTCTAGATTCTCAAGATCATAGATATATTTCAACCAAATAACTCTGAAGCATTTATTATTTATAATTTTAAATGCTTGCCAAGCATGTAGCAGAGAAACACACAAAATGATATCTGCAATTCAAAAGAAAAATGGAAACTTCATAAAGATGTTATATGAATAGCTATGGACCCATTCACTCTTCCTTAGAAAGGATGTATGAATCCCATAATGCATAATAACCAAGGTTGTGAAAATCGGACCGGACAATGAACCGGTAGAAGGAGCGGTTCACGATTCGATCAGTTTGATCGGTCGAACCAGGGTCGAACCGGATGACGTAATAAATAAAATTTAGATGACATAAAAATCATATAATAATATAAATTTTTTATTAAAAAAATTTAAATTCACACATTACTTATATTAATATCTTATTGATGCAGGACTACAATGCGATGTAATGAATGAATAATATTTTTTGAACGATTTTTAAGAGCATGACAATTAAATTACTAGTTAATCAAACGACAAAATAAAACGTAAGAAGGATCACTTTTGTTTAGGCCAAATTACTTGAAAGATTTGAACTATCACAACTAATAAAGCAAATAACAAACAAATATATAATAATACTAAAAAATACAAAGACTCAATCGTGACCGTAGATCGATTGACACATCGCTGATAAACCTTCCATGCTCTGGTGTTTGATCTGATGTCCCCATCATTCTCCCGAGGTGGGAGAAAGCTCGACTTCGTCGAGTAAGCGTCTCGGGTGCTCTCATAGATCTCCAATGCGTCGGGGTCAACGTGTTGTAGCTCCTCACGGTCTAACCATGTGTCCTCAGATTTGGGTTTGCCTCTCCACCTGATCAAGTACCTTTGTCGTCCACCTTCCTTTGTAGAGATGTTTTCATCGCTCAGGATCGTGTCCACTTTTTCTGCCATGGGTGATTTGGGAATGTTTGAAAGTGGGGGTAGGTTAGGGATCTCACATGGTGGGATCACACAAGGCTGCTGTAAGAGTGGGTTTGGCGGATTGAAATCCGGACCTTCATATGCAACTAGATCTTCTATGTTAAAGGAGGGATTGATGTTGAAATCTAAAGGGAGATCTACCACATACACATTATCATTGATTTTCTTAATTATCTTGAATGGCCCAGCACTCTTAGCATGCTATTTCTTAACCGTTCCCTGTGGGAACTCCGGACGAATCTGCACCATCACGGAGTCACCAACCTCAAAAGTTTTAAATTTTCGTTTCAGATCAGCATATAATTTATAATCATTATTGCTCTTTTCAATTTGTTGTGCAATTTCCTTATGAAGCTCATGCATATGCAATGCAAATGCTGATGCAGACTCAGAAATTCTATACCTAGAACACATAGGAATGAGATCTAACGACTGCCTAGGCTTGAACCCATAAACAATCTCAGAAGGACTTAGGCCAATGGTTCGGTTCAAAGAATTATTAAAAGCAAACTCAGCAGTGGGTAGAACGGAATCCCAATCCTTAACATGCTCACCGACTAGAGATCGTAGCAAATTTCCCAAGCTCCTATTGACTACCTCGATCTGACCATCAGTCTGTGAATGAAAGGCTGTGAAAAATTGCAATTTAGTGCTCATTTTCATCTAGAGGGTCTTCCAAAAATAACTAGTGAATTTAACATCCCTATCCGATACAATGGTTTTGGGTAAACCATGTAAGCGGACGACCTCATTGAAGTAAAGCTTGGCAATGTGGGAGGCATCGGATGTTTTGGCGCAAGGTAAGAAATGAGCCATTTTGGAGAATCGATCTACTACCACACAAATGGCGTCATTCCTACGGAGTGTCTTGGGCAGGCCTAAGATAAAATCCATACTAACATCCTGCCACGGACAACTAGGGACAGGCAGAGGAGTGTAAAGGCCAGTGTTCTGCTTACGTTGCTTGGCCAACTGACAAGTGTGGCATCTACTGACCATCCTACCGATGTCCCTCTTCAGACTAGGCCAATAAAATTGGTACTCCACGGCTTCAATCGTCTTATCCCTACCGAAGTGCCCAGCGAGGCCTCCGGCATGAAGCTCCCATACCAGAAATTCCCTAAGGGAGGTGCTAAGAATGCAAAGCTTCTGAGCTTTGAAGAGATAACCATCCTCCAGAAGGAAATCATCCACGAGGCGCGTGCTGCCTGTGGACAGGAGCGAGTAGGTCTCCTTAAAGTCGGGGCAATCCAAATAGTCTCTCTTTATCTGATCAAAACCCACGACTTCGGCTCTCATCTCGATAGTAGTCATCATACAGCGACTGAGAGCGTCGGCAGCTTTATTTTCCACCCCTGCCTTGTGCCTAAGGGTGTAAGTGTACTCCTGAAGGAACTCTACCCAACGGCCGTGACGGACATTTAACTTCTTTTGAGAATTGATGTATCTCAATGCCTCGTGATCCGAAAATATGACGAACTATTGCGGAAGCAAGTAGTGTCGCCAATAGCGAAGGGATTGGATCACGACATAGAATTCCTTGTCATATGTGGAGTAACGCTGCCGGATATCGTTCAGCTTCTCACTGAAATAGGTAACATGGTGACCTTCCTGGGAGAGGACTCCTCAAATTCTGACCCCCGAAGCGTCGCAAGTCACTTCGAAGACTTTGGAGAAGTCGGAAAATCTCATCACTGGGGCCTCCACCATTCTTTTCTTAATCTCATCAAAAGCTCTGGTGGCAGCCGGGGTCCAGTGGAAATCACCTTTCTTTAAGCAATCAGTGATAGGAGATACAATGGTACTGAAATTTCGAATAAATCTCTTATAGAAGGTGGCTAATCCGTGGAAGCTACGGACTTCCCGGATGTTCTGAGGAATAGGCCAATCAACTATGGTTCTCACCTTCTCGGGGTCGGCAGAAACCCCTTGAGCTGAAACAATAAAACCAAGAAAGATAATTCGATCCACAAGGAAAGTACATTTCTTAGGATTGGCATAAAGATGTTCTTTCCTTAAGACCGTGCAGACTTGTCTTAAGTGGTCCAGGTGTTGATCAACAGAATGACTATAGATAAGAATGTCATCAAAGTAGACAACAACAAACTTATCCATAAAAGGGCATAACACCTGGGTCATGATTCTCATAAAAGTGCTCGGGGCATTACTCAACCCGAAAGGCATGACCAACCACTCGTAAAGACCATCCTTGGTCTTGAAAGCAGTCTTCCACTCATCATCGGGTCGGATCCGGATTTGGTCGTATCCACTCTTGAGATCGATCTTGGAGAATAGAGTGGCACACACCATCATATCGAGCATATCGTCCAACCTCGGAATGGGGAAACGATATTTGACGGTAATCTTGTTGATAGCGCGGCTATCAACACACATTCACCAAGATCCATCCTTCTTAGGAGTAAGAAGGGCTGGCGCCGCACAGGGACTAAGACTCTCCTTAATGAAACCTCGCTGCAGTAACTCATCTACCTGCTTCTTAAGTTCAACATGTTCCGTGGGGTTCATGCGATAATGTGGCAGGTTAGGGAGGAAGGCTCCAGGGACAAAGTCTATAGCATGCTGAATGTCTCTAAGGGGAGGCAATTGATCTGGGAGATCATCATGGAAGACATCAGCAAACTGTCCTAGAATGGGTTGGACTTCCTGAGGGATAGGTTCGTTAGATTCGGTGGGAATCTCACGACCGACTAAGGCATAAAGAGGAGCTCCTTGAGTGATCTCAAGGTCCAAAACCTTGGCGGTTACCAAATTTAGTCCTTTCTTGGACTTAACAGGGTTGGATTTGGAGTCATCCGTAACCCCGGTTACGATGGTAAAAGTTTGATCTTTTTACCCGCATGTTCGAACACGCAGGTGTTCGAACGCCCATAGATGTGGACGTCATTGTCAAAATTCCAGAGTTGACCTAAAAGAATTTGTCTAGCATCCATAATCAGCACATCGCACCACACATTCTCCTTATACTTGGCAAAGGAGATAGGTACGATGCTTCGTTCCTTCACCTCCAAGGCAATGGAGTTGACCCAAGCTACCTTATACGGGTTGGGGTGAGGAACGGCAGAAAGACCCAACTTGGATACCATGCTGTAGGATACAGCATTTATGCAACTACTACTATCCACGATGACTTTATAGTTCTTGTCTTTGATTTTGGTATAGGTGTGAAAAATTGCAGTCCTACGCCAATCATCCGTGGGGGCAAGATGTGATAGTGCACATCTCACCACGCAGATGGGAGAGATATCCAGTTTTTGAAGGTAATGGAGGACAGGGGTGTCATCATCCTCCTCAAAGAAATCACCTTCATCCTCAAATTGGTGGATCTGATCAACCTCAGGCTCAAGATCGTCCTCAGTGATCTCCTCAATGATAGAGATCTTATAGGGACTGGAGCACTGAGAAGCGATATGCTCATACCCCTGGCATCAAAAGCATTTGGTCCCGGGATTGGACCGAGGGGTATCCGGACTGGGAAGTTTATTTTAAAATCAGGTCGGGGTGCAGGGGAACCAGCGGGTGGTCGGGTAGTGCTCCCAGGGGTAGGTCGGGCAGTAGAAGTGTGAGGAGTGGAGCTACCAGAAGGTCTATAGGAAGTCTTAGAGTCATGGTGACGACTAGGGTGTTGGGACCGACTCTCCTCAAGGTCTAGCACTAAACTATAGGCATTTTCCAGGGTAGTGACGTTCTGGGCGAACAACTCATTGCGAAGAGACTCTCGCAGCCTGGTACGAAACATAGACAAGATCTGCGCGGGGGTAGTGGAGGTCTCTCTTTTGCAACGGATGAGATAATCATTAAAGGATGCGATGTAATCCTTGACCGATTTACTACCCTGAGTCAACCTATGCCACCTATCCAAGAGTCTAGCGAAGTATGAGGGAGTCATGTATTTCTGCTTAAGCTCTCGCTTCATCGATAACCAATCAGTAATAGGGTACTCATTTCGGGACTGCCTAAGGCTTTCTAAATTCGACCAAAACTGACTAGCCCTACGAAGGAGTTTCATGCTGGCAAAACTGACCTTCCTAGCCTCAGAGATGTTATACCACTTAAAGAAACTATCCATACCTTTGATCCAGTCCAGGAAGAGCTGGGGATTGAGGGTACCATCGAAAGTAGGTACATCGACCTTGATATTTTTCATCAGTGGGAGATCAGGGTCGTGATTATGTCCATAGTGGGGAACTCGATGAGGGGCCGAGGTGGTCCCTCATCCAGAAAAGGATCGTCCCCGTACATGGAAGGAGGCCTACATGGGGTGTACGGAATCGGGTGGCTCCTACCACGCTCTATAGTGTCAAGTCGGTCAGTGGTGGTCCTACGAAATTCAGCTAAATCGGCCTGATTTTCCTTGAGTTGCTGGCTAATGGTGTTCATCTGACCTACCAATAGGTCTAAAGTCCTTCCAAGTTGTTCCGGGTCCATTGCTAGACACAAGGGGATACTTAGGGTTGAATTGGGATAGGGGACAACACCTAAAATGTAAAGAAAAGTTTCCTAAAATGACACTATATGATGCAGAAATTACTTGGACAGCAAACTTCAAAGAGGAGCTAAGCAACCTAGATGATTAGTGAGGCGGTTAGGTTAAGGACAACACTTAAACAATTGATAAACAAGCTTAACGACCTCTAAATGTGTGCAGGAATGCAGTGGACAGCAAGCATAAATGAAGATTAAAATGTTTTAAAAGAAGGTATGCATGCAAACTTAATAGAAACAGTAAAGCAATAACCTAGGGTGAATTCTAGCATGCAAATCCTAGGTTAACCATGCTCTGATACCAGATGATGCAGGACTACAATGCGATGCAATGAATGAATACGATTTTGCACGATTTTTAAGAGCATAACAATTAAAATTACTAGTTAATAAAACGACAAAATAAAACATAAGAAGGGTCACTCTCGTTTAGGGCAAATTACATGAAAGATTTGAACTATCACAAATAATATAGAAATTCAAGACATGTCCCTTCTCTAACAATGAGAATAGCACATAGAAAGTTAACTCAAATCCTACATTTACTAAGCAGCGGAGATTTAGTGAAACACGATCCTTTGTGGTTCCATCATCACCTACAAGGTTAGTGAAATCGAAAGATAGATGAACAAGGGTCGAAGTTCACCCTTATTGAGAACCGGAGGTGATGTACCACTGGGCATCGCCTAGTTGCTCGTCAATGGATTCCACAAGAGAATCCAGGAAGCGCTCCACGTATTCTTCAACCGTATGATCAATATTCGGGTTGACGTCAAAGAAGGTGGAGTGGAGGATGAGAAGGACGCCTTGTTCATCGTAGGCGTAACCGAAGTCAATTTTCGGATCCATGCATTGATCTTGCGTGATTAAGATGAGGAACGAATGTCCTTCTTGCGGTCCTTGTTGGTTTCCCTTGAGAGAGAGAAGTTTCTCTCCAAAATCCAAGTGGAAGGAAGGGAAGAGGGTGGTCGGCCAAGGTGGAGAAGCTTTGGGAAGAATTTGATTAGGGTTAGAGAGATGTAGGTGGAGGGAAATCAGCCACTTGTTTCCCCAATTAATCCCTTTTAGTTTGGAAAGGATTTTGGGGTATTTAGGAAAGGGTGGGGGCGGCTAAGAGGGAGGGAAAGTGGATTTGAATTCTTCCCAAAAGGGAGTAGCTTGAAATTGGGAATTAATTAAGAGGTGGGGACCCATGGAGAGGGGGCCAGCAACATGGAGAGAGAAAGAGGGCTTGGGGAAAGGTTTAAGTGCTTGCCTCTTTAGGAATTTTCAAATTAAATAAGAGAATTTGACTCCAATCAAATTTAATTTTAAATTGGAATAGATTTGAGGAGTTTCCTAAAATAGAACTCTATTTTAGGAAACAATTCAAATTTCAAATTTTGATTGGGTGATTGACTTGGAATCTCTCTCAAATTAATTCGTGTGGGAAAAAAGGAAAGGAATAATGGGGAATTCGAATTGTAGAGGCAAGAGGGAGATAGGGGGGCGGCGGCTAGGTCTAGGGTTTGTGTGATTTGATGATGTGGTGAAGGGAGTGGCTATGTATGAAAATTGGAGGGATGTGGTAGTGGGCCGAGAGTAGGAGAGGTGGGCTTAAGGATGGCCGTTGGTGGTGGAGCTTGAAGGTGGCCGGCGGTTGGGGACCCAAGGGTGGGCCGAGAGGTGGAGGGGGGGGGGGGGGGGGTAAAGGACCACGAACCCGGACGCTTCCAAGGTTGGTAGGTGTTCCGCGTTCCCTCTCCTAGGGATTCTCCAACGATCCTCAATCTCACACAAGAAATCAATATGCAATAATTTTCTTTGATTATCACTCATTAACATCAAAAGAGAATAATAGCGCTATTTATAGCCTCATACAAAAGGACTCAGATGTGAAATACGACAATGCCCTCTTGGGCTTACATACGACCTCCCTTAAGTAAGGGTAATATCGAAAATAAAAACTAATAAAGCAAATAACAAACAAATATATAATAATACTCAAAAATACAAAGGCTCAATCGTGGTCGTAGATCGATTGCCACGTCGCTGATAAACCTTCCATGCTCTGGTGTTTGATCTGATGTCCCCATCACTTATGTAATTTTAAATTTAAACTTATTCAATCTTTAAATTAATTCAAATTTAACAAAAATTTAACTTACATATCAATTAATAAGTTTAATATAAATTATTATTAATTTATGTTATATATTTATAATTTATATATTAAATTCATATTATTATTTTAAATTTATAAATTAATGAGGTTAGATTAGATCATTTATTATAAATAAATAATTAATTAATTTTTATAGTACATAAAAAAAGAAATGAAGAATATAATTTATTTAATATTATTAATTAAAAATAAATATTATTTATATCCTAAAAAGTTTATTTAAAAAATTTATTTTAAAATGGATAGTATGTATTGTAAACTTTTGAGTTAAGAAGTAAGAAATAGGAGTTTTAGCTTTTTTAGTCCGACATCACTTGGGAGACTTTCTATTGGTAATGCTTTTACTTTATATTGGCTTTTGAGCTAGAATGAAGTAGTACCTCATGTAAAGTGATGAAACATTATGAAATGCTTAGTTAAAATTTTTTAATTTAAAATTAAGTATTTCAAATTTAAAATTAAATTATAAATATTACTTAATATTCTAAAATAATTTATTTAAATATTCAAAAAATGCAAAAGTTGAACATGCCGGTTCAAGATAACCATGACCGGTTCAACGGTTTCTGGTTGAACCGGCGGTTTTGTCCGGTTCTGGCCGGTTTGATGCAGAAGCGGTTCTTAGGATGAACCGACCGGCCATAAGACCTGTTCATGGTTGATCCGGTCGGACAGGCCGGTCCGATCCGGTTTTTAAAACATTGATAATAACTTCAATAAATGAAATAGTGCATCTTATGGTTTAGTATTTCTACTACAATGAAATGATGAAAATGAGAAATCACACAAAACGAAATTCACAATTTTAAAGACCAATAACTCAACAATTGTTCACCAAAATTTGACACAATCAAGGAAATAATAAAAGAAATTTATCAAATGATAATATCATGTTTTAATAAATTAAATAAATCCAATGAAAAATTAAAAAATAAAAAAAAATTACAATTCAATTGGAATCCACACCACAATTTAAAATCTAGTTGCATAAAAAAAAGATAATGTAGAAGAAAAAAGAATAAGAAAGCATATCACAATATACAAAAATTTAGACCTCACATAAAAAATTTAGACCTCACATCAATACAAAGATAACACTTCCCCTTGAAATTGCCAGGCACACTCGCACCATACTCAATGAAATTAGCATCCAACCAAACATAAACAAGATTGAAAGGGAATAAAAAAATGTTAATTAAGCAAAAAATTCCCATTACATGCTCACATTTTATTTATATCCATCCAATTTCCTAAGGTCGATTCAATTTAAATTCCAAAGCACATAGATCCTAAATTGTAGAGCACTCCTGAATTTAAAAAGAGTAAGTCTAGATAAAAACGAAAATAAAGGCATCGTTCAACAGTACAAGAAAGATGATATAGCATATGCAAAAACAGGAACAAGGACATGCCCACTGCAAGAGGCAATAAGGGCCAAGGATCCGAAGGATACAACACTACCAAAGAACACCTAGAAGCAATACAAGGATAATCCAGGAAACTCTCCAAAAAATAGATAGCAACAAATACAATTATTCCAAATGAATATGAGCCAGCAGCAAAATCAAACAATATCATTGTAACCAATCCCTTAAACTAAACCAAACAAGAGGTTACCTAGACTAGGAACATCATACATAGAGAACACATTGTTCTTATAGGCATACATCACACTCATGTTCAACAAATAGACTAAACTTAAAATTATTGAATAGAAGTATAAAACTATGTGTAGAAAAACAGAAGGGAAGAATACTCATATTTTTCCTAGTCACAAAGAAGAAAAGATACATAAGTTATAGGACATACAATAGAGCTAAAATAGAAAGCAAGCTTAGAGAAAATTAAGGCCAATTATAAATCAATCTCTTCTACATATGATAAAGAGGATTAAGCGGATTGCTAAGTCGGACAAACATCTAGTCCTTGTTGTAGTTGGCGGGATTATCAATAATCTTGTGGATTGTTGAGCAAGGCGAGCATCTGCCCCTTGCTGCATCTAAAGGCATCCACACCCACTGTAGCTAGTCGAATCAGCCATCTCACATATTGCTAAGGTGGCGTGACTGCATACAGAAGTACTGCAATAATACAGGAATGTTTTGATAGAAAAGATGTTGAGTATAGTATTTTTCCCCTCAAATTGGTATATGTTTATCATTCCTAGCTTGAAAGTAAAAGCTGTCAAATTGTGATTAATCAAGAGCTTTCGTGAGAATATTTACAATATGGAGCGTTTTTGGAGTTTAATTTATTTGAATGATCCATTGATCAAGTTTTCATTTCATGAAGTGTTTAACAATTTCAACATGTTCAGTCTAAACATGGTGAATTGGATTTTTAGTCATGTTGATAGTAACTTGACTATCGCATCTCATTAGCATAGGTTCTATAATAATGAGAATATGTAAATCCTAAAAAGGGCATTTAAAACACAAACCTTTACAAATACTATGGGCCATTTTCCGAAATTCTGCTTCAGCACTGCTTTGAACAACAATAAATTATTTTTTGCTTTGCTATGTAAACGTTTTCCCATATGAATGAGCAATAACCTGATTTAGATTTATGATCTATTACAAATCTGACCTAGTCAGCATTAACGAAAATTTCTATACTTGTTATAGCCCCCTTTTTGAATAACAACACTTTTCCAGGTATATTTTTAAAAAACCTCAGTATTCGATATATAAAATCAAGATGTTGCTTTGTGGGGTTATTCATAAACAGACTAACAACCCTAACAAGAAAATAGATAATAGATCTAAAGTGGGATAATGTTGGCTCAAGAAAAACGGCGCGTCGACATGAATCCCGCTTTGCAGACATAGGATTTCATTCCCCTTAAGTCAGATTGTAGTTAACCAGATTTCCCCTGAGGATAGTATCAGGGTTTAGTAACATCTGAGTCCTTACTTCCCATGAGCGCAAGCACTCATAGTTAATTACCCCTCCTAACGCGTAAGAGAGAACTCTCGATTAAGCATGAACAATTTTAGGTGTTTTAGTCTCTGTTGTGGGAGAAATGGAGGTAAAACCAATTAAGATTCCATGGTTCCATCGTCCCGGGTATACCGTAAGTTTCAGTTTACCAACACTAGCGATCATTGATCATTATATCCAGGCAATCTGATTAGCAGCCATGGGTTGTCTCCTCTTGGGATCCTGAGTAAACTGAAGTGACTATGAGTTATTGTAATTTTATGAGAGTTTGGGGTTATATCTATTAAAATATCCAGTAGTTGATTTAGTTTGGGATTTATGACTTTGTTTAAAAGTTACCCGATCAATTGAATTGGTTTGGGGCTTAACGGCTTCTATTAGAAGTAGCCCGATTATTTTAGAAGTGGGTTTTTACAGCTTTCATTGAAAGTAGCCCGATTGTTTAAGAGATTGGGTCTTACTGCTTTCATTGAAAGTAGCCTGAAAATTTGAATTTGAATTAGATCTTACAGCTTCCATTAGAAGTTGCCTGTAGAATTTGATTTATAACAGGTCTGACGGCTTCTGTTATAAGTTGCCCGTAGAATTTGATTTGTAACGGGTCTTACGGTTTCTGTTAGAAGTTGCCCATAGGTTTGGTTAAAAGTTTCTCATTTTTTGTGAAGGTTTTCTATTAGCCCGGCACCAGAGAGGCAGGCTAAACCAACCTCACGGCTGGTTTATGCCAAGCGTACAAAGCTAGCTGTCAATCCCCTTGTGGCGCCCATTGCTTAAGAAGGAAGGGTTAAATTAGACATGATTTGATAAGAAGAGGGTGGTGGCTTATTGTTGGGATTGATAGAGGGAAGGGGGCGGCTAATTGGTGGGGCCCAAGGCTTGAAGAAGAAGGATTGTAGAGGGCGACTGATTGGTGGGACCCATTGCTTGAAGTGTGTTGGCTCAAGAAAAACAGCACGAATGCATGAATCCCACTTTAGAACTGTAAGATTCTATTTCCCTTAAGTTAGATTGCAATTAACCAGATTTTCCCTGATGGTAGTGTCAGGGTTTAATTAGATATGGAATCCTTACTTCCCATGAGCGCAAGTACTAATAGTTAATTACCCATCTTAACACGTAAGAGAGAACTCTCAATTAAGGATGAATTATTTTTTTGGTATTTTAGTCTCAATTATATGAAAAAATGAAGGTAAATCCGATCAAGATCTCATGGTTCCGTCGTCCCAGATATACCATAGATTACAGTCTACCAACACCAACAATCATTGACCGTAGTGTCCAGGGAATCTGATTAGCAGTCATGGGTTGCCTCCTCTCAGGGATCCCAAGTATACTGAGGTGGTTAGGTGGGTTTTAATTTTGTTGGAGGTTTTGGGATTTATATCTATTAGAATACCCAATTGTTGATTTAGTTTGGGGATTTATAACTTCATTTAGAAGTTACATAGAAGTTTGAATTGAAGCGGGTCTTACGGCCTCTTTTAGAAGTAGCCCGGGTGTTTGAATTTGGGTCGGGACTTATGGCTTTCATAGAAAGGAGCTCGTAAGTTTAATTTGGAGTGGGGCTTACGGCTCTATTTATGAGTTGCCCAAAGATGGGTCTTACAACCTAACTCTATAGCAAGGCTGCCCGGGGATTTTATTTGAATTTGGAGAAGGTCTTATGACTTCCCTTAGGAAGTTGCCTGAAAAGCGGGTCTTACAACTTAATCCCTTAGATTTAGATGCCAAAAAATTTAAATTTGATTGTTTGGGTTTTAGAGTTATTGCAATTTATTTAATAATTTTCCTAAAATGTGGAACTTATTACTTCCCTTAAAAGTTGCCCGTTGGCGAGTCTTACAACCTAATCCTATAGACTTAGGATGCCCAATGCACTGAATAACTGTCAGTAGTTTTATGTGTTTTGTAGAAGAATTTATGATAAAAATTTCACATGCTTTCAAAATAGGCTTAGTATCATAATTATTGTATTTCAAAGCATTATTTAAAGATGAAATTCTCTCATGAGGCTTTTTGCCTTGATTTTTCAACAAGACCGTGTGATTAGATTTGGGTGGGGACTTATGGCTTTCATTAGGAAGTAGCCCAGTTAGTGGGAGTTACGGCCTCTTCTAAAAGTAGCCCTAAGATTTTGGTTGGGTAGGTCTTATTGCTATGGGCTCCAAAAATTCCATGATGTGCCCCCGGCCTCTCCGCACCATCGATCTCTTTTCTTGTTTGATGACGGCGGAACGTTTTAACGAGCTTAGGTTCCGGGTGAATTTTTAGAAGTCAGATTGGGTTTTAGATAAGACACTACCCAGAGATTTTGCCCTCATTTTGTGAGGACTTTATGATCTGAGTTCTGGTTTCCTATAGGCGCAAGCCCCTATAGTTAATTACCCCTCCTGATAACAAGGCTAGTTATTAAAGCCGTCGCATAGGTTATAAACCCATCGTATAATAGCAATAATTTTAAGGTTTGGGTTTTCATTTTTATGATTTAGAATTTATCACTGTGAACTTAAAACTTGTGGTGGGGGGAATGAAGATGAGTCTGATCAAGATCCCATGGTTCCGTCGTCCCGGGCTGTCATGTTCCCTGGTCTACTTAGTCAGAGGAGGTAGTCGACCCGACTTGAGAGAATGCACCTTATCGGCAGCCATGGGTTGCTTCGTCCAAGAATACCTTGTAGACTTGGGTTGGTGTTTGTCTAAGGGGATAGATCTGAATCCACCTTAGCTGACAGAGGGCTTTATGCCTATCGAATATACCCTATGATTTATTGCTCAAGGGTTTGAAGCCTTTAGGGAACATACGGGCTTTGGCCTGATCGTAATATAATGGTGTCATTTTGCGGCAAAATCACTCGATCAGATGGCACATGCTACGTCCCTACTGGCAAGAGACTATTTGAGGATGAACCTTAGCGATACACCCGACATGCATTTACTCTTTGTAAGCTGAGGTTAATTTTAAATTTATCACCCCCAACAAACAGTTGCGGGAGATGGATGAGTTTTAATTTTAAGTTTTTAGTTGATAGATTTTATTCTGTCTTTTATTAGCTTTGAGATTTGATCCCTCCGGTTGAGATTTCACGTCAACACGACCATCATCAGGGTGACATTAAAGTCACTTGTATTTTTATAGGAATTTGGGAGGTATTTTATGATTCAAGTCAGGTCAACTCCAGTCCTTTCAAGGAGGAGGTTGAAACTTGAATATTTAACCCGCTCAATATTCTCGGACCGTTAGATTTAGAAATCATATGTGACGATCGAAGCACATGCGGGTTGTAGCATTTGACCCTGCGCAGCATTCTCGGACATTAGTATTTGTAACTTTAACACGTTTGTCAGAGCACATGCGAGGTTTATGTTTAGTTTATAGATTGGAATTATTATAGAGATATAGCCTTCTGTCTGCTCGTACACATGTTGCGGATCCGGTGGCGTAGCATCGTACTGTGATTATTTGCCCGTTGTTTTGTACAGGTAGACTATCATGCACTACTTGTTGCCTTCTACAGGTGGATTGTAGTGCACCAACGAATCTCCTGCTATGATTCATGGATACTTGCAGTTGTTGTATGTTGTTTGTCATTATTTGTAAGGGATCAGTGTATTCGTTGTATGAAGATCGACTGCACGGGTGTCGTAGCCTCCATTACTTCTTGTTGATTAGCACTCGTAGGTTTATTGTGATTATGGAGAATCTCCCGTTAATGCCAACAGGTGTTCATGTCTACATAGTCCTTGTATTTTCTTGTAGGTAATACATTGGATATATGATGGATCTCCTACGACAATTCGTAGGAGCTCGTACGTACTTTTTAGGAGCTCGATTGATGTTGACTATGAGAACATCTTTGCAATCATTATATATCTCATGTTATCATTTGCAGGAGTTTGGTGTATTTTTCTGTAGGCCAACATAGGCTGTTGGTGTATTACGTTCACCACTCATCTCTCTATATGTGTTGGTTGGCGAATTGCCATCTACATTAGACATCAATCGATATTCGTTGCTTGTCTTCTATATTTTCTCATGAATATGTCATTGCCTCTATCACAATCTTCTTGCATAGGTTTGTAAGATATTGGCTAATGTTATAGCAAGTTTTTGATTTCGAGACCCCTATTTTTTAAAACAGCATTGTTTGCATCATTGACATTTTATGAAGATGGATTTAGAAGTGTTGTATAACTCTCCTATAATTGAAGGGAAGGAACTAGTCCATCTCTCATAAGAATTAACTTATTTTCCCCATGCCATATTCATAACAGCTACTAGGATAAGGGTTATGATTTTTTTTATTTCACAATCGCAACAATTGTCAGGGGAAACAATAGATAAAAGCATGCATAATCGAGTGTCAAGGTGGGATATCAGTCCTTCCCAAGGTTCACAGTCTTGTTGTACAAGTTGCAGAGCAAACACAATGAGAGCTATAAAAGTTTCTTGCAAATTTGTTTGATAGGACACTTGCAGTATTTTGGTTAACTCTATAAGAATCTCAACAAAAGAAATAACATACCAATGCCTTTCATCCATTGTGTTTTCATGTTTATATCAAAATGGATCCAACAAGCAATCTATCATTTCCTAAACAATTATTAAAAGAAGGACCACTCAATCCAACATCAACTAATATATTAAGAGATTCATGTCTTATTTAATTTATGCTCATCATCTATTACCCGTCATTTCCTTCACCACTCATCACTCAAGAGTATAACTTCCTTCAATAATCTAATTTCAAACATATTGCAATGTGATGGCATCTTAGAAATTAATGATCTAAGAGCTTTTGAACTTGCGTTGATTTAAAATTTTGTATATTTGATAAGATAATCCAACATCAGTAGAGTCTATTTAAATCTCAATAGAGATCAGTATCATTTATGATTTGATAGTGGCATGAATATATTAGCTATTTCTTGGAGTGCGAGATCCTAATTAAAAGCTCACTTTGTATGTATCAGATATCGAGTCAATTTCAAATCAAGTCCCAAATCATAAATTTTTATTTCAAATTAATTAAAAATTCATAAAATTTCATTTTTAATTAATTATGTGGGGTCCTTTGTTAGTTTTCATTTCGCCAGCCTCCCGGTGTCCCCTCCCCGGCGCCGGGAGGTAAGGAGGGCACTTGCCTTTTTAATCCGCCCGGCCGGAAAGATAATCGACGGCCGAGGGCTTCGGAGCGTTGTCGGGCCTCAGAATTGGTCTTTGGAAGGTCCTTGTGACGATTGTTGGTTGCCGGAGATTTGTTGCAAGTTTCATTTTTTTTTATTTAAATTTAATTTTAAAAATATTTTTATTTTTCCGGAAAATTCGACAACCTTCCGACATCCCCTCCCCGACGTCGGGAGGTAAGGAGGGCACTTGCCCTTTTAATCCGCCCGGCCGGAAAGATAGTTAATGGCCGAGGGCTTCGGGACGTTGTCAGGTCCCGGAATCGGTCTTCAGAAGCTTTGATTGATGATGATTGATTGCCGGAGATTTGTTGCAAGTTCCATGTTTGAAAATCCTCTCATTTCTCTCCATCTCTCTCTCTCTCTCTTATTTTATTGCATATATAATATTATATTAATAATAATATATATAATATTATATATATTATAGTGTAATATATGTATATATATATATAAGATATTATATATATAGTATATATAATATAACATTATATATATTATATTATAATAATATAAGTTATATTATATAGAGAGGGAAGGAGATGGAGGAAGCCCGATCGGGCTAGGTCACGCACAGAGACGGGCGGATCGGACTGAGAGGCGGAGCTCACACACAGGTCGAGGTCTGGGTACAGCGGCAGGGGCGGCTTTTCAGGCCGGAGCGGCGTCAGTGGAGAGGCGGCGGCCGGCGTGTGCTGTCTCTGGTCGAGACTGAAGGACCAGATTTCTGGAGATGTCGGCTTTGGGCTCAGAGAGAAGAATGGCTGGCGGGATGGGGAGTAGAGGGCAGAGGCGGCATCGGGATGACTTGCTTTGGCAGGAGCACGTGGAGGCTAGGGTCGGCCGACGAGTTTGACGGCGAAGGCAAGCGGCTGAAGGTCGTACAGGGCTTGATCGCAGATCTCTGTAAGTTTCTCCAAATCCCCTTCTCTGTGTGCGTGAGAGTGCAAAAATGGGGAGGGTTTCATGTCTTAAGGGAGAACGTGGGTTTGCCAGCAGTTTTGCGATCATGGGGGTCGGTCGTGCAGAGTCGTGGGGTGATTGGGCTCGCGTGGCTCCTCCATGTGAGCTGGTCGACGATTATAGGTCAACAATTGCTTCCTTAGAAGTTGCCTAATGATGGGTCTTACGACCTAGCCCTATAAGCTAAGTGGCCCGAGTTGTGGGTCATACAACTAAGCCCTATGGACTAGGATGCCCGGGTGAGGGGTCTAGGGTTGTGTTATCACCTAAACATTTCCCTCAGAGGTTGGCCTTACGGCTTCCATTAGAAGTGGCCGGGGGCTGGATCTTACAACCTAGTTCTTATAAACAAGGCTGCCCAGGTTTGAATTTGATCATGTGTTTGTTGAGTTGACACCATTTGTTTAACCCCAGACTTTGGTTTTGACACTTGCCAGTGGTTTTAGCTACTGTGACGCTAGTGTTTTGCTGCTACACCAGTGTTTTTACTACAGTATTTTTCTTTTCCTATTATTTGGTAGTTTCTTTTTATTATCAGTAGTTTACTGCAGCATTTTTTGTTTTAGCATTTATTTGAATATTAAACTATTTCAATGTTTAATGAGCTTCATTTGTTTATTGCAGGAGCTCGTACAGGACTTTGGAGAGCTTGGAGATTATGTTGTTCTGTTGGAGAGTTTCAGTTTATGTTGTGGGGAGTTTTGTACATGAATTTGTAGAGTTTTGTTTGAGTTGTGGTTGAGAGTTGCTTGTTGAGTTTGAGTTGTATTGTTGTATATGTTGATTAGTGGAACTTTCTCTCCCCCCTCCTTTTCTTTTCTTCTTTTTTTATTGCATTTTTATTTTATAATTATTCGAATTGATCAATTAAAAATGCTCTCGAATTTTAACTCATATCTTAAATTACTCTCGAATTTTTAAAACTCTCATATTTAAAACATGCTCTTGGATTTTTTTAAATTAACCAATTAATTTTAATTGATAAATTAATTTTGACATGATTTTTTGCAATCCTTGCTACTTCATTAGCTAGAGGAAGAGAGGTGATGTTTTGACAACCAGAGACTTCTAATATTTCAAAAGGGAATAGCATTTGAAATGCCACCACAATTCAAAATCTTCCACTCCATGTTACATATGTTGGAATCTCTTAAAGAGATGTCTTATTTAGAGACATTTGAGAAGTCTCAAAAATAGTCTTTAGACTGAAATGATATCCAACAAGTTCTTACTTATGCTGAATGTCATTTGGAAGAGTGATGAAAACCAAGATAAAAGTAAATGAAAGAACATGCTCGTCCCTCTGGCTTGGAGGTCATGTGATTCATTCTTATAATCCTTCTTTAATTGGATATTTTCTTATCGTCATTATTATTTCATTACCCTTCAAAAACATTTTGAATCCCTTCGACTGATAAATGCAGGAAGTAGACATTTACAAGTTTAAATTACTCCTTGATTTTGAATTGCTTACGGATTTGAATTGCTCGTGGATAATTAATTAACCAATTTAATTGAATTTGCTAATCAATTTATTTATATTAACAAATTTCAATTAGTTTTAATTTAATTAGTTTCAATTAATTAATTAATTTTCATTAATTAATTTAAATGAGAGTAAAAAATTCATTTGCTCCCCAATTATTTCAAAGTAGAATTTTAGCAAATTTTTAGAAAATTTCGGCAGCCTCCCAGCATCCCCTCCCCACCGAGGGAGAAATCGGGACGACATTTGCCATAATTTCTTCCTACTCTGACCTAAGGTTGACGGCGTATGGTCTTCGAACTAAAATCATCCCAGCCGGATCTAAGATACGACGGCCCGGGGTCTTCAAATTTAAAAACCATATGCCCGGATTAAAAATCAACGGCGCAGGTCTTCGAATTTTAAAATCATCCGCCCAGATTTAAGATCCATGGCGTAGGTCTTCGAATACCTGTTTGAAAGTCCTTTTATCCATTTTTTTCTTATTATATCACTCTTTTTTCTTTTTTTTTATAACATTATAATTATAATTATAATTATATATGTATGTATACATATTACATGTAAACAGAGAGGGAGCAGACAGATGTCGGGTCGGAGCAAGTCGTGCACAAGTGTCGGATCAGCCACTTGAATTTATGAGTTTTGGCCGAAATGTGCGAAAGGAAGAAATTCGACTACCTTGGCAACGAGCAACACCAGTCGTTGCTTCCGCTCGAAATGTTGTAACTTCTGATCTTTATAGGAAGGGAAAGTCATCGAAGTAGCGAAGTCGGACAGCCACTAAGGAACCGAAGAAGCGAGGCGTGCAATCTCTGCGCCTCCTGCGAAGCAACGAAGCCAAACAGCAACGAAGGAACTGAAGGAGCGATCTGTGCGATCTCTCCATCTCCTGCGAAGCCGAACAACAACGAAGGATTGGAAGAAGCGACTCGTGCAATCTTTGCACCTCTTGCGAAGCCGAACAACAATGAAGGATCAGAAGAAGCGACTCATGCAATCTCTGCACCTCTTGCGAAGTAACGAAACCGAACAACAACGATGAAAAGAGAAGATGAAAGGCGAACCCTAGACACCTCTCGTCTTTGCTTCCAACCGAACAGATGAATAGCGAGGATGTTTTTGAAATGAGCGGTTTTGGGGAGGTTTTGTACCGTGTGGGAAGCTAGAGAAGCAAAGCTTTGAGTCGTTTGGGGAGATCACGCAAAGTGGGGCCGGCAGAGCCAAGTTCATTACTTCTAATCTATTCGAAACCTTCTCTTATTATTTTTTTTTTTTTTAGTCAACAAAGTGGAAGGGCTGTTTTGGGTAGGATTTGATTTAGGGAGAGGTTAATTAGTAATTGAGACTATGTTTGTATGCTATAAATAAGAGGGAAGGGAAGGGATTAGGGTTAGGGCATCTAGTTAATTTTGAGTTAATTCTATTTTTGTGTCTTGTGCTTGGAATCTAGCAGCGTCTAGAGAGTTTTGGAGAGATTGATTGATGCAGGACTAATATGCTTTGAATAAAAATTAGGATTTGCACGATTTATTATAGGAGCAATTATTTAATTAAACTACTAGCAATCTAGAACGATAAAATAAAACAAAGGAGGGATGCTTGCGTTTAGGCTAAACCACATTAAAAGTGCTTGAACAAACAAATAGATTGGAAAATCAAATTAAATCTAACATAGTAGATATTCATTCATAATCCCTTAATTAACATTAAGACAAGTAAACATATTAGGAACTCTCAAAATAACCCTACGTTTACTAAGCTCTTTAGCAAATCAAGCGGCGTAGATTTTTTACGAATTCATCACCACCTACAAGGTTAGGAGAAAGAAGAAGTAACTTGACGAGGGAAGAAAGTTCACCTTAACCGGAAAAGATTCGTCGTCGGAAAGTAGTCACTTGAAGGCCGATGGTATGGGTGAGGAATCGTAGGAGTGAAATAGCCTCTGAGTGGGGGAGTATCCGGAGGGGAAGCAGTCGTGGATCGGCCGAGGATGGTCCACCGTCCTTTCGTACGTTGATCGTCAATCGTATCCACCAAAGTGATGTGGATCCGGTCGAAGTATTCTTCGACAGTGTTGTCGAAGTCAAATCCAACGTCGAAGAACGGGGAACGGAGGATGTCGATGTTATCGTCTTCGTCAAGTACCAAACCGTAATCCCATTCGGGAACTTCCATTCATGTTGAATGAAGGAAGACAAGTAATGGAGGATGAAACCTTGCTGTCCTTGATGTTTCCTCCCAAAAGACTAGAGGTTTTATGTGGAAAATCAAATGAAAAGAGGTGGGGGAAGGTGGCCGGCCAAAGTAGGTCTTGGGAGAGGAATTTGCTTCAAGTTTGTTGATTTAGGGTTAGGGTTTGGATGGGGTAATAAGTTCAAAATCTGAATTATTTTCAGATTTGAATTAGGAGGAAGGTGGAAAAAGGAAAATAGGAGTTATCTAAAATAGGGAGGAATTGAAAAGAGAAAGAGGGAAGATTGGAAAGAGAGAGGGGCGGCAATGGGATTGGGGGCCGGCGGCACTAGAAGGGATTGGGAGGGAATAGGGGTGGTGATTGGGGTTTCCTAACTTAGAATTAGGAAATAGGAAAGATTTAATTCTCTCCCTTTTAATTAAAATTTCAAATATAACTCAAATAGGAAACTTTTCTAAAATAGTTTTGGTAATTTAGGAAAGTGTCTCAATTTGAATTCAAACTAAATTCAAATCCCCAATGCCTTCCAAATATACTCCCTCATAATTTAGGAAACTCAATTAGAGAGAGAGAGAGGGGTAGGGGGAGGGTGTAGGCCGGCGGTTTGAGGAAGGGGGAGGGTTCGGTTTGGGGAAGGGGGAGGGTTAGGTGGTTAGGCTGTGGGGTGTAAGGGGAGGTGGAGAGGGTCGGTTTGGAGAGGGGAAGGAGATGGTGCTTGGACCGTGGGTTAGGGAGAGAGGGAAGAAGAGGAGTTAGGAACTAAGATTTAGAACCACGAACCCGACACGTCTAGGTTGGTGGGTGATACGCTTCCTTCTCCAAAGGATCTCTTCAAAGCTCTCAAGCTCTCAACACGGAAGAACAAGTGCAGGAATGTTTGTATTTAATCATCCATGATCAAAGAGAATAAAAGGGGCTATATATAAGCCTCGTACAAAGACTCAAAAAGAAAAGACGACATCGCCCTTAGGGCATACAAACAATCTCCCTTAAGTAAGGGTAAAACAGTAAACTAAATAAAAGAAACAGAATAACATAATAAACTCAGAAATACAAAGACTTGATCGTGGCCGTAGATCGACGGCCACGTCTACGATAAACTTTTTAAGTATGGATGTCCTCATCATTGATCCTCCTCTCAAAAAAGGGATTGCTTGTATCGTGTTGTTTTCTTCTCTAATACTATGTTATTCTTGTTGTTCCTTGTGATTTGTAAGAGATTTTTTTGGTGGAAAGTCACTAAATTCGCAGGCTTGGCAGGATGCACTTGAGTTCTACAAGAAATTGATGGTCTCAATGCCAGTTGCTTACGATGTTGATCCGTTAGGAATTTTGACGGTATAATTTTATAAACAAGAATGACGAATTTGGAATAAAGAGGTGTCCCTTATCATATGATTAAATGCTCCAAGATTATGGGTTTTCGTTTTGGACCATAAATGCATTCAAAATTGTACCGTTTTTAGCAATTACATCAATGATGATTTCTGGTACAAGAGGGGCTTTGGTTTGAATTTAATAATTGGCAATTTAGAAAAGGTTTCTTAGATACCAATATTACCATAGGATCTTGATTCATGGCAAGAGGCGACAACAGAGAGTAATCCTTCCAATGCCATTTCATTGTTAGACATCATCATGGTTCAAACAAACAAGAAATCCTTGATGTCTTACTCGAGATCATATGACCAGGAAACGTATGGATCCATTTTCTTGAGTCGGCTTGAAGAGCATAACAAGCTAGTGAAAATGCTTGTCGAGCAACAAGCTCCCGTGTATTCACAACAAACTTGCACCGAGTTGAAAGGCCAAATTAAGAGCATGCAACACACACCGAAGATGTGAGAAGAGGCGAATTGCGGATTAGGTGTGTCGAGGAGAATCATGGATTTTGAGAGAATGAACTTTCGAGTTTGATAAAAATTTGTGAGAACAATGTGTGATCGAGGTGAGCTTTGCAGGATCACAACACAAATTGTTCGATTGAATTGCATGAGGTGGGGCTTCGAGCAAGTAGACTCGCATGCAAAATTGTGAGATCTGGCAAAGCTCGATCGAGTGAACCATGTGATTTCGACGAGGCTCATGGGGAAGGAGAGGCTTGGGCAAGTGAACCAAGCAATTTTAGTGAGGCTCCTCGACAAGCAAACAATGGTATAAGTAATAGCAATAACTAGCAAAGAATCCTTACAGCAAGCTAGGTGAGGCTCAGGCAAGCGAATGTTCATAGCGAGCAAGCATTGGAATATGAATCAGTCTTTGATTCTAAGTAGAAAAATAGAAGGGAAGAATACACTCACATTTTTTCTTACTCACAAAGAAGTACAGGTATAAGATTTTTAGAAGATACAAGTGAGATAAAATAGAAATAAAGCTAAGAGAAAATTAAGACTAGCTATAAATTAATTTTATTTGCATCAGAAATGTGGCCTTGGTGAATTGCTAAGTTGGACATGCATCTAGCCCTTGTTTTAGTTGACAGGATTATCAACAATCCCATGGATTGCTGAGCAAGGGGAGCATCCTATCGTTACCACATCTGGAGGAATCTACATCCTATTGTAGCTAATGGAATTAGTAATCTCATGGATTCTTGAGATAGTGTGACTGTATGCAAAAGTAGTGTAGTGGTATAGATATATTATGGTAGTAGAAATGTTGAGTTGAGTCTAGAATTTCAACACAATGAAATAAAACTAAACTCTTTTATTTGCTGGATATTTTAGATGAGTTAAAGATCTTCATCAAGAACCTTCTTGATGAAGTAATTTTCTAAGGAGTAGCAGAAGCTTGATATCTACGGTTTGCACAGTAAAGTTGCTTCCTCAAGCTGTTGCATGCTTATTAATCAACATTAACTAGAAATGGCAAATATCATGCTATACCAAAATAGTTTCTTCAATCATGAAAATATTATTCATTAAATAAAAAAATTTTCCTTCAAAATGAGAAAGAAGAAATCATTAAAATAGACCTCAGATAGGTAAACATGAAAATTCCTTGACCTTTTGAATACAAATTCTACCTGCAAATGAGCTCTCCGGTGGGCAATGAACCTCTGGAATCCCAGCAATTGAAAACCATTCCAATGGCCACTCAAATTGTGCATCATCGTGATTACCAAATAATGTTGCCCAAGGGATCCCTCTGATTCTAGTAGGAGAAATGGCTTGAACCCAATACATACTTGCATTTGGAATTGGAAGGTTGTTCGCAGTAATGACATCCCCAAGATAGATTACAAAGTCTGTGATATAACATTTATGGTTTTCTATAAGGTCAAGCATTCCAAACAAATGTCCTGTTTTAGGTCACTAAAAGGGCATGGCTGCAATAACTAAAAGAATGAAAGAGGAATAAATAAACAACGCAAAAATCATAATTTCTATGAGAGAGTACGCCCCGTTATCATCACAACTAATAAGTATCAGCAGCAGCACACCTAATTACAGCATTTAGGTTTACTGCATAGTTTCTCCATCGATGTTTCAAAACCAAACCAGGGATGATCCAATAAGACTCTAATAGGAAATAGATACGAGAACAAAGAGATTCGAGAGAAATGGGGTATATGAGGAGGAGAAAGAGAAAGAAAGAGAGTGAGCAAATATCAATGTAATATTTATTCAATACTCGTTTAAGTGGTTACTTATTTGTAGTAAAAAGGAGACTAACAAGCAAATACAATTATGGAAAATAATGTTGCCCACCTAAAAGGCTCAATATAACCTCATCTGACATAATTTGCTCAACAATTGGGACTGGGGCAGGAGCGAGAGGTAAAAATGGAATTAGTTTGTTCAATTTGTAGACTTGTTGCAAAGTTTGTAGGCTCAGAAGTACAATATATGACATTAGATTATCAATATTGAAGATCGGATTAATATTCATGTCAACATGCAAATCTATAATAATTATCTTTGGTCAAAGCTTTTTAAGTATTTCTGTAAACTGAAACTGCAGCATGGAGTTTCTTAAATGTGCTATATATAAAATGTTCAGGTGAATTGAGCTAACACGTAATCATCTTCATTAAATTCTAATAGTTTTTTAAAAAGCATCTAATACAATTTTATACTCTAATTTCACAACTCAACTTGTGCTTTAACATGTTGGTTTAAATTTGTGATACGTAAACATAACTGTCAAATAAGTAATATAAGATG
Source organism: Dendrobium chrysotoxum (assembly GCA_019925795.1). Classification (NCBI taxonomy): domain Eukaryota; kingdom Viridiplantae; phylum Streptophyta; class Magnoliopsida; order Asparagales; family Orchidaceae; genus Dendrobium; species Dendrobium chrysotoxum. The sequence goes on along the minus strand of CM034299.1, from coordinate 34,066,474 downwards.
AGTAAGATGAATAGAGAATCATTCCTGTGATGATCAAATAATATTTTCTAAAAAGTTAAGTAATGATTTAAATTATCTTTAATTTTATTCAACAATTAAAGATAATCTTTAATACTTAACCCTTAATTTTAATATAGCTTTAAAAAGAAAATCCTGGATTTATGATTTCATCAAAACATTCTCTTTAACTGCATAATCAAATTTAATAATATTATTAAAAATGATAGCTTGTCAATCAAGAATAAAATTATCTTCTAAGTTCATCTGAATATAAGAAGTCATAATCCCTTCAATTAGTCCACTAAATTCCAATGTGAACAAAATCAAAAGGAATTGCATTAAAGTTCTATTCTTTTTAAGATTGCAAGAATTTCTATCTCAATTAAGAATATGATATTTTATCTATTACAATGCATGATATATTTTTTCTGGAATTATTAAATGCAGTGAAATTTTAAGTTGCATAATTGCCATTTAAACAACTCAATGAACAATATATAAATCAAACAATCCGGAAAATAAACCCACACAAATTCAAACTGCTGAATTGAAAGAGTTTGTTCTAATTACACCATAAATCTAAAAAAATAATTATAACAATTTGAGAGATACAATCCATGGAACTCATAAGATTCAGCATACAAATGAAGAAGACTAAAACTATAAGAAAGACAATCCATTTGTAAACTGTGTACCTATAATCACCTAGATTCTTCTTCATTTTAACCTTCTATCTCTAAGAATTCTCCCTTCAATACCTATAATCACCAATACATTTCATTAAAAAAAGAGATATCTTCCATTTCAATACTGAAATTATGATCAACTACTAGTACATCATCAATACAATGCATTCATAAATTATAAAAATTATAAAATAAGTAACATATATTCGCTTTAATAGTGCTTTCGTTGACCTAGTTGTCGTGCAGGTGTTGTTCTTCGACCCTCTACTCACATCGACCTTCAATACTTTGACAACATCATGACTGCAAATTAAAAGATTTGCACATTCCCACATCTCCGTCCAGATCCATTTCATCTTCCTCAGTCAAAAGATCTATGTCATCCCACGTCTAAAGCTCCACTAGGTCTAGCTAACCATCATCGCAAACCAAATCCATTCGTCAAGATCTTCAAGCATCATGATGTCGTCAGTTAATCACATATCTCGTGCCTCGCCATATCAACAAAATCCCATCTTTCCCATCGCTATTGTCATCGGAAACTCCATATCCAGTTTTATCAAGCTGTCTTAGCATAATCTGCTTACATATGCTGCTCACGAAATCAAACTTATCAATCTCCATCCACCACATGCAAAGATTCACCACTAGGTAGCTGCCTCCCCACCGATTCCACTAAGATCCACCTTCGCCTAGCTACTTCCACACTGGCTCAACCCAAATCTAAGTGATTCTTGCTTAAATTCGGCCAACGCCGATGAGATCCTACTGATGACAATTGCTTTCACTCAATATCACCGCGATCTACTCGATCTTGAGGGCAAGATTGTTGTGAAGTGCAGGGTAATGATAGAAATAAAAGTAAATGGGTGATTTAATTGTTATTAGATCTTGGATTGTTATTAGGTTATTAGCCGATCATTAGGTTTCTTTATAGCCTATAAAACATTCCATCTTTGGCAGATTAGGACATCAAGCAAAAATGTAGGAGCAATGGAGCCTAGGCTCTACAATTGCCCGAATCCTTCTATACTTGAAGCTTTAGGCAAGCTGCACCTAATTTATCGCTTAATGCAATGTTTTTACTGTTTTGCTATAGATTTCTGCTTTTGTTCGCATCAATGTCAATCACCGTAATTTAGCTAATAAATTACTAGTTTACGCCAAAATCATCAACCCAATACCTAACTAAACATTGTCAGAAAAACTACTCATAGAAAAAAGTATCACCTGGTGTTTCATTATCAAGAACGTTTGACAGGACTCGATCAGACTTGACGTCCTGCTTGGGTCCCCAGTCATCCCAGGCATTCTCGCCGTAATGCAGATCGGCAAACAATGCGATCCTGAAAGGCGAGCTGCCGGAAAACCGCAGCCCCTTCCCAACCCCAAGGCCATCTCCCCTGCCAGCACCGCCACCGGCCGCATCAAGGCACGCGGTTGTGGCAGTTGCGACAACAATGAGAAAAACAGGGAAAGAATAGGAAAGACTCGTCCTTTTGCTCATCTGTAACCGCTTCAAGTATGTGGGAACTTCAGCAAGATACCATTTCCCTTCTTCTTCTGCTCCTCAGTTATAGAATAGGATCTTCATGGGAATATGCCTTCTGCAGAGAGATCTTTCGTCTAGTTCAAGAAAAGCGTGGCGTTTGGTTTGGTGGGCTGTTAATATAAACAATAAACCAAGACAAAACAAAAAAAAAAATCAACGAAGTCGAATAGTGAAAGGATTTGATAAACGAAGTTTTCGTTGGGAACATCAGACGAACACCTTACAATCATTTGCTTGAGACGTTCATGTATAAATGAAGATAGCATGCTCATCGAATCAGAGTAAAGAATCGCCTGTAGTTAATGTCCTCGAGGCCCAATAGAGCCTGGCGCTCTCACCTTAGTGCAAATCCAAGCACAGCGCAATCTTGAACGTTGGCGAGTCGCTAACTTCCCTGAGAAACGCAGCGCCACCGTTGCAGGCCTGAGGGCGACAACAGTGATGAAGTGGACGACTAACACATAGTAATCGACTAATTTCCGTTTGTCAGGTCTTCTGGCGTTCAGGGGTACTTTCCATTTGTCGGGTATTGAGGTCCTGAGGAGTGGGGATGCCGTCCGGACTCCATTAGGAACAGTCCAAATATGGTGTATTGGCGATGTGTCCACTTTCATGTAATAATTTCTCATTCAGATAAAACATCGGAGAGATTTTAAGAGGCCTCTTAATATTATTATTATTACTTATTTGATATTTACTACAAATTTTAAGATTTGTTCTTCGCTAGAAATTAAAAATACTTCTAAGATATTTAACAATTAAATTGGGTGTCATTCATCTTCTTCATTTTTTTAAAAAAATCTTTTAAAAGAAAGTGATGAATTCTTTATTTTTCAAAAATTATTATGTTTTAAATATAATTGTAAAGTTGTATAAGTATTCAGATAATATAATGCCCTATTATACAAAAAAAAATTTACATTGTAAGTTGGAATGGGGTTCCTACTTCATAAATGGTAAATTTTTATTTTTAAAAAATGAACTTGAAAATCTCTGCTAGAAAATTATGATTTTTAAAAGATCTTGATTTGAATCAAATTTTTAAAGTTCCTTATACATTGTCAAAATGAAGGTCTATCTAAGGTGACTAGTAAGATTGGTATTCAATTAGTTAATGATAACCTCACAACTCAAAAATTAAGTCGCACATTTATCATATTTTACATCCAAATAAACCCTTCTTAATTATTCTTTGATGTTATTATGATAATTATAAATGAAAATAAATGAACTAGTTCATTAAATTGAAACCCCAAAGCTTATAAATCATGCTACAATATTTCTCATAAAGAACAATCATCCCCTTCATCCTAATTGATACTAACATGGCAAGTGTCAGGGGTGGGAAAATTAATAGAGCTCCTCTCCTTAGGTCTATGACCCATTCCAATATTCGTCCCAAAGGTTGAGTGACCCTACTCGTTTAGCAATAAACGCTGAACTTAACCACCCAACACAGCTTTTTACCTCAACACATCCTACAAGCATACTTATTCAAAGAAGCTATGTGATTCATTGAATAATATCTCCATCTCTATCGGTGAAGATTGGCCGCAGTTCACAAGAATTTCAATTATGCTCATTCTTCTATGGACAAGCTCAAGGATTTCACTAATTGTTCCTTTCAAATTGAACTTAAGGAGATTTCCATTATGGTGTTATCCTTGGTTTAATTACCAATGTGCATATCTCATTAGGTATATATTTGATAGGGGTTTTAATAAAAATAATTGAATAGCTGTCTTCACTTATCCCTTATATAAAGCTTTTGCCTTTTTAACCTCTAATCACTCTGCTTTGGGCATGCATTAAGATAAACTTTATGTCCTCAAATACAAAATTATTTTTAAAAATTTTGGTCATGGCTGCTTTAAACACTCTTAGTTAATTTTTGTTTGTTGGGCTTCATTTGACTTTAGAGAATCAATTTATGTTCTTTACTATAACATTAAGGCTATGAAACTAATTGACTTTGAAGGCCTATTCCTAGAATTATGCTAGCTTAACGTTGAGAAACAAATTAGAATCTTCAAAATTTTAGAATAAGATATTGCTGGACAATCTTTTTTTATCTTTAGGATAATAATATCTCATTGTGTAATATGGCTTCTTAGGGGGGAACATATAAGGAAGGTTTGTGGTAGGTTGGCTAATCTGGCTCAAACTGCTTGATTAATGATAGGTTGGACTATAGGACCCAACAAGTTGGTGGTTGAAATACCAAGCAGTGAGCCATAATCAGTATGAATTAGCCAATTACGACTCCTAAACGAGGCCAAATATCATTGGCTCAAAACCAATAAGTTGGCATGGTTTATGGGTTTGAATTCTTCTATCATAGGGTTAGTGACTCTGGAATATGTTGGTCCATATGTTAACATGGAGTAGCACCTAGTTGAAGTTGGTAAATGTGTGTCATCATGTAGGTTAGAATATGTGAGTGCATTCATTAACATGTAAGTGCATGATGGTTGTAATCATAACAAGTGTAGATGTCGCCAACGAATTGGCAAGTGAAAGGCATGGTGGTTTGAAGAGAGGAAGGTGCCGACGAGTTGACATGATGTAGGTGCCACCTTCTAGCAAGTTGGAGTCATCATCTAAACTCTAAAGAAAGGATTATGTTGTTCTAATATGGGACACAACATTTCCCTAAAGTTGATCTGTCTATCTTACCAAAGATGATACTTTTCCAAGAAGGAATAAACAAGTTGGCTGATGACTTGCTAACATTGTAGCTAGTAATTAGTTGCTAGGAATTCATTGGACAATGAAAATCGGTAGATTATGGACATCCATTTGATGCAGTGTGGAATTTACTAGCTACCTCTTTAAAGCTCGAGACATATCACTGTCATAATACCATCAAACACAATAATCATTAACAAATATATTTTCGTAACATAAAAAATTATAAAGTATAACAAAAAATTGTATAAATAGCCTCACAAAAGGTGATTAAGAATATTAATTATTCATTTATTACAATTATTTTTATTTAGATTTAAATTTTTAAAAATTTAATAAGAAAAATAAAAATTTCCCCAGTAGGATTTTTTTGGCTCACATCACACCCACACATCTCACTCAAAGTTAGCAAAATCCAGTGTTCGCCTCGCATTCCTTTTGTCTCTGCAACTTTTTTGAGTCGGTTCGAAATGTTTAAATAATAAAAAACATTCTTCTTTCACCTTCAAATCCTCCCAGTCTCGCCTGCAAAGTCCCTTACCCTCGAAAATTTCCGTCTTCGATACCCTTTCAGTTCTGTTCATTCTGTATATTTTAGACACCGAAGAGGATTGACAATTGGAACTGTTGAGATTTTCTGTTTCTCATTATTTTGAGGAAAGATTGGAGGAGGAGGAAGGAGAGAGAGGGGTTTTGGTTTGCTCTTGCCTTTGATCAATGGGGGAATGGAGTTCTTCCCGAAGGAGACCGAGGATGCATCAAAACGATTCTGGAAGGCCCACAACGACGTCTAAATACGGCGGATTGCCGCCTTCTTCTGGTAAATTTTCCTTGAGCCGGTTTCTTTCTTTCTTTTTCCCCTTCCGCTAAACTCTTCTTCTTTCTGTGGCTTTCCGGTTCATTGATAGGGTTTTCTGTTCCTGCTTACATTTCTCAGTTTCTGTTGATTTCTATTAGTCGGGGGTTTGTGAAATTTTTTATTGTTCTGCTTCATTTTGAATGGAAAAGCAAGGTTTTGTTGCATGTTGTGATCTGCTGAAACCTTCGTTGTGTTTATGGTTTCTTGTTTCTTATATTTGTTCTGTAACTTTTTTTTAAATTTGTGGGAAATAAACTATATTCAGCCGGTTTAGTATTAGTTTTGTTTGCCTTGTTTGCTAGTAGCAAGTAGCAACCATGTTCTTGACTGTTGTTTGAGATGTTCTTTGCTTAACCAAGAGAAAATTCTGGCGTTGACAGTCTTTTTAGATTCTTTGAGTAGCTTTTACAATTTTGGTATATTTTTATATGCTCTTTCTTATCCTACATTTTCTCCTTTTATTTAATTTTATCTACTTTATCTATGAGGTTTATCTTCAGTCTTCCCCTTTTTTTGTATACATTACCGATTTATCTTAAAATTGCAGATTTGCTTAATATATATTCACACTACAATTTGTTTTTTTAATTGGCCAGATATCTCTCTTGATACTTAGTGCTGTTTTGCTACAAGTAGGTTTTAACTCAAGTGGGACATAGCAAATCCTATAAATCCAAATTTTTTGTACCTTGAGAGGATTAAAACATGAAAATTGTTTGGCATGGCAAATGTTAAATCTTGCTAAATACTTATACATTGATTCGTTATTTGTTTCTGGATTTAGGATTTATGAGAGCGGGAAATCATTAAATCCGATGAAATGTGGGATTTAACCAATTATGGGGTTGAAATGGGATGCATTGGAACAATGAAATTAAATTTACCCAAAGTTATCTTTCTCAGGATTTAAGTTAAATATTTCTTAAATCCTGGCTATAATTGGATACCAAACAACCCCTACGAGCTAGTATGTTTTCATGATGCTTTATTTATATCATGGTTTTATTTCAGGATTTTCCTAGCTGTTTGCTAGTGTATGAGCCGATAATTCTTCATGAAGTATTTATTGGAACTGGTGATTAATGATCAATTGGCTTCAACTACATAAGGGTGAAACTCTGAAGCTATTGTGAGATATGCTCCAACTTGGCTAAATTTAAGAAAGGTTTATTAGGCTATGACAGGTGTTTGGTGGGTTGAATTTGTTTCAAGCTCCAACTCTGAAGCTAATGCTTTATTTATATTTACATGTTAATATTTACACGACATACATATGCACATATCTATGTTGATGTAGATTAGGATCCGCTACAGCTAACATGGTATTTTTGGTGCAATAACACTTTTTTCCTGGTTTGCTCTCTTAGGGCATTTGGTTATTTGAAGTTAGAAAACATATTGAAAAAACAATGTATTAGTAGATTCCATCATTTAGTTTGGATGTAATTACAAATTAGTATTGATGCCTAGGACTCCAACAAGCCTAATGAAAGGGGTTGACCATTCCGTAGGATGCATAATTCAAACTAAGCTGCAAAATGGCTTGTGAAGTGGAATCAAGCAATCGAATATCAACCAAACCTAATATTTGTCTAGTTAAGCATATAAGCGTTGCAAGAGATTTGTTCAAATCCCTTGCCCATATTTAGGATATTATTATTATTATTTAGGAATTTGTTTTTATTTTCCTGGAGTTTGCTATTATTTAGAATTTTTTAAAGGAAATTGCTATTATTTTTAGTAGTTCGTTGCTATTTTCAAGTACAATTTTCTATTTTATGTTTGACTTGAATTTGAGGATATATATTTTAAATTATTATCTATTCTATCTAGAAATATAGACCTATTAGGATCATTGTAAGCAAGCCAGGGTTGAATAAATTAAAATTTCAAATTACTACAACAACAACAACATCAAGCCTTTATCCTATTATGTGGGGTCGGCTACATGAATCCTTTTTTCCATTGTGCCCTATTAAGGGTCAAATTCTCATTCGCATCTAATAAAAAAAGGTCATTTCTAATATTTTTTAACCAAGTCTTTTTAGGTCTACCTTTACCTTTCTTAACATAAGTCAAATCTAATACATCTACACTTCAAACCGGGTCATTGGAAGGCCGACATTTTATGTGACCAAACAATCTAATGCGACTCTCTCTAATCTTATCTCCACTAGAGGTACTCCAACCCTTTCACGAATATGCTCGTTTCACGTTCTGTCTCTAAGAGTAAAACCACTCATCCACTTGAGCATCCTCATCTCTGCAACACTTAATTTTATGCGTCTCTTTTAATGACCAACATTCTGCGCCATAAAGCATTGCAGGTCTCACCACCATCTAATGCTTTGCCAATAACATTATTTGCTCACTATTTCGAGGGATAATCAAGAGTAGCAAAGGTGGAAAATTTGAGGGGAATCAGGTAAGTCAATGGAAAGGAAGATGGAAGGATCTCCCAATAAACACCTAGCTTTACACTGGTAATGCTGTTTCAATTTACTTAGGAATTTAGTATTTGGTCTTTATAAAATCTTATTTTTCTCGCACTTTTGTGTGAAACTCTAGTTGAGCTACTTAGATTTTTTTTCTTAAAAATTTTAACTGACCTGTCTGGTAGGATATTAAGAATTTGTGGGCAGCCCGAGAGATTTATTTTTCCTTAGTAATTAGTTTGGGAAGCATTAATCTCTCAAATTCATTTGGTGGTAAGCTAGTGACTCACCGTTACATACTATAATATGAGGGACACCCCCTTGACCACATGGAAGGCTTTGGGCCCCAATCTTATCCTAGGAAGTTTGAATCTTTTTTTGCACCTAAGTATGGTAAAAACTAAGGGGTCAGTAACTTAGTGTTTTCAAAGTGCTAATCATGCCACGATGCACAAAGCTTCTTTTTTGTTTCAATGCATAAAGATCAAAGTGAAGTAATTTTTTACTAACTATAGTGTGCATGAGTTGTACATCATATATACATATATTATGTGCATACAATAATTAGTTAATTAATTAAACTTAAAACACACAAGTTACTAATTTTTTCAACAAATATCATGACACGTTCAATAAGACAATACTTTTCAATTATTTGTATAAAAAATCGAAGATATAAATGCTATAAATAATGAATTTGTATAATATTACTTATAAATCAAGGATATTTTTGTGAGATTGAGTGATCAACTAGTGATCGAGAGGTAGAGGGTTGTGAAGCAAAAGGTGTGAAGATGAGATATTGATAAATATCTTTGAGAAAATCTTGTTAGCGAGAGGGTATTAACACCAACAACAAAGTCTAGTGATTAACATATAAGAACTAAAAGGGGAGTAAACGGGAAAAGTAAAACCATCAAAAAGTGGTTAACTCCAATCAGAGAGCGGAGAACTAATGAGCAATGATTCAATGATAACGAGAAATAATGAGAAGGAAACACTTTTTATGAAAAATAATGATCTAAACCATAAAATCTGAACTAGTATTTTGCTCTAAACAGGAGTTGAGTGCACGTTGCTATGCCATAACATGATGAAGTGGTACGACATGCACGTGCTTTATTGCGAGCTTGTGCTTTACTGGTAAGCAATGTGAAGGGTTGGCACATTGCTTCGCTTCTAAATTGCGCTTTTAACAATACTACTTAGAATGGTAAAAACTTGAACAACTATAAGTAATCAAGAGGCAATAGGAGTAGAAGAATCAATCACCATCCAAGGGAAAATAATATCTTGAATAGAACTAACACTTGATTTTCAAAAATTGAAACATTAGGAAATATGATGGATCAAATGGTTTAACAACGAGCATCAATAACTCAAAGAAATGTGAATGATTTCTCCATAAGACATACTATGGACCTTGAATTTGTTAAGAACATTAATGAAGAGGGTGAAGAACCACCTATTGATGAGGAAGAGTAACCACTAGATAGGCCTGACCTTCTTTTAAGGCGGATGCAAACTAGAGGTACCTGCCTTTGATGACATAATAGATGCTCATGAAATAGACAATTGGTTAGAGGCATTGGAAACATAATATTCATTTTATAATTATACTCTTGCACAACATATTTCTTTTTCTCAATTGAAAAATGTCATCTCAAGCACTTATTTGGAACTATGACCTGGACATGGTTTAACCGAGTAATGGAGGACAATTTCTTTCTCATCAGCATGAGGAAGTGAAATGGATTTGGGGCTTGTAGTTATGGTAGAAGTACGAGCATCTAGTACTGGAGTATAATATCGAGTTTAAGCAACATACCTTTTAGCATTTTGTTACGATAAAAGGCAACTCTTATGAAATTTATTGCAAGAATTCATGGAGGCCTTTGCAAGAAATTGAAATTGTTTGCGGTGCATACTATTGTACAGACTCGTTAAAAAGATATAGCCAACCAAAGGAGTTGGAAGTTCTCTCAAGGCAGTGGCTAGAAAGATCATCTTGAAGGAGAAGGAAGGATGCCTTATTGCAAGCATTGCCTATACCAGAGCAATTCACTAGCAAATTGTTTGAAGCTGCATGCTTAAAAGTTTGCTATTCCTTAGTGATGTTCGTTATTTCTAGTACCAGTACAATGTAAACTTAGCTATTCCTTTTTTCATTGATAAAGTTTTGTGTGATGTATTACCAGTGGATGTCAATCATAAGGAATCAATATTTTAGGGATTGAGATGCAATACTTTTTGAAGCAAAATCCCTATCTGAAGGATTGAGATGCAATATGCTTCTAAAGTAAAAAAAACTATTTTTCTTAATAAAGGTTAAAGATAATTTATGATATGGAAAGCCATATCCATATAATAATATTTGAAGCAACATCCAATTTGATAGGAGCATGGAACTTTGCTAGTTTAATCCAAAATCCTAACACTAAAATTTCCTCTTATTCCACTCTATTCACCAACATTATCGGGTGCACATCTGATAATTTCAAAAAAAAGAAAAAAGAAAAAAGAAAAAAGTGGAAAGCTTCAGAGAAAGAGAATTATGAATTATCCTTTGCAGGAGCAGATGTAACTTAAAAGAAGGACCATGCTTTAGGAGGATCCCAAGATCTTTTCAAAAGGTTTCCATGACTCCTCTAGGAGGATTCAATCAAACCCAATGAAGGGGGTTGGCCATGCTTTAGGGTGCATACTTCAAATCTTGCTAATTAATGGATTATTTAGTGAAATCTTGGAGCAAAATATCAACCAATCTTATGCTTATGCTTTGATCGGTTAAACATAAAAATGTTGCAAAAGATTTGTCTGAACGCCTTGCATATATTTAGGATTTTAATAAATCTCCTTAATTTTAGGAATTAATTACTATTTTTTAGGAGTGAATTGCTTGATTAGATTCCCAAGCTTTGGTCAACCAAGCATAAAAATGCTGAGAATGATTTGTTTGAATCCCTTGCATATATTTAGGATTTGTATTCATTTCCTTAATTTTAGGAATTAGTTACTGTTTTTTTGGAGTTACTAAATTCTATGAGATGTTACTTTTAATTAGTAATACCTCTTTTCATGTTGACTTAGAATTTGAATGTTTCTTGGATTATGCTTTATTTCTTCTATAAATAAGTACCTACTAGGATCTTTATAAGCAAGCAAGATGAATGATATAATCAAATTCCTCCATAAACTCTTTTATGTTAGTCGCTTGTTTTGGTTCTCAACCAATTTACAGCAATTATGATAAGAGTAGCATCATTTAGAACTATAAAAAAGCTCATTGTTTGTATTCGATCATGTTCATCTCGCTACTTTGCTCATCTTCTACCAGTTTTTTTTAAGATCATTTCTTTAGCAAGCTAAATATTAACAAGACCTTGTTCAATTATTCGGCTGGATGGTAGCTTGATTATGTTTATAAATATGCATTTTTATATATTTGTGCATGTATGTGTGTGTGTGTATATATATATACATATACATATAATTGTGCATGTATGTGTGTGTGTATATATATATACCTTTTGACATGTATACTTTATAGTTTATATATGACTTTTAAGTTGGTTTTATGTTCATGAATAGTTCAAGTTCGGCTTAATAAGTTAAATAGCCAAATTCAAACATATATTTTTAACTCATCTGCTTAATGAGTTGAGCCGAACAACAGTTAAAGTTGCTAAAACTAGGTTCGTTTACACCTCTAGCAACAATCTTTCAACTATCAATCATCAAACCTTCATTTGTCAGTTTCCAGCTCCTTAGGCAATGGCCTCTAGCCATTTTAGAACTACCAACCTCCATCTCTGTCCAACCGCCAATATTCTCCAAACCAGAGAAGGAAATACTATGTCTACATTCTCTAGTTTTGCCAAAAATAGTGTTTTATCACTGTTTTAAGGGAGTATCAATAGTAGACAAGGTAGATAATAAAAGGGAAATCAAAGAAGTCAATTGGAAGGAAGATGGAAGGATCTCTCAATAAAATGCTAACTTCACATTGCTAATGTTATTTCAAATCTACTTATTAATCTAGTATTAGGTTTTTAAGACATATTTTTATGGTAATTTGAAGCTCTATTTGCATTGAATGCTTAGAAAGTGATGATCTATAATCTATATGATTTCTTTCAGTATATTTTGTTTTTTTATTTAATTATTTGTAAATCATGCCCATGATGTCGGCTTTTATATAAACAGGATGTGTTCTGTAATACTTTGAAAAGTCTTGTAAATCTAAATTTTTGCTCAAAGGTTTCACCTCAACTAATGGAATTCCTATTTGCAGATGAAGTTAAGAAGTTTTCAGCTTAGGAAGTATTTTCCATCATTTGTTATTTTTCTCTGTAGCATTGCCACCCTTCTGTTTCAACTACTACCCACCATTGCTTCCCTTTACTGCTGGTTTTCTGTTCCCGCATCTGCTTGTCACCGCCTCTACTATTATGCCAATGTTGTCGACCCTATGGTTTTTTGCTATGTTTGCCTAGTCATTGGGTTAATATGCTGCCTCGTGTTGTTTTGACTTGCACGCTAAGCCAATGTGCTGGGAGGTGTTGATTATTCTTCAGTGATATCTTGTTGCTTGCTCATCTATAATGATCTGCCTGTTCTTATGCTGCCCTTTGTTTAGAGTAATTTTTTTTCTATCTTATTAATGGAATTTATGGAAGAGTTTGGAAGTCATGCTAAATGTGTTTATACATGTTGTTCTGGGTTGATTTCTATAGATTTTGTGTAATTTCTTAAATTGGATCCTTAAAGTTTATAAACAATATCTTTGAAGCATGTGGAATTCATTGGACATAAAGAGTTAAATAAAACTCAGTTTTCTTCTCTCTTAGGTGTGTGCTTGTAGGATGTATGTTCTTCAAGTGCAACACATGCAAAAGACTATTTTCAAGGGGAGATTCCTTGTGTTGGCATAAGGCATGGTTCTTCCCATTTGGAGTTATTTCTATCCTTATTCTCATCAATTTAATTACTTATTCACTGGTTTTGCATGCGTGATTAAAAATCTTGTCAAGTTAAGTATGTGTTGGGTTTTCTTTTGCAACACGAACTTATTTTGTTACTGAAATTTTATGTTGGTTACTATTTTCTTGGGGAAATTTTAGATATTGAGCGATTGTTAAATTCTCTTGTGGAAAGAATAAAGCATGCTTGTCATTTTTACATTAAACATGGCAAGTTTTTGCTAAAGTTATAAATTAGTAACCTACAAATTGTGATTATTTTTTGTTTTAATCTTTCATATCATCCTAATTTGCATTAGAAATTTTAGAACTTCATCCATCATACAACAAATTTGAATTAGAGTCATAGTTAGTGTCATATGTCACTTAAAAGTTGGACAAATCGTTAGGGTTAGTAGACGGATCACCAGAAGGATTATGTTCTACATATGTCATAAAACCAATTAAACGAGTTCCTAATGAAATGAGATCAGCTAAGCACAACCATAAACATAATTGAAGAATGATTTAAACATTAGAATCCAATCAACTACCCTCATAAGAATCAAATGATGAGTCTAGCTTAAATGAAGAACCCATTCATGAAACTATTAGGTAACATGAAATTCATCATAAAAAAATAATCAAGATGATTTCATAGGGACTTTACCAATGAAAATTATGAAAACTATTAATGTCACCTTATTCTTGAAGAGGGCAACTAGGAAAGTTGTAGTATACTAATGATGGGAGTATTGATCCTAAAGATTTTATGAATTGGGTAATATATGTGGATAACTTATTTAATTTCGAATTATGCTAGGATAACATTAAGTCATATTTATGAAGCTAAAACTTATTGGTCAAATCAAAGATGCATTTGATAGGTGCAGAATGACAAAAGGAGTGCTTAGGACTAGAATCTACAACGACATTGGCTGAAATGAAAATACTGTTAAAAAAAAAAATACTTATCCATATCTTATCAAGACTGACCGATTGATGAGTTTAAAACCTAAACAAGGAACTAGGACTATAAATGAGTACATGAATAAAATTTAAGAATTACTGTTACATTTTGAAATTAGGGATGATCTAAGAACTACGCTTTTTAGGTTTATAGTTGGCTTAAAATTGAAACACAACACAAAAAAAAAGATGACTCCCCATAATGTTAACTCACTTGAAGAGGACTTTTAAATAACTTTGGATTTTGAACGGTTGGTATCTTGCACTCAAAGGAATTTCTTCAAACGTAGTTTCTTTTTTTCCACCAAAATAGTTGAGATCCAAAATTGTTGTGATACTGATAAAAATAGAGGATAAAAAGAAAATCAATAGTTACTGCATCAGGATCCTTGTGAAGGCTTGTTTTGCATAATAATCAAATGAGACATTTTGTGAATCAATGCCCTAATAGACACTTGGACGTTAATGTCAAAGAAGAAGATAATGAAGATGACGAAGGGTAAGTGGGTTTGAATTCGATGAGAAATAGGTGATTATGAGAATGAGTTGATAAGGAATTCTTTGATTGCCATATGATGTTTTATTGCCATGCCTAAGACTGAGCCTAATTGGAAGACAACTTTAATTTTTTCAGACATAAATTAAACATAATGATATCAATAGTCGTTGTTGCCAAATATGCTCGAGTAACAAAATTTAAAGCTGAACTCACCCACAACCTTACCAAGTAGCATGGGTAGATAAAATTGCTATATTTGTAGCCCAAAGGTGTTTGGTCCCCATTCAACCTGCCACCTATGTTGTCAAGATTTTGTGTGACGTCTTACCAATATGTTGCACATGCTATTTTGGCTTGATCTTAGTTGAATGAATTTTTTGTAACTCATTTCAGTAAATCCGGTACTTCTTATTTTGAGGCTAATTGTAGGAAGATCACGTTAAAATCTACTAAGCCTAAAGATCATTTTGCGGCAAAAAAATAAAGTGCTTCAAATAAATTAAAGAATCCTTTGTATATTCTATGACTTTGAGAAGGAAAGCAAATTGAGGAGATAATTTACGCCTTCATAATAGTAAAATTAAACCAAGATGCTAGTACTCAAAAGGATATTATTCATTTACTCTTTGAATTTGAGGAATTGTAACTTGATGAAATACCTGCAGTGTTGCCATCACCTTGGGTCCAACATGCTTTTGATCTAGTCTTGAAGTCGCCAATAGTGAGCTTACTATATTATGGGATGAACCTTATTGAACACGTTGAATTAAAAAGATAGGTTGATGAATTGTTGAGGAAATGATTAATTACACAGAGTATCAGTTATCGTGCAATACATTTTCTTAACTCCTAAGAAGGATGAAAGTTGGAGGATGTGTGTTTGTTTGAACGATTAATAAAATTATAATCGAAGTATTGATTTCTAATAATAAGATTAGATGATATGTTTGATATGATGACTTGGGCTATGATTTTCTTGAAAATTTCTTTGAGAAGTAGTTATCACCAAGTAAGAATAAAGAAGTAGATGAGTGAAAAACTGATTTTAAGACAAAAGATGGATTTTATGAATGACTAATGATGTATTTGCGATTAAAAATGCCTCGAGCATACTGATAATGGTTATGAATCATGTTTTAAGACATCTTATCAGAAAATTTTACTTTTTAACTTTGATAACGTTATGATTTACCACAAAATATGGAAATAACGTTAAGTGTGTCGTATGAAAGTCTTTGAAAATTTATAGTCTAAATAAATGTTGCTTTGTTAAACCTTCTAATATATTCTTGGAATTTGTAGTTTTTTGCTGATGGATTATTTGTTGATCGACATAGGCAATTAGACAATGGTCAACACCTACTAATATCCATGATATTTGGAGTTTTCATGGTTGGGGTGCCTTTTTATTGACGATTTGTTAAATAATTTAGTAACATCATGATACCAATTACTAATTATCGTAAAATGGAAAATTTAAGTGAATGAAATGTGTTGAATGTGCCTTCACATAACATTAAGGAGAGACTTACCAATGCACTCATTTTAAGATTACCTATTTTTAAAGTTTTTGATATTTCATGTGATTGGCATAGAAATTAGAGTATTAAGTCGGGAATTAGGATGATCAATCACTTATTTTAGTGAAAAATGAAATGTGACTTATCAAAAAAAATATTTTCAATTATGAGGAGTTTTATGTTATTTACTTTGGTATTAGGGACATGTTTAATTACCTAAAGTGCTCGTCTATTTAAATCATCATACCTTAGAATATTTGAACTCACAAGAGAAACTAGGCCCCAAATATATGCCAAATGAGTTGATGTTTTATAGGAATATATGTTTGTGTTAGACATTGTGAGACTAAGATCAAACCCACATATGCCTCAAGTAGGTTGGATGTCATTTTACACACCATATAATTAAGGTAATGTGTTTTGAAAGCATTAGAGAAGACCACAGATTTTAAAGATTTTTTTAAACAACATTTTAATTTTATTCATCATGACCAATATTATTTGGAGGGAAAATTGAACTTTTCTTCATAACATCATGTTTTGGAGGAAAGAGGGGTCAATCATGCATATATGAGGAAGTGGAGTTGCACTTGATTTGAAACATATGTTGAATTCAATGAATAGGAGGTTGACCAAGCTTATGAAAGACCGGTCTTGGAGGGACCAATCTAGTCGGTCCAGAAGGGACCGACTTTGTTCTATTCCAGGCGGAAGCTTGGTTCACCTGTTCCGCCCCAGCAACTATCCACCCCCCTTTGGGTGGGGTCCATGGCATAATACAAAGAGAGGAGGGGGCGACAATGAGAGATTTTGAAATTAGGAGGGCTATTTTGGTATTTTGCATTTTATTGTATGCTTTAAGTAGTTGGTTTTTCCCTAGGGTTAGGGTTATGTGATGTTTTTTGTTGAATTGAGTTTTCCTAAGGAGAGAAAGGGACTCTAGTGGGAGGCTAGGGTTTGGGAGAGCTGGATCTTCCTTTTCAATCGAAGATCCATTGTATCTTGTTTGTTTCTTCTTCTTATCATCAATCAAGAAGTTTCTCTTGTGAGATTCCACATAGATCTTTCTTGTTTACTATTTTGGGCTCGCTAAAATTCAATTTCAGCTAAGGTTTTATCCTATTTCTTGAAGCATTTCCTATCAAATTGGTATCAGAGTATTTTTTTGGGACCTATGGCGGCGAAGAAGATGGTGTTGGAAGGCGAGATGGAAAATCTCAAGGCTGGAGTGGAGGAAATATATTCTGGCATGGAAGGGAGACTCTCATCCATAGAAAGCCGCTTCAAAAATATGGAAGACATAATGAAGAAGTTGATCGAAATGCAGTCAAAAGCCTTGCCGACAGTTCCGAGGGTTGAACCAAAGGGGAAGGAGATTCTAGAGGACGATGATGAAGTGAAGAGTGTTTTCCATCAAGGACAGCCACGCGGGGGGGGGGGGGGGGGTGTTCGGGGGGGTTCTCTGTCGGTGAGCGGATCGAGGTATTCCGAAGTAAGGACAACAAGGAGGGAGGCCGAGCCCTTTGGGAGACCACTCGGGCATGGGGAGAGGCGGAATGGAGGGGTTATGGTTGGGCGGAGCCATGGGGTCCAAATCAACTAAGGGGGGAAGGGAGTAAGGGAGGGAATCGCACCACCACTACACGGGGGGGACTAATAGAGGGAGAAACCATTGGGGTATGGATGCAAGATTGAGGAAGCTAAAGTTGCCGATGTTTGAAGTGGAAGATCTTAGGGTTGGGTGTATCGGGTGGCGTTACTTTGCTATCAATGGGTTGACGGAAGGGGGGGGGGGGGGGGGGGGGACTCATGACGGTGGGCCTATGTTTGGAGGGAAAAGCTCTAGCTTGGTTTCAGTGGAGGGAGGCTCGATATTCGATCTATTCATGGGAGAATTTAAGGAGTGTTTGTTGGAGCGTTTCGATCAATTCGGTAAGGAGACCTCCACGAACAGTTCTATGCCGTAACTTAAGAGGGGACAATCATGGAATATCGAGAGAAGTTTGTGCTGCTGTCGAGAAGACTGAGAGGAATTTTCGAGGTAGGATTGGAAGGGAATTTCATGAAGGGGCTTAGGGAGAACATATGAGCAGAGCTCAAGGTACTGTGGCCCAGAGGGATGAGAGAGACAATGGAGCTTGCTTAGATGATGGAGGAAAAATATCGGAGGGAGAAGGTCAGCAGGAGAAACATCATGGGACGGGCTTACAGGAGTACCTCTATGACCCTGACACTGAGAACCCAGACGATGTCATTTTAGAGGGAAGCACTGAAGGAAGCAATAGAGTTCACCCTAGAAGCAACTTTAAGCACCTTACAAAAGTGGAGGTGTAGGATAGGCAAACAAAAGGATTATGTTTCAGATGTAATGAGAGGTATACACCGGGGCACAACTGTAAGGATTGAACTCTTCAGGTTATTACCGTCTGTGATGACGAGGAAGCTGAGGAGGGAGGTGGGAGTGAGGCATCAATGGAGGAGGAGGAAAAGCTACATTTAGACATGACAAAAGCCTCCTTGAACTCAGTGGTAGGATTCACTCTGAATCACATCATGAAAGTGAGAGGAGAAATAACAGACAGACAGATAGTGGTGTTGATAGACTGTGGGGCTACCCACAACTTCATCTCCAACCAGGTCGTAGACCAATTGGGGGTGAAACTGGTGGACATAGGGTGTTATGGGGTGATGATGGGCACTGAGAAGACGGAGATAGATAGAGGAGTATGTAGGGAGGTGGTTTTGACTATATAGGGAGTCCAGGTGAGGGAGGACTTTCTCCCATTGGAGTTAAGGAGCATTGATATCATCCTAGGGATGAGATGACTGCAGACCTGGAGGGATACTCAGGTCAATTGGGGAATGCTGACTATGAAACTGCTGGTGGAAGGGAGAAGGGTGGTGATTAGGGGAGAAGCAGGGATCAGCATACAATTTATTTATTGCTCAATTCTCTTTCCTTTATACAGACATCTTCATAATAAATCAAGTAAAGCTGCAGGCATTTATGATTTTTCATATTCATGTAGTAAGCATAAAAACTGATGATTTATATGAATTCCATCATTCCATATGTGTATTTTATTTTTCTTTTAACTATCATGTGTAAATTATGCCTATGCCAATGATGTTGGCACCTTTACAAATAGGATGTGTATTTTAGTACTTTGAAAAGTCCCGTCACTCTAACTCTTTACTAAATGATTTCACCTCAACTCAAGAAACTCCAATCCGCAGGTATGGAGTTCAGAAGTTTAATCTTAAGAAGTATTTTCGACTATGTTGTTGTTTCTCTCTGTTGCCTTGCTACCATTATATTCTAGCTACTACCTAGTGTTATTGCTCATTCCCATTGGTTTTCTATTCCTGCTGGTATTCTATCCTCGCCCATGCTTGTTATCACCTACAGCTTGCTACTCTACTGTTGTCTCCTCAGAGGTTTTCCGTTATTGCTTCCTTGGCAATGGGTTAATGTCTCCTTTTGCTGTTTTGAATTGCATGCTAAGCCATTGTGCTGATAAGTACTGCTGATTGTTCTTGTCTATAGTGAAATGCTGCTGATTGCTTTTGCATACTACTACGTTGCAACTCTTCTTCAGATCTCTGTTTATAAGACATTGTTTTCTAGTTTGCTTGTGGAATTGATGTTTGACATATTAAAGGCTACTGTTTTAAGCTGATTCCTGCATATTGTGTTGTTTCTTATTTTGAGTCCTTTAAAATCGATAAATAGGACTCCTGAGGCTTATAAAATTATTGGACATTGAAAATTGAAAAAAAAAATCTCAATTTTTCCCTTGTTTGTTTGATGCTTGCTTTTTGAGAGCGCTGCACAAGTACGGACGACTACTTTTGGGCAGAGACTCCTAGTACCAGAGTGAGGCTCAGTTCCTCTTCGGAGTGATTTCTATTTTTATTTTTGTCTATGTAATTGTTTTTTTTTGTTTATTTTGGATATAATTATTATCATGTTAGACACTTGCTGAGTTTTCTTTTGGCGCGCAAACATAGTTTGTTACTGAATTTCTTTGTTGTTTACTGTTTTCTGGTAGAAAGTTTAGATTTTGGGCAATTGTTAAATTGTATCGGGGAATGAATTAAGCAGGCTTGTTGTCTTTAACTTAAAAGTGACAATTCTTTGCTAAATTATGCATTAGTAACTTATATTTATATATTTTTGTTTTCATCTTGCATATTTAGATTGGGCACCATAAATCCCTCGTAGTTAGGTTATGGTAAGTGAGTGAACCCTTGTAGCTACAATATATGCGGCAACCTCCAAATCTCTTGGAATGCTTTGGACTCCTATTCTATCCAAGGAGGCAAGGATGTCTTAATCATAAAATCTACAAGCATCCTACAACCTCTTAAATGTAATTTTTTCATTTTCATGCAAAAATGAATGGAAACAAAATCATCATTTTAAGGCATTTTCTAACTACAAAAAACAAAATGATCCCTTAGATAGCGTATGGGTTAAGTTTGTGATTGTTTTATTATGCTGTCGTGATTCTAATTTGTTTCAAGTCATTTGGACACACTTTTTTAATGGGTTAAATTTTAAAATAGTACTCTAACTATTCATATATTATCATTTTAATATCAGAGTATAGCGTTGCTCTAATTTAGTCCATCGACCATACAAAATTGATCCAAAATAATCTCTTTGGGACTAAATTTGGATCAATTTCCTAAATTCAATGGACTAAGTTGGGATCAATTTATATTGCAATTCCAACATGAGGGACTACTTTGAATAAATTTATATAATCGAGAGATTAGATTGAGGAATATGATACTCTAAGACTAAATTGACAATATATACGAACAGTCTGGAGACTATTTTAGAATTTTGCTCTTTCTTTAACGCATTTGCATGTCACTATGAAAACCTACATGTGCACATATCCATATAGAGATGTGTTAGGAACTTAGGATGCTCTTCAAATCTTCAAATAACATATTACTTTAGGTGCAATTACCTTATTCCTGATGGTGCATTTCTATTTGCGCATCGGCTAGTTAATATTGGAAAACTCATCTTGAATTAGTAGTTTGGATGCTGTTTAAAATCAATATTGATGCTAAACTCTACAATCCTCTTAATAATCTCTTAAATGTAATTATTTTTTTCTCTTGCTCAAAATGATTGAAAATAAAATCATAATTTTCTAGAACACGATTTGTATCTAGAAGTAGTGTATGGATTTGTTTAAGATAAGTTTTATCACACAATGGAAGTTGATCTAATTTGTTTCAATCCATTTCGATGCAATTTTCAATTGTTATACATGCATATGCATATGTCATCTATTTGGATATGGATTAGGATCCGCTTCAACTAACATAGTGTTTTTTCCTTTTGGCGCATTTCTCTTTGGGCAGTTGGTTACTTGAGAATGTACCTTAAAAAACAGAGAATTAGTAGAGTTTGTCATTTAGTTTGGATGTAATTAGCAATCAGTATTGGTGTTAAATTCGACAAACATCTTAGAAGCCTCTCTAATGTAATTATTTCATTTTCCAATTTAAAATGATTTGAAATGAAGTCATCAGTTTCTTGGAAAATGTTTTCTATCTAAAAGCAACAAAATGGGCTCTTAGATTGCTGGGGTGTACGTTTTGAAACAGCTATGGTTTTGATCTGCTTGATACCAACCATCTAAAGTAAAACACTTTGATCAGAATTTATTAGACTTAAAAAGAATTTATTAAACCTTGCGACTATCATGTTAAGTTTAGAGGCAATGTGCATATACTTATATTCATATACACTTGCTCAGTCCTATAAAAATCAGCCTGAACATGAGTTAGTTGACAGCCTTACATATATGGAGTCAAATTTTTCAGTTTTTTTTTTCTATAGTTTTGTTTGCTTGTATGTTCGGATTCCTAGGCAAATCAGTGTTACCTGAAGCATATTTTATAAACTTCTTTTTATCCCAAAAGTTCCCGTTCATTGAAAGTTCCACTATGTTTTGCAGAGCTGATTTTTAATGCTATTACAGTTGTTTTTTCTGGCTTATTATAAGCCATTTTTTTGGTATTCTGAGTTCTAGATGCGCTGCAAATTTTGGTGACTTTTGTGTTACCATTGATATAGCTTTATATTTCCCCACGATAAATACCTGCTTTCATGCTCAGTTTTTTTTTTCTCCATGAGACTGCTCCAAATTGCATATCTGTAACCTTTTATGTTCTTCTCGGCGGGTTGCAGGCCATTCTTACCATTCAGTTCCTCCTTGGGAGATAAAGTTCTGTAGTCAAATTTCTTGGACAAAATTCTGTGAAGACAAGAAACTGACCTATTTGTTTGAAAATGTGCTCAACTGGGATGACTCTGCAGGAAAAGAGTCTTTCGACAATGCAAAGGCTCGTTATTGGGCTGGAATTAATGGCCTCCATTGTGATATCCCATTGCCCAATCCAGATATGTACATTGATGTGGTTAATCAAGATACTTTTCTCGATCCTCGGCTAGTGGAAGATTTGTATAAACAGCCACCACCACCACTTCATAAAGAGATTCCAGACTATAACTCAATCGAAATTATACCAACTGGATGGGATGTGGAGGATCCAGCTACATCAGGAGCTACAATTCCGATATTTATTTCAGCAGGTGATCATCATCAATCTCCAATGGAACAACCTTCACTAAGCGGTCATACTGAGAATCAGGTCCTCGAAAGTGACACCATTGTTGAACCTGTCACAATAGTACCTACGGGATGGGGTGATGAAGATTTTGGCTCCAGCAATGCATGGGAGCTATCTGGAAGACATTCAAATGATACTACATGCTATGAAAGCACGAAGGTGGATAATAAAGATGTTAACTTTGTTAAAATGAACTATAGTTCGTGGAGTGTAGGAAGGGAGAGTTCCTGGGAGCATAATTATTACTGGAATAGCACAAAATATGGAAACTGGGGAGATGGGAGACCTGCAGGACGTCGATTTAGTTCCAAGCCTGCAACTGTGAGGGACAAAGGGGAATATTATCAAATGAATGATAACTCGAGAGGTTGTAGTGGAAGGTGGAAGAACCACACAGATGAGTATTATTATTGGCACGGTTGTGCGCCTGCTAATAATCACCTGAGATGAGCTGAATCAGTTGGTGTTTGGCAATGATATGAGTCTGTATACTTCATTTCTGATGGTGTGTGCAAGATTAGGAGTCTCAAATAGTGTTTTTTTATCATTCTAAATTTTTTTTTCTTAAATTGTTGTAGTGTAGTAAATGCAAATGATCTTCTGCTTTCTGGAGACAGCAGCAGTTCAGTATAAATAAGACTAGAAATATATGTTTGTTACTATTGTGGAAGGTTTCTTTCATGAATTGCTGAGTGATGCTATTTATTATTGGTTTTTTCTTAACAAGGCAAGTGATCAAACTTCTAAGGCTGATAAATTGGAAATTAGTTATGATGGATTTTAAAAATTTTAATTTATTTTAAGATAAATATATTACAACAACAATATCAAATCTTTATCCATCATGTGGGGTTGAGTATATTAATCATAATCATATTTCTTCATTTTATCCTATTAAGACTTAAATTTTCATTTAAATTTAATAAATAAAAGTAATTTCTAATATTTTTTAACTAAGCATTTTTAGGTTTACCTCTACTGTTTTTAAAATAGGTAGGATCTAATATATGAACTCTCCTAATCAGGTCATAAGAAAGTGTTAGTCTGTATGGAATCTCATTGTGTCGATCAATTGCATTGTAATGTTACCTTGGATCTCAAGTTAATTTTAAGGGGTTCTCCCCTTAAAATTTTTTTCGTAAAATATTATGATGCTATGTATCCGAGTGCCCTCTGGCGCTATGTTTTCAAGTGCCTCGGTGCTGTGAAATTTGTCTGGGAGAAAAGACAGAGAGCGGAGCATCGTAATGCTTTAGATTCAATACCGCAGTGTTGTGTAGTGTCGCAAAGCTGCGGGTTTGAGTGTCACAACATCATCAGATTGATCGAGATTAGAGGTTTGAGTAGTGCCATGAGGCGGACTGGGCAAATTTCTTTCTCATTTTTTTAAAGGGTGACGTCCCTTGATATTATTTACTTGACTTTCTCTTATTTTTATTTTTTTAAGTACTTCAAAGGGACTCTAAAAGGAAAGTAATATTTTTCTTTATTAAAAGAAAAAAGATTATGATTTTATTTGACTGAAATCATGTACAAAATTTTACTAATAGTATGTATACATAGGACACGTATTATAATTGTCAAATTTGTTAAGTGATAATATTTATAATTTAATTTAATAATCATAAATTGATAATATTTCTGTGAGTATTAGTTTATTGGCATTTGTAGAATTCAATACTTAAATAAAAATGTTTAGCTTAAATAAAATATTTTACATCGGATAAATAAAATTAAAAAAATATTTTATTCATAGTGAAGAAATGAAATATATTTTTTTAAATAGATAAAAATACTATGTATAACATTAAATATTATGGGTATCATTAATTGGGTTAAATTTCAAAATAGTTCTTTGACTATTTGTATGTAGCTATTTTAGTTCTAGAGTATAATATGATGTAGTCATTTTAGTTCCAGAGTATAATATTGCTTCAATTTAGTCTTTCGATTGAAAAATTCGAGGGATTAAATTAGAATCAATTTTATATCACAATTATAATATGAATAATTATTTTAGATTAATTTTGTAGAGTTTAGAGACTAAGGCTTTGTCTGGGACGTTTTCTTACTGCTTCTTAAACAATTTTTTAGTACAATTTTTTTAATTTTTATATTAAAAAGCTGTTTAAGATGCAGCAAGAAAATCGTCCCCAAGCTAAGTCTAAGGCTTCGTTTGGGACGGCTTTTTTACTATTTCTTAAAGCGACTTTCTAGTACAAAAATTTTAATTTTTAATTTTTGTACATAAAAGCATTTTTAAGAAGTTGAAAAAATCTGTCTCAAACGAATCCTTGGGGCTGCTTTTTAATACTTTGAAGTAATTTTTTGGTGTAAAAATTTTTTGAATGAAATATTTTTGTATTATGATGATACTTTAAAATAATAAAAAATTTATCCAAATAAAATATAGGTTAATATTTTATTTGGACAACTTTATTAATGATTTTTAAAACAGTTTTTTAATAAAAATTTTTTAATTCAAAAGATTTTTATACTAATAAATTATTTTATTAAGCAATACAAAGCTGTCCAAAGCCTAAATAGGCCGTAAAAGAATAATCTGATGATTATTTTGAGATTTTTTTATCATTAATTTCTGACAAAACTATGAGTGAGATTACAGGAGGAGGGCGAAAACATCGCAGGAAATGCCGCCAGCGCCTCGCCCACCCGGCGCCGTTGCTGCTGTCCGGAAGCCTTACTTCTACTACGGCCACCGTCGTCCTTCCCAAAACCGCCCCGTAGTCTTTGGCGGTCTTTTCACAAACCGCAAAACCCTACCCTTCTCAGCGGCCGATCGAATCTCCGGCAACCGCCCATCTAAGCCACGCTCCCACCCCACTATCGACTTCCGTAACTGGGACCCCGACCTCTCATTTCCTTCTGCATCCTCCTCCCTTCCATCGCTCCCTGACTCCGATCGACGCCTCTCTCCTCTTGCTCGCTTCATTTGCGACTCTTTCCGTCGCCACCACCGGTGGTGCCCCGCGGTCCTGACTGAACTTAACAAACTCCGCCGCGTCACCCCCGATCTTGTCGCCGAGGTACTGAAGTCGCGCCCTCTCCTTCCCCCATCCCTCTCCACTCGATTCTTTCACTGGGCCGGTCGCCAGAAGGGTTTCTCCCACACCTTTGCTTCTTATAATGCCCTCGCATATTCCCTCTCCGCGGCTGGGCTCTTTCGCGCCGCCGATCAGGTCCCTGAGCTCATGCTCGCGCAGGGCAAACCCCCATCCGAGAAGCAGCTCGAGATACTTGTCCGATTCCACGCCGATGCGCGCCGCCCGCTCCGGTTGTTTCATATGTACCGCAAGATGAGAACCAGGTTTGGTGTTTCCCCTCGCCGTACTTTTCTTTATAATCGCATTATCGATGCACTGGTTAGCTGCGGCCGGTTGGATTTGGCTCTTGAGGTCTACGATGACCTCCGCTCTGATGATGGGCTCAAGGAGGACGCCGTTACTTTTACTATAATATGTAAGGGTTTCTGCCGTGCTGGCCGGATTGATGAGCTTGTTGATCTGATTGGTCGGATGCGCAGTGAGGTCTGCCGGCCGGATGTGTTCGCGTACACAGCGATGGTTAAAATTTTGATTTCAGAGGGCAATGTGGATGGTGGGCTTAGGGTTTGGGATGAGATGGTGAAGGATGGGGTTGAGGCTGATGTGATGGCATATTCAACTTTGATTGCTGGGCTTTGTAAGGCGGGGAGAATGGAGAGGGGGAAGGAGTTGTTTAAGGAGATGAAGAAGAAGGGGTTGTTGATTGAACGCGCAGTGTATGGTGCATTGGTGGAGGGGTTTGTTGATGGAGGGCAGGTGGAATCTGGGGCTCAGATTTTGAAAGAGATGGTGGGTGATGGGTATCGTGCAGATTTGGGGATATATGATTTGTTGATTAAGGGTTTCTGTGCTGATGGGAAGGTTGATAAGGCGTTAAAGATTTTTCAAATTGTAATTATGGAAGGGATTGAGCCGGAGTTTTCAACGGTGTTGCCATTGTTGATTACTTATGCAGATGAACATCAGATGGATATGTTCTACCAGTTGGTTGATCGTATCAGTGAATTGGGTTTGCCTGTTATTGATCATTTGTCAAGCTTCTTCACTGCATATTTGGTGAAGGGAGGGAGGGAAATGAAGGCTCTGAAGGTGTTTGAGGTGCTGAAAAGTAAAGGCTATTGCAGTGTTGCAATCTACAATATCCTTATTGATGCACTTCACAAGGTTAAGGAGGTGAAGAAGGCATTGTTATTGTTTGAAGAATTAAGTGATACAGAACTCCTGAAACCAGATTCATGTACATATAGCCTTGTAATTACTTGTATTGCAGAGGATGGAGATGCTAGAGAGGCATGCTCATATTTCAATAGGATGAAGGAAAATTATTGGACTCCTAGCGTTGCTGCATACAGCTCCCTTGTGAGAGGACTTTGCATGATGGGGGAAATCAATGCAGCTATGACCTTGGTTAAGGATTGCTTGGGGAATGTAACTAGTGGGCCCATGGAGTTCAAGTACTCTTTAAGAGTTCTAGATGCATGTCGCTCAGGCAAACCAGAGAAAGTAATTGAGGTTTTAAATGAGATGGTGGAACAAGGTTACCCTCTGGAGGATATTATATACTGCACTGTCATTTATGGTTTCTGCAAATATGCCAGCTCAGGGGAAGCAAGAAAGGTGCTTGAGTTCATGAAAAAAAGTAAGAGGCTTACTGAGGCTAATTTCATCATTTATGAGGAAATGCTCAATGAACATTTGAAGAAGGAGACTGCTGGATTAATTATCTCTGGGTTAAAGTTTTTTGGTTTGGAGAAAAAATTGAAGTGGACTACTAGCTTGGATGATACATCCTAAGGCATCTGACAGGTATATTCTTCACTGATAAAGACCCGACCTTTCAAATGTGTCGATTATTCGTTTTTTTCATTTGGTTCTTTTGGAGTCCATCTAGTTTTTGAGGATAACTATATTTATATACTATTTTTGGGGAATTTACTAGCATAATATTCCGATCTTGTTGTATTAAATGTTGAGTAAATTACAGCTAGGTCCATGAGATATGGGGATAATCAGGTAGGTTCATATATATTTTACAAATTTTTTTTGTTGCTTAGTGCGTACTACTGTGGGTAACTAAGTGAAACATTTTGGACAAAAAAAAGTTACTGAAATAAAACTCATATCTTCGGGAACCTAAAACTTGAATGTGATGAACCCCTTCATATTTAACACATTCTTTATATTTAGACGTACATTGCTTAAGGCCTCGTTTGAGAGGGTGTTTTTTAGCCTTTTCCGTTTAGAAAAGGCGAAGTTATTTTTTGTTCGCTGTTTGTATGTGCGCTTCTATAGAAAAGCTTTTTAGGGAACTTCATTTTTCTGTTGTTTTGAGAAGCTTTTTGATATTTGCTTCTCGGTTAGAAAACTCCAATTCTTTAACCAACGTTTCTAAAACTACCTTTTTATAAAAGTACCGGATAACCAAACAAAGCCTAAATCCATCGATCATAGTAAAACATCATTAAGCATTTTTCTAAAAAGCGGATACTTTTTCTTTGTTTTTCTTCCAATGGTATTAGGGGTTCAATCCTCCACTTGAAACACTTCACTAAACAATTGTGCATCCCCTCTAATTTTATTCCAACAACTTCAACTTTTTCGGAATCAAATAAATTAGAAGGTTCAAAGCAGTATTCAAAATAATTGATCCGCCATGAAAGTTTTCCGAAATCATACCCCAACAAATGTAAAAATCTGATTTTGAATCTCACAATAGTTACATTATTGTTGATTAGAACTGTAAATAGCCCAATTTCATTTAAATTACATAATTAATTAATTTTTAATTGACCCAGTTCTATATTTAACTAACATGATTATAAAATCATAACTGTTGATTCTGATTTGATGCAAGAATATTTAGGGTTATGTTTCCTAATGCAACTAATATGATGCAAAATATGCTTTCTTGCAAAGGAAAATTGAGGAGTCACATCTCACAAGTTATCAATTATACCAATAAATTAATTTTTTAAATGAAAATGGATGATAATAGAGATTAAGATAAATTGATAATGAAATGATCATAAATATTTGCAAATTTCAACAAAAGTTTGGGGAACAAAATAAAATCAATGAGCAAACAAATTAATTTTCATAGAGTTGAATTTTTTATGTATAACTTTTTGACCAAAATCAAGAGCTGTAAACTAGCCTATCATACATAATGGAGAAGAAATTGACAATGATGAAATTACTAAAGTAAGAAAAAATAACCGAGCCTTATGTCAATATATGGAGATAATTTATCTATGAAGTAAGTAGTAGTAATTGTGATGCACTCGAAGGAATTAGACATCCAACTATAACACTCATAGCACTACAGGATCGAAAACTCCAAGGGAGAAATTTTACTCAAAGCCAAAACTTTTCAATTGTATGCTGTAAAATACCTATTTATAAACTTCTCATAACTAAGGCTAGCTGATAAGGTCGTCATAGGATTAGTTTCAATTTAATTTTAAATTAATTAAATTGAATAAACAAATATTCCAAATTAATTTTAAATCCTTTGTGAAATTAATTTTAAAATAATTAAACTGAATAAAAAAATATAACCTTCTCAATCTTTTCTGAAATTAATTTGAACTAAACCAAGATCAAAACTATGTCAACAAATTTAAAATTAAGGAATAAAATGAAACTTCTATCGGCTAATACAACCCTTTTTAGCCATAATCATTGGCATACTTAAATAGAAAATTAAAATAAGCCAACTATTGGGAATAAAAAAGAAAATAACTAACTGCACATAAAATAATGCTTGATGCGATGTTTCTTACATAAATAAACATAATTTTTTCCATCACAATTTTTGATGATGCCAGTGTTGCCGCTGCTTTGTAGCTTTACGATGCTCCTCTTTTCATTGCACAATTATTATGTTAATGGTTTGAACTGATATTCCAGCTTGTATGCCTCTTTTCATGCTTCTTATTTTTCTTCATGAATTGCCTTGAAATGCATATTTGCCAATTTTTTAAAATTCTGGATTCAACTTGCAGGAAATTCTTGATTCAGATTCCCATTGGAATATACATTTCTGCAGTAAATTTTCTTGGACAAAACTCTGAAGACAATAATTGGGTATATCTGTTCAGCAAGATGCTCAACTTGGATTACTCAGCCCGCAAAGCGGCCTGATGCAAAGCTTTTAACTTGAGCAAGAAGCAAAATTCTCCCAAAGTCCCATCCGGCATTCGCCTTGTCCGGTACAGATTTGTATATCTATGTGGTTAATCAAGACACATTTTGGTCCTCAGCTGTTGGATAATTTGTATAAACAGCCAGTACAGAGGTTCCAGAGTTTTACAGATAGGAACTTTATCAACTGGAAGAAAGGGATGTGGAGAATCCGGCTACAACAAAAAAACATTAATCTAAGATTTTTTTTATGTTAATCCTGCCTTCCATAACGTAGCAAAGTGGATAGTACTATTTCAGTGGAAGTTTCAGGTTAAGTTCATGCCGAGAATTAGATTCTTCTACATACATACAAATCATAAGATTTATTTATGTTACTTTGATGTTTTTAGGGTCCCTGGGAGGGAACTTCTTGAAGACAGTCTGCAGGTTGGTCGAGTATGGCATCAGGAGACATTGAAATGGTGTTTTTAATGTAGTTTTGGGACAAGTAGTTGAATCCTGTACTGATGGAGCAGTGGATGGGACAATTTCCGGGAACATTATAAATGCAGTAATGACACTAAAGATAGAAGCTACGCTTCAGTTTGAAAGATGGAATTATAACTTATAAGGTATCTGGGGCGGCATTATCAAGTGATTATATCTTGAGATTTTAGTTGAAGGGAGAACATAGTGGAAGATTACTGGCACCACTAACATTCGTCAATTTCGTAGTATTTATAACAGCAGTTCTTAAACGACGGATTAAAATACTCTTTAGATATGATTTAGGGGCTGTTTGGTTGCATGAAAAAGGAATGCAGTGTAAAGGGAATCTTTTGGAGTTGTTTAGATGATTGTAAAAGAAGTGCATGAGATTAATTTTTTTTATTTGGTTTAAAGTAAAATAAATGCAATATAAGATGCAAAAAGATTGTGGCCGGATTTGGTTTGGCGGGTGGTTGATGGCTGTTAGGGATGGCAGTGGCTCGCAGTGGACGGTGGTGGCTGGTGGTGGCCGGCGGGGGCGACGATGGTGGCAGTGTATTTGGAAATCATCCAAATTTGAAGAATTCTAAATATATCGGATTTGAACTAGAAGTTGAATTCCTTTTACTTTAAAATTTTACTATATATTCCTTTGCTTCAAACAAAGCACAAATATTTTCAAACCTCTGTATTTGAAATATTTTATAACCTTTGGCAGCAAATCAAAAGCACCTTAAGCCATTGACGACTGGAAAGCGCTCTATTAGTAGTGATAATAACTGTTGCTTTCTTCGTCCTATTTTCCCCTCCTCGTATTGTGCCCTAGCCTGTCTCTAATCCCGTTGCATTTTTCACGAAGTCATCCTACCACCGCGTGCCTCTATCCTACCTCTTGCTACCGCCGCCGCCCCCGCCGCAATGCTCACCGTCGCAGTGCCCGTCGTCGCTGTGCTGATTACTGCCGTGCAGACCATCACACGTCGATCAAGCCCGTTCCAGTCGTCGATCGCTTCGCATTTTTTGAATTAATTTTTTTGAGGTATGAATATTTATAATCTCCAATATAATTTTTATTTTCTTCTTTGTAGGAAAAGATAACATTTTGAGAAGAACATAGCACAAATATTTATAATCTCAATTTATTTTGTTTTATTAAATTTCTTTTATTTATTTAGAACTGAACTAATTGATAAAACTT
The DNA here is from genome assembly GCA_019925795.1 of Dendrobium chrysotoxum. Taxonomy (NCBI): domain Eukaryota; kingdom Viridiplantae; phylum Streptophyta; class Magnoliopsida; order Asparagales; family Orchidaceae; genus Dendrobium; species Dendrobium chrysotoxum. The sequence goes on along the minus strand of CM034299.1, from coordinate 34,034,768 downwards.
TATTTATTTTTTGAATAACTATATGTTATTGCCAAACAATATTATGAATTAATCAAAATTTAGTTTTTAATACCAGACCTTTGTAACCAAGTTCATTTGCTATAATAGTTTAATATAATCAAATGAATTTGGATAAATTGATTTTATTTATTTAATATAACTTAAGCACATAAATCTAAATAATATAGTAATTATAATTGAATAATAATTTACAAATATAATTATGAGTTTATTTAAAATAGTTTTAAGAATTTTTTTTTCTTAATGTTATGCATCCATTCTCTATTAGGAAGATATTATTAATATTAATTTATGATGTTGAAATATATTTGGACATCATAGATTAGGGGTGCAAATAAGTTGAGTCGAGTTTGATTCATGTCTAACTCGAGTTTAGCTTACGAGTTAAATCTCAAGCTCAAACTCGTGCTCAAAAGGTGAGCTCCAGCTCGGCTCGTGCCACTTAAAACGAGCTCGCAAGCTCCTGGTTGTCAAGAGGCTATCCAAGGGGCCGCATGTTGACAGCATCAATCATTATTGTCCTTGCAAAAGTAACACCCCATGCACTAAATTTTAGCGTAATAGTTAGAAAGAGCAGGAGCCCGAGAACTAATCCTCACAGTTGAAGAAGCTTTAAGATAGTGCGATGATTCTTCTATAACGAAATCTTGCTCAAAACAGCCTTTTTGATTTAATTGTTAGCCTGGCTTGGCAGTTGAAGGAACCACCAAAAATGCTGTCGTTTCTTGCTCTTCAGTGAAATAGATGACAGCACAAGTAGATAACAAATAGAAACTTTCCTTAATACCAGCAAAACCTTGCTAGATGATGCTTTCAAAAGATTGGTACATATTCGAGCGTAGAAGTCAACCCCCCAGTTAGGGGAGAAATGACTTAATGATGGAGAAAGTGTATTCGCATTCGAAAAACAGATGGTTGTGGGATTCGTGATAAGAAAAACAAAAAGAGCATACATTCAGAGTATAGATCCCACGTTGAGCAAGAACATCGGTGGTTTTGAGGCCACCTCTGAAAGCCAGCCACGCAAACACAAAGAAACGTAGAGCAAATTTTTTATGCCAAACATAGTTATGCCAGCTGACCACCGGATAGGTAGTAAAATATTGCCATAAGAAAGACTTGAAGTTTGGGTTTTGTTCTGCCAACCATAGGTGGCCCAAGTTGAGGTCATCAATAGGAATCTCGTTAATCACAGAGACAAGGGTTGAGTTGAAAGAGGTAGGGAGTGCCCACCTACCATTCAAAATGACATTACTGACTTCCTAGCAGTTGAAGTTGTTTGAGCAATTCTCTATATTATGAAGAGAGATCATTTCAGCAATGGAGTTACCGTTACACCATGGGTCCCAAAGAAGGGAGAGATTGCTGGATTTGTGGATGGTGAGGTCAATACAATGTTTGATGTTAGCGGCAATAGTGCACATAAATTTCCAGTAAGGCGACACACGGTGAACATTGGGGTTCCATGGGGATAGGTATTTAGAGTGCCAGCAATCAAATAATAGTTTATTGGAGATAAGGAACCTCCGAATAAGAGAGGTGGTGAAGGCATGATAGAGGGCGTCAATGGCAGGGATGCCTAAACCACCAAGGTGCTTGGGCTTGCAGGTGTCTTTCCACGGAATAATGTGCAGTTTTCTCATATTAATATTACCAAAACAGAGGAAAATGGAGCACATCCGATTAATCTTTTTGCAACAAGATTTAGGTAAAATAGAGCCTCTGATCCAATAAGTCAAAGTGTTGCAAATAGTGTATTTGATAAATTGAATTCTGCCAACAAAGGATAGAGTTCTAGCTTTCCAACCATCCAAAGCATTCAAAATCTTATGAATCAAGGGTTGGAAATCAGATTGCCTTAATTCCCTGTAAAAGATAGGAATGCCCAGGTATTTCATAGGGGAATAGGCTTGAGAAATGTTTAGAATATCGCAAATTTTGTGGGCCCTGAGAGCAGTTTTTTGAAAGGAAGATAGAACTCTTAGAGGAGTTGACATGGAGACCAGAAATAGCCGCAAAATGCTGCAATATAGTGTTAAGAGTCCTAACATTGTTGGTGGATGCTTTGCTAAAGATAAGGAGGTCATCGACAAATAGAAGGTGGGTAATAGGGACTTTTCCAACAAGCATCCCAGAAAAATTACAGTTGGAAACTGCCGTATCTAAACATGAAGATAGGGCTTTTGTGACATTGCTGAAGAGGTAAGGAGAGAGTGGGCACCTCTGACGCAGCCTAGAAGCAGAGGGAAAAAACCCCTCAAGAGCCCCGTTAATGCATATGGAGAAATGAACGTCCCAAATATAAGCTTTTATCCAAGATATAAACACCTCAAGGAAGCCTTTGGCAGCAAGACGATCCAGGAGAAACTTCCTGGAGACAGTATCGAAGGCTTTAGTAATGTCGAATTTGGCACAAAAGAAGTTATTATTAGTCTTCAAGTTAAAATTCCCAAGCAACTCAGCAACAAGAATAATGCTATTAAAGATAATCCTTTTTTGAATGAACCACCCCTGGCTAGGCTGGACAATGAAAGGCATGACTTCTTTCATCCTATTGACAATGATTTTAGCAATAATTTTGTACATAACATTACATAAAGAGATTGGCCTAAAGTCCTTGATATTAGTGGTGTGTGGTTGTTTGGAGATGAGAACAGTAGCCATTGCTTTGCATTGCTTGGGCATGTAGGCTTTGGAGAAAAAGGAGAGCACAACATCACATATATGGTACCTAATAGTGTTCCAAGAAGATTTATAAAAATCAAATGTATAACCGTCAAGACCAGGGGCTAAACAGGAGGGAACCGATTGGGGGGGGGGGGGGGGGGTTAAATAAATTGGAGTAATGTTCATATACAGGGGCTTTTCTAGCAAGCATCCTAGAAAAACTGTAGTTGGAAACTATCGTATCTAAACATGAAGATAAGGCATCCATGACAATGCTGAAGAGGTAAGGAGAGAGCGAGCACCCCTGACGCAGCCCAGAAGCAGAGGGAAAAAACCCCTCAAGAGCCTCATTAATGCATATGGAGAAATGAATGTCCCAAATACAGGCTTTTATCCAAGATATAAACATATCAGGGAAGCCCTTGGCAGCAAGCCGATCCAATTTTAGAAAACAATAAAAAAATAATCCCAAACGAAGCCTTAGATGGATCCTTGAATAGCTTCATTGCATAGACTCTCTTTATTCCAAATGTGTGCCTAGACTCTCTTTAACTCTTAGTAATGTTTCAAATAATAATAAAAAAAAAAGATAAAATCATTAAATACGTTCATATTATTATTAAAGTTGCATTAGATATTTATTTGACAATTGTTATACGAAGCCTTTAAAATGAAAAAGTAATACCTGGCAGAAATTATTTTTACTAATAGGCAAAAACTTCATATTTTGCAGAATTTCTTTTCTTTTGCATGCCATGAAATATATTATTTAAAAAGAAATTTGAATTGAAAACAAAATTTGTGAAATTATTTTTGGTATATATGTAATTATTATAAAATTAATCACTATGATTATATATTAAAAACAAGGAAAAACTATTGTCAGGATGTCTTGATTTTATCAGAATAGATTTTAAACTTAATGAATTTATTTTGAGATGGATATAATATAAATTATTATATATTACACTCTCTAGCTGTGATATATCGTTTGGAGCAGTTTTTTTATTAGTTTTTAAAACAATTTTATTATAAAAAAATTTTAATTAAAAAAATTACTTAAAAATTATTTTAAAAATAATAAAAAAAACTGTTCAAAATAAAGTTTTAATTGGAAATTTCAATCATCCAAATTTCTAACGTGAATCACCAGCTAGCTAGCCGTTGCAAGATGGGAAAGAATTTTGACGTGATTCACCCAACGGTCAAAAAATATTTTCAAATCTTCTGTCTCCTGCAACGGTCATCGCTTTTCCTTGCTTTCCTCGCCGGTCACTAAAATAGACTTTAAAAAAACCCCACCCTTCTCACAGCCCCATCTCTCTCTCTCTCTCTTCTCTGCACTGCTAATTTGGATTCTCAAGAAGAGGAGAAAGAAACCGATCCTTGAACCGCTTCTCTTATTCTTTTTCCTTGGCTCTCCCAACGTTTCAGAAACCTTGCTCTCTGTTTGCAATCAGAACTATCTCAGCTCTCAAACTAGTAGAAAAGCCAATATGACGAGAAGAGAGGGCCACGATGTGCATGATAACATCCCAGGAGGCGCTGCCGTTGCTCCTCCGCCACCATCCCAGGCCGCTGCCGCTAAGCAGCCTCAGCCGGTGGCTAAGGGAACTGACGGTCAGTCTGTTCTGAAGAGGTTCTCATCTCATACTTCTCTCTACTCAAGCATTTAATCTTCTTTTACTCCCTCGAGACCTTTCTCTCTGTTTTTCAAGAATCGTTAGGTTTTTGCTTCCAATAAAATATTCATTTAATTGGAATTTCTTTTTTTTCTTCCTTTTTATTGGTTTATTATTTCTCCTCCGTCAAGAAGACCTCGCAATTCAAAATTTCAAATTCGGAATCACTCAAAAGGAAAAAATTAGAACATACAAAAGGGGAAAGCCTTTTGATTTTTAACCTCCAATGCTTTGTTTATCTGCTTGATTTTTTCCTCTATTTTTTTTTCTTTCCTACTCGTTCATGAGTTATTTTCCCTTGATAAAGAAATCAAAGAAAAGTTTTTTTTTATTAACTTGTGTGTATGTCTTCTTTTGTCAACAAACAGGTTGCAATCCGAACTTATGGCTCTAATGGTAAGAAGACAGGAAACTCAGCATCAATGGTTTATTTTTTCTTTAATATTTTTTTTTCATCGCTTAAAAATAATTTAATTCATTCAGATGCGTGGAGATCCTGGGGTATCTGCATTTCCTGAGGGAGATAACATCCTTTGCTGGAAAGGAACTATCAGTGGTGGAAAAGATACAGTTTATGAAGGAATGATTTACAAACTCTCCCTTTCCTTTTCTACTGATTACCCTTTTAAGCCTCCGAAGGTTAAGTTTGAGAATCCATGTTTCCATCCAAATGTGGATCTCTCTGGCAACATTTGCTTGGATATTCTTCAGGTTCTTTTACACCAAAATTTCTCTTTAATTTCAATATTTTGATCTTTCTCTATGTTGGGAGATTTGATTTCTGATATGTTACTGGCTTCTACAGGATAAATGGTCATCGGCATATGATGTTAGAACAATACTGCTCTCAATTCAGAGTCTCTTGGGAGGTAAGAAAGCACGTCCGTTTTCGTTGAATGTAATTAGAAATCAGTATGAGTTCTTAAAATTTTACAATCAATGATCTTTTGTATAAGTGGCGTTCACTGTATTTTTTTTTTACCTTGTTTTGTTTCAGAGCCTAACAATGACTCACCTCTCAACACCCAAGCTGCTGCACTTTGGGCAAATCAAGAAGGTGTTGAACGCTCTTCTTCTATTTCTTAAGCATTAATAGGGATAAAAAACGAATTATTGAGCTGTATTTGTTATTAATACTCTTCCTTTCCTTATGTTGCAGAGTTCAAAAAAATGGTGGAGAAGCTCTACAAACCTGCTTAATTTTCTTTGGCCATCACTCTTTTGTGTCTTTGACTGCTCTGCAGACTGCAAAACTGCTTAATGGTTTATGTGCCGTCAGATTTTTTTTTTTTTCTTCAATGTTATGAGATCAACATTTGTTTTGCAAAGCTATATAGGCTTATGATATTTTAAATGAAATTTCAATTGCAGTACTGATAATAATAGAATAATCTTTCTTAAGTCTTTAACTGAGCTGAAATGGAATTGCTTATGCCCAAAGTAAATTTGATTCAACTCGAGCTCCAAAATAAAATATACCAAAATTCAAAATCAATTAGATAGGACTGATAGTAATGACCAAAATTTGAAACTCAGCATAATTTTTCTCTAGTGGCTTGCTCAAAATAATTTTGATTTAGCTCATAATCTTTCTCAAGAATGTCTTGAAATCAATTCATGTATGATGTTATAGTACATGTGTATGCACACACCCAAATAAACACATTTTCAAATAAAAACACACAATCAATCCTGTTGAACAAAGACATCATTACATAAACATACACTATTAGTTCTATTGAACACATCATTACATAAACATGCACATGTAAACGCACATACTATAGTCCTGTCATCATAAGCATTTACATAACAACTATTATCATCACATCATAAGCATTTACATAATTAGTGCAAAACTAACAACCAATATTGTTCCTCTTTTTAATAATAATAGCATACTCTTTTTCAAAATTTTGATTTAACTCGGGTTCCAAAATAAAATATACCAAGCTCCAAAATCAATTTGACAGGATTGATAGTAATGCCCAAAATTTGAAACTCAACATAAATTTTCTCAAGTCTTTCTCAAGAATAGATTGTTCAAAATAGATTTGATTTTGCTCATAATCTTTCTTAAGAATGGCTCAAAATCAATTCAACATATATGCTTGCGAACACATGATCATGCATGTATACAACCAAGCAAACACACAGACACACTATCATCAGTCTGTCAAACACATACATTACCTAAACATGTACATATAAACACACAAACATGTAAATGCACACACTGTCAATTCTATCAAACACTCATCATTGTATAAACATTTACATAATCGTCTGTTCAAAACTAGTAACTAATATTGCTTCTCTTTCAGGTATTATCAACACATAGAATAGAGCATACTAAAATGACTAAAGGAGAATATTGTAACTAATTAGAGTAATAAAAATGTAAAAGTTATTAAATATTTGATTGTAGCATGAAAAATACAACATTCATAATATTGACAATCAACATCCAAAAATATTAATCATTATGGTATATGTCCATAATATCTCTTTTGATATTGTCAAAATAGACAATTTAAGTGTAAGAAAATGATTAATAAATATATCCATGATAATTAAAAAAACCAGCTCATAATAATTATTTGATAATTGAGCATAATAATATCCCATATGGAATAATCAAAATACGCAATATAAGTGTAAGAAAGTGACTAATAAATAAGGAAATATCTGTGACAATAAAAATAACTAATTCATGATGGTTTGGATAATTGAGCATAACTTACAAGAAATATAACATCCATAAGATTTGTTATCAAGCAACATTGACAAAAATAGCTAAGCCCATCATATTGTCAATCTAGAGAAAAGAAAAAATAACAATCACCAAAATAACAATCTACAGAAAAGGAGGAATCGTAGTCGAATGAATGCTTAAAAAAAATGATATAATGTAATAAAAAATAAAGTGATGATATCAAGTCGGTATGGGGTGTCTTATGACATCCAATAATTTAAATTGAAAGAATTTCATCTTTTATCTCTTATTTAATTTATCAGAGCTTTTATAAAATATCAATATATTAGACCAACGAAAGAAAATCTATAAATCATATAGATCAAAATCTAATTTATGATAGTCAGGAGATCACTTTTAACAATAATCTATCTTAAAAAGCTTCTGACTATAAAAGAATAATGCAACATACAAAATTCAAAATAAAAACCTGAAGATCTAGCCTCACTCCCCAAGGTCCCGACCTCTTCCCTACATGAAATCAATCAAATCCACATAATGAGCATACAACCCAATAAACAAAACCCACCACTGCATTCAGTGTAAGGTCTCAATAATCAATATATTTGCTCAACTCGGCCAATATAAAATTAGTGATCATCTGCATGAAATTATCAATCAATATCAATATATCAATAAAAATTAACATGATAAGTAAAATAAAAGTATATGAAGAAATATAAGAATCTATCAACATATAAGAAAATTAGTAAATAGTCTATAAAATAATGTCGGGTGCTATACAATAACACATACATTATTTATTTATTAATTATATTCATGCCAATGATTCCATCATATGTTCTTATCATGATGTGTCATGTGTACCTATCTATCACTATGCCATACTGATATCTTTGTTGACCTTTACACTGAAGTAATATATATATATATATATATAACCTGCTCAAATCCCTCTCAAATCATATGACGCCGTCTGCTACTGTTGCTCCATGCCCTGCAGTTTGACGTCGTTTTTGAACATGCCACAGCCACCCATCCTCACGCTCAAATCACTGCTCTGTTTGCGTTGTTAAAATGAGACGGATTAGCTTTCGTTCATTTTCTTTGACACACGAGATCTCTCGCCTTCCTGCATCAAGCCCTCCTCTTAGTTCGATCGCTCTCTACAGCTGCAAGAGCTTGCTGTGCCGACGCCGCCTGCATTTAGGGCTACAAACGAACAGAACCGAGCCGAGGTTTGACATGTTCGAGTTCGGGTTCGTTTGATAGAATCAAGCTCAAGCTCGGCTCGAAGCTTGTTGAGCTTCTTGGACAGCTGTTCGAGTTTGAGCTCGTTTAAAACGACCATGTTTGAGCTTGGCTCGTGTTCGAGTTTGGCTTGTTTAATTTTGAGCTTATCGAGCCTCTTCTCGAACGGCTCGTGAACGAGCCAGCTGAGCTGACCGCAATTAACAAAATAAATTTATTTATCACAAGCCGAGTAGCTCGTTGCTACACCGCACTGGAAGACCCGCCCGCCTGCTGCCCACTGCTCGTCAAGTGAGCTGCAGCTGTATTTGTTTTTATGTATAGAAATGTTTCTACTCCAGGCGGTGTGGGACTAAACCTTCCCCTACAATTCTTTTTTTGTTTTCTTGTAATCCACGGAGGAGAGAGAGCGAGGAAGGCGGGCTGCTGGCGGGATTTAAAATTGCAAAAATTAAGAGAGAGAGAGAGAGAGAGGCGGACGAGCGGGCAGGAGTTAAAAAATTAAAAATAGTAATATATATATATAAATATCTTATTAATTAAATAATGTTATAATAGTTAAATAATGTTAAATATATTATTAGTTAAACATTAATATAAACGAGCTTAGTTATAAATATTAAATATCTTTTTAGTTAATAGTTAAATATTTTTTTAATTAAATAAGGCATAATCGAGCTTTTTAATCGAGTTTCTTAACGAACATGTTCACGAGCTCTAAACGATCTTGTTCGTGAACATAAACGAGTCGAACGTCAGGGTGTTCAAAATTGTTTATTTAGCTATCGAGTATTGTCAAGTTGTTCAAATTTGTTCATTTAATATCAAACGAACATGAACGAACATAAACGAACCCTTATCCAGCCAAACCACCAGTAGCTCGTCGTCGAACGCTCGTTTCATTTGCAGTGCACTGCATTCGATGGATCCCAATCGAAGATTCCCTCCACTTGCCAAACTTAACTGAGCCCTCTTATCTCAATCAAGGCCGATCAGCTCGATCGACCTCCATTCGAAGCTCAACCCCGCCTCCCTCACGTCTGCAAGCCGTCGAACTCCTTAACCCTGCAGAACGTCTCTTCCTCCCTGCTCAACCAGCCCCGTCTTTGTCTGTTAAAGCCGTAGCCGAACTCAACCTAGCCGTACCGTGCCTGACCAAATCCCCTCCACAAACCGATCCAGGTCGATTCCCACTCTAATCCAGTCCCATTTCCACGCAAGCAGTCGGTCCATATGAACTCAACTCCTCTCTACGATCCAGCAGCGCCTGCACTCGACTCTTCACTATGCTGATCTCAGCTCTACAGAAGCAGCTGAACCTCCATCTACCATTGCTATCGCTTACTCCGTGCTCTCCAAGCCGCAATACCCGATCCAGCTCAAGAACCCGTAACCCCTTCATTGTGCCGATCTTACCCACACTCAACAGACCATCCATCACCACGCTAGCCTTCCGATCTACCTCAAGCTTCCAATCTCCACATCAAAGCCAGCCATCGACTTCTTCAACACAGCCGAGGCCTCCGATCTCACTCCCTTGCCCGATTATTGTGCGGAGCTTTCCTCACCCAGACTTTGCTCGATCCTCCACTCCCTCTTTTTTTTTGGGGGGGGGGGGGGGGGGGGGGTGGGTGGGGGAAATTCTCCACTCCCTCTTCTTTCTTTGCTATTATCATTATTAAGTACTATTAAAGTATTAATTATTATTATTATTATTATCATTATTATTATTAGCTAAAAAAAAGAGAGAAAAAGAAAAGAAAAAAAATAAAAAAAAAAATAAGGAGAAGAAAGAAATTTTGTGTACCTCATTTAGCATGCACATTTTTCTCGAGTTTGCCATCGCTTCAACAACACCGCCTTCGTCGTCCCAAGCAAGGTATAATGTCCTCAAATTCAAAACCCTCAAATCCTGCTTTCGGTGCTCATGGCGCGCCTGGGGACCACCCTACTCGCTATCGCAGTGTGGTCGGAGAGAACCCGGTGTGACGTTTGCGGCGAGGCGGGTAAGCCTTTACGTACTCAGTATGGCGGGGATAATTCTAAGTACCCATGTATATGTCGTCATGCCTGTGGGAAAAAAATTGTATATTTTTATACAGGTACCTCAAAGACCTCTACATGCTCTGGTATTGTGGTGGGATTAAAAATCACGGTTGTGGTGTCACCCTACACCTACCCTATGCGCTCTCGTAGCCGGGTAGGGAAGGCCCAACTCCTAAAATTTCCCCTAAATAGAAAAAGATGCTGGGTAGTTGCCAAATTTTAGAGTAAATAGAGGACCTGATTTGAACAAAAAATATATATAGGACTTGACTTGAACTATAGGGAATTGAACACTTAAATGCTGAACATTAAGCCTTAAAATACATGATCACAATTAAAATGCAAACATTAAACAATAACACTGGTCATTTAAGATCTAGTTTTGAAATTATTTTAGATTTTCTGTCAATATTTATTGGAATAAAATACAGAGCTACTAAACATTTAAATATTAAAAATAAACTCATCAATCGGGTTTCTTTTATTTTATTAAAATAAATATCTACACTATAGTACATGGCTATACGCAAGAGCTACAGAACTAAAAATTTAACTAGTCATGACTCTACGAAAATCAAAATAGCAATATACCTATGACCACAGATCTAATTTTGAACTGCTAGTTCATAATCTTCTTCCCCTTCCTAGATCCTAAAAATTAGAAACAAAATTATAGTGAGCTACAATAACTAAGCAAACCACATAAACCAATCTAATTTTTTTAATTATTCTTTTATCAAATATTTTGCTAAATATTTAAAAGCATTTAAATATAGTTTAAATAAATCATTATACCGAGAGATGTAATAAATATATAACAGTTATTCTCTAATTTAAATAACAATATTGAATAAGTAAATAAATTAAAATTCATATCACATAGTAGTTCATATCATATATATTTTTCAAATCTAGACAGAACCTCAAAGGATTCTGACCCCTTATGACTTCCTTTTTGTTTGTGCTTATAGCACCAGAATATATCACATATCCCTATTTTAGATAGAATCTCAAAGGATTCTGACCCCTTATAACTCCCAGCAATTTCTTGATACAGACAAAATCTTAGAGGATTCTGACTACATATAATTCCTAGGAGATATAATTTAATCACATATACATATATATCATAACATTATAACAGTTAAAGAGTAATTGAGCAAGTATCAAAATTGCACAGGATTGTATAACGATAGACAATAGAAAATTCTATTAGGTAAAATTGCACATTTTTAAAAAATTACTAAATTATCAGAGATTGTGTAAAATGATATTTTAAGACTTTTATTGTACTACACTATTTTTCAACATCCATATAATTTTCTATTGAATAAAAACCTCACAAATTTCTAAACCCCCGTTGTAAAATTTTAAGAAAGGGGTTTTTACATACATAACACTTAAAACTATTCTATTTACATATCTAACATCTAAACATTAATATTTAATTATCTACCACCTAAAAACTCTTCCTCTCATCTATACTACCACTCCGTTACATCCCGTCACTCTCAGCTATCGCCGCCGATGACGTTCACAGAGTTGAGCATAGTGGAACTGACTGTGGTGGAGGACTGGAGGGCATGAGAAGCCTGCGCCAACACTACCGATGGTGAGTTGCTTTGAGCTATTCCAATTTACTGATGGGTTGGAATACATGCTGATGGTTATTGGCATCGCCATAGCCATCATTCACGACTACTACTTGCGGACATACCAGCAACATCGGAAATCCATGATATCGATTTGCTTTCTGTTGTTCTAGAGCCCATTGTGAAAACTGAGAACTTCTCACTTGATTCACTATAGGGTGATGTTGCCGAGCAAGTTGATGATCAATAACTTAGGCCCCACCACATGCCCCTCCACAATCTCTAGCCTGAACTCCCAAACAACAGCCATGGCCACCTCCCTTAGCTCTGCAAAGGCGATACCTTTCCCCAAACATGTCCTTGTTGACCTCATTTTTGTATGAGCTCAGTAGGACCAATCCAGACCTTAGGATCTTTCCTATCTTTAGGATAAATCTTAACCCTAGGATCAATCTGATCTTAGATCAATTCAGACTTTAAGATCAATCTAAATTCAAATCAATCCTGACCCCAGATCAATATGATTTAAGACAAATCTAAATTCTAGGATTCTCCTAGACTTCAGACCCTAGGATCTATTCTAGACCCTAGGATTCTACCTGACTCTAGATCATATGACCCTCTTAGACCCTAGGATTCTCCTAGATCTATCTAGAGCTTAGGATTCTTCTAGATCCTATGACTATTCTAGATCCCAGGCCCTAGGACTTCCAAACTCTAGGATCTTCCTAGAAATCAAACTTTAGGATCTACTCTAGATCCTAAGATCCTTCTAGATCTTGAATTTTAAGATTCCTAAATCTTAGGATTCCTAGATCTTAGGATTCTTCTAGATTATAGGATTCTTCCCAGACTCCAGTCCTTAGGATCTATTCTAGACCCTAGGATTCCCTTAAGCTGATTTGGACCCTAGGACCTATTCTAAACCCTAGGATTCTTCTAGATCAATCCAAGCTTCAATTCAATCTAAATTTAATTCAAATCTTACCATTCAAGCTCAAAATCCAATTCAAAACCAGATTTCCAGATTCAAATCCAAGGCCAAAGGTCTAAGTCCTGAAAGCCTTTTCCAGCAAATCTTTGAACATTTCAAAACCCAGTCAAATGACCTCTGATTCAAGATCTATCAGTTCCACACTGATGTGACATGTTTCTAGAGGCAACCCTCCAAATTTGAGCTCATTCTGAGATCTCTAACCCCAGAAACTGAATTGAAATCCAAAGGCTGTAAAACCTTCAAATATTTACAGTCTATGCCACTGGACTTGCCACCCAGTAGATTTTGACCCTGGAGCTTTCTCCAAAGCCTCCAATCACCTCCAGACCCTTGATTATGATCTATTGAGCATTAAACTGTATTTTGTTGGACTCAATTTGACCCCCAGTTGACCAGGGGTCAAAATGACCAAAATACCCCTAGGGGGGGTGTAACTGGTCACTTGAATCAAATGACCTCCAAATCAAATGCAGTCACTTCCAACAAGTTTCAAATGTCAAACCAAACCCATTGAACCCAGAACCAGCCCCTGGGTCAACCTGGTTGACCAAGTCAACCTAGTTGACCTAGAAGGCCCCTTTAGGGTCAAAATAGGTCATTCTGACCAAATGACCTCCCCAGGCCTTGGGACCACCTCCATTGGTCTCCAAATATCATTTCAAATCTGTTGAACCCATTTCCAGACACTGGACCCACCTGGTTGACCAAGTCAACCTAGTTGACCCATTAGGCCCATTAAGGGCCTAAACAGGTCATTTGATCTAGATGACCCATTTAAACCCTAAAACCACCTCCACTAGACCCCATTTATCATTTCAAACCATTCCAGTTCAAACCCTGACCCTGGGTCAACTTGGTTGACCAAGTCAACCCAGTTGACCCATTAAGCCCATTAAGGATTCAAATAGGTGATTTGACCCAAATAACCTATTCAAACCCTCAAACCACTTCTACCAGACTTCAAACATTATTTGAAATTGATTTAGTTCAGACTCTGGCTCTAGATCAACCTGGTTGACCAAGTCAACCTATGTTGACCAGTTCAACCCTTGAGCTTCCCTATTTTGAGTCAAGCTCCAAATGTTAAAAAAAAATTTTTTTTCAAGCCCACCTGGTCATTCCTCCTAGTGATTTAGATGTGATTGAAACTTTGATTTAGTCAACAGTTGACCTGGTCAACTGAATCCATGATTAGTCAAAATTAACTCATATGATTTAATTTAATCCTCTTAGCCAACTTAAGATATGTTGAACCCAACCAAACCTTTTTTTTTATTTTATTTAAATCCAAATCTAGCTTATTCCATGTATTAAATATCTCTCAACCTTGATTGAATCCAATCTTATTGGATTTGACCAAATCAAATCAATATAGGCTTTAATTTAATTAACTCATAGGTTATTGTCAGACCATGATAAATTCAAGCCATCTATCTTCTAAATCAACTCAAATTCATGACCTAAATGCATCTTGCCCATTAGTCAATCAACTTCAAGTTGAGTTGACTAGGTCAACTTAGTATGCTTGGTCAAATTCCTTCCCATATGTTTAAACTTCAAGTTTTAATCTATCAAACTCCATCCAATGCATTCAACTAGCTTAAACCCTTTCCCTCCATGCCACCTAGGCAGACATTTGACTGTTGACTAGTCAAACAGTCAAATGGAGCTTTTGAAAGAGTCAAACTTGGTCAAAACACCATTAACACCTAATCCATTCTCCTTTAATCCATTCCAGCAATTTTAATCTCTTCTAGAGACTTCCCAAGCCAGCCTTCAACCCTTGGATATTGATCAAATGGTTCCTAGCCATTCCACATGACCACAAAATGACAAAAATCCCTTTCCACATGGGATTGTACCCATGTCCTTTTGATTCCCTGCTCCCAACAACTTCCTGGACAGGTGGAGGCCATCTGGAGTCCATCCAAAGCAATCAAAACCGTCCATTCAATTTGAGGGAGATTGAATAGGGCAAAACCTTGGTTTAGAGTCTCATTCTAACTCTCCCCTTCTCTCACTTCATCAAGCCTCCCCAACTCTAGCTCTCAGCTTCTATAAGCTTACCAAGAGTCCTTAAAACTTTCCCGACCAAGATCCACCGGTCAGACCTCGCCGGCGGCAAGCTCCACGGCGAACCAAGGTGTCTTCCTTTCAAAGGATCGTAGGGATTGATCCGGGCGTTTTCAGTCCAAGAAGTCTTCTACAAAAGTTTACGTGGACAGACTACAAGTTCAGAGCATCAAAAATTTTCAAAATCTAACGGTTAGATTTCTTTAAAACCCCAACCCTAGATTATACACTTAGAGTTAAATACCATTTTTTACACTGCATTGTTAATAAAAATACTTGTTCCACACGATTTCTGTTCACCTAGTTTATCTAGGTTTAAAATTTTAATCAATTTGGTTAATCGGGTTGAGAGAACGAGCAAAAAATCGAATTCTAGGGTATTTTCGTAGAACCCGTCAGGTGTACGAAATATCAGCCGTTGATCATCGCATCAACGGCTGAGATTTTGTTATACCGCGGGTCGATCGATCCCTACGCATGTGTCTGTCGTTCGGGATTTCGACCGGCTTAATCTGAACCCTCCATTCGAACCGCGGGATCGAGCGTCCGCCGTCTGATCTCTCCCTGTGAGATCAAACCGCGGGATTCAATCTCAGCCCTCCGTTCGTTATCGCAGGCAATCCGACGGCCTAAGGCCGCTGCTGACGCGGATTAGTGAAACCGCGTCCGCGGTTTCATTATTTGCCAATCATTGCCGGCGGCGCAATCATTGCGCCGCCAGGCAATGATTGGCCGCGGTTTACAGCGGCCAATCAGGGGTCGCCACGTGGCCCTGCCGCCCTTTTTTTTTTTTAATTTTAAATAATTTTAAAACCTTTTTTTTTAATAAAATTTTAAAAAAAAAATAATTTTAAATTAATATATATATATATGTATATTATAAAATCATTTTTGAATTTAATTAATTAATTTTAAAGTTTAAATATTAATTTTAAGTAATCTTTGATTATTTAATATTATAATTAATATTAAATAGTTATTATTTTAGTGAACATTAAATAATTTTGTTAATTTTAATTAATATTAAATAAATATTATTTTAATTAATCATTTGATGTTTTAACTAATATCAAATAAATTACTATTTTAATTAATATTAAAATTATTTAAAACCTTAATTAATATACATTATTTAATATGTTAATTCATATTAAATAGTTTATTATTAATAATAAATTTTTTTTAATCAAGATTAAATGACTTAACATCTTAATTAATGTTAATTTTTTTTAGAAAAAAATTTTTTTTAATATTGTTTAAAGTATCATAAATTCAGAAATCAATTTAAGTATTTAATATCATTTAATATGTTAATTAAATATTCAAATAATTAATTAATGTTTAATTAACTCTAATTTTAATATTAATCTTAAAAATATTTGAAAATTTAAATAACATTTAATTAAAATTATTTAATATTATTTAAATAAGTAATAACATTTTAATACTTTAATAATTAATTAATATTCACTGATTTAATTAATTAATATCCAATAATTGAGTAATTAATCTTAAATTATTCTAATTTTGAAATTAAATTAATTCAAACTATGTTTATATTTCAATTAACTAATTATTTAATTGTTAATTAATATTTAATTAATGATTAATAATTTAAATACTTTTAAAAAATTAATATATACTTTAATTAATATATAATTTAAAATAATTTTAAAATTACAGAAAATTTTTAAGTTTAAATTAATTTTTTTTTTAAATTATTTTTAACCTTTAATTAATTTAAAATTATTTAAAAATCCATTTTAATTGGTTTAAACTTCAAAAATTCATAAAAAAATTCATTTTAAATCAGAAAAATTAATATAATATATCAAAATTTTCAGAAAATTGAGTACTTTAACTTGAGACTAATTTCAGAGATCAAAACTTGATTACTTTTAAGTTATTTTTAATTATTTAATTATTTTAATATTTAATTAATGTCCAATTAAATATTAAACCAATTATTTTGAAAATTAAAAATTTTATTTTCAAATGATCTTCCTAGATCAGTAGGTCTCTCAATTAGATATTAAAATCTCCCTAATCATATTTTAAGTATTCTTAATTTAAAAACCTATGTCTATATAAATAATTTCACGTATAGATCAAGTGCATTTTAAAATTATTTTGAAATATATACGTAGATACTTAAATATTTTAGGTTGAGAGATCTACTATGAAATTTTAAATATAGATTAACATATTTGAATAGTAGTCATGTGGAAGTGCTAATGAATGATTTTGATCCAATCATTCATTAGTCTAATTAAGAGTATCTAATTAGTATAAATTCTTGCATGTTTAAGGACATACACACACCACTTAGTTTAAGGCTCTCTTAGACGTAGGATTGATTATGTTTATATGTGTGCATATCATGCATGTTGAGTCAAGGGTTAGAAACATTGATTTGAAACTCAATTAAACTTAGTGTCATCCTTAAGGACAACAATTAAGGACTTTGCTTAGAGAATTTAGAAAATTTTCATTAATTAGGATATAATTTCAATTGACTTGAAACTCAAACTATTTAAACTTAGAGACACTCTCAGCCTTAAGAAAAATTTTCACTGACTTTTGAGATCATTAAGCCCCTTAATTAGCCTAATCAAGTTTAAACCTTAATTAAGCCCTTAAACATTCCAAAAATTATAATAAATCAAGATTAAGTCCAAAAATTACATATAATATCTTAAACTGACCAGAATTAAACCCTTAATCAATGAAAAATAAAATCCCCTTGACTGGACTTCGAAATTAAGTTTAATTTGAGTTTAATTGAAATTCAATATTTAATTAAATTAATTAATTAAAAAATAATTAAAAATTCCAGAAAATTTCCAAACACTTAGAAATCACATTTTAGGTCATTCCTGACCTTTAGAGTTGATTTCAAGAAGTTTGGAGGCCATTTGGATCCAAATCATAAAAAGGGTCTCTAATTAGACAATTTAAATAATTCATTAAATACTCAAAACTTCAAAAATTCATAACTAATTCAAATAAACTCCAAATTGAGCAAACTCAAAGGCATACAACTCATAATAAGGTCTAATATTTATTTAAAATGTTAAGTTTCCAGAAATCAATCAATTTTGAAAAAGTCAACTTTTGGTCAAACTTAGTTCAAAATCAAGTCAAAACTTCAAACCTTCATAATAAAATGTAGAAAAATTCAATTTCAGTGTACTTACTGTCTAACTGATCGTATTAAGGTCTAGTATTTTAATAAAATATTAACTTTCCAGAAAACATTTTAAATCAAAAAGTCAACTTTTGACCCTTGAATTAAATCATTAAAATAATAAAAAAATTCCAAAATCCAATAAATCATTCAAAATTCCAGAAAACATTAATTTGAACTTAAAACCAGCAACCGACTAATTTTAATTAAAATTTAATCAACCTTCAAACATTAATCAAACTCAAGTCACTTAATTATATCGGGTACCACTGGGTAACCCAGGCCTACGAGGCTATTAAATTAGCCCCAAGGAAGGTGAAATAAACTTCACAGCCTCGGTGTGCAACAAAGGTGATATCCTACAAACAATTAAAATTAAATTCAAAATCAATTTCAAGTCATTAATATTTAAATTCAAATTAAATCCTCCCTTAAACCCTCAACCAATTTGAACCTCAAACAACTTCAATCAATTGCCTACTTAGGATATATCAAAGCCACACAGCCTATCTCACACACTTTAGATGGTTTGCTAGGACAACCAACTCTAGTCTTAGGCTAGGCCGGTGTTTACTTTTCTGCTGTGTGCCGGGTTTTCGAGCTTTTACTGCATGCTGTTTGCTAGTAGTAGAATTGATGTGATTGTTTATTTATTTAATGCGCTCTGTGATGTGATTGATTATACGATTAGATCTACCCCTAGGCTAGGAACGATTTGTACTAATTCAATCTTATGCAGGTGGCCATGCTCATACAGGGCATAAATTAAAGGGGGCAAAACTCATAAATATTAAATTGCACAGGTGCTCCAGAAAACTGCTAAGACCCCCTTTAAAATTAAAAGAGCATGGCCAAGCGTGGCTGTGATTGAGCATTTTTAAATTTCAAAAATATAACTGCTTGGGATATTTCTAAACTGTTGATTATTAGGATAACCTTGCAGGTTGTTGAGTCTAGATTTTTAATTTTCATTAATGTAATTTGATTTGATTTTGAGTTGTATTATTTAAAGTACTTTGAGATTGAGATATTTAAAATCCAATTTGAAATCCAAAGAGGAAGGAACATCCCTCAGGGGAGAGTTCCTATCCATTTGGAGATCCAAATTAGGATGAATTTCAAATATCCAAAGAGAAAAGATAACACCCCTATTCAGGGGGAGTTTCTTTTCATTTGGATATCCAGACCCGACGATCCAAGGAATTCTAAGGAGACGAAGAAGTGAAGAACGAGAAGAATCTCAAATCTTAAAGTCACTTGAGTCTTAGGATTAGAATCCGGGTTGTAGTTAGTGGTACCCGGCCACTTTACTTTCCTGCAGACCCTGGGTTGTATAATTAAGGGCACTTGCCTATGGACTTTCAGTTTGAGTGTTTATTTAATTGATTTAATTATTTAAATGATTTAATTGATGTGTTGATTGCGATTAAGGACCCGCATGCTTTTAGTAGTTTATTTGGCGCTATTGCATGTCGATTTTGATTTAGCCTGGAACCCGATCGGAGGCTCGTGAGGGTACGGTCATAAACTTTTTCTACTTAAACAAAATTAAAATATTTAAGCTCAGATAGAAACTCTAACGCTTTTAAGAAGTAAGCCCGGACTCGCCGGGAGTTTTTCATGCATACATATTAACTTTTCTCATCCGTGTTAGGCACCTCCCCGCCTGCGGGTTCTGGCAGACCACCTGACCTATTAGGGTGCAGTTCTGTCCAAGGGGATGTTGTGCAATCTCTAGGATAAAATTTATTTTTAAGCCTATTTTTAAACTGCTTCATTTTGATTTAAGCATTTCATCGAGTCAACTAGCATGCATTGCATTAGATACAAATTAAAAATTGAGTCTAAATCTTTAATTGTATTTCTAGCTTAAGCATTTAACCCAACATATGTTAAGGGGTCAATTAGGATCTGCTCTAGATGTCGACCCTAACTCTTTAAACCAATCTTAATCAATGTCCCTAACCACTCTACATTTAAAAGACTTTGACTCATGGTTTTTAAAAGCGTTTAGGTGGTTTAGCTGGCTCCCCAATCCAGGCCGAGGTAAGTCCAGATTGCATTGCATTAGCTAGGATTCGGGTCATTGATTTTCAGTACCCAATTTTAGACTTAGGTTCTGAGGCATGTCTTTAATCTTAAGACCTCAATCTTCCGGGAATCTAATTCCCACTTTCTAATAAAATAGATCATTCAAACTAAATATCTCTTTCAATCAAATTCAAGCCCAATATTTAGGATAGTTTGAGGTGTTTATGAAGTAATTCAGAATCTCAAAACATCTCCTACTCTTCTTCCTTTGACTCAAGAAAGAACTGTTCAATCTTGAACCAATCCCACTTGAAATCCCAGTCCTTAACCTCCTTTGACATCAATCTTTGAAAATCTTAAATGAAATTCGTATCGCTATTTTAATCGAGAGTATTCGTAGGAAATTTTCTGGTTTCCTACGATGTAATTAACTACGAGGGCTTGCGCTCGTAGGAGATTTAGAAACCCAGACCTGATTTCAAAATCAAGCTTTTTCAAAACCCTTAATTAATTATCTTTGGGAAATTCAAACCTAATGATCATTATCGTCATATTTAAACTATCGATAGTGATTGATATCTTCTTTCTCCGGATAGATATATCAATTACAATCGTAATTTTAATTATGAAATTAATGATCTGTTATCTGAATTATTATAGTTAAACAATGGATTAAACACTATTTTGATTCTTCGGGATCATATATTGTTTCTCCTTGAGTTTGACTATGATAATCAGATAAATTTAAATATTTGTAATCTGAACCTATTAGGGAACGATATGTTCACTTTTCGAGGTGATATATCATTCATAATAAGTGTTCGATTATAAAATCAAAATTCCAGAAATTTAACTTTCCCAAAGAAAATTAAACACTTTTCAAAACATATATTTTTTAATCAAACAGTCCTCTCCACCTCCGCCACCCCATTCTCTTTGAACGTCATTGGTGGGTACAGTCACAAAGCCTTCGGCTACGAGTTATTCAAGTTGATGACTCAAGCAGACACTCTCCCCTTTTCGCCGGCAATCAGTACTAGGAACTAATTGATTAGTTGCAGATAAAGGTTAATTTGAATGCATCGTTGGTTTTCTATTTGAATTCATGTATGGACTCTTAGTTAATGTCAGGTATATGAAGAGCATTTCTCGTGAACTACGCCCATATTTGTCAAACAGAGGGATCGTGGCGTACTTGGAGTAGGTACTCCGGAGCAAGATCTCGATAACCAGATATGCATACTAGGGATTTGGAAGCCATAAAGGCTGATTCGAGAGAGGCCCTGGAATCACCTTCTCCTTTGTAGAGATCAAATAGAGTAGAGAAGGAAGAAGATGAAGAGTAAAAATTCTACTACGAGAGACTCACCATCATCGTTCATCTCGTGAAGGCAGTGGAAGCTTACTGCGTGCATGGAACTTTGGTGAGGAGATGTGGAAGAGGAATGGGGAGAAGGGATCAAAGGGGGCTCGGTGACGAATCCCCTTTCTTCTCTTCGCCGTGCAATAATAGAATGCCGTCAGACCTTACAGCCTAGAGAGCATAAGCGGGATTTTTGACGGGGGTTGTAACGGAGTGGTAGAATAGATGAAAATGGGATTCAGGTGTTATATTAGTAAATATAAAAATTTGGGTGTTAAATATGTATTTACAATAGTTTGAAGTGTTATGTATGTAAAACTTTCTTTCAAAAAATATTCAAAATATAGATAATCATAATCTCTATAACATATAAAAAGTTACAAGGTGAAACTTTTACCTATGTATAATTATCCACGTTTTTCTCTAACGGATAAAAAATTTCAATCGAAAATTTGTTAAAAATTGCATATTTTTTAAAATTAAGATGGGCATAATATGACTTACCTCGAGACGAACAAATTTCTCAACTGAGCCAAGAAACAAAAATGACTCGAACTTGTCCAAAATCAGGCTTCGATTTTGTCTCTCCTCTCTTTCTTCCCTAATTCTCTTTTTTTTTCTCTATTAGCCGTGAGTTGCTTAGGGAATGAGAATGACATTTATAAAAATTCAATATGCTTTTAGATATTTATTTTTATTATTAAATAATATATAATAATATTATTTTAATTATTTTTTAATAGAAAATTCATATAAATTCATTTAGGGGTTCCGAAAATTACAGAAAAATATTCATAAATTAGCTTATTTTATTTAAAAAAATTCTGGTGAAATCAGTTTGCAAAATGAACACTTGACGGTCCCAAAAAACCCACTTGTATCGACAGGTGTCGATTTCTTAATAAATTTCAACAGTGTCCAAAAATTATAAAAAAATAGGGTAATTAAAACACAATATTATAAATGTACTGGTGAAAACGGTTTTTGATTTGAACTTATAATAACTCTTGAAATAATTATTGACTGCTCTAGATCATAAAAAAAACAAAAAAATTTTTGAAAGTTTTAAGGCTTTCACAACCTGAACTCAGATCATAAAGTCCTCACAAAACAAGGGCGAAAGCTAGTTTGAGGAGGGTTATTTAAATCCAACCCACCAATTAAATTGAGCAAAATTCCAAACCCAACCAGTTTATTAAACGGGTCAATCCGAATTCAAAATTTTCGAGTTGGGTTCAACTCGGATAGTCAGGCTATCATATCTAATTATTTATTAACACCTCTAATATTCATTAGTGATAACTTTATTTGTTCTAATGCTAGGAAAGAGTTTTTCTCAAGTTATAATGTTTTAGTAATAATGAAGTTTAAAGTAAGAGGTCATGCTCTAAATAACAAAAATTAACATAATATATATTCAACTCATGAATGAGACAAATCAATCAGCCAAAGATGATAAGATGTCTAAGTCTTATCGAATTGGACAACTCACGAATGAGACGATATATCCCTTACATACCAATAAAACAATTCAACTCTCACATATTGTCAAAGAAAGAGTCAAATTTTTTCGAAAAATAAATTCATATTTATTTCATGAGTCATTTTATTCAGCTGGCAACATATAGACACTTTCATAAACAACCAAAGATGAAAATGATGCAGATTGACCAATTCTACTCATTTATATGTATATATATGAATGGAGGGCGCAGCTACAGAATACACCTATATGACTTACATATCCATGGCTTTTTCAAACCATCTTCTCTTCCTCTTTGTTCTGATCGTCCTCATAATTTCTGGAATCAAAGGAGACGACACTGATCTGATCAGCAAGGAATGTGGGAAGAACTTCACCAATAATGACAACTTACAAGCCAACATCAACAGCACGATTTTCGATCTGGTGACAAAAACTTCTGCTTATGGTTTCGCTAACTCCTCCCATGGCAGTGGTAGCGATACTGTCTATGGTATTGCAGAGTGCCGGGGAGACGTTAGCGTTCAGACATGCTCCACATGCATCGCCAATGCGGCACAACAGATACAGACAACATGCTGGAATGCAGCCGAATCACGCATTTGGTACCAGTATTGCTTCCTTTACTATAACACCAGCAACTTTATTGGGCAAGCAGACATAAACGAAGTTGGTGTGTGGTACTCTACAGAGAATACGACGAATCCGAAAGTGTTCCAGAATACATTGAATGAGTTATCAGTTGTACTGTGGCTTGCAGCTTCAGATGCAGAAAACAGGAAGTTTGGGTGGGGGCAAATAGAGAATCATAATTTGAAAAACAGTAATGATGAGACAATTATCATCTACGGAATGGCACAGTGCACGTGGGATCTCGATAACTCAACATGCTCCCACTGTTTGCTAAATGCATTCAATATTAGAGAATCTAAGTGTGGAGAAGCAGCTGCAGGTTGTTATGTGATTACTAAAAGTTGTGCTGTGAGATATGAGGTCAATCCATTTCTCTTCTTCAATGCTACTGCGGTTAATCCTCCTGAAACAACTAGTTCGATAATTTTTGGAAATATTTAACTACTCTTAATTGATTTGTTTTCTTAATATTTTGTCGTCCAATGTGTGATCTCTGTAGAAATTTTCCTTTTCCAAATCAGAATTAATAAAGTTGGTTTGAATGAATTGAGCATTATTGTCTCCCTTTTAGTTCGAATGGAAAATTTCAGGCTTAATAATTTAGATGGGCTAAAGCTTTGTTTGGGACAACTTTCTTACTAATTCGTTTGGGACAGCTTGGTACAGCTTGCATATTTATTGCAAGTATTTCTGGCAGGCTCATCAGCAAAAAGCTTAGGCTTTTTTCTTGATGTGATCATAGAAATTCTTATATATGATTAAGCACAATAATATTTTGAAGGAGTAGCCAAAAATGATCAAATAAAGGCTCAGTTTATTTGGGAAATAAATTCTTAGAGCAGAAGCACTCCAAATGATACAGTCTCATAGTGAGATATCCTTTTTTAGATAATATATATATATATATATATATATATATATATATATATATATATATATAAAAGCAACCAATTGAGCTCAAGGAGTTCATAAAAGAACTCTGCATTGATTTATCATTAATCTTCATCTTTAAAATAAAATAAAAAACAATGTGATTCCCACTAACTTAGACACCTATCATCACTAATAATATCAAATGAAGGCCATCAACCATGGGAACAATGCATATCTTCGACATCGATAATATCTCTGTCATCAATCCCAAGATTTATGTTGGGATTCTCGCTTCAACAATAAAAAAGACAAAAATAAAAAGGCAAACAATCTTTAGAAGATAGCTCTTATGCCATAGGACTCTTTAAACTTCCACGTCAAAATACAATTTATAAATTATATATAGTTTTATCAGCACATTCACCAATTATAGGTAATAACTTCATTTGTAACCGATGACAAACACTATTGATATCATTTCAACAAGATCAAACTATATGATTTTTTTTCCTTTTACAAGTTTTCTACTTAAAATCTTTTGTGTCTCTTACAGGTCTTCGCTTATTTGTGTATGTTGGATCTTCATACAATATTAAAACGTCAAATTCTCTCATTCTACCATCATAAATATTCTAGCACACAATATTTATTTACGAATCCTCATATTTTCCTTGCTTACTCTATGGTCCAGAGGACGATCTACAAGGTTGAAAATCCAACAAACTGCTCAAAAGAAAAACTAACAAATAAATCGCTTACGAGCAGTGGCAAATTAGACTGTGATTATATAAAAACTCAAAAGAACGAAATGCTATTATTATTATTATTATTTTCAGAATAGGCTCATGATCATACGTACATAATTAATAATTAAGGAGGATGGAATAATCTGATGATGAAAATGAAGAAAAGATGATAGAAACAACACGATACATAAGTGATTATTTATAAGTCAAAATTATTATATATTATCGCAATGTTCGCAGTTGCAGAACCATGTTTGGCAGTGCGGTAGACTATATATTGAGCAGTCATTGTTCTGCACGCATGCATTCACAAGCAATGATCCTGATAAACAAACATATGAATATATATATATATATATATCAACTGATCAGATATTCATTAGTAATTAAAATTAATCTTTGTAGCCTAGCTAATTATTTACGTTGATAGAGAGAGAGAGAGAGAGAGAGAGAGAGAGAGAGAGAAGGATCAATTGTAAATTAACTGAACTCTTCTTTTGACCAGGAAAAAATGGAGGTCGCGTCATGGCATATATTTCATAAATTAGTAGATAACCTAAAATAATATAATATTAAGAAATATCAGACGTATTAGATCATCAAAAGAAAAGATCTATGCATTATGAAGGTCAAGGATGAATGAGTCGTCATGGTTGAGCATTAAGGAGAAATAGAACTATATTGTTTCCTCATATCTATGGACACCATGAGAAAATATTAGGTCATGCAAACTCTAATATTTTAGATGATGCAGACTCTAAAAAAATAAAAATAAAATATATTATAACTTTTCTTATTTAGAAATAGTATATATATATATTCATATTTGTGAGTACATGACAAAATTTTTTATCATAAGCCAGAGATAAAAATAAAAAATAAAAATAAAAAATTACCAAAAATGAAATATGCATCATTTCACCATAGATGCTGTAGGAATTAAAATGTTAATACCAAAATCTAAAATTTGAAGAAGAGGGAGCAGGTCATGAGGAACATAAAATTATAACTTAAACAAAGAGAAAAAATAACCCAACATAAGCTATGATCAAATGTAAGAATTAAAATGTGTTAGTTTTCACGGCGGTTATAGCCGTCATAATTCTGGAGCATTTGCGGTGGTTATAACCGCGACTTCCGATAGTAAATTTGGTAACTTCATCTAATAATCTAGTGGCCTCATTCATTGAAGATTTTGGTCAAATTAGTTGGTGGCTATTTTAGTTTAATATAATCATGCTATATGTCTCATATATTTACAATAATCAACTATATATTAAGCATTGCTATGCATTTTTTTTATTTATGTAGCCTAATATGTATCAGTTCTTATAGTTTTGAATCCTGGGCAAAACTAATAAATATGTTTCAAGAGGAGAGCTCATGACAAACAATTTTTTATGATACTACTAATTTAGTGAAATCTCAAAACTTTTCAGTCTAGACTTTCTATTTCTCTATAATCTTTATTTATCTTTCTCTTGTAGAGTGTGCAAATAAAGTTTTGGTATTCATGAATTATTTTGGTAAATGAAAATTTTTTTTCGTACAACTATATAGTGCTACGACATTGTGTTGTTTGCTTGAAGACAGACAAAGAGAACTTGGTGGTTTTTGTATGTTTTCTCTTTATTTGTTTGTGAGAGAATAATATAAGAAAGAATGGAGATAAGAAGAGAGCGAGAGAGAAGAGAGATATGTACTATTTCTCGCAAACTTTCATAGTACATTTCTTGGTGTGTGGTGGCTTTGTGTGTGTGTGTGTGTGTGTTTTTTTTTTTTTTTTTTTTTTTTGCGATCTCGGGTTTTTCCACATGAATTCTTGGTGTTCTTTCTTTTAGCTGTCATTTTATATTTCTTATTTTTTTGCTGCGCGGTTTACTTCCCCAACAAGAGAAAACCAAAGTAAATGAAAATTTTGTAAAAAAATTTGGACCATTCCTCAATTTATGTGTGTCATCCTTGCGCAGGGGCCATGCTAATCTTCTCTGTATTGTTCCAATTTTATCGGATGTCTCAGAAGAGACAATTATGCATAAGTGATGGTATTATATAAAGAAAACTATTTAATGCCTCTAATAGATGTGGGATAATTAGCAAGGTCGGAGAAGAGCCCATAGCTAATTCTTAATATATAGATACATTTGATAGGAATAATATTAGCTCCACTTTTCTGGCTTTTTCTACTTGATGTGTATGGAAAGAAGAATTTGATATTAAGAATTAGCTATGATGTTATTATCATATATGATATTAGTTGATCACATGCATGTGAGGAACTAATAACCACAATTAAACTTGCATATATAGGTGTTTATGAAAGAATCCTAAGGGGCAGCGATGCTGACATAAATGTGCATGGAGGACTAGAACATATCATTTTATAGTCATTTATATAATGATATGTCACTGATATGGTATAATACTTATGTATGTGTAATCATAAAAAAATGTTCATTTAGTAATGCTTAGTAATATTTAGAATTTAATACATGTAATTAACGTTTCGTTTGGGGCAACTTTAGTATTGCTTTCCAAATCAGCTTTTTAGTATTTTTTTTTTTTTGAAAAAGTAAATTTTATACTAGAAAATTGTTGTAGACAACAGTAAGAAAGCTGTACCAAACGAAGCTTAAGTTAACAATAAATTATGATTAGGTTTAGAGTTTCAAGTGAGTTGTCTTCCTTTGAATATTATATTATGCTTAAGAAAATATCAAATTATTTTAGAGGGAGAGATTTCAAATTCGTCGAACTCTTCCTTTTATCCATGAAAACATACAATGGCTTATATATTTATTTTCTTTTGAATAATTTTTCCATTTTAGAAGAAAATATACTATTGTTGCGGGCTAGAATATACGCGGCGATAGAGTTTAAATTTCCGTCTCAGCATTGTACGTATATCCAGCACACAAACAGAAGAATGAAAGAACACCAGGATTTTTACGTGGAAAACCCCGGAAAGGGAAAAACCACGGGGCCACGCCCAGTTGAAAGAGTTCCACTAGTGTTGTTTGAAATACACGAGGCTGATTCGTCCTTTAAATTCATGACGATCAGATTACAATGAGTATCAGTTACAGGCCAAGCAGAGTTCCGGAGTCACTCGGGTGTCTGGCAGAATTTCGACGTTACTTGGAAAGAATTCCGGCGTCGCTCAGGCGTCGGGTAGAATTCCGGCGTCGAGCAGAATTCCGGTGTTGCTCGGGCGTTGGACAGAATTCCGGCGTCCCTCGGGCGTCCGGTGGTGCTCTGGCGATGCTCTGGTGGTGTTACGGCGGAGTTCCGGCGGTGGTCCGGCACTGGTCGAGGAGGAGTTATTCCCTCCTAGACTTCTCTTCTCTTCTTCTTCTCTTCTTCTCTTCTTGGCTTAGGTCCCCTCTTAAGAGAAATGAGGAGCTATTTATAGTTTTTCTGGAGTGGCATAGCCCGTAAATAGATGAGGGATCAAGGGCAAATAAGGAGTGATCCGGATGAACGGCCGATATTGAATCCCTTGATCGTGAACCGTTTATCAAGCATTTAAAGGTCTTAATGATATCAGAACTCTACGATCTTGGGCTCGTTGGGTTCGTCTCGTCGAGCCGCTCGATTCGACTATAAGCTCGTCAAAATCGGAGACCGTTTGGTAACTCAAATAGCTGTTTGATGCTTCCAACAGCGCTTCGGGTACTTGATTTGGACTCACTTGGGCTCGGATTGAGTCGAATTTGGTGTTGTTGGATTCGTATTTCCGAGACGCTCAGTTCGACTATAAGCTTGTTGAAATCGGAGTTTAAATGGTCTCCGAAATAATTTTTGAAGTTTCTAACTTGAGTTTTTCCTCGAGATTCGTGCCCGATCAAGATGATTTTTTGGCGATATATCAGTTGCCCCCCTATTTTCGGACGTCGAAGCTCCACGAGTCCGAAAATACTTATTCCGGCATTTTACATTGGCCGAATCGCAAAAAATTACGTTTCAAAAGATAAAATTTCTCTCGAACTTGATTGTAGGGGCCTCGTTGAGCTCTGAAAGTATCAAAATTGAGTCCGGAACATCGAAAAATGTGTCCGTGGACCCCAAAAACGTCGAATTTGGACCGTCCGGGCCCAAAATCGGAGCCCGGGAACGCATAGGCGGCCGAACCGGCCGGCCGCCGTCAGTCGCCGCCGGCGACGGCGCCCGCGCGGGCGCGCGGCAGTTGCCGCCCCCTATTTTAATTTTTTTTAAATGTGGGGCCCACATGGGATTAAAAAATCCCAAAAAATCTGAAAAAATCCGAAAAAATTTCAAAAAATTCGGAAAAAATTCCGAAAAATTCGAACTTCCTTCTAGAAGCCCTCTCCCTCCAATTTTCAAATATTTTCCCACTCTTTTTTCAATTTTTCCCTCTCTTTCTCTCCCCTTTTCATCCTATAAATACCCCCTTTGGGGTAGGGGACAAAATGCCCCTCTCTTCCTCTTCTTCTGGCCTTCTAGCTTTTGGCATTCTAAGGCTTTCCGTCGTTTTTAAGTAGGTGACTTTCCCTACTTAATTCGGCGCCCCTCCTTTTGCGCAGAAGTTAGCGGCTTTCCTCTCTTCTCCCCTCTAGCTTCTGGCATTTTGAGGCATTCCGCTGTTTTTGAGTAGGTGATTTTCCCTACTTGATTCGGCGCCCCTCCTTTTGCGTAGAAGTTAGCGGCTTTCCTCTCTTCTCCCCTCTAGCTTCTGGCATTTTGAGGCCTTCCGCTGTTGTTGAGTAGGTGATTTTCCCCACTCGACTCGGCGCCCCTCTATTTGCGCAGAAGTTAGCTGCTTCCCCTTTTCAGGAAGGGAAGCGGAATGGGAGTTAGAAATTTCTCTCCTTTAAGAGATCATGTGGAGGTGAGATGTTAGTCGGAGGGAGTCTGAAGATGGTCGGAAGTCAGACGTTGAGAAGAAGTACGGCGTCGGGTAGAACTCCGACGAAAATCTGTCGGCGGGAAGAAGTCCTACGACGGGTAGAAATTCGGTGTCGGGTAGAAGCCCGACAAGCATCCAACGACGGGCAGAAGTCCGACATACGGCGTCGGGTAGAACTCCGACGAAAATCCATCAACGGGAAGAAGTCCCACGACGGGTAGAAATTTTGTGTCGAGTAGAAGCCCGACAAACATCCGACGATGGGCAGAAGTCTGCCGTCGGGAAGAAGTACGATGTCGGGTAGAAATCCTGCGACGGGAGAAAGCTCAATATCTGTTAGAATTCTGACGAAAGTCCCGCGATGTGCAGAAGTCCTTCAACGGGAGGAAGCTCAGCATCGAATAGAATTTTGATGCTATTTTAACAGAAGTTCATCGATGATGGACGATCGGGTGGAAGTCTGTTGGCAGTCAACGACCGAGCAGAGAGCTGAAGCAAAGTGTTGGAGGGTGTACTGCTAATAACGATCGAGCGAGAAATTGATGATGGTTAATATGAAGTAAAGGACCGCCGGCAGATATCCGATGAAGGGCCGATGATGGCGGGTGTCCAGTGGCATTGTGTTAAGGCAATATTCATCCATACTGAAGTGTGCCAACATCAGATATTACTGAATCAAGGGGCCGAAGTAGTGTGATATGCCAACATTCTGGCAATACACTGTCAACTGAGTGGAGGTCTGATAATGATCTAGTTATGCCCTTTCTTTGAAGGAGCAGTTGTAGGAGATGCTCGCGTGCAGTAAGGGAGAAGTCACTTAAATCCACCAAGGATATTGGACTGTGTTAAAGTTGCTTGTTGCTTGATGATACTAGCTTGTATGAATGTCACCAGTGTATCTTTTACTTTTAAATTCTTGCAAAGGTGAACCAGATGTACAATCTTTCGTAATATAACTTCAATAATATTTATATGAAGTTGAAAACTTGCTTTTGCATCTTTGAAACATGAGTTGATATATTACGTAACATGCTTTTTCAAAGATTTTTTGCCCGCCAAAAATCTCTGTGGGAGATGTCCAGAGAATCCATCAAGAATATATGACCTATCCGAGGTTGTATGTCGGAGCCTTTGCTCGACGACGTTAACCTGTATGGAAGAGGTCGAGAGAATCCACCAAGGATGTGAGACCTTTCCGAGGTTGTATGTCGGAGCCTTTGCTCGACGACGTTAACCTATATAGAGGAGGTCGAGAGAATCCACCAAGGATGTGAGACCTATCCGAGGTTGTATGTCTGAGCCTTTGCTCGACGACATTAACCTGTATGGAAGAGGTTGAGAAAATCCACCAAGGATGTGAGACCTATC
Source organism: Dendrobium chrysotoxum (assembly GCA_019925795.1). Taxonomy (NCBI): domain Eukaryota; kingdom Viridiplantae; phylum Streptophyta; class Magnoliopsida; order Asparagales; family Orchidaceae; genus Dendrobium; species Dendrobium chrysotoxum. The sequence continues at coordinate 34,003,172 of CM034299.1, read as the reverse complement.
CAAGGTTGTATGTCGGAGCCTTTGCTCGACGACGTTAACCTGTATGGAAGAGGTCGAGAAAATCCACCAAGGATGTGAGACCTATCCGAGGTTGTATGTCGGAGCCTTTGTTCGACGACGTTAACCTGTATGGAAGAGGCCGGATCGAATCCCCCTGGGATCGATCTTCCAGTGATTGAGATGCAGTAAAGACTGCGTATTTCTCAGATCATGGATAAAGAGATCATATTTATCGGTAGTTTTTATTATCATTTGTATTCTTTTTAAAGAAAGAGACAATCTCAGAACTAAACGAACGACACATTATATTACTGTAAGACAATACAATAGATCCCTAGTGTGACTTAGGGATATATAAGTTATACTGTACGTACGAGGATAACACAATGTTTAACTTTTGAAGAAAACATTAGGGATATCAAAATGACACCCTGTTTAACACGATGAGATAAGACAAGTAGCATTACTAATATAACTACACAAAGTGCGTGGTCATTCAATCTCGCCAACCATTTGAATAGTATTCAACTGTTGTCTTTGTTGTTGTTGATTTTGCCCCCCAGTAGGACCAACTTCATCTCAAGCAGGTGGGTTTTGGATGAATTGTCGGAGATATCCTTGTCGAATCAACCTCTCGATCTCATCCTTGAGCTACTTGCAGGCTTCAGTAGTGTGTCCACGACTACGGTGGAAATAGCAATATTGCTCCTGGTTCCCAACATTCAGCTTCAAAGAATTACGCCACTTGATATTTTCGTTATCTCGAATGGCCATTAGTATGTTGTTTGAGTTGCATTGAGAGGCGTATACTCTTTTTCATGTCGGAACTCGCGTTGTGGTACTGGGGGTCTAGGAGATGAATTTTTCTTTCGTTGCGAAAATGAGTCATCTATTGTAGGGGCGTTCTTACGCTTTACAGTTGTTTGCTCAAATTGTTTTCTATGAGCATTAATTGCCTCATCTGCTGATATCTGCGCTTCCACATGATGGATCAGATCGGCATATGAATGAACAGTATCGCGCATGAGTGCCGAATAGAAGGGGCCAGGACGAAGACCTCTAAGAAAGACCCCTCTGAGCAATTCTGGGTCTACTCCTGGGATTTGTCGAGCCTCGATAGAAAACCGTTGAAAGATAGAAAACCGTTGAAAGTACTCTTTCAACGATTCTCCCTCATTTTGATGGATCCCGGAAAGGTGAGAAGAATCCTTAGCAATTCTTCGGTTGGCCACGAACTGTTCGACAAATATTTTGGCCAATTTGACAAATGTGGGGATCGTTCCGGCTGTTAGTGAATAGAACCATGTTCGAGCTTGTCCTTTAAGAGTGGCAGGGAACAACTGGCAAAGGAGTGCGTCTGAGGCTCGCTAAATATGCATGATGGTCCTGTAATGGTCGATGTGCTCGTACGGGTCGGATGTCCCATCGTAGGATTCGATGTTTGGCAGCTTAAAACCAACCGGAATAAGGTGTTGAAGAATGGCTTCCGTCAGGGGTGACGACTCCTGGAAGTCCCACTGATGAAGAGGTTGCCTTACGCCTCCTGTAGGGAACTCCTCTCGGACCAATCGTCGCAGTTCATGGCGTAGGGCATTGCGAGGGAGCTCAGCAATGTGAGGTTGGGCTAACTCCTCAGGGAGGTCTTGAGAAAGGCGAGACTGCCAACCTGTGTGCGGAGGATGGGTAGAACTTGCTGTATCAGCCAGTTCGTTATCTTGATGTAAATGTGAACGCCTCCTGGGTGGAGGAAGAGGAATCTCGGCTTGAAGATGTTCGATTTGAACATCTTCAACATGTGGTGGATCTCGAGGGAGAAGAACCTCCTCCTGAGGTGCTAGGGTCGGTTGTCGAGTCTCTCGCAGGAGTTGTAGAATCTCGTTTTGAGATTCTTCCATCTTTCGAATTCTTTCTTCTAGGGAGGGTCCCGAGGTCCCTTCTCCAGGTGCATTTTGCCCCCCGGGGTAGAAAGAGGCAGATACCGGGCGTCTATGATTCATAGACTGATTTCTAGACTGGTGGGAGTTGGAGCGAGAAGCTCCAATGATGCGACTGCTGCGTCTGTTGACCATTGTAGCAATATTTGAAGTTGTGGAATAACTTTCCCACAGACGGCGCCAAACTGTTGCGGGCTAGAATATACGCGGCGATAGAGTTTAAATTTCCGTCTCAGCGTTGTACGTATATCCAGCACACAAACAGAAGAATGAAAGAACACCAGGATTTTTACGTGGAAAACCCTGGAAAGGGAAAAACCACGGGGCCACGCCCAGTTGAAAGAATTCCATTAGTGTTGTTTGAAATACACGAGGCTGATTCGTCCTTCAAATTCAGGACGATCAGATTACAATGAGTATCAGTTACAAGGCCAAGCAGAGTTCCGGAGTCACTCGGGTGTCCGGCAGAATTTCGGCGTTATTTGGAAAGAATTCCGGCGTCGCTCAGGCGTCGGGTAGAATTCCAGCGTCGAGCAGAATTCCGGTGTTGCTCGGGCGTTGGGCAGAATTCCGGCGTCCCTCGGGCGTCCGGTGGTGCTCTGGCGATGCTCCGGTGGTGTTACGGTGGAGTTCCGGCGGTGTTCCGGCGGTGGTCCGGCACTGGTCGAGGAGGAGCTATTCCCTCCTAGACTTCTCTTCTCTTCTTCTTCTCTTCTTCTCTTCTTGGCTTAGGTCCCCTCTTAAGAGAAATGAGGGGCTATTTATAGTTTTTTTGGAGTGGCATAGCCCGTAAATAGATGAGGGATCAAGGGCAAATAAGGAGTGATCCGGATGAACGGCCGATATTGAATCTCTTGATCGTGAACCGTTTATCAAGCATTTGAAAGTCTTAATGATATCAGAACTCTGTGATCTTTGGCTCGTTGGATTCGTCTCGTCGAGCCGCTCGATTCGACTATAAGCTCGTCAAAATCGGAGACCGTTTGGTAACTCAAATAGCTGTTTGATGCTTCCAACAGCGCTTCGGGTACTTGATTTGGACTCACTTGGGCTCGGATTGAGTCGAATTTGGTGTTGTTGGATTCGTATTTCCGAGACGCTCAATTCGACTATAAGCTTGCTGAAATCGGAGTTTAAATGGTCTCCGAAATAATTTTTGAAGTTTCCAACTTGAGTTTTTCCTTGAGATTCGTGCCCGATCAAGATGATTTTTTGGCGATATATCAACTATAATAATATAATATTTATTTAACGAACATTTATTTATTTATTTTGGAGGGAATTGAGGGAATGTTCAACTGTATTAAAATAAAAAATATTTAGAAAATTGGCCAAATGGATACCAAAAATATAGAAGATCTAAAAGGGAATAAATAGTAGAAAGCAGTGAGAAGAAAATGAATAGTGTAAAAACATGTTGGCGTAACTTTAATAATAAGATTAAGATTTCGTTTGTGATAACTTTCTTGCTGCTTTCTAAAGCATCTTTCTAGTAATAAAATTTATAGAGAAGGCAACTTAGTTTTCAGCTTCTGCAAATGAGCTAGAAACATCGTTTGCTTCTTGAATTTTCATGAGAGATAAGAGAGTTTCCCAGAAAAATATAATATCCAATGAAAGATCTCCTTGCTGCACTGCAACTTGCTTGATCTGAGACACAGGCTACAAAGTGACGAGCTCAGGGTTGCAGGATTAAGCTCGAAACAATTGGTGGCGAAGATGAGGATTTTGTTTTAATTTTTCTGTAAAAATTTTGTGCATTGATGTCCTTTTGCTTGGATTTTTAAAATGTGCTAATTCTTACATTTTGAGCATCATTAAATGATATAAGTTAAAATATATTAACATTGTAACAATGGATTAGCAATTTCTTTTATGACTAATTTCCCTTCTAAAATTTTCACCATTTATTTTTCAATTGTCATATATTGTTATTAAGCCACAGGAAAACGGCTTTCTTATTTCTTTCAAAAACAATTTTTAAGTACAAAATTTTAAAAAAAATTGTACTAAAAAATTACTTTAAAAAATAATAAGAAAACCGTCCCAAACAAACCATAGACTACATTAATTATACATTTGTCAATACTATTTTATGAATAGAAATTAAAATTCTTTTCTATTTAATAAGAATTTTATATTTTTTTTCCTTAAAAAATAGCTTTCACTTCTTTTATTCGAAAATTTAAGAAATAAATAAGAAATGAGAATTTTACCAAAAAATAAAGATCATTTCTTGATGTATACTCATTTTTATTACAAACAATATAAACAACAATAGCATACTCTATTTTCTTTTTTTAGGAAATTTAGTTTAAGTAAATTATTCAGTTACAATAAATATGAAAATAAAATAAAATCCAATAAATTTACCATTTTGTAAAGTATGCGAAGAAAGCCAGACCTCTCAAGCTGTATGGTGAAGAGAGCTCATTAATAATTTAAGGAAGACCAATGAAAACAAGTTTTATGTTAATTGGCAAGCAACCAAAACTTCTCAAGATTGAAAATTGTTCCAAGGCCTGAATGTGTTCCACAATAATGATCAATGAACTGTATTTTTTTGAATATTCAGGCTTCGTTTATTTGGGACGATTTTTTTGTTACTTCTTAATATAAATTTTTAGTATAAAAATTTTAATATTCATACTAAAAAACTGCTTTAAGAAACAACAAAAAAATCGTCTCAAACGAAGCCTCAATTAGCTCCGGCAAAGAACCAAATTAGTGTATCTTGGATCATCACAACTCATCATCGTCCCTGCAATAAAAGAAATATAAGAGAAGGAAAAAATTCAGCTTATCTATTGAGCACAGCTTTAAATGAACTGCAAAATAATGGGCAACCTGGCCTCAGATATGCTAGATGCAGGTCTTAGTACCTGTGAGCAACACAGTGCTTGCTAAGATCTTGGCAAAGAACCTTGCTGAGTTGTTCTGGTTTCAAACCACCCTTTTTTATCAATTCAGCAAGCTGCAAAATAAAGAACCTTTGTAAGTGTCACTTACTGTCCTGCCACAAAAAGAAGCAAAAATCCTGATGCTCTTATTACACATCAACGAATTCAGCTATCTTAATTGATAAATATTATCAAAACTTTTCCATCCGCAATCTCAACCGTCGAAAGTGGATTGAATGGCTAGGATTGGTGAACTGCACCCATACAATTAAAAGAATCCAAGCTCATGCTACAGAAAAATCAATTTTTTTAAGTATGTGATGTGCGTTAACCTTAGAAATGACTGCATTTCCTTGTATTCCTAAATTCTATGAAATAATCCCCCCATGGTTCAGTACGGCTTCTTCTCGAACTCGCCTATTCTTCATAAAAGATTGGGGAAGAGAGTACAAACTTCATAAAAGAAATGAGCTCGCTGGATCCGATTGATAAAACTCTCAAGTAAAAATATATTGAACCATTGATGAAGTCTACTAAACAAATTTCATGTATTATGTGTGTAAAAATTGGATGAATGGTGAAAAGCTCTTCTCTTTAGCAACAGTACATACAATCGCCAGCCACCTAATTACTATAAATCTCATCTTCATATTAACAGGCCCTTCAGAAGCTGAGTAGTATAAATGGATAAATTTTCAAGCTCACCAAACTATATCACTCACATCATTACAGGCAATCTCAACCTACTTAAACTCCTCTTCACAATTATCAATTGCACCTTTTACCTTTTGTATCTGCTCTACCAATGAGTCAAAAATATGCTGGCAGTGCAATTTATACAAAAATCTGAACGCTGATCATATAACATCATAATATTATACCAGGTATAGCTCTAGAAAGATAAAACAAGGGTAACTAACCTCATCTTCTGTTTCCTCCAACAACCTATTTACAAAAAGAAATTGTGTCAAACATTTTTCAAGGAGATTAAAAAAAAAGAAGTATGCCATATTATAGCCTGATTAATCCCCTTTCTCTCATCATGGAGAACTTAAATATATAAATATGATTCAAATAAACTATTCAGAAAAAATATAAAAACTTTGCGGTTACTTAAAACAACAATGATGTGATTCCTGGATAGGAAACGCATAAACAAATTATGAATTTTTATGTAGAAAAAGAAAATTTGCCATTTTTAAACTTCAAGTGAAATTTGCTGGATTAATTTTGAGTTATGACAGCAAGTAATGTATCTTCTGAATCATGCGTCCGGAAAAATATGTCAAAATTCAGGTTCGTAAATATTTATTGTTTCTAACAAATAATTCTTGGAGCAAGTTAAAAAAAGGTTCCAAATGATAACATGCCACAATAGGGCATCAATGAGAAGGTCGAGAAAGAGGAATTCGGATCCACCAGTACAAAGTGAGAAGAAAGGAAGATTCAAGCTTAAGTCATTCATCAAAATTCAAAATATAAACCAGAAAATCCTATTTAAGAAAATTGGCTTAGAGAGATAAAATTGAAATCAAAACTAATCATATCCACTAAAATGAATAAAATCAAATCTGAAATATTTCAAAATTCAAATAGTAGATTTCACTTCTTCCCAGTTTTAAATAAATCCAAATTTTCTAATAAACTAAAATAAATCCTAAAATATTAGCAAATAAGTAAAAATCTTTCTTATGTTGCATCAATTCTTTTGGGCCCGCAAAAAATTTATACAGAAGCTTTTTTCTTGAAAATTACGTGAGGCGATAGTAAAGGAGGAGGGATGAACTATTAAATGAACATCTTTTAGCTTCAAGGGTTTTCACAAAAATTTATTGCAGGAGGACCTAAGAGATAAAAATGATTAACAAGAATGGTTGAATGAAATGATAAAATATACAACGTTTGGATGCTAATTTTGAGATTTCATTCAATTAGTCGTTAACGAAATTTCATGAAAATGAGCAGCAAAGTGACACTTAATGATTCCATAAACACAATTCTTCTCTTCCTCAGCTCATTTCAAGGGCTCCATAAACACAATTATTCTCTTCCTCAGCTCATTTCAAGGGCCAGGTTCCCTGATGATTAAAGTTCTTGAGCTTTCTCCACACTCAATGTTAATGTTAACATACATGTAATCAATTATGCTAAATGGCCCAAGGGATTGACAAATCAAGAAAAAAAGGGCATTCGGGTCGAATCCGGAATTGACCCAAATCCAATTCAGTTAACCTGAACCTGACACGGTTTTGAAAACAGGTCAAAAATTTAGACCCGGACCAGAACCACCAGATTATTGGGTTGACCTGACTCGACCCGCTAACCCGTAGCTGAGAGCGCGTGCTGCGAGCGTCGAGCGCGAGATACACAACTACGGGCAAGGGCGCTCTTGGAGGACCACGCGAGAGTGCAAGTGTGAGCGGGCGAGCGTGCCGATGCGGGGCGAGTGCGAGCATGCAAACTTGCGCGAGCGGGCAAGTGTGTTATGCGTGGGCGAGGATGGACCGCGCAAGGTGCGTGTTGCATGAGTTGCGCGTGCGGTGCAGGATTGGGGGGGGGGGGGGTGGTGGGCACGGGTCAAATTGGGGTGATCCTAGGTTATCGGGTTGACCAACCCAAATTTTTCAGGTCGGGTTCGGGTTGTGTCACTAATTGACAACCCTACATAGGATTGACTAAATAAAAAATACATGTGCCGCGTGTAACATCCGTTGCTATAGTACTTGGTCTATCTGTAATGACATGAAGTGAAACTGGTAAGAATTATATGTTTATTTAAGTGTTTATGAATTTCTGTGAATTTGATTTAAGTAGAAAAGTTATAATTGGGAAATTTCCTGAGAACACTATAGCATTAAGCTCTATGTCTAGGTGAAAAAAAATTTAAGCCATTGAGAACAATATAGCACTAACCCTTACGACGTTGCGGCGTTGACTTCTCTGTTATTTGAAAGCACTTGGGAGCGTTGCAGCACATCTTAATGACAAACCCTCACATATCAAATTTAAATATTTTAAAATATTGCATTTATTAAAATATAATTTTCGAAAACCCAAGCACGTTGCTTCTAGAAGCTAGTCGGCGCCTCTAGAAGCGTGTTGACACCTCTAGAAGAGCACAACAGCCATGGGAAGAATGCAACAACCCCTAGAAGAGTACTATCATCTTAAGAAGCTAGTCACTACCTTGAGAAGCATGCAACAACCCAACGATACGCATTAGATAAAAAAGAATGCAACGAAATGAAATGCAAATGCACTGTGCAAGCACACAATGCAAATGCAACAAAATGCATGCAAATTCATCGCACAAGCATGTTGAAAAATATGCCAATAGATTAGAACACGCATATGCATTGTGCAAGTGCACTGAAGATCATACAGATGCATAAGTGCAAATGCATTGAAAAGCATGCACGCCACTTAAAAGAAATTTCTAATTTCCTACATGTGCTCTGGCAAACATGCTAATCATTTGAACACAAATAACTGAGAATGCAGCATAGGGTTAAAAGCGCACTAATTTAAAATCCTATCTTCAAAATAATCGCATGCTCCGACCATCACATTAAGTTCCTAAAATTAAGGTCCAAGAATGCTGCGCGAGTTGAATTTAAATTTAAACTTAAACTCTGATCCTCCTTGAAAGTACAGGAGTTAATATGACTTGGATCAAAGAACAAACATACAACTGTAAAATCAATCGAGATATTTGTTTTAAAGTTCACATTAAGCCTTCAATACCTCTTTAAATGAAACTCATCATAAAAATATAAGCTCTCAATTCTTAGCTTTCGTATGATAACTCACGAGGTCAATAATTGAACAAGGTCCTCTGTTGGCAAGAAAATAGAGTTGGCAATTTTCAAATAACAAAATATGAATTATGTAAATCCCTAATGATGGCTATGTTTAATGTGAATATCAATCGGAGGAGAATCTATCATCAAAATGCCAAATGTGAACTCAATCTGAACCGTTGTCAACAAGTGGGCAGAGCTGATAAGGTTCAAATGATAAAAATATAAACTACTTAAAACATCAATGATAGCCATGTTGAATGTTAATGTCAACCAGAGGACTTTATCATCAAAATAACAAATGAATTTAGATCGAATAAATCCTCTGCCAACAAATTGACAAAGTTGACATGGTTCAGATGATAACAATACATGTTATTTAAATTTCTGATGATGGTCGTGTTTAACGTGAATCTCAACTAGAGGGATCCCTACTATCGAAATACTAATGGATTCAGATCAAACTCAATCCTATGTCAGCAAATCAACAGAGCTTACACAGTTCAAATAACCAAAATACAAACTACTTAAAAACCCTTATGATGGCTCATGACCGTGTTGAATATAAATCTCAATAGGAGGGGTCAATCCTCAAATTTCATCAAAATTTTAAAATTTTAAATCTATTAAAATTTTAATATTCAGAAATAATATTAATCATCATAATCTTAAAGCAAAATCCATCCACCCTCCACAACCATTTGGCGAGGGCAATAAATTCAAAAATAACTTCAGTTCATAAAAAGTGAATGTCCAATGAGAATATCACTATGATCCATTCTCAAATAATTTCTTATCAGTAAAGACGTGGCATGTGTCCTCTATCTAGTGGATTGGCCCTACGACTCCATAGACACATGGCTTGGCCCAACGGCTACACATGGCAAACGGTTATGACTAGAGTCCTCTTATTTGTTGGTTTGACTCAACGGCTCCACAAAGAACTTGTGGCTTGGCCCAACGACTCCACGTGAAAAATGATTATAATTGAGACCCTTGGACCCAATGGTTTGGCCCAACGACTCCACTATATTACGGTCATGGCTAAAATATATATGCTCCCCAATGACTATCTCCCTCTGAGTAATGAATCAGAGGGTGGAATTGATAAGGCAAAAAGTCCTCTGTAAGGTAAGGTTGACTTGGATTCATCCCTTAGGCAAATATCTATCTCAAGTCTATAAAATACCCTTATACGAAGCAACTCATGATTGCCAACAAGGATCCTTCAGTTATATTGGGTTAACTATCTCCTATAACTAAGTAGACTATGAATCATAATAACTCGGGATGATAGAACCATGATATCTAGATTGAGTTCATCATCATTCCCCCCACCATCTACTTCAAGTGAAATGGTGATAAAATTTTTAATCTTAAACACCTAAGATTGTTATTCCCATACGTCGGATACTAAGTGCCTATCTAACGACTAATCTTAGTTGAAAATACTCTCCCGTTATTAAGAGTGGTAATTAAGGCTTACGGCTATAGGAAACCAGAACTCAGATCTTAAAGTCCTTGCTAATGAGGGTGAAATCTCTGTGTGCTGTCTTATATCTATTTAATATGCCTTCTGAAAATTTCCCCCGAAAGATAATTCATAAAAACTCTCCCCGAGTATACGCGGACAGACCAGGGCCTCAAAAGCAAAATTTTCGGAGCCTGCATCTATTTATTTAATTTCTAGTCAAATTGGATCAACAATTCCATGTTTTATAGGTTGAGCGGCGGTTTGCACACTAATTTTTATGGTTTGATACCGGTTCTACACAAATTCAGCTTATTTCCATCTTTTTGTTACAAAACTGTTTATGACAAATAAATGCAATCTGAGAATTAACACAAGACAAAACAATAGATGTACTATCGACCAACAAGCTGCCAAATTCTACACATCCCATATTCTTCTAACTCCAATTAAAGATTCATCACTACTTCCAAAATAATGCATGCCACACATCATTACTAAGTCATCCTCTGAGGCCAAACTCTTCTATTTACAAACACAAAACAATGCATGCCAGACCCCATTATAAAGTCCCCATCGGAGGCCAAGCTCTCACTTTTACTTAGCCCAATTCACCATGAAACAAACATAATCATGTAAGTCCAAAATATCAATTATCCTCGCACTTGCCAAAAAATTCATTCCTTCATTCACTTTCACTTCCAACTCAAAGGAACTGAAAGGGGAAACACAACAAATGCCTGCAGATCCCACCACATAAACACTCATAGTGCCTGCAATAATGGGAAAGCTCAATTCAAACAACCTCTCGCCCACCACAATGGGAACCACCAATTCTTATCTTTCCAAAATCATAACGAGCTCATTTTCTTTATTTTTCTTTTTAATTTTTTATTTCGCTTATTTCCTTCCAAATTTAATTGCTCAAGTGCATTCAGAGGCTGCTAATCAAGAGAATGATGGCCAATTCATGAGCACAATAACAATAGTGCAAAAGAAGACAAAGGAAACCATATTGGAAAGGGCCTCGGAGACGGCTACACATGAGGGGCAAACGGGCCAGAAATACTTAACAATGACATGTAAGTTTTAGAAAGAGCAAGATAGCAGTCATGAGAAACGAGAGTGATTTCATTTTAGAAAGAGGGAAAGAGGCTGAGTGTGGTAGGAAAAGAACCATAATGCAGTGGTATTGTGAACCGCGGGAAAGAAGAGGGTCAGAATGCGTGGCCAATTATCACATAATAAGGTGCCATTCCTATAATTTATATTAAGTCAAACAATTATTAACTATTTAATATAAATTTTATGAGATTTAGGAATGCAATTGAACCCCAATCGGATGCTTAGTTGTGCTAAAGAAAAATACAATCATATAAAGTAACCATAAACTTCTTGGTAGTGTTGAAATGATAAAATCAAACATTAGTTTAAAGGGTGAAAAAAAAATTAAAGAGTAGCATACCTTCCACAAAAAGAAGAAATATACTTTGAGTATGCACGAGCCTCTTGCTTATCTGCAACCAAGGTTTACTATCTTTCAAAAAGACAGCTTTTTTACAATTATAACAAAACTCTTACCCTAAAAAATAAACCCTTAAGAACCTAGAACATTTTACCATCATACCAAAAGAATAGGCATAAACAAACTTGAACATTAATCCACTCATTTTCATTTATGTTCCTAATCATGTTTGCTTGTTGCTTAACAGGAACGTGTGAATGCTCGCTCAATAATGATTTAGTTGTTTATTTAATGAGATATTATATATTTACATATAATTTTTTTGAATGGACCTCACTTTTAAAGATGAATTATATTACTAGAGGTATAAACAAGATGGAAATTTATCTTATGCAAATAGGTAGATGGTTCAATTTAATGTTCATTTATTTTTATAAACATTTAAATTTAAAAAAATAATAGAAATAAAATAAAGTGAATTATGTCAATTTTGATGAAAAATGAATAATTGTATATTTGATACTATGATTATACATCTAAAGCATTTGCTTCTTACAAAATAATTAATTAAGCCCAATTATGACTCAAATTTAAATAAATAAATAAATAAATAATTTGGATAACATTTTACAACTTGGCTCACATTTAAACTCAGCTCAAACTCTAAAAAAATACATATACAAACAAGTTTGAACAAAATGGTGCTCAAATTGAATTGGTTCATTTATATTCCAACACGAGAAGCACACCTGCTATGCATTTACACATTCTAAAACTAAATATGTTTACTATATGTTTCTAAAGAAAACAGTGAAAATCTGCATAAGTAATCACCTTTAAGAAAGTCAATTTAATAGAGGAAGATTCAAGTTACGGTCTACTAATTCAGCCAACATGATGCATAGTATACATACATACAAAGAAAATTAGGGATTCACATATCAAAAATTATTGGATTAAAGGTTAAATCATGTTACCTCGCCAATTAGTTCCCTTTGCGTTTGATAGTGAATTGAACAGGCATTCATGCATGGATCCTCCAAATGATTCACAAAGAACATAATAGTTATTATGGGTTGTTTGGTTGATCAGCTGGCAAGAGGAATATAACTAAACTGATCATTGGATGATTGATGCCACAATTGGATGCTGGACAAGAAGTCAAGTTGCTTTATTTGTAGTTTGTTCTTTGCACATTTCATACAGTAAGAAGTTTAAGGAGGTTCTTACTCATGCCTAGCTGACATAATTTGCTTAGGTCAACTTGGATGCAACAATAAACATTTTTGGAGGCATCTGCAAGATATTTTCTAATTTTTCATTTTTTTAAATTATTTAACAGTGTTCAAGTCCTCGCTAATTGCAAAACTTTCAAGTTACTTGCCTTATAAATGAACTTGATAAAATTTTGGATGAGTTTAGCTTTCAAAAAAACTATGACAAGGCTTCTGTTAAACCCGAATGAAGTGTGTTAGATCTAACTGCCACACCAAAAAAAGACATATAGAAGCAATGGGGAGCACCAGAGTCAATTTTAGATGCTTTATTTCATACTAAGGCATATATAGCTGACTCCATCAGTCTAAGTTCCAAAGAGTCATCGGACCTCATCGAATTTCCAAATGATGAGTCAATATAGTAAAACAAGTACTGGGCAACACCAACATATACTCGATGGAGGATAGAGTAAACCCTTGCGAATTGAAATTATAAGAGATAAAAAAAGGTAGGAGAGGAGAGATTAAGTTTGAAGAACATCCCCTTAAATTATATAAAATATCATAGCGCCTCAGTGACAAGGCTTTGTTTTCATTTCTTAGCCTAGATGCTTTCCCCTAACAAGAGTCAAAGGAGGTCCCCTTCAATAGAATCCCAAGGAAAAGAAGAAAGATCCAAGGAGGCTCTAGTAGGAGTGGGATCTACCTAGCATATTAGAGCCTATTGATAAATAATAATAGAAGATGATTGATCTCATCATCCAGATGATGCATCATTAGGGCAATGATATCCATTGCCAAGACAATGGACAATACTCCAGCTATTGACTTGGGCTAGTTTGCTAGTAGATTTTTTGGGTCCCTTTGGTTTTTCAAAGCATGATTTCTACCCATGCTCATTCATTTGGTATCTTAAACCTTTCATGTTACTGTTTAACTTGGTTCAACCTAAGTAGACCAACGTCACCACTAGAGTAAGCTCAACAACATCTATACAACTCCGGTAACTATTATCAAGAAAAAGTTGTATGAGCAATGTTGGAACATTTATACTGGATAGCATAGAGTGTGAAGCTCTAACCTTTATCAGCTGGAAGGTTGTCCCAATCATTTACTCTAACCCAAATCTCTTCATCTGTATCAAGCTGCAAGATGCAAGTAATGGATCTTTTTCTATATAAAAGAACAAACTGTAAATCCGCCACATATCAATATTTTCTGTATCAAAAAAAAGAAATTTATGCATACGAAAGTATTGCTCAACTAGTTTGAAAATAAAAAGAACCCATGTCATATTTTTATTTTTTTAATAGTGTAGACGGAATTCAATACAAAGATTATGGAAATAACATCCAAAGGTCTTTATCAATTGAAAATTATCATAAATTTTCAAGCATACACATAATATAAGGAATGGATTGATTTCTTAACAAATTATGCATAGAAGAATGAAATTTAGTAAATAAAACAATATCCAACAAAAGTAACATGAAGATAATAGGTGTAATAAAAATTTTAAAGAATAGGTAAAAATTTTCAACATATGTTCTAAACAAAATTAATAATATTCCCCCACCAAGTCTGCCAAAAAAATTTAGGATTGAACTGCAAGTGCACCATCAGCTCCCTCCTTAATAAATAACTTTTAGTTGCATCTTTGCCAGTCACTTTTATGAATGGCTTGTTTATTTTACAGTAAGATGTAAGCATTTGGATCTGAGTAACGAAAAAAAACTCAGATTGAAGAATGTTGAAGGGTCATAAGTTTGCTTTACAGGAACTTAATTCCTATGTTTGTTTGGGCTACAATGAGTTTCATTTTAATCACAAATATATTGATTTTTCAATACATTATTATCATTTTAAGTAAAAATAACATTCTAAGCCTGCATCCCATTAATTTAATATGACTCTATTATTATTAAAAGTAAGAAAAATAAAACTTGATGTGCCATGGCCATCAAAATTGAAACTCACTTCTCTCACCTTCTCTAGGTGAATTTAATAAGGGAAACTTTATTTCATCTTATTTCAACCAATCGAATGCTTGAACTTATCTCTTGAAGTGAGATCCAACAACTTCCAAACACTTGTGAAACGAATAAGCCCGTAAATGGAAGTCACATGTAGAAGCATTAACTAAGACTAGAGAAAATATGATGTGCCATGAGAAAATATTTTATGAGCATGCAATCACATAGATTAAGTTAATCAATAAAAAAAAAATTCTAATTTACTTCTTGCTATTGCTCAGAATAGTTAGATGAAAAATATTAAGTTGAGAGAATACATTATTCTAGTCAAAGTTTTGCATAGGAGAATTGATGTCAATTTTTGGTAAGAGTAATCCAAATATATACAGCAGAACTCCTATAGTGAAAAGAATGATTTTATTGGACAGAAGCTGAGAGAATACTAAAATAATGGTAGCGACAAAAAAGGATTAGAAAACTTTGGAGTGTATGATTCTCGGTCTAGCTGAGGAATAAATAAGTTAAGGCATTGACAATTTCACCAACCCTTTACCCACATATTCCAGGACAATTGCATCAGTTCAAGGTTGATGACTGGGACTAGAAATGCATTTTTAAAACCAAGAAAACTTAACCATCAAAATTGTAAGTCTTATCAAACCGGAAAAAAAAAAAGGAACTTCCACAGTCGTTCATCATGAAACAAATGCATACCTTCTCCAAAGTGTAGTCCTGCATTTTCTCACAAAGGCCATCCAGCAGTTCAACAACTCTTAAGTCACTCACTCTAGAACAATAAAAAACCAAATGCACAATATAAGCTTGTAAACAGAGAAAATGCAAATCAGAGGAATTTAATGGATTCAACTATAAGAACAAATAAAAATTTGGCAAGTATAACTAATAATTAAAGCTACTTCTTCAACTACTTTGCTGTTCTCAAGGCCTAAGTGAGATGATGAAATTCAATAGAGTAGTTGCATTGTATGATGACTAAGGTACAGAAAGTTGTCCCATACCTCTTCCATGTAGAGGCAAGAATGCAAAAATTCCAGAAGACAATGAATAGGCTAAAACAGATCAAAAACACAAAATTGTTCATAGTATAAGATAAGAAAGTGATAGACTTACGTTGAGAACTATTTATTTTAATTGATTTATTTTTAAAATTTTCAATTTATTGGAAACATGTCTATGATGCTGTTCAAATGAAAATGGAATGCATTATCTTAATATTTTCAGTTCCCTATTTTAGTTCGATCTATCTGGGCATCAGTTGTCTAGATTTACTTTGGTCCAACAGGTTCATTAACATAGTGTTTTTAGGGGATTCACTTCTGCAGCTCCCGTGTGTAATTATTCCCACTACAGCTATAAGATCAGTGGTTCCTGCATTTATCAATTCCGCCACACAACTACAGGCTCAGTTCAGTGGATCCCATGCTTAATTATACAACAAGATCGTCATTTTCCTTTTCTTTCATGTGCTTTGCTAACGTTAATCTGTAGTTGTTCTATTAGCTTTTTATTCGTAATGTGTTGAACTGTCCCTGCCACGATACATGCAAAAATTTTGATTTTAAAAAAATATATAGAAATAATGCTAACCAAGAGGTGGAGGTGTATGATCTTGAGCATGTAAGAAAAAAAATTTTGGCTGATAAAATTTCTCTTCTATTCAATCTTATGTGCTTGGTTGGCTGTTGGTTTCTTCAGGTGCAATGCAAGAGTGACTAATAATTTCCTGGAGATATCATCTATTAACACAGGGCTGAGGACAAAATTTATTATTTGATGATCTCTTAGCTTGTTCCCTTTCCCTTCATAAATTTTGATATTGTGAAGAGTAAGTTTACCACCACAAAAGCACTCAGCAGAAACAATTGGAATTAAAGATTCATAAAGTTAATCACAAATAGCTGCGATAAGGCTAAAGTTTATATGATGATAATCTCGTCAGACAATTTAATTAATTACTAATTATTATTACCAAGTATTGCATGCAAACTGATTAGTGAGTGTGTACACATGCTTCTGTACGCTTGTGGGTATTTATGCATTTCTATATGAAGACTAAACATACTGCATTGCAAAGTTGTGTATGAAGCAATATGATTAATCAATAACTAATTAAATAAGAATAGTTTCATATTACTTGAAAATAAATAAGAGTAGATGTAATGATGAAGAAACAAAATGAGAAATAATTCATAGGAATACCTGTAATCAATTACTTTTCCTTCACGTTGACCTTTAGAATCCAGTCTATGTCGCATGTCAAGATGGTTTCTAGGTTTCTCCTTGAAAAAAAAATGATAAGATTAGCATATAGAATCTCACAATGAGCTAGTTGCAATTACAAGACTTTTGCAAGAAGAATTTGATGGTAACAGTTGATTTACATAGTATAATTATTTGTTAAAAAGAATAAAAGTAACCGCATTCCTAGTTAAGTGATCCAAAGCTGATAGATTTTTCATCAAAACACATATCTGATCAGTTAAGACAAAATGTACGAAAGGTTTAAGTAAAAAATTTTGCTTCTTCCACCATGTAAGGTAATTATTATTCATAATAAAATTTATAAGCTACACGCCACAATCCTCTCATCAAGTTGCTCAATATTTATCATTGAACTCAAATAAGATGGGATTTAGCATGAGTGTTTTGGATTTCGTCATTTTATATTAATCATAATTAGTTAGAACTTATTTCTTTGTTATCAGCAAGATAAATCAATAAATGGTTGATTTAATCATGAAGCATGCATGATTGATGAGGAAGCAAAAAAGTTTGGGAAGCAAGTTAATTCATGAAATGTTGAATGTCAGTAAAGTTTGATTTATCTGGAGGAAGATCTAAAGAAAGGTATCTAAGGAATTCAGGAATCCTCTGCAATGTGGAGACAGAGATGAAGCTGCAAAAGATCATGAAAGCATAGCCATTATAGAATAATGGAAAACTGCAACACTGCACCATGGTCACTAGAATAACAAAGTGGTTGGAAGGGCATGTTTGTAAAGGCAGAAGTAGCAACGTAGCCTACACGAGGGGAGAAGGCCGCATGCAGTCTGACAAACGGTGTTTTCTTGGGGTGCTCCCCAGGTTAAGTTCTCTTATAGCATGAAGCTGGGAGTAGTTGAAAATGGGTTTGGGTATGAATGTCCCATATTGTATTATCTGACGTACCCCTTTCATACAAAGAGTTCTTGTGCATATCTGATCAATATAGGTACTGGATGCAGAATCACGTATTGCCTAATTTTTGTTTCCTTCAGTTTCTTCATTTCAATCTCTAGAAATAGGGTACTGAAACATGAGTCCTCAATAAAGCGGTATAGTACCAGTGGTGCTTAGAGTTGGGCTTCCATAAAAACAACATCAGAAGATCACTTGCAAATTGTATGGGGATATTTGAGTGATATTGGTGACATCATGACAACAAGGCACTTCAAAGGCAAAAGTCTTCACAAGTCTCTAGTTGATTTTTCAAGTTGGTCATTGTAGATGAAGAACATTATAGACTAACAATTAAGATAAAAAAAGATTGAACATGTGCAGCTGAATGAGCCGATGCAATACCAAGGTATTGATGGGTCCCTCAACTTTAAAGCTGAGGCATCCATCAGACATATAACATATTAAAAATCCGTACCTAAGTACCCCATGGAGATCAGATAACTATGCAAGAACATCATTGAAGAAGTTAAGTCTTGTCGGTTAGGCTACCACTAATATTACCCAAGTGATAAAATTTTAGAAATAATATTAGATACAAGGCAAGTAAAGAGCAATAAGCTCATAGAAAATGGAATTTTTTTGGAAGAGTAGATAATACATCCTGATCATTTTCTTTGGTATATTATCATCTTTTCTTGACCATACATAAAGAAACTTCTGCATCATCCCTATCCATAATCTAGATATATTGTAGTCTGTTATGCATCATATAAAATAGTAAATAGGGTAACAGCTTTATTTCGAACATAGTCTACAATGGATAACATACTACATGTATTGAAAAGGTAAGAGGAAAAAAATGGTTGGTTTCAGAAAGAAACTAAATAACTTTTAGAAGAGGATTTTTAGGATGCTATTGTTTAAATATCCTTCAATAACTATTTTTTCATTTTTAGAGAAACCCTAAAAAAGCTTCACTATTTAGCTATAATTAATGCTTGATTTCTAGCATTTCATCTGTTTTCATGTTCTTTTAATAGAAGATCTTGGAAAATGGAACAGCTAAAAGGCTTTCAATTTTCGTTTATAATACATTGTGGTTTGAAACCACTGGGGAAACATCATGTATGAGAAATATATGCAATGATAACTACCATTGTAGACGTGCCTTACTTTGGAATCATAATGACCGAAAATGAAAATAAAGAGCCACAACAACAGGCTTGGTGAACAACAAAAAAGTTATACACGCTAAGTGCTAGAGTACGGTAATCGCTCAACAAAAGAAGCAATATTATGCTGCAGTTAATTTCAAGCTATATGTTTAAAAATGTATAAAGAGTGAACACTTGTTGAAGTGCAATGTAAACTTACGTTAGAAAGCCCGATCTGAATCTCTCCCTGCATGTCATGGGCCACAAAATTAATCAAAGAAACCAAAGCAGAAGGGCTGAACTTAACTTGAAAAAGAACAAATGCGAGCTTGATAAGCAACTATGAGATTCCTTCCAAAAGTTAATATCAATATTCACTGTTAAGCAAAATTTGGTGAATAACAATAGAATCACTAAAACCCCGACCAACTCAAAAAAAAAAAAGACCATAAGAGTATTTTAAGTAGCAAAAAATTGTTGCCACTAGTCGAAGGACCAAGTGTTATTTGTCATTGCCCTCTACTGAAGAGGTCAAGGTTCAAATCCCTTCAAAATGAAATGTTAATCAATAATGAAGATAAGCAATAACCCAAGAGTAAATGCATATACCAAAATTTACAGCAACTTCAGATTGATTGAAATAAAACTACCTATTCGTCGGTAAAAAACAGATTAAGAAAGTTCTTTTAAAACTATAGAATCTCCTTTTAAAACTCATGAGCAAGCCGTGGTTTTGGGACAGGAGAAAGGTTTTTGCACAACAGTAGTTTTAACATAATTTACAAAGTAATAACGAAGTAAATTTATTCTGACTCAGTTGACGAACCAACATTCCGCTCCTATTGCAATTACACATACAGACCCAAGTCCAACCCCCCGTCATCCAGTCAAAACTATAGAATCTCCTAAACGAAAATGATTCCACATCAGACCAGAAGATCATTTAAATAATCCACTAACAACTCCTCAAGATAAATTTCAAAGTGTTACAGAAAAAGATATATATGCACTCCACTCTTACCAAGTTGATAATTTTGAACGAACAAGGAAATTGAGGCCCTGCCTCTCCAAGTCCAGATCAAAATACAAAATATGCCTAACGGGGGTATGGGGAGAGCTAGCGAGAAGAGATATACCGCGATCGTATTACAGGCGGAGCATTTGTCCTCCATGGTAAAACCCAAGGAGAGGTTTGCAAGAATGAGCGCAAGCCATAGCACTGATCTAGGGTTCTTCCCCTTCCTCTTCGGGTCCCTCTCTTCCATCTCGCGCGGCTTACTTACCAGCCCCCGCAAGAAGTCCAGCCGGCTTTTAATGGTTTAAATACTTCTTAAACGAGTAAGGCACTGCCTCGACGAGAAATTATTCTTGTGCGCAGTCCGTCGACGGGGAGAAACCTTTTGCTGTTTATTTATAAATACACGTTAAATATTCAATTGTAAATATTTATTAAATATTTGCTAATTTACTCTATATTTATCGAGTATAATATTCAGAAAATACTGAATAATCAGAATGATTCTTTCCGTTCAGACTCCACACAGAATAATCTACCCTATCTCGACAACGAGAGAATATTACGTGCAAAGATCGGTCACAGAGAATCGTTCAATTTTACCTCCGTGAATATTAAAAGCACAGTTATTATTCATTATTGTATTTTTACTGTTCAACACTGCACTTTTATTATGTTTTTTACTGTTTATAGAAATAAAACAGAACAACTCTCTGTATCCGGTCTCCACACGCAATACTTTCTCCTTGACAATAGAGGGACAGTGTCGTAATTCTTCAAGGAGAGTAAATTAATAAATTTATTTACAAATAGCTCCGCTAATTTTGTTCTAACTATCAAATTTATGCTACATTAGCGCTTTTTAGTTGATAAGAATAATACTTATAATATAAATTCAAAATATATTTGATAAATGTGTTGATTAAACTGCTGATTCAATGTCATAAATGTGTAGGCGTGCATTTGAACAAGTAATTTGTTAAATATTATCAAGGTGAGTTTGATGCTCATACATTTAAACTAAAATTTCATTCATTAGTTATCACTATTTATATGATGAATTGATCATCTTTAATTAATTATATAGTTAGGAGTTATTTGATTTGTTGAAATAAGAATACAAAGTAAAATAAATAAAATAAAAATTAATATAATATTTTTAAAATATTTTAAAATTATTTGATTAAATGAAAAACAAATGCAATAAATCATTTTTTTCTTTGATTTCAAATGAATTCAATGTAAAGTTTGATAATGATGGTTGATCGACTAGTGGTGGTGGGGAAGCAGCAATTGGCACTGGGGTAGTATTCCTCTAGTTTTGATTCACATCGACTTCTCGTTAGTTGACACCTGCTTTATTAATACAAATGTAGCTGCTCTGGCATATGTTGTGGTAGTCTAGTAGATAAGCTTCTATGGGTCTTCTAATACATTGCGATGATATAACCATTCTACCTTTGATGCCTATTCATGTAGGAGACATTGAGCGGAGAGTTCTTCTCAAGAGCTAAAAGAAAACAAAACACAACATGATTGATATGTTATCAAAAAATTATTTTGATCGGGCATGAATCTTGAGGAAAAATCAAGTTGGAAATTTCAAAAATTTAATCGGAAACCATCTGAACTCCGATTTCAACAAACCTAAAGTCAAATTGAACGTCTCGGAAATATGAATCCAACGACACCAAATTTGACCCAATCCGAGCTCAAATGGGTCCAAATCAAAAACCCGAAGTGCATTTGGAAGGTTCAATCCATAATTTGGATTACCAAACAGTTTCCAAACGTGACATGCTTATAGTCGAATCGAGTGGCTCGACGAGACGAATCCAACGAGCTCAAGATCGTCGAATTCTGATATCATTAAGACATTCAAATGCCCAGTAAATGGTCCACGATCAAGAGATTTAACATCGACCGTCCATTCAAACCACTCCCAATTTGCCATTGATCTTCCTCCTATTTACTAGTCATGCCACTCTTAGAAAATTATAAATAGACTCATCACTCATCATGGAAGGAGACGGAAGCAAGGAGAGGAGGAAGGGAGCCCAAGCAAGAAGAGAAGGAAGAGTTCTCTTGCCACCAAACTCCTCCTCGACCACCTCCGGGCCACCAACCGACGCTGGACTTCTGCCCGTCGCGGGATTTCTACTCGACGCCGGACTACCGCCTGTCGCCGAATTTCTACCCGACGCTAAACATCCGCCGGTCGCCGGACTTACGTCGGACTTCTATCCGACGCCGGACTTCCGTTCATCACCGGACTTCCACCCGACAATCAACTGACGCCGGACTTCTGCTTGGGACACCGGACTTCTGCCCAGCCACCAACTGACGCTGGACTTCTAGCCGGCCACCGACTACGGTCCTTCCGACCTCCGTCGTCAGACAACGGTCTTTCCAACCATAGTCACCCGCCGACTACAGTCCTTCCAACCTCCATCGCCCACCGACTATGGTCCTTCCGACCAAACGAACACGTCAACAGTGATTCTTCATATTTCCATCATGTAACACACTCTGAATGACGTATATTTATTACATCAAGTCAATGCCTTCCTTCCAATGAAGGGCCTCATTTATAATTAACTACAAATACTAGTGTATTCATTCAAACTGAGCTGGGCCCCGTGATTTTTCCCCTATTCAGGGTTTCCCACGTAAAAATCTTGGCGTCTCTTTAAATATTGCACCCTCTATTTTATCTGATTGCGTGTTAGGTCTTTGTATAAAGCTAAGACGTTAAAATTTATATTTCTCTACCGCAACGAATATTCCAGAACGCAATAATGATAAAACTCAATGGATAATCGCTTGAACAAGAACAAATGAAAACTCCACTCCTATGAAGCCCTCCTAATAATACAAAAATGCAAACTATTCCTAGGATAGCTAATGAGCCATAATTAGGAAGAAAAGGACGACTAAATAAAAAGGAGATAATACTCAAATCGGAAAAGAAATGCATTGGAAAATTAAAAAGTTGTTAGACCATGCATTTGGCAACTAAATTTACAAACATCTTAAACTGTCACAAATAGACTCCATATCAAAACATCTCGATTCTCATCAACTCAAAAAATAATGAGATATACAAATTTCACTTTCCTCCCTTTATTTTTCATAGGAAAAATCAGTTTTATCAGTACAAATACTTAAATTTTGATAGTTAGATAACAGGAACTAAACATAGAGGCCCTGTCGAATATTAACTAAATATTTGTCATTTGGTTGTTACTAGTGAAATTTACATAGTACTTCAGGCCAGCTCCAGCATGATTGGGGTTGAAACAGGCCTTTCGCCCAACACGCCAATAATAATGATGTGTCCCTAAAGGATTAAGAGGAGAAATAATGTTTCTTGTTCAAAACCTGTAGTTGCTCTTCAAGAAAGTCACCACCTCTTGCTGCAATAATTGAGGAAGGCAAGAATTATTGCACTTATTGAAAACATTTTATGTTTAAATAAGCAATTGGAAAGAAGAACTTACAATTAAGCAAATTAGCAGACAACCAGTCGCTCCAGGAAACAATGCATACCAGAGATTCAAATGATGGAACTTTGCACCGTCAATGAACAAGATTGGCAAGCTAGCAGCTGCAGCTCTCACGGAGTTTATGAAAGCATTAAAGCAGACTATACCATTTTGATAATTAATTGATGTGCAAATGCAAAAAAAAGCTAAGAGGAAAATTATTGATGCTCGGCTTATATTATTGCAATTTGCAAGAACAGCTAGGAGAGACGAACATTATTGGTCTAGATATTGCTCACCAAAAGGAGTCCAACGGTCAAATTATTTTTTAAGTTTAGCACACTACATATAACATGCTGATTCCCTACTTAACAATAATGAATCTCCCTTTCATATAAAAGCACAACCACCAACAAAATATTGGATGAAAGCTCCAGGGTTATATGGAAAGAAAAATCTACTCGCTACAACTCTGAAAGCCCTATTTTATTATTCCTAAGAATTAAAAGAGCTGCAGAGTAGTATATGTGGGCTCCGAAAATTCGGCCCCGGCCTCCGCCCGCTATTTGTTTTCTGAGGGGGGAAGTTTTAACGGATTAAGTTTCGGGGTAAATTTTGGAAGGCAGATGAGTATTGTAAATTAAGACACTACCCAGAGATTTCGCCCTCATTTTGCGAGGACTTTATGATCTGAGTTCTGGTTTCCTATAGGCGCAAGCCCCTATAGTTAATTACCCCTCCCGATAACGAGAGAGAACTTTCGATTAAGGCTAGTCGTCAATCAGATACGTAAGGATACGTGTATCTGGCATATAGTAGCAGCAATATGTTTAGGGTATTGGAAAATTGAGGGATTTAATATTTAAAATAGAAATTTTCACCATCTTGCACTTAAAGCGGATGGTGGGGGAATGGATGATAGACCCGATCAAGATCCCATGGTTCCGTCATCCCGGGCCATCGGGGTCCCTGGTCTACTTAGTCAGAGGAGGTAGTCGACCCAACCTGACAGAAGGATCCTTGTTGGCAGCCATGGGTTGCTTCGTCCAAGGGGACCTTGTAGACCTGGGATGGGTATTTGCCTAAGGAAACAATTTTGAATCCACCTTAGCTAACAGAGGGCTTTGTGCCCTATCGATCATATCCTATTGATTCATGTCTCAAGGATTTGATGCCATTGGGGAGCATACGGGCTCTGGCCAGGTGGTCGACCCAACCTGACAGAAGGATCCTTGTTGGCAGCCATGGGTTGCTTCGTCCAAGGGGACCTTGTAGACCTGGGATGGGTATTTGCCTAAGGGAACAATTTTGAATCCACCTTAGCTAACAGAGGGCTTTGTGCCCTATCGATCATATCCTATTGATTCATGTCTCAAGGATTTGATGCCATTGGGGAGCATACGGGCATGGCCATAACTATAATATAATGGTGCCATTTGGCGGCGACCACCTGGTTCAGAGGTCCCCGAGTCATAACTGTTTATCCTGCAGTGCCATTTGGCGGCGAAACTGCCGGATAGAGGACTCGTACAACGTCCTTACTGGCAAGAGATTGTTTGAGAATAGATCCTAGTGATATTTTTCGACCAGGCATTAGCTCTTTGTGAGCTGAAGTATTCTTCAATTTATCCACCTCGGCAAACTGTTGCGGAGGGTGGATGAATTTTATGTTTTGAGTGTTTGATGGTTTGATTTCAGTTTTAAATATTTTTGGGATTTTGGGAATTTTTGTGGAGTTTTGGAGTTTTTGGTGGTATTTGAAATGATCTGTGTGGACCCCTCCGGTTGAGATTTGCATTCAACACGGCCATCATTGGGGTATGGGGTCATTCATATTTTTGTGTTTTGAACCTTGTCGACACTGTCTAGTGATTGACAGAGGATCGGGTTTCGTAGGCTTTACGCCCTTGTTAGTGAATTCTCTTGATTATAGGCCTTGAAGGCCTAATATGAACGTATAAAATAAATATCCCGATCGTCCTCACGATCGTATATTTATTTAATAGTTCGAGCCGTGTCAACTCCTTTCCACCCGTATAGAAGGATCAGGCTCGAAATGGAATTCATTTATTGACTCGTGCAGCATCCCTAGGCGTAGCGTTGTAGCTTGTGGATGCACTTTATGACATTTCAGGAGGACTCCTTCGTGAATTTAGGTTGTACTGGTTTGAGAGTACTGAAGACTTCCTTTATATGACTGTGGAATAGTGTGCCTAAAAGCACTATCCTCTAAGATGTCTTAATTCTTGAAAGTGAATGCATAATAGCAGTGTCGTTATTTCTTGAGACATAACACTCATCTTTGTTTTGTTTCCAATTTCACAAAATAACTAACTGTTGTGATCTACGATCTGCCTTAGAGAAATAGAGCTCAAATCGGGGTATATCTTTCAATTGCTACTGTTAGAATTCTTTCCTTCATGTGCTCGGGATCCCTTAATCCTTCTGCTATAAGGTTTCTTTGACAAAGAACTTGAAACTCTCCATTTGATGTGGCTTCATCAACTTCTTATACCTCGGATCAATGCCAAAGTCAATTGTAGCATCACTGCCGCAGGTGTTACATGTATTTATGTCAGATAGGGGATTCTTCGTACTTACAACATCTCAATCACCACTGCTATAGGCATCCGTAGGGAAAATTGTTGTATACATTCATCATTGGTTATCAGCCACTTGATTGTAGGTAGATTCGTACATCTATCTATGTACTGATATTTGATCATCAAGGAATTAATGTAGCCACCTGACTTTTAGATAGTTTTTTGAGGTAAACCAACTGTGGTTATCCACCAATGCATCATATCATTCGTCCTTGCTTATAGGGAATGATCGTGTTCACTACAATCTCCTGGGGGTACTTGTGGAAGAGCAATTACACTTGTATCATATCCACTTTCCACCAATCTCAGATGGTCATTCATTATACTTGTTCGTAGGGACAAATCTTCCATTGTCAGCATTGCATCTTCAATCTACAGGCACTGTTATTTGTATAGTTAATTTGAATGTTGTTCATTCAATATTCGAGTTCTACCTCAACATATTGTTCTTTGTATGTAACAAGTTCCATACTATTCAACTCATAAGCAAGTTCAAGATAGGTTCAATCTTGGGTTCAAGTTCTGGATTGAGTTTGAATAGGAGTTCAAGTCAAATTTGATTCATGCTCAAATTCTTGCCTGAGCTTAAATGTTCAAATCAAGTTAATGTTCCAGTCTCTTATTCCTAGTTCAAGTCTTGTATGTCAAGCTCCTTGTAACTGAAAATTCTATTGCATACTCAAGTTGTTCGAGTAAATTCAAAAGTCCCATGTTGTCCTCTGCAAGTTCAAATCTTTGTTTGATGTTGTACAGTTCGAGTTCAGTGTCCACAAGTGCATTCTTTAGATTCAAATTCATTTGGTTTCAACATAGATTCTCCTCAAATATTTGTTATAGTTCATTTGCAAGTTCAAGTTCAATTTGAGTTCTCTTGCACATGATTCAAGTTTTTGTGATTGTTCAACCTCAGTCCTTCTTGATCAAGCTTGATTCAAGTCTTGTTCATTTGATGTTCGAATCAATATCCTTTGTTGCAAGTCCCTTAGAGTGCATGATCATTCAAGTTCTAAGTCCAAGTGCAAGTTTTCTGTCATCTTCTGCAAGCTCAAGTCATGTTGGGTTCAAATTCTTTATTCATTTGGAGCCTTATACTTGTTATTCAAATCAAATTTCTCTTAATTAAGTTTGATTTAGGACTTTTGCTAATGTATTTGAGTTTAGTTCGTTCAGTGTTCAGTTCCAGTTCACAAGTCCAAGCCTCATTTTGTTCAAGTCCTCAAAATTTTCAAATGAAATTTCGGCAACCTCCCGGCGTCTCCCCCGTTTAGGGGAAAAACCAAGAGGCTGTCTTCCCCTCCACGCGACGTGCGCGCTTCAGGTAGATGTCCGTAGACACCACGGCAGCAAATTTTTCTTCAATCCTCGCCCGCTACATGAGCGTTTAGGGGTCTCGGGCACCTGTTGCAAAAGAACACAAAGATTTCCCCAGACATGGGTACTTATTTTTTGTCCCCCTCGCGCTACATGAGCGGTCCGAGGATTACCCACCTCGTCGCAAGCGCCGTGTCGGTTTCCCTCCCTACTACGCTACGTGAGCGCGTAGGGGGTTTGCCGACTCGCCGCTAACGTCGAGGATAGGAATTTTTTTTTTATGATTACCCGCCTCGTTATTGGCGTCACACCGATTTCCCTCCCTACTATGCTACGTGAGCGCGTAGGGGGTTTGTCGGTTCGCCGCAAACAACGAGAAAGGGAATCTAAGTTAGAAATTATACCTTCGCATAGGTGGACCGGCGGTGGAGGCTCGCAAAACGAGGTGAGAGACATAAGAGAGAAGTATTCCTCTTTTATTGTAATTAATTATAATATATCATAATTAATTATAGTTAACTGGTATTAACTATAATTAATTAAATGATTATAATTAATTACCACCAGTTAATTATTTATAATTATAATTAATTGAATAATTATAATTAATAATTAATTACTAATTATTAATCAATTATAATTACTTAATTAGTTATGATTATAACTAATAAACAATTAAAATTAATTATAATTAATCAATTATTAATTATTGATTATAATTAATTATTTATTTATAATTATAATTAATTAATAATTAATTACAATTAATTTATTAATTATAATTAATTATAAATATTAAGAATTATAATTAAATATAATAATAATAATAATAATAATAATAATAATAATAATAATAATAACTCTCCCCTCTCCTCTCTCTGGCTCGGCGGATTCACTGGATTAGGCCGAAGAAGCGCACGATAGGGATAAAGTTACCTTTACAGCACGCGAGCTCTCGATGTTGCTTCCGATCCAAAATGTCGGAACTCCCGATCCTACAGGAAAGGGAAAATCGCAGAAGGGGGCGGAGAAGGGGGAGCTCGGCTAGGTAGGGGAGAATGCACTCTCTCTCTCTCTCTCTCTCTCTCTCTTTCTCTGGACTAAAGGAATCGGGAGATGGAGGCGCCAGGCAGGAGTTAGGGCAAGAAGAGCTCGATCAAATGAGAAGTTTTGGTCGTGGCTTGAGATCTATGGAGCTCGGCTAAGAGAGAGGGTCAGACTGCTTGCGGTTCTTGAGGTCGCACGTACTGGACTCGGCGGATGCAAGGAAGGCGTCGGACTGGAGTCGGGATTAGAGCGGAGGAGATGGATGGGGTTCGGGTCGGAGAAGCTTGCCGAGATTGGGAGCAGCGAGATGGAGAAGATTGCGAGAGGAGAAGTGTCGTGGGAGCTGAATGAGGGAAGGAGTTCGGATGGAGCAGCCAAAATAAGAGCTTCACCTCTCATTTTAAAGCCGTGGGAGGAGGCTTTGTCGAGGCAGATCGCGCGTGTTTTGTCCGAGACGGCGCCGTTGCAGAGGTATGGGGTACTGTAGCGAAGCAGGATTTCTGGCGAGGATAAGGGATTTGCAGCAGGTATGACAGATGCAACATTTTTTATTCCTATTCTTTTTTGTTTTCTCTGTGGAGGTCAACAGTATAGTCCAACTCTGGCCTTTGGGCTTCCCATCAGATAAGTTGAAGTTTGCAATGAAGCAGGTATGACCCATTAATGTTTGATATTTCTCATATGCGGAATCTAAAGACTCTAGATGGCTTTCGGCAGTCTTTCTACCTATATTGAAAAATTTTTAGCATTTCTTCTATAAATATATATGACTGAGAATCCATAACGTATACTTCTGGCCACATTTACCAAAATATAAACCTGAAATTTAAATACCCACATAAGCAAGCGTGCTTGTAAGAGTTAAACATTTTCAAGTGCAGCTTCAAGCTATGAGAGGCGTACCTGGAGGATGAATGGAGCCTGTAACAGTCATGAAAGCTATAGATGCCGCAAGGGCAGTAGCCCTTGCTAACCAGCCTGGACCAAATATGGACAACGCCAATACCCCAATTGCTGCACAACCTATCTGAGCCACAAACATGTTGTATTTCTGCATAAAATTAAGTATTAAGTTCATCATGCTCGATGATTATAAACTGTTTAAATCAGCTAAGTTAAGTTGGAATACAGTTAACTGTTGACAACACAACTCATCCTGCAATGACTTGGAATAGTTGTTTGGCTGATCCAAATGTCAGCTGCATCAATTTGCAATTTCTGGTGGAAAAAGATAACTCTTTACCTCCTGAATATTTCGATAAAGGTTTATGGCTTATCTAATGATGGGCGTACTCTAATTTTATGGCTCTACTCCAATACATGTAGGGGATTATATCCTTGTGTGATGAACTTGAATAAACACACTGGGTTCGGAAAAAAGCAGTAAAACAACATTAATGGAAGAAACGGTTAGAGAGATATAATTGCAATGAATATCATTGAATTTTGCAATATGTTGATACAAAAGTGCATATATATAGACAAAAGATGAGAATATTAAAAAAATATATTGTTGCGTGCCGAAACATTCGTTGGATTCATCTTGTGGAGCCACTCGATTTGACTATAAACATGTCATATTCGGAGATTATTTGGTCATCCAATTAATGCTCTGATGCTTTCAAATATATTTTAAGTCCTTGATTTGAGCCCATTTGGGCTCGGATTGGACCAATTTTGATGTCGTTAGGTTCATGTTG
This sequence comes from Dendrobium chrysotoxum, assembly GCA_019925795.1. Lineage (NCBI taxonomy): Eukaryota > Viridiplantae > Streptophyta > Magnoliopsida > Asparagales > Orchidaceae > Dendrobium > Dendrobium chrysotoxum. The sequence continues at coordinate 33,972,917 of CM034299.1, read as the reverse complement.
CCAAGATGCTCAGTTTGACTGTAAGTTTGCTGAAATTGGAGTTCAGCTGGCCCTAAATTTAATATTGAAAGTTTCTAATTCAAACTATGCCTCAAGATTTGTGCTTGATTAAAGTGACTTTTGGAGACGTATTATATATAATGAATGAAAATATCTTGTTATAATAATAAATACTATACAATTCTACTTTAATATTGGACACATCTGATAATATCAATATGCCAATGTAATAATTCTAATAACTCTAACATTATATATATATATATATATATATATATATATATATATATATATATATATATATATATATTCTGGAAAGTAAACTGACATTCATAGAACAGTCCACGTTTAAAATCTGCATGACAGTAAGCAGTGATGGATAAGAACTTATGGATGGTGATTTCATGGCAGATATGAACTAAGGATCCTGGATAGTAAGCTAGTAATGTTGTCATATTTAAGGATCAGATTTATTAAATAAAACTTGTTGTCGCTATTCCTAAATTCGGAATTTGATGAGCTGTTGTAGACTTTTTCCTCCTTTCTGTATTCCAACTCAATTTATATTCCAAATCCTTTAAAGCATTTCATACATAATAATATTTGCATATAATGTGTCACTATGTGATGAGGACATTAGCAGGAGATTTTGACGCGTTTATCCGAGGAGATATCGGAGATCGATGGCTACGATCAGGAGCCTTTATTTTTTATGCATTTTATGTATTATTTTATTTTATATTTCAGCTTTTCCTATTTTATCCCTATGACTAGTTAGCTTGATGTTGTAGCCTTGAGGGCACTTTAGTCCTTTTCTTTTGTCATGTTGAGGCCTATATATAAGGACCCTCTCTATTGTAATTTTTTTTTATGAATGATTATTAATGAAATTCAATTTTGTTCTTGATCTCTTTGTGAGTTCTTGAGAGAAAAAACCCTAGGAAAGGGTCAAGCATCACTCGTCAGCCGCCAGTAGAGGCCGGGCTCGCGGTTAGCATCTGTGTCGTTTTCTTCTTCCCCTTCCTCTGCTTCCACCACCGGCCACCCTTCCCTTTTCCCCTAAACCGCCAGCCCCTTCCCTCTCTTTCCATACCCGACGGCCCAATTCCCACCTCCACCACCACCCCTAAGCCGACGGTCAAGCACCCCTCCACCCTTCCACCACCGGCCTCCTCTCTTCATACCCACAGCCCAAGCTCCACCATCCAGCCATCCCCACCGAACCCAACCCACCACCTCCCTCCTCAACGGCCGGCCTACCCACTCCACTCCTAGCCGCCAGCCACCCAACTTCCCAAACCCTAAATTTCCAATTCAAATTTCCTCCTGAATACTTTCCTAATTCATCCAAATATAGATTTGGAAGGTCTCTTTATTTGAATTCAAATTAATTTGGATTTCAAATTCTTTCCTAATCTATAGATTTAAGTTAGGAAACTCCATCCAATCACCTTAAATCTGAAATTAATTCAGATTTAAGTATCCAATTAGCAATTAAAGCTCGGGTCCACATACATCAAATGTGGACACCATCCCCCCTCTCCTCCTATGGCCGGCCCCTCCCCTTTCCTTATACTCTCCCCAATTAATTCCCCCTCCATTAATTAAGGCCATTAAACCCCTCCTAAGCCGTCGGCCCCCTCTCCCCAATCCCACCTCATTAATTCCCCATTAAGGGATATTTAAATTTCAAATCTTCCCTCCCTTTTCAATACCAAAATCTGAACTTAAAATTCATATTTTATTTTCCTTTCCCTCCACCTCTCTCTTCTCCTATTGCTACCCACACATTTCAAGGGCGAGGATACACCCACTTTGCCATCTTCTCTATGCATGGCCGATCTGGATGTTGATCACGGATTCGTATTCGACTCTCAAAGACGGATTGATGTATTGAATTCATCTTTCTTTGACATCAATTGGGACATCGATTCTACCGTGGAAGACTACGTCGATAGAATATTCTTCTCCTTGATAAACGCCATCAACGACTACCATCATCCAACCCAGTGGCAACTTCGCCATCGTCCACCCACTCCTCCAACTCCAGCTAACTTCTCCCTGGACGGTATCGTAAGCTCCCTCCTTCTTTTGGTGGCATCGTCAATAATACTAAAATTCTTCTTCCGCTAAGCCATAGAGAAATTGAGTGAGGGAAGCTCAAGGTGAACGTTCTATATATTAACCATTAGATTTTGTTTCGGCATATGTAGTTTTACTTCAATTTTTGTTATTGTTTTAATTATCTTGCTACCCTGCTTTGTAACTGCATGTCTAAACAAATTGCAACTGAAAATTCCTAGAATTTACAACTTGTGATACATTAATCTTCTACATTAGTTAGCTTATACAATCTTTTATTATTATTTCCCAACAATTCCTAATTGTATCACATCAAAATGACATGGTCATCTAGTTGATATAAGCCCGCACCATCATCTACAAGGACTGCATAGTGGTTTAAGCCTAAATTCATCTGCTAAGTTAGTGCAATTTCTGATGGAAAAACAGAGCTTTGGGAATCTAGTAAGTGGTCTCAAAAAGCTTCATCTCTTTTGCAGACTTTTTTTAAGCATGTTTAAGCTCAAATTCTGTGTATATTAGATCTTGAACTAAAGATTTTGTGGTTCCAGCCAAAGCATTCAATAATTTGGCCAAGTTCTTATGGTTGGAGCCAATGCACTCAATCACTAAATTTCTAAATTAAGATGAGTTGCACAGACACTACGTTCTATACTTCTCTTTTTCTGTGACATGCACTGCAATTTTGAGAAATATGAGCATTTTTATCCTACATCAAAATTATGTCATAGACATAGATAGCTTCAAGAAATCAGAACAAACAAAAGATAGGGCATTATGGACCATTCAAACCTGAGCGGCGGGGGATTTCGGAGCCGCGAAGAGGACGGCGCATACCGCACCAATGGGTGCAATTGTGAATGAAAGCCCTCTGTGAGCCCACAATTGATCGAGCCTCCCAAGTATTGCCATGGCCACAAACGCTCCTGCTCAGACAAAACCAAACCTAATTAAACCTATCCTTATATGGCATCTGATTTAGGAAATTTAGGGTGGAAAGGACGGAACCTGCCGAGGGCCAGAGGACGTCGCTGAGACAAGGGATTGCAGTCGGCAGCTGCTTCAAGAACTCCTCCCATCGGCCGCTGCTACTCGATGAATCGGTGCTTGATCGGACCAGCGACCGGATAGTTCGTCGGCTGCTGATGTAAAGCAGAGTAGGAAGAGCTGCGGCGTTTTCTTTCGAATTTTTCTTGATTCTTGGGAGGAAAGATAAGCAGTGGAAAGACATGGCCCGGACTTGGATAGCCATGCCTCCCGCTCCCTCGCTCTCTCCCCCTCTCTCTCCCTCCTCCCTCGCTCTCTCTCTCTCTCTCTCTCTCTCTCTCGCTCTCGCTCGCTCGCTCGCTCTCTCTATAAATCAGAGAAGCAGAGAAGCAGCTGAGATGATACAGAGCGTCCTTCCAGTCGTCGAAAAGGCAATCTATTGCTGGATTAGTCGTATTTTATTACCCGCCATAAGCTATTGCTTTCGCTGTTCCGAAAATAATAATATGAAAACTTTTTTTTTTTCAACTAATTAATATGTTTTTGAAGGTTGTGAAAATCTGAGCCGATAATAAATAAGAAGTACTTGATCCGGCACAAATCTTGAGGCAAAATTAGGTTAGAAATTTTAAAAATTAAAATTGAGACCATCCGAACTCTGATTTCTGCAAACTTACAGTCGAACTGAGCGTCTCGGAAATACGAACCCAACGACACCAAAATCGACCCAATCCGAGCCCAAATGAGTTCAAATCAAAGACTCGAAGCACTTTTGGAAGGATCAAACCACAATTTAGGTTACCAAACGATCTCCAATCGTGACATGCTTATAGTCGAATCGAGCGGCTCGATGAGACGAATCCAATGAGCCTAAGATCATCAAATTCTAATATCATTAAGACAGTCAAAGGTCCATTGAATGGTGCATGATCGCAGGAATCAAGATCGGTCGTCCATCCGATCAACTCCCAATTTACCCTCGATCTTCCACTTATTTACAAGTCATGCCACTCAAGAATTCTATAAATAGAATCTCATTTCCTCTTGAAAAGGGAGGAACCAAGAAAGGAGAAGGAAGAAAGCTCCAGCCGTCTAGCTTCTCTTCGACCACCACCGGAGTTCTGTCGCACCACCGCCAGACCACCAAGGGACGACGGAGTTCTGTTGAACTACCACCTGACCATCAAAGGACGTTGAAGTGCCCCCTGACGCTGAATTGCCACTGCCGGACCACCGCCTGACAAAGGAGTGTTGTCGGACCACCACCTGACGCTAGAGTGACGCTGGACTTTTGCGAAACTTTCAGTTGACATTTGTAATCTAGTCGTCTTCAAGGACGAGTCAGACCATTGTACTTTACTTAAATTCTAGTTGAATCATTTTCAACTGGGCTAAGCCCCGTGGTTTTTTCCCTTTCCCTGGTTTTCCAAGAAAAAAATATTGTGTTCTCTATGTGTGAGCTGGATATTCGTGCAACGCTATGACGTAGAATTATAACTCTATCGCCGCGTATATTCTAGCCCGCAACAAGAAGAATGAGAGCTTCGGGTTTGATGGTTCGACCAGGGTTCAACCAAAAATTTGGAGTGAACCAGATGATATAATAAATATTAATTTTATTTAAATATAACATAAGTATTCAACAATAAAAATTTTGCAAGCATGATAACATAAGAATTCTACAAACAAAAATTGAAAGAAACAAGCACCGCAAAAGGAATATACCAAAATCTCATGTTAATAAATCTAAATATACCACTTATAATAACAAGGTGATTCTGGGGGAATATACCACTTATAATAACACTTCATCTACAAATAAAAACTTATTTCATTATACAAAAAATATACCTAAAAAATTAGGGTTTCTCAAAATATTTGCAAAAAATCATTTAAGAGGATGAAACCAATCACGATAAGTTAATAACAACCTATTCATTATACAAAAAAAAATATCTCAAAATTTTTGCAAACAATCGTACAAAATTATACAAAAAATTATCCCAAATAAAACCTAGGACGACTTTCTTACTGCTTCTTAAAGTAGCCATCTAGCATAAAATTTTCTTTTTCAAAATATTTCCTTACTAAAAATTTACTTTATAAAGCAGTACGAAAACTGTTCCAAACGAAGCTTATATTTCCTCATGTGGCCAACTTGGTATAGCCCATAACGGCATCAAAGTGTGAACTCTTGCTAACCAATCTCTCTAGCATGATGAAGCTTGCGAGAGTGCAGATGAAGCCAGTGCACAAGAAGTTGTGAAGAATGGAAATCTAAATTAAACCAATCAAACAAGTTTTAAATTGAACCATTGTGTAATTTGGCTTTTTAGTTTAATATCACATGCTTAAGAAAAGGTTTGCATTGGTTTGGAATGGATAATAAATTGATTTCTCAGTTTGGGTTTGGTAAGGTTTAGTTGGCAATTACATACATTATTGATGAAAATTATAATTTACAAACCAAACAATTTAAGATCATATGTGTATTTTAATTTGATGATAACATGTTGTATGGCATAATCAGTTCAAAAAAATATATATTTCCTTTTTAGGCTTCAATAGTGCTCTAAATCTAAACTACTTAGAACTAATTGCTTATTGCAAATTTGGGAACTAAATCAAATCAAAATTAAGTCTAATGGAGTTGATCAAACCAAATTGAACATTGATTATTAGCAGGCATTAGACAATGACGAATGAAAAATATTGAATATTGGGTGATCATGGTTAGTTGGTTGGTCGTTCTCTAGGAGGTGAGACTAAGATATCTAGAGGGCTAGCATTAAATAACATGCATTGAATATTGGTCATCAATAGTCATCATACGACGGGAGCATCAAATGCAGGGCGATGGTGGTTAGTTAGTTTAGTCATTATTCTGATAGGAGGGAAGACCTTGTGATTGAGAAGACATGAGTCTATCGTCAATGGCTGGCGGATGTCAAATATCAGTCATTAACAAAAACTCAAATGTAGTAGATGGATAATTGAAAACTAGGCAACGGTTGATGATCAACTTGAGAGAGAGAGAGAGAGAGAGAGAGAGAGAGAGAGAGAGAGATGAGTGTTAAATACTAGTGTCTAATGGATATTAATGTCAGACATATAATATTTTCCTATATTAAGTTAAATGTAAATGATACATTTTCTTTCTTTTTTGTTCTAGACATTTAACATCCATTGTTTGCATTTGCATTTAATATTTCTTGTTTAATGAATATTGAAGTCACATTTGTATTCATTGCTTAATGAATATTATAATAACATTGACCATGAATTGTGCAATTTGATGATGATTCTTGATGTGAGAATGTTTTGGTTCCTAAGCTGATATATCTTATATTTCAATTAAACAACATCATATTTGAAGTTTTACAAGTTCACATGGAGGGAAGATGAGATGATTGAGAAGATAGGCAATGACTATATTGCGGTGACAATGCCTAGCATTAATGTAGGATGGCTACTAACAATAGTTGGAAGGTTATGACAAAGGCTAATATTGAACAATGGTGATGGTAGGCATCAATATTGATAAAAAATAGAATGTCCAACTCTAGATGATGACGATCTTTGGCATGGGTTGATGGTGAGGGTTCATAGTGGTCAACTATTGACATCTGACAATAATATACATAGCTATATAATTATCTATATGTCCCAACATTTTAGAACTAAATTATAGAAATCCTTTCATAAGGGTATTCATGAATATATAGAAACATACCCAATTTATAGATATTAAAAAAATGTATTATGGTCATCTCTACTAAAATAAAGGACATTCCATCGGATCTGTATTGACCCAATATCATTATAAACATATTTTAGGAGTTCCGAGTAACTTAATGAACTCAAATTTGAGCATTTGACTTTTCTTATTCTTTCAATTAAGATGTTTATTTTAATTATAAACACATAAATTTCATGGGATGTCCTTCAAATGATATCATGATGTTTTTAATTATGTTTTATATAGCTTTGATTTAAACCCATTTGGACTATGCTCTTTATATATTTTTGATATTACTGAGTTGTTCTTTTTATGTCAGCTATAAAGTTGTTGAAATTTGAGCTTGGATGATCTCATAATACTTTGGAAACTCCCTAACTCAAATATTGGGGTGCATTGAGTAATCAAAATAACATTAAATTTTATGTATTGTCACATACATTTTATGAAGGCCTATACATACAAAAGAAGATTTTGAATAAAAAATGAAAAGAATATAGACTTTTTACTTAATAAAATTTTAAGTGAACATAAAAATAAAAGGATTATTTACATTTTATACAACAAGACTCTACTGTTGTTTTGTATTTGGTTACAAATGTCTAATAAAATGGTCTTTCATGCCTTAACCCCCATCTCATCCATCTCGACTTTCTTCAACAATGGTTGCAACCACTGGACCCCTCTCTCCCCTCAATCCTCTCTCCTCACTCCAAATATCTTCCTAAGCCAATCACACCAACCCCGAAGAAAGTTCACATTGGCACCCCCACTCCCTTTTTTTTGGCACACATAGAACATCAATCATTGGTAGACATTAGGCAACAAATAATAGGAAACATCAAATATCATGCAATCATGGTTGGTTGGTTGGTCGTTCTTATTATAGGAGTGGACACTATGATATATGAAGACTATCATCAAATGGGCATAGCATTGGTTATTAATATACATCAAATGTTGTATGATGGGGAGCATTGAATGTAAAGGGATGGTGAGTGGTTAGTTTAGTCATTCTGTTTATCAATGGAAGAGTAGGGGTGTTAAAAAATGACTCGACCCGTCAACCAGATCAAAAAATTTTGGATTCGAGTTGACCCGTTTAATAACAGGTCATGTTCGCATCCAGAATTCTGACCCATTTATTAAATGAGTTAGGTTTTGGTTGGCCCGCAAATCCAATTTTGACTAGAAAGTGTCTCGTTTAATATTTTTCTCAAATTTTTTTTTGCTTGGTTGTATAATATACTTATTTTTTATCAATTTATCTAAAATATATAGTTGACAAACTATATAAAAAAATAATCAAAACGGGCTATGAAGTCGAGTTGGGTCATTTGGGTTGCTAGCGGGTCGAGTTCGGGTTCATCATTTTAACTTGTTATGGAGGAGAGGGTTTGAAGCTCGAGTTTGCTGAATGAAAGAAGCAAAGAGCGAGTAGGGGGCGGTGGAAGGGAGCGTAAGACTTAACCCATTTTGACATCCCTAGGGAATAACAAGTTATCAACAAGCTTAGAGTCTCATGTTAATGGCCGATGGATGTCAGGAATCAATCGTTAACATAAACTCAAACTATTGTAGATGGGGAACTCAAAGCTAGGTGACGGTAGATGACTGACCAGACTGTCTCATGATATAAAGAAAGAGAGACAGTGCATTAAAGAGATGTGTCAAACACCAAGATCTATTAGATATTGAATATTGGTTGTGTAACATTTTTCTATATTAAGTTAATTGTAATTTATACTTTTTTCAATTTTTTTGGTCTTAACATTTAACATTCATTGCCTAATGAATATTATAATTAAGTTTAATATTCATTGCCGAATGAATATTAATGTTACATTTGATATTCATTGCTTAATGTATGCTAGAATAATTTTGATCATGAATTTAGTTAACTAATAATAAGTTCTTGATCTCATATTTTTATTTGTATAATATTATATTTGAGTGTCTTGAGAGTTTAAAAAATGAGGAGATGATTGAGATGATGGGCATTGGCTATTTGGAAATGACAATTATTAACATCAATATTTGTCAACTACTAACACTGGGCGGTGCTTATGATAGACCAACAATAGTCTACTACTAGCATCAAGCAATAACGATGGTAGGTGTCAATATTAATAGGCAATATAGATCGGACTCTGGATGATGATGGTCTTTGGCATGGGTTGATGGCGAGGGTTGACGATCATTGAACTTTAACGTCTTATACAATTTTAGAACAAATTTATAGAAATCATTTCATAAATGAATTCATGTATAAAACATGTCCAATTTATATGTATCAAGAAAATATGTTATGGTTATCTCTGCTATAATCACACACAGTCAGTCGGACGATCTATATCGCCCCCTATGTCAATATATGCTTTTGGGCGGCTTAATGAGCTATAAAATGAGCAATGTTAGATTTGTCTTAGTCTTTCAATTGAGACGTTATTTACATATCACAATATAGGACTACTATTCTTATGCTACAAGATTTGCAATTGGTAGTAAATATCTAATAAAATGTTCTCCCTCTCATTCGTCTCGACTATCTTCGGCGGCGACTACAACTAATGGCCCTATCACATATTTCCTCTCATCTATCCCTTCAATCCCCTCTCCTCATTGCAAATCTCTATCCTCACTAAATGTAGACCCTTGAGCAAGAGTAACTATTTATCATGATTTGATAGCATTATAAGTTATTAAAAACAATTTGTACTAAGAAGCTTTCTTACTTCGTTGCTTTTCAGATCACAACCATAATTTTTATGTGGTCACTATTTTTAAAAAAAAATTGTACTAAGAAGCTATTTTCTACAGCAGCTTTAAAAAAATTACTTTCTCCATAATAATTTTATAACAATCTTTATAAAAGGTTGCAGACATCTCAAACAAACTCTTAATTTGTTTCCAGAATTTGTATAATGGTTTCAATTGTTATGAATTAAGAAATGTAAAACTTCCCTCATATTTTTAAATGGAGAATATATTTGATTTATATCTTAATCTTCATTTTTATTATTAAATTATATTATATTAAATAATATTTATAATTAATTGTCAAGCGATAAGAATTTTTATAACATTTGATTAAGAAAAAAATTGCTTCAAGGTATCCTAATAAAAATAGGCTTTTTTATCGTTGGATTTGTCTTGATTTTTGTGCTATATATTTATTATAATTTATCGCAGAACGGACTTAAAATTATTAAATTTATTTTAAAATTAATAACAGAAATATAATATTTTTTTTCTAATTGGGCCAACCCAGCGGGCGGGCCATGCAAAGCCTACGATCAACGGGTTAATCGTTCTTCTCTAGCCCTAATAAAACGATACGCAGGGAGGCGACGATCAAGCGAAAAGAGATCGATACGACAGTGGGGATTCTTCAATCGAGCAGCAGGTATGAAGTTCGTGATGGAGTTTGCGGAGAATCTGATACTGAAGATGATGGAGGATCCACATGAGAGGGATAGGAAGGCGAGGGAGCACATTTACAACAGGAAGGAGCGCTGCAAGAAGACCAAGGAGATGTGGAGTTACCCTCTCCGCCCGTATGGCTTCTGGACCTTCGATCGCTTTAACGCTCAGATCCATTATGATGCCCAGATCAGCCAGGCACCGGGTCGCCGCGACCCTTACGACGACCTCCTTATCCAAAGCCAGCCCCCCAAAACTTCCACCTCCAAATGAATCTTCAATGTCCATTTGTGAGTTCTTTGATCTGTCATGCATTCGTAATCGTTGAATGAAGTACCTGTATTTCATCTGCTTAGCCTTGTTGCCAGCCATCCTTAACTTTGCCCATGACATCTTGAATATTTCATATGCTTAGCCTTGCTGTCACCGTCAAGTAATGTTAACACCTTATTGACGGTGTTGACGCATTCAAGCCGTAGATTAATTGCACTTCAAAGTATTGTTTTTAGCATGATCTAAACACGCGCGTCAAGTCATCTTTTGATTACATATGCTTGCGAGAGTTAGAAAAGAATTTGTAATAAGGGGGTTGTTTGCTCGCGTCTGTTCCACCTTGGGTCGTTGGTTTTTCTTCCTTTTTTACGTAAGACTGATATAGAAAAGGGGAAGCTGAATCCTGGAGCAATCACATTCATATTCTTTGACTGGTCCTCAATTAAGAAGGGCTATGAGTGTTATTGTTCTGTCACTACATAAATTTTTATTTCTCTTGATACTTATTTTTTTTTAAATGACAATCATTCATCAGCTGCATCTCTCTTCAGGGGGAGATAGTATGTGAAGGGAGACACTGAGATCATTCAATTTCCCTTCTTATCACTCGTTACATGCCCATCCTTGATTCATTTCTACTTGGTTCATCCATGCTTGACCTTTCTCTAGATACGCCTAGCATTGACTTGTCAGAAATGCCATCAATTGAAGAAAATTTTGAAATGTTGAGAGAAGTTCAAGTTCAAAAAAGGGAAGTGTAAGTGTGCACAAGAAGAAATAAAAAAACCTCCAAAGGTTCAAACTTTTGCACATCATGAGCACAACCAAGAGTTGAGTATTGAGGTAAATTCAACATGAGAAGCTGAATATGGTGAATCTGATTTTGGCATATTGATATTGCTTAAAAAATGTATTAGAGCATGTACACTTCGCCTCGTGTCAATTTATTAATTTTATCATACGATGTCTTTGGCATTGCAAGCCTTGATTATAAACATCAATAAAGTGGCAGTCCCAATGTTTACTTAAGATGCTTAACAAAACCCATAATAGAGAAGTATAGTGCTAGAGGAAACGAAATTTTTAATAATAAAAGATATATGGGAATTCATTGAATTGGAAGGAGGCAAGAAACTAATTGGTTTGATACAAATATTCATGTTTATACTTGTTGAAAATGCAAGATGGTGTGACATGCAAGTTGAAATTCAAAATTTTTTTGTTTTACTTTAGTTTATGTTATTTAAGTAGTTTCTTTGATTTTTATGAGTTTAGTTTTTGTTTAAATAACTTGAATCATGCCTATAATGATACATATGAGAACAAGTTGTGTTATATAAAGTTCATAAATTAAAGTCCAAATTCTGAATTTCAATTTGCATGTCCCAACATACCATCTTACATTTTCAACAACTATAAACATGAAACTACTTAAATAACATAAACGAAAGTAAAATCAAAACTTTGAGTTTTAGTTTGAACCAACAAAACTGAGTTTTAATTTTTGTTTTAATGGTTTTAATCATGCCTAAAATGATGCCTATCATAACAAGTTGTGTTATATAATGTTCCCCTATTCGGTGTCATTTGCTTCATCGATTGTGAATTTTTTCTATACTGCTCTCTTTGGATTTCCCTAGTTTAGTTGTTTCATTGGCTGAATTGGTTGAGCCTTTTGTACTTTCTATATATGATCCTTTGCTTTATTGTTGTTGCTTTCTTCATGCCTTATTTTTCGCCTTATCTTCGCGCTATCATTTTATTTAACATACACATTTGTGGGTCTTCTGTGAGTGCGGGATGCGATTCTTCTAAATGATTTGTGACTTACAAATTGCATCTATTATAGAAAGGTTGCAGTTCTCATCATTTCATGAGGAGATTGACTCTATCTAATTGAAAATTGAGAGAAAATCTTTAGAATACAAAGAGGCATAACTAGGCCTTATAGAAATCCAGATCTAATAATATTTTCTTTGAGCTATTTTGTTTCCTATTTGTGCTTAAGTGTTGGTTAGATGTAATTCTTCTCGCCTAGTGACTATAAACTTGTGGGGGAAAACTATTTCCTTCTATAGATGTAAAGTTTGAATTGCTACTTTGATATTGCTTATTTATTTTCTCATATTCTATAATTTTAGGGCCTGTTTAGTATCACTTCTATTGTTTTTTTTATTTGCATATTTATTTATTTTACTTTGTTTATATTTTGATGAGAAGTAAAAGTATGTTTGGTGTCTTATGCATTTAATAATTTAAAATTCCAATAAAACCAAAATAACAAAATAAAAATAATTATACGTTTTATTTGTGCGTACTTGAGATGGTGACAAAGGAAATCACCTGCAACTTGTTTGACTTTGTACCCAATATCCACCATAAAGTCAGCCATCAGTGTTCAACCTAGTGCCCTTAGCAAGTTTGTGAACCTCGGAAGTCCACACCTTCATGAAAGTTGCCTTGCCTCATTCCCATCCAAACACCCCTTTGCCATCAAGCTTCTTCATCAGCCTCAATGACCTAACCACTGACCTCTTGCTCCTGTGGCAACCCTCTCTTGTTTCATCTGCTATTGACTAAGACAAAGCTAATGAGCATAATGTGATGGATGCTTCAACGTCTTCATCTGCTACTTGAATTGTGTGACTTTGACTGTGAGAATGTGTCTCTAACATGGCTTGCTTTGAGTCACACTATTAGTTTAATGCCTTCTCTATGCCATTGATCTCTTCTGCTGTCCAATGGCTCCATAGCGTCGAATATCTCCTTCGCCACCCCCCCCCCGGATGACTCCACTATACTGTTAGTCAACTTGACTTAATTTGTCAAGGTTGGTGAGCCGTAGTTAACAAATCAGGGGAGTTGTGGAATCAAACAAATTTTTAAACATTTTTAAAAATAGAAAAAAAGTGATTTCAAATAGGCATTGACATGATGCAAGAAGAATTGTTTTCATTCTATATTGATGATGCCGTCTTAATTAGGGATTGCGCTAAAGAGGGTGGCAATTAAAAAAGACTCTTAAAAGAGTTTGAAAGTAATGATCTAGGATAATGTAAGACATTTCCTAGAATGGATGTGATTGGAATAAAGAAAGATATCCTTATCTCACAACTGAAATACATTTGGTATGTTGACATAACAAGAATGTATGGATGTCAGCTAATGAAACACCTATTAAATTAAACGTAAAGTATAAGAAGATTGGAGATGTATTTCTCATAGATACAACAACAACAACAACAACAACAACAATAACATCAAGCCTTTATGATGCAGGACTATGATGCTTTTAGGATGAAAATTAGGACTTGCACAACTTATCAAAGAACATTACTTGATTAAATCTACTAGCAAGAGAAACGAAAAGATAAAACAGACGAGAGATGCTTGCGTTTAGGCTAAACTACACATAAAGACTGGCACAAACAAGATAGATTAGAAAATTAAATTAATGCTCACTTAGTAAACGTTCATTCGTAATCCCTTGATTAACAATGAGATTTAATAGCAAGAAAGCACACTCAATAAACCCTACGTTTACTAGGCTTTAGCAGGCTTAAGCAGAACGATCCTTTTGCGCTTCTGTCATCATTCACAAAGTTAGAGAACAACGAATTAATTGAAATAGGAAAGAAAGGTCAACCGTAGGTGGTGAAAAGTCGTCGCCAGAGGAAGTCCTTTGATTTGCTAATGAGACCGGCGATGAGTGGTAGAAGACGATGAATGCAGTCCTTGAAAGGAGATGATGACGCAATGGTGGCGGGCGTGAAGCGACCGACGATAGTCCACCTTCCTTTGAACCTTTGGTCGTCGATCGTATCAACTAGAGGAATGTGGATCCGCCCAAAGTATTCCTCGACGGTGGTTTCGTAGTCAAACCCTACGTCGAAGAAGGGGGAGCGGAGTATGTCGATGTTGTCTTGATCATCTAGCACCAAGCCCGAATCCCAAGGGCGAGCTTCCATTCATAGCGGGTAGGCCGGAGGATGGTGGGATTCGATTTCCCTTTGCTGGCCTTGAAGTATTATTGAGAGGGAGGAAGGGTTTCTCTTGAAATCCAAGGGAAAAGAGGAGGGGAAAGGGTCGGCCAAGAGAGGGGGCGGGTAGGGGAGTTAGGGTTAGGGTTTTAGGAGAGATTCCAAGTCCCAAATCTGAAATTACCTTCAGATTTTGAAATTGGGTGGGAACTAGAATAGGCAAATGAAAATAAGGCAAGGGAGAAGATTGGAGAGAGAGAGGGGGAGATAGGGGGCGGACTAGGGGTAAGGGGCCGGCGGCTATAGGAAGGGGAGAGGGGGCATGGGGGCTTAATTAGGGGTTTCCTAGTTAGGATAAGTAAATTAAGAAAGTTCTAATTAATCCAATTAAAATTTAAATTCAATTTGGAGTTAATTAGGCAACCTTTCCTAAAATAGACGGAGTTAACTTTGGAAAGTTTTAATTCAAATTTGAATTGAATTTGAATTTTGAATTCTTTCCTAATAATACCCAACTTAATTTAGGAAAGTAATTCAAGTGGGAGGGAAGGGAAGGTGGCTAGTGGGCCGGCGGCTAGGTGAGGGTGGGGAGGTGGTTGGCCGGCGGTGGAAGGGGGGGGAGGGTTGGGCCGTGGGTTTGAGTAAGGGGCGGGGATCGGTTTTGGGGAAGGGAAGAGGAAGAGAGGGAGGAACTAAGATCTAAAACCACGAACCCGACACATCGAAGTTGGTGGGTGATGCACTTCCTTCTCCAAAGGATCTCTCCAAGCTCTCAAGCTCTCAAGCTCTCATAAGAATGCAATATGCTGAAATTATAATAATCATTCATTGCCTCAAACAATACAAAGGAGGCTTTTAAATAGCCTTAAACAAAGACAAACAAAAGACAAACATGCCCTCATGGGCTTACAATCCAAACACCCATAAATAAGGGTACAACGGTAACTAAAATAAAAGAAAACAAATACATAGTTAAACTTAAAAATATAAAGACTCGATCGTGGCCGTAGATCGACGGCCACGTCTCCGGTAGACTTTCCAAGTGTGGATGTCCTCATCATTCTCCCGGGGTGGAAGAAAGCTCGACTCCGTCGAGTAAGTATCTCTGGTGCTGTCGTAGAACTCTAATGCATCCGGATCCAGCTGCTGTAACTCATCACGGTCCAACCAAGTATCCTCCGACTCGGGTTTACCTTTCCACCTGATCAAATATCTTCGTCGTCCCCCTTCTTTTGTAGAGATGATTTCGTCGCTCAAGATCGTGTCTACTTTATCTGCTATGGGTGATTTAGGAATATCTGGGAGTGGAGGTAGGTTAGGGATCTCACAAGGTGGGGTCACACAAGGCTGTTGTCTCAGTGGGTTTGGCGGATTGAAATCCGGACCTTCATATGCCACTAGATCTTCTATGTTAAAAGAGGGATTGATGTTGAACTCTTCAGGGAGATCTACTACATAAGCATTATCATTGATTTTTTTAAGTATTTTGAATGGGCCAGCGCTTTTGGCATGCAGTTTCTTAACCGTTCCTTGTGGGAACCGTTCCGGACGAATCCGCACCATCACGGAATCACCAACCTCAAAAGTTTTAAATTTTCGTTTCACATCGGCACGTAATTTATACTCAGTATTGCTCTTTTCAATTTGTTGTGCAATTTCCTTATGAAGTTCATGCAAATGTGATGCAAATGAAGATGCAGACTCAGAGATCCTATACCAGAACACATAGGAATGAGATCTAAAGGTTGCCTAGGTTTGTACCCGTACACAATCTCAGAAGGACTTAGGCCAGTGGTTCGGTTAATAGAATTGTTATAAGCTAACTCAGCAGTGGGTAAGATAGAATCCCAATCCTTAACGTGTTCCCCAACCAAAGACCTTAACAGATTACCTACGCTCCTATTAACTACCTCGGTCTGACCATCGGTTTGTGGGTGAAAGGCAGTAGAGAATTGTAACTTCGTACCTAATTTCATCCAAAGGGTCTTCCAAAAGTAGCTAGTGAACTTAACGTCCCTATCAGACACAATGGTTTTAGGTAGGCCGTGCAGACGGACAATTTCAATGAAGTAAAGTTTGGCAATATGGGAGGCGTCGGAGGTTTTGGAACAAGCTATAAAATGAGCCATCTTGGAAAACCTATCGACTACGACACAGATGGCATCATTTTTGCGGAGAGTCTTTGGCAGGCCCAAAATGAAATCCATACTAACGTCCTGCCAAGGACAACTAGGGACAGGCAATGGAGTGTACAGACCGGTGTTCTGCTTATGCTGTTTGGCTAGCTGACACGTGTGACATCGGCTAACCAGTCTACCAACATCCCTCTTCAGGCTGGGCCAAAAGAAGCGATACTCCACGGACTCGATAGTTTTATCTCGGCCGAAATGCCCGGCGAGGCCTCCGGCGTGGAGTTCCCAGACCAGAAAATCCCTTAAGGAGGTGCTCGGTACGCAAAGCTTTTGAGCTTTAAAAAGATAACCGTCCTCCAGAAGGAAATCGTCCACAAGGCGCGTGCTTCCTGTGGACAAGAGAGTGTATGTTTCTTTGAAGTCGGGGCAGTCTAAATAATCTTTCCTAATTTGGTCAAAACCCACGACTTCGGTCCTCAACTCAGTGGTGGTCATCATGCGACGACTGAGGGCATCGGCAGCTTTATTCTCAACTCCTGCCTTATGTCTAAGGGTATAAGTGTACTCTTGAAGGAATTCCACCCAACGACCGTGGCGTGCATTCAACTTCTTCTGGGAGTTGATGTAACGCAAAGCTTCGTGATCCGAGAAAATGACGAATTCTTGCGGGAGCAAGTAATGTCGCCAATAGCGGAGGGATTGGATCACGGCATAGAATTCCTTATCGTAAGTGGAATATCGCTGCCGAATATCATTCAGTTTCTCACTGAAGTACGCTACAGGATGACCTTCCTGGGAGAGGACTCCTCCGATTCCGACCCCAGAAGCGTCGCAGGTCACTTCGAAGACTTTGGAGAAGTCAGGAAGTCTCATTACTGGGGCCTCCACCATTTTTTTCTTAATGTCCTCGAAAGCTCTGGTGGCGGCCGGGGTCCAATGGAAATCACCCTTTTTAAGGCAATCAGTGATAGGAGATACGATGGTGCTGAAATTTCGTATGAATCTCCTATAGAAGGTGGCCAATCCGTGGAAGCTGCGGACTTCCCGGATGTTCTGAGGAAGGGGCCACTCAACTATGGCTTTTACCTTCTCGGGGTCAGCAGAAACCCCGCGAGCCGATACGATAAACCCTAGAAAGATGACTCGATCTACGAGGAAAGTACACTTCTTGGGGTTAGCGTATAACTGCTCCTTCCTTAAAACAGAGCAGACTTGTTTAAGGTGGTCAAGGTGTTGTTCTACAGAATGACTATAAATAAGAATGTCGTCAAAGTAAACAACGACAAACTTTCCCATAAAAGGACGCAGCACTTGGGTCATAATTCTCATAAAGGTGCTTGGGGCATTACTCAACCCAAAAGGCATGACCATCCACTCATAAAGACCGTCCTTGGTCTTGAAAGCAGTTTTCCATTCATCACCCGGTCGGATTCGGATCTGGTGGTATCCACTCTTAAGATCGATCTTGGAAAAGAGGGTGGCACCCGTCATCATATCCAGCATGTCGTCTAATCTAGGAATGGAAAATCGATATTTGACGGTGATTTTGTTGATAGCACGACTATCAACACACATTCTCCAAGATCCGTCCTTCTTAGGGGTGAGAAGGGCCGGCACCGCGCAGGGACTAAGACTTTCCTTAATGAAGCCTCGCTGCAGTAATTCGTCTACCTGCTTTTTAAGTTCGGCATGCTCCGTGGGGTTCATGCGATAGTGTGGCAGGTTCGGGAGGGAGGCTCCAGGAACTAAGTCTATGGCATGCTGAATGTCTCGAAGAGGAGGTAACTGATCAGGGAGGTCATCTGGGAAGACATCAGCAAATTGTCTTAAGATAGGTTGGACTTCTTGAGGGATGGGGTCATCAGATTCGGTGGGAATCTCACGACCCACTAAAGCGTATAGAGGTGCACCACGAGTGACCTCAGAGTCCAGAACCTTGGCGGTGACCAGGTTTAGTCCTTTCTTGGACTTAAGGGGGTGGGGTTTAGGTTCTTCCTTGACCCGGGGCTGCGATGGTACAAGTTTAATCTTTTTACCCGCATGTTCGAATACGCAGGTGTTCGAACGCCCGTAGATGTGGACATCATTATCAAAAATCCATGGTCGCCCCAAAAGAATTTGTCCGACATCCATAATCAGAACATCGCACCATACGTTCTCCTTATAGGTGGCAAAGGAGATAGGTACGAGACTTCGTTCTTTCACCTCCAAGGCAGTGGAGTTGACCCAAGCTACCTTATACGGACTGGGGTGAGGAACGGCAGAAAGGCCTAATTTGGACACCATGCTAGAAGAGACAGCATTGATGCAACTGCCACTATCTACGATGACCTTACAGTTTTTATCTTTGATTTTGGTGTAGGTGTGAAAGATAGAAGTCCTACGCCAGTCATCGGAGGTGACAGGGTGTGACAGCGCACATCTTACCACGCAGATGGGAGATGTGTCCAACTTCTGAAGGCAATGGAGGACGGTGGTGTCCTCGTCCTCCTCGAAGAAATCACCTTCTTCTTCAACTTGGTGAACTTGATCGACCTCGGGTTCAAGATCCTCCTCAGTGATTTCCTCGATGATGGAAACTTTGTAGGGACTGGAGCACTGGGAAGCGATATGCCCATATCCTTGGCAACGAAAACATTTGGTCCCGGGACTGGTCCGAGGGCCATCCGGGGAGGGAGGCTTACTCCTAAAATCAGGTCGGGGTGCAGGGGAACTCGTAGGAGGTCGAACGCTACTACCCGGAGTAGGTCGGGCAGTAGAAGAGTGCGGGGTGGAACTACCAGACGGTCTGTAGGAGGGTCTAGAGTCGTGATGACGGTTAGAATGTTGGGATCGACTCTCCTCTAAGTCAAGTACTAAACTATACGCACTTTCTAAGGTTGTGACATTTCGGGCGAACAGTTCGTTGCGAAGGTCCTCTCGTAATCCGGTACGAAACATGGATAGAATCTGCGCGGGGGTAGTGGAGGTCTCCCCTTTGCAACGAATCAGAAAATCATCGAAAGAGGCGATGTAATCCTTGACGGGTTTACTACCCCGAGTCAATCTATGCCACCTATCTAAGAGTCTAGGGAAGTACGAGGGAGGGAGGTACTTCTGTTTAAGCTCACGCTTCATCGACAACCAATCAGTGATGGGGTACTCATTGCGAGACTCCCTAAGGCTTTCTAAGTTAGACCAGAACTGACTAGCCCTACCAATGAGTTTCATACTGGCGAAACTGACTTTCCTAGCCTCGGAGATATCATACCACCTAAAGAAACTGTCCATACCTTTGATCCAGTCCAGAAAGAGCTGGGGATCTAGGGTACCATCGAAAGTGGGTGCATCGACCTTGATGTTTTTCATCAGGGGAAGATCAGGGTCGTGGTGGTGCTCTTGTCTATGGTGGGGAACTCGATGAGGAACTCGAGTGTGCCCCTCATCCATAAAAGGATCGTCCCCATACATAGAGGGAGGTCTTGAAGGAGTGTAAGGGATAGGGTGAGTCCTACCATGCTCTATTGTGTCAAGACGATCGGTGGTGGTCCTACGGAATTCAGCGAGATCAGCTTGGTTTTCCTTTAATTGTTGGCTAATAGCACTCATTTGACCTACCAACAGGTCTAAAGTCCTTCCAAGTTGTTCGGGATCCATCGCTAAGTACTAGTGAGGGTTTGGGGTGACAACTAGGAGTGGACAGCAAGTGTAAGTGCAGGAAATATACCTAAAATGTCGCTAACTGCTGTAGGAAACTTGGGGACAGCACTCTGTGCTAAGGTGTTAAGTCTCCTAATCAACTAGCAAGGTTAAAGGGTTAAGGGCAGCACTTACATACCAAAGAAAAGACTTTATAACACACTAAATGCATGCAGAAATTTAAAGGACAGCAAACAAAATTGAATTTTTTTAATAAACTTAAGGATGCGATGCATGCAAAAATAAATAGACTAGCAAGGTAACAACCTAGGGTGATTTCTAGAATGCAATCCTAGGTTAACCATGCTCTGATACCAGATGATGCAGGACTATGATGCTTTTAGGATGAAAATTAGGACTTGCACAACTTATCAAAGAACATTACTTGATTAAATCTACTAGCAAGAGAAACGAAAAGATAAAACAGACGAGAGATGCTTGCGTTTAGGCTAAACTACACATAAAGACTGGCACAAACAAGATAGATTAGAAAATTAAATTAATGCTCACTTAGTAAACGTTCATTCGTAATCCCTTGATTAACAATGAGATTTAATAGCAAGAAAGTACACTCAATAAACCCTACGTTTACTAGGCTTTAGCAGGCTTAAGCAGAACGATCCTTTTGCGCTTCTGTCATCATTCACAAAGTTAGAGAACAACGAATTAATTGAAATAGGAAAGAAAGGTCAACCGTAGGTGGTGAAAAGTCGTCGCCAGAGGAAGTCCTTTGATTTGCTAATGAGACCGGCGATGAGTGGTAGAAGACGATGAATGCAGTCCTTGAAAGGAGATGATGACGCAATGGTGGCGGGCGTGAAGCGACCGACGATAGTCCACCTTCCTTTGAACCTTTGGTCGTCGATCGTATCAACTAGAGGAATGTGGATCCGCCCAAAGTATTCCTCGACGGTGGTTTCGTAGTCAAACCCTACGTCGAAGAAGGGGGAGCGGAGTATGTCGATGTTGTCTTGATCATCTAGCACCAAGCCCGAATCCCAAGGGCGAGCTTCCATTCATAGCGGGTAGGCCGGAGGATGGTGGGATTCGATTTCCCTTTGCTGGCCTTGAAGTATTATTGAGAGGGAGGAAGGGTTTCTCTTGAAATCCAAGGGAAAAGAGGAGGGGAAAGGGTCGGCCAAGAGAGGGGGCGGGTAGGGGAGTTAGGGTTAGGGTTTTAGGAGAGATTCCAAGTCCCAAATCTGAAATTACCTTCAGATTTTGAAATTGGGTGGGAACTAGAATAGGCAAATGAAAATAAGGCAAGGGAGAAGATTGGAGAGAGAGAGGGGGAGATAGGGGGCGGACTAGGGGTAAGGGGCCGGCGGCTATAGGAAGGGGAGAGGGGGCATGGGGGCTTAATTAGGGGTTTCCTAGTTAGGATAAGTAAATTAAGAAAGTTCTAATTAATCCAATTAAAATTTAAATTCAATTTGGAGTTAATTAGGCAACCTTTCCTAAAATAGATGGAGTTAACTTTGGAAAGTTTTAATTCAAATTTGAATTGAATTTGAATTTTGAATTCTTTCCTAATAATACCCAACTTAATTTAGGAAAGTAATTCAAGTGGGAGGGAAGGGAAGGTGGCTAGTGGGCCGGCGGCTAGGTGAGGGTGGGGAGGTGGTTGGCCGGCGGTGGAAGGGGGGGGAGGGTTGGGCCGTGGGTTTGAGTAAGGGGCGGGGATCGGTTTTGGGGAAGGGAAGAGGAAGAGAGGGAGGAACTAAGATCTAAAACCACGAACCCGACACATCGAAGTTGGTGGGTGATGCACTTCCTTCTCCAAAGGATCTCTCCAAGCTCTCAAGCTCTCAAGCTCTCATAAGAATGCAATATGCTGAAATTATAATAATCATTCATTGCCTCAAACAATACAAAGGAGGCTTTTAAATAGCCTTAAACAAAGACAAACAAAAGACAAACATGCCCTCATGGGCTTACAATCCAAACACCCATAAATAAGGGTACAACGGTAACTAAAATAAAAGAAAACAAATACATAGTTAAACTTAAAAATATAAAGACTCGATCGTGGCCGTAGATCGACGGCCACGTCTCCGGTAGACTTTCCAAGTGTGGATGTCCTCATCACTTTATCCCACTACGTGGGGTCGGCTACATGAATCCTTTTTCTCCATTGTGTCATGTTAAAAGTCAAATTCTCGTTTAAATCTAATAAAGAAAGATCATTTCTAATATTTTCTAACCAAGTCTTTTTAGGTCTACCTCTACCTTTCTTAACATAAGTCAAATCTAAGACCTCTACTTTCCTAACCGGGTCATCGGGAGGCCGCCGTTTTATGTGACCAAATCATCTAAGACGATTTTCTCTAAATCTTATCTTCCACTAGAGCTACTCCAACCTTTTCACGAATATGCTCATTTCGTATCCTATCTCTAAGGGTAAAGCCACTTATCCACCTGAGCATCCTCATCTCTGCAACACTTAACTTAGAATTATGCTTCTCTTTTAATGGCCAACATTCGGCACCAAAAAGCATTGCAGGTCTCACCACTATCTTATAGAATTTTCCCTTAAGTTTGAGGGGGACTTTTCTATCACACAATAAGCCCGATGCATTCCTCCACTTCAACCATTCAACTTGGATTCTGCTAATAATATCCCCATCTATTTCACCATCACTCTGAACAATAGATCCAAGATATCTAAAACGTGTACTCTTATTAATGATTTGATCGCCCAAAGTCACAATCCCCTCACTAGGTCTATTATTACTAAAATTACACTCCATATATTCCGTTTTAGATCTACTCAAGCGAAAACCTTTAGACTCTAAGGTTGACCTCCACAATTCTAGTTTACCTTCAACTCCCTCTCTAGTCTTATCAACAAGAAGAATATTAAACATTGGTTTAGACTGATATATTTGTCTCATAAAGGTTAGCTATTACATTTGCAATGAGTTTAGTAAGTTAATGCATGCACTATCCATTTAAAGAACACTTGTTGGATGTTTACAAGATCTTAATTTGTTAAAAAATGAACAATTAGCTATTGATGATAGAAGATTAACATTAGGTTATTGTACTAGAATTTGGAGATATATAATCATTTGGAAAAGCAACAAGCTGTCAATGATTGCTCTTTGTCGTGCAGAAGGAAATTTCTGGCATTGGTTCAAGGAACTTGCCTTTTTATCTGATCGAAAGTGTAAAGTAATTTC
The DNA here is from genome assembly GCA_019925795.1 of Dendrobium chrysotoxum. NCBI lineage: Eukaryota > Viridiplantae > Streptophyta > Magnoliopsida > Asparagales > Orchidaceae > Dendrobium > Dendrobium chrysotoxum. The sequence goes on along the minus strand of CM034299.1, from coordinate 33,949,441 downwards.
TATGAATTCTTTTGTGACGCCAATTTCATACAACCCATTCCATCATGATGACACAAAATGTTATGGAGTGGATGGCTGCACTTGAGCACCTTATTAAAGCAAAGATTGCGGAAGGGTTTATTTTATAATTTATGTTCCTAGACGGCAACAAGTGGTGGATATTATAACGAAAGGACTTCCAAGCTCAAGATTTGAAATACTAATCGATAAGCTGGAAATGAAAAATATCTATTTATCACCTTCAAGGGATTGTGGAAAACACATTTAGAATCTTACTAAGGACTACGTGGGAAGAATTTCAATTAATGGCTAATCTCTCTTTTTAAGCCAACAATTAATATTTCCTTGTTTTAGATTATTTGTATTATGCTTTTCTAGAATTCATGTTTCTTTTTTCCTACTCCATATCACTTTCAATTGAGTGGTTTGGATAAAATAAATAAAATTTTCTTATTGTGTTTTTAAAAGTAACTAGTCTTTGAGTTAGATGAAGTTGGAATAATTAATGGCCCGTTACTATTTGATTGTTTTTCTTAATCCTGCATTAAGTTGCTTTATTTGCCACATCATACAAGATCTCGAAACTTTGAGCTTTTTTTTTTGTGCTTGTGCACTTTTTATTGCAACGAGCTATATTATTTTCAATATAACAGAGCTTAAAATTACTTTGTCTGTATGCTATTTGTCTAGCGTATAGTAGGGCTCTATAATCCAACTTGGTAGCCCTATGTTCTCTTACATCAATCAACTAAAACTACTTTGATATTTCTTATTTTGTTTCAATTATCGAGTTGAGAATTTAGTTATTGGAGGAAATACAGTGCAAGCTTTTTGTTTTTTTGTTTCTCCAGAACTTTCAAGTGGTAGGTACATGTGCAAGTTTAGGTGTTGATGGAGGCTCATAGCGTGGAGGAGGTTAGCAAATGATCACAATAGTTCTAAAACGTACGGGGGCTGTTGGTTGTTGCTGTAAATGGATGCTTTAGGGATTCCTTTTGGTTTAGTGAGGAGTGAGGATTTGGTAGATAGGAGGGAAGCATGTAATAAGTGAGAAACAGGGTAACCATTGTCTCACACCATAGAGTAGAAAATGCACCATAATATATAATGTTAAAAAATTAGAAAGAAATATAGGTAGATCAAAGATAAACCTGTGTATAAGCTCTACAAAAGGATTTATGCATGATAGGCTTAGCACCTTATGCACTAAGCAAGAACAAATGGAGGATCATGATTCTTAAAGTTGAACCTCAATACTTGGAATATATTTGATGATGATGAAGGTGCCTATTGTTCCACAATTATTTATTGAATCAACAAGAAAAAGAGGTACGCACAACCTTATTATGATTGGACTAATGTTTTAGCAGTAAATCGCCTCCATTCTTTAAGATTTCTTGTCTTGCACCATTGGGTATTAGAACTGGCCGTGGGTTGGAATATCAACCACAATTTGGTGTTAAATGGATGAATGATGGATGACTATTGAGAGGACAGTATAAAAATTGCCAATTATGATGTTTCATTGTTGAATGTACTTGACTCCCAGAATCCCGCATCCTCAACACCTATATTGAAGTCATCAATGGCTTCGTCGCTAAACTAACAATTCATGAACTTAACCAATTAGAGTGCAACCCGAACTAATTGGTCACAATCCCCAATTGAATCCTCTGCTTCTTCTCCACTGACATTCCCGCTTATCTCGGCCTCTACTCATCCATTTCTTTTAGTACGTGCTAGCTTCGGTGTTGGCATCACCCATTGATCTCCTTGACTTTTGCATTAATCCCTCCTGCATTTCCTTCTCTTTGGAGCAAATCATGTGCGACCCGCCTCCTAGTGGAAACGCATTTGTGAGTTTAATTACATTGACTTTTGCAATAAAAAGCTTATTCGTGCCTGATCCCCCACCCTCAACAAAGGCATCGATTTGCTCGACAACCTTTTTAGCCACAATACCCACACTTCTACCATGGTTGCAGGCGCATTTTTCCGAGCACAAGTGTTCGTGGTAGTGTTAACAGCACTGTCGTTGGCCTAGCTCCACTCACCCATCTCACCATATACAGAGTTTGCGAAAATGAGATGTTCTGGCCGTAGATGCCATTTTGGCTGGCCTCATCTCCGCCATCATTGATGGCATCCATATCATTTCCCTCTCGATTTGAGAATCCACCCATTTTATCAAGATATCATTACTATTGGTGCGCTTATAGCTATGAAAAAAAGAATATTCGGAAGCTATGCAGCAGGGAATGATGAGCTGATTGAAAAAACACTCAACAACGAAGCGTTGTGATTACGTTTTTTTTTTTTTGGGGGGGGGGGGGGGGGGGGGGCACACTTTCCATAATTTCTTTTGTTTCTCTTGGGTTATTTTCTTCTTGGCCACACTTGGCACTTCAAAGGGAAAGGGCTGAGAAAAGTTGAGCTTCTCTGCTCTAAGATTGTGTGCTTTTTAAATTTAGTCCTACAAAATTTAGAACTTCATGAGGCTGAGAGTAGAAATGGCCGTCAGTAAGTGCGTGAATATGCTCCTTATTTGCTTGCTCACTCAGTTGCTCTTAGGCTTGTAATTTTGCTTCATTTCAACTGCAAAGGGAGATTTTCATCTTCACTACTAATCTTAAAAAATAAAACGAAGTTGCATTTTACTTCATTTTGTTTCTTTAATTTTCCTTTATTCTGCTTACATGTCTGCGGGTCTTTGGATATTACCTCTGTTGTCACTTTAAAGTATTAGGCCACACCTTGATTTTCATTTACTATGAACAAGCAAATTCTAATTTTCTCTGCTAACAGGCAGAGTATTTATAATCATAAATTATATATTAAGGCAAACCAAAATAGTTTTGGCATCTAGAAGTTAAAATTTAAAAGAATTAGTGCGGCACCAAAAGAGTTCAAGGTGGAAGCATGCAGCTGCTGTAAGCCTTTCGTTCTCTCATTAAGCTACAGTTTTCGATAATGCTTTTGTGAATTTCAATAATTTATTTTATTTTATTTTATTTCACTTGAATGTATGCCACCTGCGATACAACACTTGAAGATATTACTTGTAGCAATATAGCTCACTTAAGTATTTTAATTTCGGAGCTGCTTGGTTTAGTAAAATGTTATGCGATACAACACTTCATGAAGATATTACTTGTAGCTATTTAGCTCACATGTATTTTAGGTTTCATTTGGGACAGTTTTTTTACTGTTTTCTAAAACAATTTTTTAGTAAAAAAAATTTTAATTCAAAAAGTTTTTTACTAGAAAGTTATTTTTAGAAGTAAAATGTTAATGCTAAACATTTGGATGCAATGTTGTTATTTTTATTGTTAATATTTGGTTATTGGAAGCTTAGTGAAATTATTTCACTTCACTTCATTTTCTTCTCAAATTTCAAGTGCAAGCAGTAATATTTACCACATTATGATACAAACCTATTGTTGGGCAATGGATGAACAACATATTTGATTTTGCCGTCAACTCCAGGAATTGGGTGAGAGAGAAAAAGTGACCAAAACACAGGGTTGGAGAAGCTTACATCCTTTCTTCAGTTTATCATGCCATATTACTCTCAATATAGAGTATTTATAAGAATACAAAGACATCCCAGACTCTTAAACTATCTATTAATTTCTAGTACTTATTAACTGCCTATGAACATAATATGTTAAAGGATTTATGTCTTCATTATTCAACAAGTTTTGCGTTACGTTGGCTATCAACTACCTAACGTAACCCTTCATTTTTCTCATCTAAGATTTAGGACTTAGCAATGATAGTGTTATATGAGAATTTGACTCTTAAAAGGACACATTGGAAAAAAAAAAAATTCATGTAGCCGGCCCCATGCAGTGGGATAAAGACTTGATGTTGTTGTTATTGTATTAACTACCTATGAACTAAAGGACTCACAGAAGCCTATTAATATAATCCTAAACTACTCTTTATATTTATTAATCGTAACACATTTATTTTGGAAGCCTCTACTTTGTACTTTTCAAATACACCAAACCATTCAATCTCTTAACATCACTGTTTTACTTTGTCATTAATTATTGTGGACGTATCTGTAATACAGCAATTAATCTCTGAATCAGAATTCTTTGTCTATATATCTGCTAATTCCTTCGTAAAATTCTTCCAGGAGTGTTTTGTGCTTTTATGAGGTTATGGATGCCAGAGGATGCAAAGTTCTCCGATTTGATTTGTGACATTATTTCTAGAACCTGATGAATGTTTTATTGTGGATTCTCTAAGCTGTGTAACTTAGCTTTGCTTTGGTGTTCTGTTTCCTCTTCAAAATAATAATAACTTGAAACAGGATTTCTTTGTGGCTGTTAGCTGTTGTCTTCATTGAAAGATGATTCCTTTGCTGTTAATTGTCTTTGTGGAAATTTTGCTGTTTCTTATTCAGATTGATGGAATAACAAAAAAAAAAAGGGGGCTCCATTAGGTTGCTGATTCCATATGAGCCAATGAATAATTGGTCCATTCAAGAAGATATATTTTCTTATATAGTGATATCGGGTCGAGTTTGAGCGAGCAATTTGAACTCAAATTGGTTATTTCAATTTCGATTCAAGCCAATTTGAATTGCATTTATTTTAGATGAGTTTTTTTTGTGAATTGAAAGTATATTAATCTTGATTTGAAGATGATTCAAATTTGAGCAATTATTGAGGAGTTTAGAGCTTCAAATGTAATTACCAACATTGTGATTAAGACTTCGTTTGGAAAAACTTTCTGACGTCTTTCTAAAGTAGTTTTTTTACAAACCATCAATAATTGTGACTTACAAACCATCAAGAGTTGTTTCATAGTCATGTTCAAACAATTCTAAATTTGATCTCTATACTTCTTCAAAATAATTTTGGCTTACATAATACTTCAATTTACAAACCATCAATAACATTAAATTGTGGTAAAAAAGATAAACATATTGATATCAAATTGTGTTATATCACCATTGTTCTTTTCTTGGCTATATGTATGTGAACTCTATCATTAGAGATTGCTGAATTTCACAAAGTCAACATGACCACTAGGTTTATTAAGCTTAAAGTATCTATCAAATTGGCCAGAACTTTATATCAAGCACATAGTGGGAAAGTATCATAGTTACTAAATTTGATTACCACAAAGATAAGACTTTTAGGGTTTCTTTTATAAATTTGTTTCTTTGCTAATCTCTAGTAATCATCTCAAACAAAATTATATACTGATCAAAGAGTATAATCTGTTCCATGGATGAAACAATTTGGATCAGTATAGGATCCAATGCCTGACACTAACAATAAGGTGTGATAATTTAACTAAAGGGCATTAAAAGTATTAGTATCAGAATGCACTCAGCAGCCTTTCCCACCATCTGATCTCAACTAAACAGGCCTGATGCTATGAAATAACTATGATTTTCCTCACCATGTATTTCAATGACATCATACATGTAGAATTAGCTGTGGAGTACTCAAACTAAAGGCTCATTAGAAGGTTTGTTTGTTTCCATAGGAATTTCTTCTGTCCCAGATTTCAGATCCTTATATCTGTACCACTTAGCACAAACAATGAAATATAGCAAGTTCAACGTTGCGATTGCAGCAGTCATGTAGTAGAAAAGATCCAATCTTCCCTTATTTAAATCATCTGCCAACCAATTCTCCTTTCCATTCCCTCCTGTTGTTCTATGAACAATCATCACAATCAAACTGCACAAATAGTTTGATATTGCAAATCCCAAAAATAGAAAAGACCCAGCCACGCTTCTCATGTTCTCAGGGAATTGCTTGTAGTAGAATTCAACCTGACCGATTGCATTAAAAGCTTCAGAAAATCCAAAAAGCATGAGTTGAGGGATCAACCAAAAGCTCGACATAGATGAAATGGCTTTGTTGCTTGAGCCGGTGAATTCATGAACTGCAATGTTCCTCCTTTTCTCCTCAACAATGGCTGAAACCAATAAGGCGATGATAGAGATGACAATTCCAATTCCCATTCTCTGAAGCAAAGTTATTCCCCCTTCTATTTTAGTTATCCGTTGAAGTCGAGGGACGATGATTCGATCATAAATAGGTATCCAGATTGTGAGGGCAAGCATGTTGAAAACTGTGAATGAGCCAGCAGGAATCTGAAAACTGCTGTTTCCAAAATGTCTGTCAGATTGGAGAGCCTGGAAAACAATATAAGTTGCTTGTTGTGTTGTTCCAATGTTATAGAACATGCCTGCAGACCAAACTGGAAGAATTCTAATTATACATTTTACTTCTTCAACATGTTGCAAGGCAGAGAGTCTCCATGGATTTGAAACCTTGCTGTCAGCTAGTTTAATTTCGTCTGAACTTGTTATAATTGAAGCTTTATCAAGACACCTGAACAACAAATCAGAATGATCAAACAAGTTAAGTTTGTTCTATCCAAATAATCTGTTTTTGCATGATTTGATTATTAGCTCAAGGATTGAATGAACTGCATTACTGAATTGCACGTAATGGAATGATTATGAATTTCTCTGTTGAATTTCATTATTGCTATAAAAAAAAATGTAAAGTTAGCAATCTGATATGACCAACAAATGGATGAACATACACAAACTTTTTGATGTGTTTTGTGCATTTATCTTCTTTCTATTTTATTTGATCTCATTGATTTAAGTTAGGTCTCGCCAAATTCCCGACATACGGTTTAATCTGCCACCGACAAATTCATTCAACTAAATGTCTAAAAATTTTCGAATCGACTTTAGGATCATATGAATTTTATTTTTATCAAGATTATAGTCAAAATCTGTATCTTGATGAGATGAATCAAACAAGTCTAAAATCATCCAATTTCGACATCATTAAGATACTTAAAAGGAAGGGGGAGAAAACTGAAAAAAAAAAAACTGGTTTGTGTTGTCTACCTGAACTGATCAGTACGTGGAAGCTTGGATCTGATTGTGCTACCAACAGTAGGGGGATTGAAGAGAGATTGAAACTGATTCTCATCAGAAAGCTTCAATTTTCGCTTCCTGTAAGCTGCTGTTAGAACCCGAGCCACATTACTCAAAGGGCTGCCTTCTGGCTTGACCCTCACATAGCGATTAGTCCCCAGGAAAAAGAAAGCACAGGAAAAGAACATAAGCACTGCTGGGATGCCTAAGCCAAGAGTCCAGCTTATATTGCTCTGAATATAGATGATGAAAGTGCAGGATATCATCATGGCAATAGTGAATGTGAAATAATACCAGTTGAAGAAGCTATTGATTCCTCTTCTTCCTGAATCTGTTTGAGGATCGAATTGGTCTGCACCAAATGCAAGGTTACAGGGGCGAATTCCGCCGGCGCCGATCACCAGAAATAAGAACGAAAGAAATAAAAATGTTAGTTGAATTGGCGAGGCAGCTGGGCATTGTTCACCATTGATGTTGCAGGGTGTTGGGTGAAGCTTTTTTATTGCAGCTGTGAGTGTTAGGATGAACATTCCCTGTATACAAGAAGAAAATTATGAATGAGAAACAAATTTGAATTTGGATTTGATTGTATTGATTTAGTTCTGTAAGAAATAGCTAAAACTTGATTGTAAGAGTACACTATAGTAATCAAATGATGATTTTTCTTTTTAATTTTTCTCTGTTTCTTTTATAAAAACTCTATATTATTACGACATTGTTTGACTTGCTGAAAAATAAATACAAATAAAAAAGAATGTAGTGTATTTGAAATATTTAAAATTATTTGGATAAATGTGAAAAGAATGCAAGTGAATATTTTTTTTTTGGAAGTAAAATGAATATAATATAAGTTAAGTGATGGTGGTGGTCGATGGCAGTAGCCATCGATAGCAATAACACTCAGTAATGCGACGACGACGACAACGTCAACGGGAGATGCTGGCCAAAGGTAGCGGATGGCGGCAAGCGGCGGTGCTTGGCAGGCCGTGACAACAAAGTTAGCTTTCGATAAAAGATAAATTTGGCAAAAAATGGGCGAGTTTACAATACATCAAAATAAGAATTGGAGAGTGAAAGAGAAATTCGATAAAATTTTACGGTGCATTTCTTTTTCATCAAATCATGCACCCAAAATTTAAAGTCCATTTCATTTAAAATACTTTGTATTCATTTTTCATTAAAGTAAATAATTAGGCTCCAAATAGATATTTTAAATAATTAAGGACTAGTCGTCAAGGATATTTATTTGTATTTATTAAAGTAAGACTCTACTTTCAAGCTGACAAAAAAGTATCAATCAATAATTGTCGACACATTTATACATATCAACGAGCACATGTGACAATCCATACCAAATTAATTGTCACTACTTAACTATTGAACTGTGGCCACAAATAAAAAAAAATAATCCAAATATTTAGAATCCGTTTGGGATAGCTTTCTTATTATTTTTTAAAGTAATTTCTTATTAAAAAAATTTTTTAAACTAAAAAATCATTATATAAAGCAGTAAAAAAAGCTGTTCCAAACGAAATCTTAATTTCTTCGAATCAAATTAGAGCGGAAATTAAAGAGAGTAAAACTGAATTAAAGGCATTAATGAAAGTAATTAACGAGTTAATACCAGAAGAGAAGAAACTGAAGCAAAGGCAAGAGTGTAGTATCGGCCGAGATATGTATCAGAGAGAAAGGCTCCCAATATCGGAGCCAGATTTGTTGTGCCATTGAAGATCTGTAGGAGAGCTGTAGCTGCTACACTCTTCATGTGGAAGATCGTCGTCAGATATACTAACAGATTTGAAGCTGTACCCAACGTTCCCAGCTTCTCAAATGTCTCATTTCCTACATAAATATATATCATTTAATCTAATCCTTGTATTAACCACTTAATTAAGCTTAATTATATCCATAATCTTATGTTAATGGTATTTGATCATCCCAACCGTTTACTCATCATCATAAGCAACAGCTGGGTCATGAAAATATTGTGAAGGGAGCTGTACTGCTTGAGTTGTTATCTTTATTATTTTTTTGAGATAATAACTGAAATGATCCCCCGACTCTTTATAAAGGATCAAAAAGATTTTCAACTATATAAAAGTCTTAAATGATTCTACAAAATGATTAATTTTGTCTCTATTTAAAAAGTTAAGAAATCAAATTAGTATTTTTATATAGTCGGAAATTATTTTGATCATTTAGAAAAAGTTTAATGGTCAATTCGGTTATTTTCTTATTTTGAGATAATGATCAAATTGGTTGAGTTACTCTTATTATTATTTTTTATTCTTTATAATATTAGAAGCTTATTATTTTGTTAAAAATAGGAAAAATGAAATTAGGATTAGAATCTCTTGAGTCAAATTTATTGGAATTAATTTTTTAATTATGGATTTGTTTTGATAATATTATAATTAAAGAGTTGGTTAATTATGATGACTCAAAATTTATCCTAAAAATTATTATTATAATCTTAAGTTAAAAATGGTATTAAATATTATTTTTTTATTTAATTTACATCTTGATATTATGATTAAATGAATTATTTTAGTCAATTTTTTTATGTGACTAAAAGTTAGTGATATATTTCTATAGAGTAATATAATTTGGTCATAAATTTTTGAATCACATAAAAAATAAAAAAATAAAAATTAAATTGAAACTAAATTACAATATTTAAAAAAGATTTGAATGGTTATTAAAAATTTAGCTACTTCAGTTTAAAAATCCCAATTGGAACTTAAAATTTTAAATCTGAAAGTAGATTTTTATCATATATTTTTCATTAAAGGGTTTAAAAATTTTAAAAAAATTGTATGAAAAGTACTTTCGGTGGAATCTTTAAAGAGAAAGCTGTTGAAAATGATTGGAAAGTAAGAACAATTTTCCTGTCAAAGTTAATATTGAAAACTGACGAAATCTTCAACAGAAATTTCTTCAGTAAGAAAATATTTTCTGAAAATTTCAACATACAGTTTTGTGTCAACTTTTTCAACAAATTAAGAATCTCTCTCTTTATATATATAATTTTATTTAATTTTATTTTCTGAAATTTTTAAAAATATTTTACACACATCATACTCTTTTCATTCAAATCATATCACATAAATTATATCTAAAAATATATAAAATTTGAAAAAAATATGATTTATTATTACTGAAAATGATGAAATTAATGAATATATATACCTATGACATAAGGCATAGCCTTCCATCCTCTGTACACCACCACAGGCTCATCTTCCCCTCCATCTTTCTCTCCTTCCATGGCTACAAACTTCTCAGGATTAGCTCTGTTCTCTCTCTTCTCTGCCATTTCTAGCTTCGAAGCCAAGCCTGATTTAACCCCTCTCTCTCTCTCTCTCTCTCTCTCTACTCTCTCTCTCCAGATATCTCTCTAGCTGGATCTCAGTACTATAGAGTCCATCTCTATTCTCTCCTTAACATGTCTTCACTATATATAAGACAAGGAGCAGTAAAGAGACTAGAGAGAGAGAGAGAGAGAGAGAGAGAGAGAGAGAGATCAGAGAGGAACACAGGAGAGTAATAATTGAGGAGTTTACTCGTACTCTGTAGACGTGGAGCGACGTAGATGACTAAGATACTAAGATATATCTAGCTGGCTGACTCAATGTAAATGACGCACCTCTTAGTCGGCCATGTTTAGGCCGACTCATCGTGCAAAATGGACGGTTCGATCGAAGGCAGCTTCACGAATTTTGACGTACGAATATGGACTCTTGGCTATCTATCTACAGGGGCGTATGAATGATTGATGCCATGTAATAATTGTTCTGTGAAGAATTTGCGTGTAAAGTATCATTTGTACGGTCCCATCTCTTAATACTTGAGATTAGTGTAATATCTTCTTAATCAAAATTAATTAAGATTAATTTTTTTATTAATAAGTTATTTTAATATGAGTATAATAAAATTATGAAGGGGATATATGTATAATGAGGGTATTTTATTAATGTGTTATCTTGCAAATTCAAAATTACAAAACAAATAAATATTAAATTACACATAAAACCAATACTTATTAAAGATGCAATGCCATGAATACTAAAAATTATCTATTAAATAATTAATCTTTTTATTATTTGACATTTGCAGCTTGCCATCTTAAATTGAGAGAAAAAAATAAGGTTTAGGATCCATATATATGCTTATTTAAGTTCAACTTAGGTGTAACACAATAATTTATTCGTGAACTATAAGATACTTAATTATTTTCATTTTATGATCTCATAGAAATAATTACAAAAATAGAAAAAAAATTCTTATAATTTTATAAATATCTTACAACATAAAAAAGAAATCTATGGTTTCAAAACGGCTGTGGAACACCTTTGCATTTAACAGTAACTACGATAGTCTTGTAGTGATTTTATAATAGTTAAATTATTTTTGTGGTGATTAAAACCGTTGCTGCAACAGTCTTATTTACAAATTTACAATTTTTTTTTGAAAAAAATGCATTATTTTTAATACAAATATGAAAAGTATTTCAAGTATCTAAAAAAGCTATTAATTAGGCATCTCCCTTAATTTTAAAACTTTTGATTCAATTATTGCATTATTAATTAAATTTCTTTAGTAATGTGAGTGTTCTCAAATGGTGGAAACATGATATTGTGTAGATCTTTATCTCTGCCTCTACATACATCTATGAGCTTAGAGGCTCTAATTTACAAGCTAAATTCACCTAATTTCTGACTCTTTTTCATGCCAACTCTTCATGACTTACCAAACAAGCTCAACTCCATCTAGAACATAATGATTGAATGCATTAATTTCTCTCTAATAGATTGCTCTTGTTGAAGTATGTGATTCATATATTCTAAAAAATATATTGATGAATGTATCACTTTTCTATTATTTAACTAATTACTTTCTATTTATGCTCCATTTGGGGCGACTTTCTTACTGCTTCTTAAAGCAATTTTTTGATACAAAAAATTTTAACTTTTGTACTAGAAAGCTGCTTTAAGAAGCAATAAAAAAGCCGTCCCAAATGAAGTCTTAATCTTGTCTTTTTCACATAATATATATATGATAACTTACTATTTTTTAATTATAACATTAATTTCTTCTATAACTTTCCTCCTACAAATTGATTATTATGTTTTATAGTAGTTAGTTGTGGTAGGAAAGAAATGCACTTAACTTTATGCTACAAAAGCACTAATTAAGGAGCAAGTAAGAAGAAATATAGAAAAATTGCAAAAGAAATCTAACACCTAAAAAAAAGAAACATAAAGCTTTTAAGGTTTGACTTAAGTAAACTAACATTTGCTAAAGAAAGGGATTTGATCATTAATAAAAAAATCATGTATAATAAAAGAATAATCACATGCCACTCTCAAAATTTGAGTATATCTCACTCAATAATAATAATAATAAAGTAAACTTAAAACTTATGATAAATAATGAATAAAGAAGATTAAATAGATTAAAAAAACAACCACTTCAAAGGTTCCTCAAATTATCAAGAAGATACATTGAACTCATGGAAATAAATTTGTGCTCTCTATATCTATTATGAATTGTCAAATCTTTCTCATGAGGCTCAAGATTGCATTATGCTTCCATAGCAATTAAGCTTCCATGAATTAATTAATATAGCCATTAATCTATTGAAAATTATCTATCTAACTAATGCAAAATCACCTTAATTATTTCTAAGATTTAACTCAAGAAGCATGATATCTCATCATGTGATTCATGTATAAATATTAAGTCAATTCCTAATAAATTAACATACTCATTTCTATGATTTCATATAAGAATCTTGATATTTACTTCACCATGTGATTATGCATGAATCTTGAGTCAATCATGATAAATTTCTCATTTGATTTGATAATTTGAGAGAACTTAAATCTTTTAAATGACTCATTATCTCTAAGCAGAGTATTCTAAGGTCTTAAATATTTGAAGGGTTTGATGCACGTAAAATCATTAGGCTTAAATGTTGTATGAGTTAAATATCCATGAGTGACCTCTATAGCATAAATATTATACTCGAATATAGTATAATTGAACCTATTTGAATATCTAACCTTAATTTTCATTTTACCTTAAAGTAGATGTCTCTTGATTTTGAATCTAAAATAATATGATCTAACATTCAACTTGACTTCACAATGCATGAGTAATTGATACATAATAGGACCTATTATATGATCATAAATAAAATAATACCACCTTGCATAAGATTTGTAATTAATGAATTCATATTTTTAAATGCAAGGAGGTTGTTTATACGAAGGTTTGGCTGCCCTTTTTTTTTAAGGGTAAATTGAAGAAGCACTTCACAATTTAAGGAGGCAATTTCATTTACTATGCTTAGACCTACTCCTTAGTTTTTAATGATTGCTTTAATTACTTTGCTATTTTATTGGAACTTGCAATTTAACTCCCTAACTTTTTAAGAGATTGCTTTGATTTTTTTTGTTATAAAATGTTCAATATTATTCCTTGAAGATTATTATTATATTTGAAATTTTTTTGTGGTCCTCTCTCTTCTCTTGAATGGCTTGTTGGCTTCTCCTTGGCCAAATTCATTAAATAAGGAATTTGTATCCTCTTATTTAATTTAAACCCTAATTATATACCTCTTGGACACCTTTCTCTCTACTACAGCCTAAAACCTTGCTCTTTGACTATCTCCACCTCTCTCTTTTCTTAAAGCCTAGGTCTAGCATCTCTAAACATCTATTGCTTTCTTTACATTAGAACCCTATAATCATTTTAATCGACCTTCCCTTTTTCGTGAATTTTAATTCCCAAAGAAAGCTTTCATCCAACCTAAACTGATTGCATAAACCTTAGCTTTAACTGCTTTGTCACTTCCCCACCCCCAATCCATAAATATAGCCAAGATTTATCCTACTCTTACTCATAACTCTTTTTTCCCAAAGAAAAAAAACAGCCCTAACACTTCCATTGAATTGCCCTATATCACCAAAACACCATAAGTCCATAATATATAGTCATATCCACTCATCCTACTACCCACAACACCATAAAAATATCCCATTAGCTTGTGCTTATATTTATTCTTGAATAATTTTTGTAGCATGGAAGCTAAATCACATTTACTTCCCCAAAATATTTGATGTTTCACTTAATTTTTTGAATCCAACACAAAATCATTTGATGTTGCACTCCATACATAACATATAGTTTCCATTAATTTTATCTATTTATGACAACCAAATAGCCCCTATAGATCTTTAAGGGCCTTAATATCACTATATAACTTATATTATGTAACATTGAATGAGAACATTTAAAAATATTAGATTCTTTCCTTAATATGGCATGCACATAACTCTACCTAATTAATCTATTACACCATCATGTAGCATTAACTTCACATTGCCAAAATCTCCAACCTTGTGCATTGCTCCATTTCATTTGTAAATGCATCCACATGAATTTGACTCAACCGTGAAAAATATCTCAAAAATAGAAACCATCTAACTTGAACTAATATAATCTATAATTAACCATTCTAAGTAATTATCTCTATTAATCACCAAAAGAGCACCACTAATTAATATAAAAATTAGATTAATCTATAACTATACCTATGTATGGTAACTTCTCTCTATTGTTAGCATATCTTACACCCTCGACTTAAAAAAAATTACATCATATGAAAGAAGTGAATTTTGATCTCCTTTAACCTGCTTTTTCTCTCCCATATAATCCTCATCTCAGCAACACGTAATATACCATGTATGAATGAATTTTGATGTTATTATTGATATTATGGAAATGTATATGAGCGAGGGGGAAAAATATCAAATGATGAAATTAAACCCATTCATACAGGGGGGGGGGGTTGTGGCGGGCACCCATCATCAATAATAACATCAAAATTTTCTAATATGAAATGATGAAACTAAATTCATTCATACATGGTATATTACGTGTTGTTGAGATGAGGATGCTTAGGTGGATGACTGGATTTACTCTTAGAGAGGATACAGAACAAGCATATCCGTGAAAAGGTTGGAGTAGCTACAGTGACAGATAAGATTAGAGAGAGTCGCCTTAGATGGTTTGGTCATGTAAAACGGCAGCCTTCCGATGACCCTATTAGGAGAGTAAATATATTAGATTTAGCCTATGATAAGAAAAGTAGAGGTAGACCTAAAAAGACTTGCTTAGAAAATATTAGAAATGACCTTTCTTTATTAGATTTAAATGAGAATTTGACTCTTAACAAAACTCAATGGAGAAAAAGGATTCATGTAGCTGACCTCACGTAGTGGGATAAAGGCTTGATGTTGTTGTTGTTGTCGCATGATATAGTACTACATACGAGTATCTTCATATATGTTAAGTAATAAAAGTTTTAACTTATGATAGGATTTATTAGAGATGATTTTGGTTTTGTATAAAAACTCCAATATTTAGAGCCACTTTCAACTTCAAATCATTTAGCACACCTTATTGAAACATCCACCCACACAATAACTACAGCACCATACAAAGAAACACAATAATTTATGTAATTTGGCTATAATAAGCAAAGTCAATGAGATATAAGAAAATTTCTGATCCATTAATAAATAAGCTATGATTATGATGTATAATAAATGATACTCATCAACTTGTCTATAAAGACTTGAGTACTCCTCCCTCAATAAAAAGAAAAAAAAAAGCTTTACGGCTCTCAAGACAAATAAGAGGGAAATAATTTAGAAGATATGATAAATAATGATGATTAAACAATATTAAAAAGAAAAAAATTCCTACTTCAAAAGTTCCTCAAAAGATTTTTTTCGATTCGTCAAGATGATACTTTGGACTTTCGAAAATGAACTATTTGCAATTTCATTTCTTTCTTTTTTTTTTCCTCTTTCCTCTTCTTTCTCTTCTCAATTTCTTCATATGTAAAAAAAATTTTTTCAAAAATTCTTATATTTGCAATCTATTAAACTTTGATACATAACCAATCCCAAAAAACCATTAGTTTTATTTACCAAATCTAAATCCCATTATGAATTTTGGTATTGATAATGTGCTTCATAAATAGCTCTTTTGCTGATCTTAACTGTGGATGTTTTGATGGTTTACAGATTTTTGGGGTCTGCAAATTGTTCAGCACAAATCAGAATTTATTTATACTTTATGGTGTTGGAGATATTCTCTGATCATTTTCCTTCAGAAAGTTTGTGGCTATGTTAATGCACGTACCATATGCTTGCCTGCTACCAATCAATGAGGTCTGTATAAACAAGTTTTCTTATGCAAGAACCCACTTGTTCAGTTCAGAACTTCACGATAGAAAAATCATCTATTATCGGCGGAATTTTTCAGCCGGAAATTGATCATTTTCCGGCGGATTTAGAACAGAGCTGCCCTCCCGCGCCCGTGCGCTGCCTGCCTGCATGCCATGAGATTCGAACTCTGGTGGGTTGAGCAATTTTTCAAACACCCAACCATATTGCTGCACAGGAAAATACATTTTAATTGTCACGTTTTTATATTTAAACTATATAATTACGCAAAATTAATAATCAATTTAAAAACTGAAATTAAATTTACTAATTATGAAAATTATGAAAATTAAAATTAATAATTAATTTAAAAAAATAAAAAATAGTAATTAATTTAAAAATAAAAAATAATTAAAATAAAGTATTACAATTAAATTTAATTAAAACAAATTATTAACTTAATAATTAATTAAAATTACTAATTATTGAAAATAAGATTTAAAATAAATTAAAATCTAAATAATAATTTTAAATTTAAATCTTTTTACTTAAATTAAAGAAATAATTAACTTAAATTAATTAATATTATTTTTAATCATTTTTGTTAAATCATTTAAATAGTTAATTTTTTATTTGAAATCCGTCGGAAAGCTGGAAAAGCCGTCAGAAATTATGCCGGAAAGAAACCGTCGGAAAAGTCCACCGGAAAAGCTATCTCATTGCCTTTCATCGGAAAGCCGTCGGAAATTGACCGCCGGAAAGCCACCGAAAAATTCCGCCGGTAGTGGGTGATTTTCCTGTAGTGCTTATTGTTATGCCTCAACTCTGAAACAAAATTTTAAAATATCATAAATTAATTAAAGCATTTTTGAAAAAAAAAAACGCTCAAACATTCCTTTAAGATTTATCCTTATATATATAATATTAATCAACTAATACGATTTATTCTTATTATCTTTGTGGGAATCTTAATCCCACTATTCTAAGCACTGCTTCAATGATCAACGGGCATAGCAATTGTAAATTGGGAGCCCCCCGATCCAAAACACATCAATCCAGAAATCAGTTTATAAATTAGAGTCTCAAGCAAGGAAGAGAATGGCGAGAGAGAAACTTGATTTCTCTTATCACTAGTCTCCTCCTCGACCACCGACCATCGTCGGACTGACGCCGAACTTCTACCCAGTCGCCAACTGACTCCTGACTTCCTCCCGGCCACCGATTGATGCTGAATTTTTGCCTGGATACCGACTGATGCCAGACTTTCGCCCGTCCATCAACTGACGCCGGACTTCCACCCAGTCACCGACTGACGTTATACTTCTGGAGCTGGAGATTGATTGGGAGTTATAAGAAGTCAGGATGACTGATTCACATAATTCAAGAGGAGTTATAAGGAGTATATTGATTGGGAGTTATAAGGGACGACTAATTGGGAGTCATAAGTACAGGAGCAAGATACCCTTAAGATACACTCATTGAATATCTAAATACTAATATTGACACTGCTACAAATATTAAATTGATATTATGACTGAAACTGATATTATTTACTGTCATTAATATTATTTAACATTATTGATCATAATACTAATATTATTACTGATATTAGTAATGTTGACTGTCACTAATATTGTAAATGATGATATAATGGATTGAGATGTGATGGACTATAGAATGATAAATTGATATAAATAATCGATATAGACATTGATGCATATATTTATTTATATGATTTATAGCATATTATTCTATTTTATCTTGCATTGATTTTAGTTGTAAGATTTTAATTACTTGTTGGGTTATATGCTCATTATGTGATTTTACATGTTTTTAGAAAAGTGTAAGGATTCTATGATATGAAGCTCCAGATAAGACAAAATATAATTATATTTCTTTCCGATGTTCATTGGTAAGCTCTAGTTAAATGATTAAAATGAAAGACACATGTAATTTTTTTAATATAGATCATGGAGTATGACATTATTGATGTTAATTTGAATAATATTCTCCTTAGAGAAGAGATGACCACATATCAAGAAGTGATGGTGTGCATTGATTTTGATGTCGATGATATGCATAAATCTTATTGGTGATGGCGTGTGTTAATTTTGTTGGAGATAATGGTATGGTGATGGTAGCCAAGTGCAGTGGTCGAGATATAATAATCAGGCAATGGTTATGGGACAATAATTATGTGATGGTAGTTAGGTGAATATGTTCTGATGATAATAATCATTCGATAGTATTTGAGCAACTGTGGTCAGACGATGATTGCTGAGTGATGATGGTCAAGTGAATGCAGTCATGTGATGGTGTCAGGGTGATAGGGCCCAGATCTTAGTGGTCAAATAGCGTTGATTATACAATGATAACCAAGTGGCGACGGGCATGCGATAGTAAATTTTGGTTACAATTATCAATGTATAACATCCGACAAAGCTCTAGAGTTATTTAGGTCAACAAACTCTCTCTCATTTTCAAATTTCCTATTATATTAAGAATGAGAGTGTAACAATCTGGAGCCCTAGCTTGTGTTTTGATGATTAAAAATATTATTGAATGACTATTTAGTTTCTCCTGCACTTTATATTGCATATATTTTTTGTGTGCACTAAAATTTTAGATTCCACATACACCGAGCATCATCAGAGAATTAGACTCAAGATTTAGTTGTATAGGTTTGATTTATTTAAAGAGTCTGTAATTTTATTTTTCTTGAGTTAATTAATTTAAAAAGGTGTAAGTTAGCTTAACAATCGTGCGCACAGACACCTGGGGATTGAAACTAAATATTTTAATTAAAATGAAATAAATTTGAATTTAAAAATAAACTAATTATACTGTATTTATAAAATCGTATAGGATGATCATTTATAATCAGGATTCACCACCGCCATTTAAAATTAGGTAATATTTTGAATTTTAAAAATTAATCTATTCATATAGGACAATATAAAAAGTATTGTATTATGTCATTAAAATCTTTCCTAATTTAATCATTATAATTAAGCAATCAAATCAAAATTAATTATAATTACCTTCGTACTGTATGAATCGAGAGATGCATGGAACGATAATTAATAGCCTAGGGTTCGTCTTAGATGACCTGTGATTTGATTGAACTAATTGTAATGTACAATCTATGTTCATATTGGATGATAAACCAAACTTTTAATTTAACTGATTGCACCGAGCACTGTTCATCATACAATACTAACATTGTATAGTTGAACTAATCATATTATATGATCTATAAGTTGTACTGTATGAATAGAGACGACATAATTAAAAATTAAGATTTTTTAGAAGCCTACTATTTAAACTTCTCTTAATTCATTTGAGAGAGTCCTTTGGCAGTCTGAGGGTGTGTGACTTCTATAAGCAAGGGTTTGAAGTGAGAGATTTGATCAAGGGGGAGAGAGGTGAAGTTGTAAGAGAGGGTGAAGAGCCTTGTGGGTATAAGGGAGTGTGAGAGGGTGTTTTCACACAGTTGCTCGGCCAGCGTCCACCACATTCCTCCATGTGTCAAAGTATTTTTTTAGGGAAACTCCATGAAGAAGCTCTTGGTATCAAAGGGCCACCAACTACTCCACCGCACCGGGTTGGTGAAAGGGATTCGGCTACTCCGCCACACCAAGTTGGTGAAAGGGATTCGGTTATTCCGCCACACCAAAGAAGATGAAAGTGATTTCGATTTTCAACCCCACCAAGGGTGGAAGTAATTTTGTGAGGGCTTCTATGCCTTGCAGAGGGGGCTAAACGAGAGTCACTAAAATATTTAGTGCAATACCTAGGGAGGAGGACTCAGGGGAGTAGACATAGGTCAAGTTGACTAAACCATTATAAAATTATGGTGTGTTTGTTCTTTTTTTTTTTTTGCACTTTACTTTCTGCGAGTTAGTTGTTGTATATTTAGGTTTTGTAATTTGGTTAGTGTTGGTGATTATTGTGATACGAGATTTGTGGTTGATTTAATTTATTTCTTGGTTGAAAAAGAAAAAAAAATGGAAAATAAAAATTACAAAAATAAGTGTTGATTATTTTTCTTAAAAATAAAAAAAATCAAAAATAAGTTTTTGGGTGTTAATTGCTTCTGCATTGAAAAATTTGATTTTGATTTTAAGTTTGGGAAATTGGTTTTAATTTCAAAAAAAATTTCGAAAAAGATTTTTAAATTACCAATTCACCCCTCTCTTGATATGTCATTCAGTAGTTCAAGTGGTTTCATAATCATTCTTTGAACTTTCAGAAAATTTATCTATAGTTTTGATAAATTTTGTCAAAATCCTAAAATATTCTATCGAATGACTCATTTTGATTCATTTGATTATATATCATTCTTTTACCATCTACTAGTTATAATAACCTCAGAATTAAGTGGTTTTAAACTTGTTAAATTTCTTTTATTGAGCTACTCGTATAAACAAAATAAGTATATAACTTTTGAAAGTCTTTTAATGCTTCAATCATGACATCAAATTATGAACAGAATATAAAAATATCTGTAGTACAAATAATCCATTAATTCATATAAGATAACATGAGTAATTTTTGTTGGCACGTTGAAGACAGCTTCAGCTGTGAGCTATACAGAGAACCTAGAATAGCATATAGCAAAGCAACAGTAACATAGAGACATTATTTCAGTATAAAAGCTCTGTATATCCATCTCGCTATTCATATGAGTACATTGTTTATATATAGCTAGGTTGTACACATGTATGATTGTGATAACAGAGGTTTGTTATGTGTGGATGGTGGATGATTGGCTTAGTCCGTTGTTAACAGAACGTGGAGCAGTGATAGTGGATGCTTGTTCTTTTACTCCCTCGCAAATTGACGGATCTGGCTGAAATGTTAATTTGGATCGAAGTTTATGGAACCTGTTGGTGGAGAGTGGTTTTGTAATTATATCTACTATTTGATCCACTGTACTGGTAGGTGTGATGTTGATATGTTTAGCCTGTATGTGATCTTTGATGAAGTGATGATTGATTTCAATATGTGTTGTCCTTGCGTGAAAGACAGGGTTATTGGCGAGGGCTATAGACGACATATTGTCACAGTATAGTGTTGTTGGATTGGAGAGGGAAATGTGAAAATCAGCTAGAAGATGTCTAAGCCATATAATATCAATGGTGGCAGTTGTGAGCGCTCTATATTCTGCTTTAGTAGAGGACCGAGCTACTATATGTTGTTTCTTAACACTCTAGGATATAAGAGTGTTTCTAAGAAAAGAGAAATAGCCGAAAGTAGATCTTCTGGTGGTTGTATAGCTAGCCCAATCTGCATTAGAGAGTGAGGTGAGTTGTAATGGACCCAACGAGATGGGTATACCGAAGAGGTAGGTACCTTTGATGTTTCGTAACAGCCGTTTCAGTTGATGAAAATAAGCTGGCAACGGATCGTGCATATGTTGGCAAAGAAGCTTAACCGAGTATGTTATATCCAGTCTGGTCACGATGAGGTATTGGAGTGATTCGGTGAGTTGACGATATATGAGAGAATTATTTAGAATAGGGTCAGAGAAGGGTGTTGCAATCGGTTTTGTTGAAAGTGGATTTGAGAGTGGATTGCGTTGGAGAAGGCTAGCTTATAGAAGCAGTGATTGGGCATATATAGCTTGACAAAGAAAGTAAGAATTAGAAGTGGTTTGTATTTGAAAGCCGAAAATTTATGAGCTGTGCCAAGGTATTTCATTGTAAATTTATGATTAATTTGTTGGATGAAGTGGAGCATTGCTATGGGATTATTTCCAGTAAGTAGAATATCATCAATATAGATCAGAAGATAGATTTGTATGTGATAATTGGATATAATAAGAAGTGAATGTCGGCCTTACTGTGGAAGCCAAGAGATTGAAGGTATTTAGAAAATGTGTTGAACCATTGATGTGGGGCCTGTTTAAGGCCGTAGAGAGCCTTGTGTAGGAGGCAGACATGGTTAGGTTGTAGGTTGTCTTCAAAACCACGGGTTGGGACATGAAGATCACCATGAAGGAACACATTGGCTACATCTAGTTGATGTACATACCAATTATGATGTAGAGCTACAGTTAGAAGGACACAAATAGAGGGCATTTTGGCGAAAGGACTGAAAGTGTCTTGGTAGTCAAGATCGTGTTCTTGATGGTTGCCCTGCACTACTAGTCGGGCTTTGTAGCGAGCAAGAGTGTCGTTTGAGTGATATTTGGTATGATATGTCCACCGACATCCTAGGACATTGGCTTTGGGAGGAGGAGGAACAAGGGACCATGTCCCTTATTTTTATAGAGCTAAGAATTCGAGAGCTATAGCCTCTTTCCAATGAGGGTGTTTTGCTACCTCGGTATAGGTGGTAGGATTAGGAAGTGGTTGATGATCAGAAGTTTTAAGAGTGTGAAGTAAGTTTAGAATAGTATGGGGATTGAGAGAGCTGGTTTGTAAACGTGTAACCATAGGATGTGGAATATGTATTGCTGGAGCTGGTGGTGAGGAAGGAGTTGTTGCAACTCGAGCTCACGAGTTTATGTTTTTGATGATAACAAATATTGTGGCTCACATCCTTATGCCTACTTGTATTTGCAATATATATTTGCTTGTGTATGTACTAATATTTCAGGAATACCATGCACCATCCAACGAAAATTCAAGGCTCAAAATTGGGTAGAATATGTTATGCTGTAAAGATTCTGGTAATATTTATTGATGTATTTTTGATTTCTTGAGTCAAATCCTGTAATGGTGTATGCTAGCTTGGTAACCATGCACACACACTCAGGGGGAGTAAGATTGAGTCAAAACTAGAAGTTTAAATTCTAAACTAATCATACTGTACGATTTATATCGTACTGTACGATCAGTTCATCTAGCTAATCATATTAGACGATTAGATCGTCCAGAATGATCTATTATGATCATGAAAAATAGTCGTCAATCATAATTTAGGTAATATTTTAAGATTCAAATTTTATTCTAATCGTCTAAGACAATATACATCATACTAGATGATCTACAAAAAACATGCCTAAATTAATCTTGTGATTAGTCAATTGAATCTGCTTAATTTTGATATTTTGATCATACTATACGAACTGGATCGTACTGTACGATCAATAGAGATGATTTTGGTCATCCCATGATTCATCCTGGATGAACTGCATTTCGGTTGAACTAAGCGTACTATACGATTGGTCATTTGTATTGATGGTCGTACAACACTAACATGAAAATTGAACTATTCGTACTGAACCGTACAGTATTATCAGGTCAAATTCTACACATCGTACAGGATGATCCTGCGATCATACTGTATGATCTTTGCCTCCAGAATTTTCAAATTCTACACATCGTACTGGACAATCTTGCAATCGTACTGTATGATCTTTGCCTCCAGAATTAAATTTCTAGGGTTTTTCAAAGCCCTCTATTTAAGCTTTCTCCAAAGATAATGTAAGTGTCTTTTAACATGCATTGAGTCATTTTTTTCTGGAGAAAGCTTGAAGAGAAAGCCTTGAAAGGGAGAGAGGAAATGATGGAGTTTGAGAGGGAAAAGATCCTTGAAGGGGGTTTCAAGGGAGTGTGGAGGGGGTTTTACATGGTTGCTCCGGCAAGCTTGCACCTTAGTACCATCATTATCAAGATTTATCTTAAGGGAAGTTTTGGGAAGAAGAAGATATCTTTGGTGTCAAAAGACCTGGCTACTCTGTCACACCGGAGAAGGTGAAAGTGATTCAAGGTTCTCTGCCTGTGAAAGGATTCGTGATTCTCTGTCATCACCAGGACGATGAAAAAGGATTCGAGGTTCTCTGTCATCTCCTAGAGGGAGAAAAAGGATTATGGTCATCTGCCGCACCGGGTTGGTGGAAGAGATTTTGTTAGGGCTTCCCCGCCTAGCTATGGAGGCTAAAGGAGAGTCACTAAAGGTTTAGTGCAATACCGGGAATGGAGAGTTCTGGGGAGTGGACGTAAGTCAGGTTAACCGAACCACTATAAATCTCTGTTGTGTTTATTCTTGGTTTTATTTTTTCACACTTTATTTTCCATATTTATTTTTGTGATAATTGTGTGGTTGAAAATCTCTGATTTTCTATTATTGTGAAATTATTTTGCTTCCCCATTAAGAGATAAAATTATTAATTTTCATATGTTAAAAAAAGCTTTAAAAGGGGGATTTCTATTTTTGTTAAAAAGTTTTAAAATAACCAATTCACCCCCCTCTTGGTTAGTCTCAGGACTAGTTCTTTAGGGTTTAACAACCCTCATGAACTTTCAGGAGTAGGTGTGGATGGAGAAGTATTTATTGTGGGGCTCGTTCTTTAATTGGATGACTCTTAAGCAGTTGGAAGCTTGAAGGCGAAGTTCAAGTGTACTCCAGATTTCGGAGCAGCCTTCAAGATCAAGAACATAATGTAAGATTGAAGCAGAGATGGTGGAGCATATGACAACAGCTAGATTTTGGTCAATGAGGAGCCACTGAGTGTAGCATGTGTTGGGAATGCTGGTGCCATCGGGTTATTGTAGCAGATGTAGAGGTCGAGCAGTGGTGTGGTTAAGATGTCTGGCAAAACGGTTGGCTCTCAGAAGTTTGTGAATCTGAGATCGCCACATTGGGTAGTTGTCATTAGAGAGAGAGAGACTGAAACAATGGTTTTCACTACAGGAAAATAGCTAATTTCCGGTGGAAATATATTCGTCACAAATTCCGGCGGATTTCCAACGGATTTTTTGATTGGATTTTTAATGAATTTATTTCCGATGAATTTCTGACGGAAATTAAATTTTTCTAAAAAATGGCTAAATAAATATTTATAATTATTTATTTTGTTAAATTAATTTAAATTAAATTAAGTAATTTAATAATTAAATTAATAATTCATTATTAGATTATATTAATTATTTTTATCTTTTAAAAAAATTAAGTTTTACTTTCAAAACAATAATAACTTGTAATATTTAAATTAAATTAGTTAAGTTAAATTAGTTAATTAAATTAAATTAAGTAGTTTAATAATTCATTGTTAAATTAAATTAATTAATTTTATCTTTCAAGAAAATTAAGTTTTACTTTTAAACAATAATAACTTTTAATATTTAATATTTTATAATTTAAATAAAACAAAGTAGCATTTCAAGCAGCTTTGCCTTAGTGGCCTGATGGTCCGTGTCTTGTGATCAAGGAGGGCTGGGTAACCCCGCCGTAGGCGTTTAGGCGAGCGGGTCGGTAGGAGCTGGGCTGGAGTTGGGGTGTGGCGCACGAGCTGGCTGGGGCAAGCTGCGGGCTTTCAAGGTTGGTTGTGGGCTGGGTTGGGCGGGGCGGGTGGGTTGGGGCTGGCTTCCCTAGAATGGGTGGGTTGTAATTTTTTTTTTATTTTTCCTGTGGAAAATTTCGTCGAAAATTTTATCAGCAGAATTTTTCGGCTGGAAATCTGCCGGAAATATTTTCGGCGAATTATTTTACGCCGGTGACATTTTTCCGACGCACATTTTTCCATCGGAAATCTACCAGAAATGCTAATTTCTGACGGATTTTGGGCATTTTCCAACAGATTTTGACCGCCAGCAACACGTGATTTTTCTGTAGCGTTTAATGGCGGACATGACGAGTTTCAGGAAAGATGAGATGGGTATAGGGTCGATGGAGTCTTCGTGGGATATGCTACTTGGGAAGAAGATGACTGAGCCATTCACACTGGCGTTGTCTTACGCCTGCTCTCTAATATAATGAAGACAGCTTCAACTGTGAGCTGTACAAAGAACCTGGAATATCATATAGCAAAGCAGCAGTAATACATAGACATTATTTCAGTATAAAGGCTGTGTATATCCCGTTCATATGAGTACATTGTTTATATATAGCAAGGTTAATTGTACACATGTACGGTTGTGATAATAGAGGTTTGTTATGTGTGGACAGTGGATGATTGGCTTCGTCCGTGAATTTTATTCTATGCGGAGTCCGGATGACGTCCGGACTCCAATAAAAACGCGTTACTTTCGGTACCGAGCTCAATACCGAGCGGTCCGAGTACCGAGTACCACTCCGTACCTGAGCGTAAACCGGACGGGATGACGTCCGGACTCCAATGAAAACGCGTCACTTTCGGTACCGAGCTTGATACCAAGCGGTCCGAGTACTGAGTACCGCTCGGTACCTGAGTGTAAACCGGACGGTTCTCCCATCCGGTGTCCGCACAGAATAATCTCTCGGATGCTTGTGCTTTTCTACATCTATTATCTGAGTCTCATAATTTTTACTCATATATATAACTTTATAATGGATTTTATTTTTATTTTTATTAATTCACTCTTTCCTTTAACTTTTAGCTGCATAAAAATCTTAATATATTCATTTTTAATTATTTTTTTATTAATTTTTCACACACAAATTCGCCTGATTTGGTATCTCTAATAAGAAATCATTTACAGTTCGTCAGCTTAGGTCGTCGGCAAAAACCCTCCAATCTCCATCACCTTATGAAAACAAAATATCTTTATTTTGACAATGCACAAATATAATAATTATTTAAATTATGATTTCATTCAATAAAATTTTACATTTTTTTATGATAACTTCTCTTCCATACTATTTTTTTCATTAGAAACTTATAATATTTATAACAAATTGAATTATCATTTTTTAATTATGTTGGTTTTAACCGTTTTTAAGATTAATGAATACAATAACTTAGGGTTATTTTTATCACAACAATTTTACCATCATCTTACAAAAAGCTACAACCGTCCCAAGCAAACTCTTAAATAGAAATTGTAAGTTAATTTAGGGTCAGTTTAAGATAACAACAATGTTTTATAAAGATAACTGTAAAGCTGTTGTACGCAACATAACTTTTTTGTAGCTATTACAAATTTTATAAATATATATTTTTTAATTAATAGAACTATCATATACCAACAATTTTTGTTGTGAAAAATAGCTTCTCACCACAAAATTTTTTTGAAAAATAATGAAAAATAGTAAAGAAGTCGCAACTAAACAAAATTTTAAGTACGGAAAACAAACAAAACAATAACTATCTCAAACAAATCCTTTGATATGATAAAATCATATTTATGATTTTTTTAGGGCTATAAACGAATTGAGCCAAGCCGGGTATGTGCTTGATCATATTTGTTTTGGTTTATTATCAGCTTGTTCATGTTCGTTAGAGCTCGATTCAAGCTTTCTTGTTCGTGTTCATGCTTGGTTCGTTTAAGTTGATGGATGTTCGTGTTTAGTTTGTATTTGGTTCATGTTCGATTCATTTCGTGCTTATCGAGCCTTATTAAGTTTTGTCGAGCCTACTAACAAACATGTTCGTGAATGTTTCTAACTATTATTTCTAACTACCAAACGAGTCTGCTCACGAACATATATAGCAAGTGATTTTGAGCTACCAAACGGGATTGTTTAAGAACATATCTAACAAGAGTTTTCGAACTATCATATCATGCTATTCACAAACACGTCTAGCGAGTGTTTTCGAACAACCAAGCGAGCTCGTTCACAAACAAATGAGTTATAATTCTTCTTATAAGAAAGATTTCACATGAACGTTTTGAACAAACAAAATTGATGATAATAAACAAACTTCGTTTAGGGAAAAGAAAAGCTGATATAAAATATGACCAACATATCCTCAAGAAGTAATTCCACAAATGCAGTTAAGCAAAAACATTAAACGAAAAGAAATTTAAAATTCATAACCCCTTAAAAATTAATTTCACAGATATGATTAAGCAGAATCAAATATAACAGATTTTTATCAGCTCATTTATTACTAGCAAAAGAAAATAGCAAGAAATTCATAAGCAAGATCATATAACCATGGATAAAAACAATTCAATTCTTTAAAATAAAAATATTTGGCATCCAACATTAGGCAAGAAATC
The DNA here is from genome assembly GCA_019925795.1 of Dendrobium chrysotoxum. Lineage (NCBI taxonomy): Eukaryota > Viridiplantae > Streptophyta > Magnoliopsida > Asparagales > Orchidaceae > Dendrobium > Dendrobium chrysotoxum. The sequence continues at coordinate 33,921,401 of CM034299.1, read as the reverse complement.
CATAAGCAAGAATCGAGCTTTTTAACGAGTTTTTTATCGAGCTCCTAACGAGCTTCATATCGAGCATGTTCATGAGCTTTGTACGATGCTGATCACAAACATAAACGAGCCAAACACATAGTTGTTCAAACTTGTTTATTAAAGCATGATTATTTAAACAATTGTTAAAACTTATTTGATTACTTAATTAAACGATCACAAACGAGTTTTTATCGAATCGAACTTCATATAGTTTATCGAACGCTCAGTTCATTTACAATCCTAATTTCTTTTATAAATCAATAATATTTATTATTATTATTATTCATCCTCAGATCCAAGGCGACGTTTTGGATTTGTTCAAACAAATTAAAAATGTATGTAAAGCGTGATATGTGGATCGCATTTATATTAAATTAATTATGAATCAATTCAAATTTTGACACGTCTCTTCCTACCATTATGGCATTATGAAGCTCTAAAAAAATAAAAAATAATAAAAAAAAAGAATAATTTTGCTCTTCAGTTGCAACTACATGGCCACGTGGCATAATCTGCATTGCTCAAATTTTTTTTTATTTTTTTTTTTATGAAGATCTTGGGTTTCTAGAAAGAGAATCTGTGATTAAGAAGCCTTTTGTTGTTTGTTTCTGATGAACAGCTACCTTCTCTGAATATTGAAGCTCAGTTAGCCCTTTGGTGATAACTGATATCTATATTAGTTTAACAAACCTGCAGCTACAAGCACCATTAAACAGTAAAAATTAATAAAAATTATGTGCATTAATGAAGGATTAGGATATCATTATATCATGTTATTTAATTTTTTGCTTAATTAAGCTTAAGTACTTGTTGTCAGGTTTTGTATTAGCAATCTAAGATTTTGATTATTGTGCTAATTAGCTTTTCAAACCGCTGACATGTTCATGTTGACTACAATTTTTTTTATTTAATTTTTATGATGAGAAATAATTTTAGATTTTTAAGAGTTTGATAGTTGTAGGAAAACTTCTGTAGATATATATAAATACAATAAATTTAAAAAAAAATATGATTGTATTATAAGAATTCTACAACTATTTTTGTTAAAAGTGATTGTTGAACAATTATTGAAAAAATGGATTATTCAAAAGCGGTTGAGGGTGATATTTACTTTTTCCCTTTTAAAAAAAGTAGACATCAAATTTGTTACAACTACTATACTAATACCATTGATTGTAAGAAGTTGTTTATCATTACAAAAAAAATTATGAAAAATGGTGAAATAATTGCAATAAAACTATATTGTGGTTGAGTTTTGGAAGGTAAAGCTACGGAAAAACTTCCCCAAACGGACCCTTAAGCTTCTTTGATTTGAAGGAATTGAATCGAAATTATTTCTTATATTTATTTAGTGGAATAAAAATTGACTGAAAATTATTTTTGTACGGTAGAAATATCACCAACAACTTTATTATCAGTAAGTAACTAGACCAAATGGAATACTATCTAATTAAAATTTCCCATAATGACAAAATACATTCAAGACCATTTCCTCATAAATATCATTCAAGAGAGGAGGATTTAGTCGGCTCTTTTCCTAGTCAACATTATGGCAATCCCAAAATTATTGCACCATTGCCAATTAATGATGATATCTCTTTATCATAAGAAAGCGCATTACCAAAATCTCCTATTCTTCATTGATTGTTCACATGAAAGATGCAACCTACCAATGCCTTCCCATTGGAAAACATAAGGGCTTAACCTCTCATTACATTCAAAACATAGTCACTAGAATCTTATGGTCGAAAGTAGATCTCCCTGACCACATTAACCTTTCAAGTCAATTTGTTGATTATTATATAGCTGCATGGTGCAATATCACTTACACTTCACTAGGGACATTACTATAATGACTCTTGCATCTTTCGTTGAATAGCATTACGTCATTGATTGACTTCAAAGATAATTCATTATATAGTTTATAATTTACAAAAGAAGAAGAATTCATAAGCTTTTGACAACATAGGGTGGGAAGTTGGCAAACCCCTTTGACTATTCATTGTTCATTTTCAACGAGAAATGCTATATGTTCAATACTTGGAGCTAGTGCATGTCTTAGTTTAGTTGGTACTCATTCAAGATCTTTGAAAATGCCATTCCATATATGTGAAGCTAGTTAAAGATATTGGCTAAGCTACTTGAAACCGCTAATAAACATGTCCATATAGAAGAATATAACCACATCATGAAACATCTAAATGAACTAAAATAGGTTCATGCACAAATGATATGGCACTGATGAGAAGGTGCATGTGAGAAATCTAAGAGATGTAATTGATAATAATATGCATCTATGCCATATCCTTTAAGTCACATGCATTAGTGAATCTAATATGGGGATTGGGGGCATTAGAGGAGCATGTGGCCCTTTTGGCTTGGGTCTTTCCTACTTAGTTACTTGATTATGTGAGACATGATCCACCCATTCTAGAACCTCTACTTAGTTCAATATTAGGAATCGATAGATTTACATAATTTGATACATAAAGTCTTGATGCTTAAAAGAAAGTTTTTTGTGTATACACTTGATGTTAGAGACTCATAGTGGCTATTTAAGGTATCATTAAATTGTATATGGTATTTCATCGGCTATTAATGAGATCATCCTCTACCTTTTTCTTAAAGTTTTTTTTTTTTTTTTGTATTTCATGTGATTATAACTATGATAACAAATCCTAATCTTTGAATAGTCCCATCACTAAAAAAAAGGGATTGTAGTTGGAGGGCGACGGTGATCAAAATCGTACTGTTGTCGGCGAGGAATGGAGGTCAAAGGGACCATAGTCGGCGGGCGATGGTGGTCGAGGGTAGTATTATACTTGGCGGGGAGCGTTGGTTGGGTGATGGTGGTCAGAAAGACCATAGTTTGTGGGCGATAGAGGTCGGAGGGACCATAGTCGGCGGGCGATGGAGGTCAAAGGACCGTAATCGGCGGGCGATGGGAGTCGGAGGGATAGTAGTCGGCGAGCGACGATGGTCGGAGTGACCGTAGTCGGCAAGCGATAGAAGTCGGAGGAACCGTAGTCGGCTGGCGATGGAGGTCAGAGGGACCGTACTCGACAGGTAACAAAAGTCAAAGGGATCATAGTTGGCGAGCAACGGAGGTCGGAGGGACCATAGTTGACTGGCGACGAAGTTAGAAGGGACATAGTCGCGAGGCGACAGTGTTCAGAGGGACCGTAGTTGACTGGCGACGGAGATCAAAGGGACCATAATTAACAAGTGACAGGGGTCAGAGTGACCATAATCGGATGGCGATGGGGGGTCAGAGGGATCGTAGTTGGCTAGAGACAGGGGTCTGAGGAACTATAGGTAGCAGGTGAAAGAGGTTGGAGGGATTGTAGTAGACGGGCGACGAGGGTCGAAGGGACTGTAGTTGGCGGGCGACGGAGGTCAGAGGGACCATAGTTAACGGGCAACGGTGGTCGAAGGGACAGTAGTTGGCAGGCGATGGAGGTCAAAGGGGCTGTAATCGATGGACTGATGTCTAAGGGACTGTACTTGGTAGGCAACGGAGGTTGGAGGACCCGACCCGCCCTAAATCCGAGTCAACTCAACCCGACACACAGACCTGTGTGAAGGCCAATGTGTAGAGCATGTGTAAACGACAAGGCCAGGTGTGCCGTGTGAGCGAGCGACGAAGCGAGGTAGGGTGTGCAGCGTGTGCGAGCAGCGAGGCCAGCACGATAGCGCATGCGCTAGGAGAGTCATGTGCAGGTGCGATTGGACGGTGCGACCGGCAAAGCTAGCCGTGAGCGCGTGCGTCCTTGAGAGCGGGCCAGCAGGTGCAACTGAACGGTGCGCAATGAGAGCGCATGCGAGGCAAGCGGAGGCGGAGGCGATACGAATCCAGACCCGGGTCAATTTCAGGTTGATTTAGCTTTTCCAGGTCAACTCGAACCCTACCCGATTTTAAAAATGGGTTGGATTCTTGAACCCGAACTGACCCGTCACACAAATGGGTTGACCCAAACCCAAAATTTTTCAGGTCGGGTTAAATATTGAGATCCCAATATAGCTGTTGCGGACTCGAATATACGCGTCGATAGAATTTAGAAAATTTTCATCTTAGCGTTGCACGGATATTTGACACACAAACAGAAAATAAAAGAACACCAGTATTTGTACGTGGAAAACCCTGTAAAGGGAAAAAACTACGGGGCCACGCCCAGTTGAAAGAGTTCCACTAGTGTTTTCTTGGAATATAAGAGGTTGAATCGTCCTAAAAACTTAGGACGATTAGATTACAATGAATCTCTTTAAGATTAGACAGTTACAATGTCAGGTAAAGTTCCTGCGTTACTCAGAGATCTGGCAGAATGTTGGCGTCCTTTGGAGGTCGGATAGAATTCCGGCGTCGTTCTGAAATCTAGGAGAATTCCGGCGTCGAACAGAATTCGGGTTTCACTTGGGAAGAATTCCGGCGTCACTCGGGCGTCGGGCAACAGAATTTCGGCGTCGGGCAAAATTCCGGCGTGATTCGGGTGTAGGACTGAATTCCGGCGGTGGTCGAGGAGGAGTTTCTTCCCTCCTATTCCTTTCTTCTTCTTCTTTTCTTCTTCTTTTCTTCTCCTCTTGCTTTTAACTTGGTCCCCTCTTAAGAGAAATGAGGGGCTATTTATAGTTTTTTATGGATGGCATGAGCCGTAAATAGATGAGAGATCAGGGGCAAATATGGAGTGGTTTGAATGGACGGCCGATATTGAATCCTTTGATCGTGGACCGTTTATCAGACATTTGAAGGTCTTAATGATATCAGAATTTGATGATCATAGGGTCGTTGGATTCATCTCGTCGAGCCGCTCGATTCGACTATAAGCATGTACTATTTGGAAACCGTTTGGTAATCCAAATTGTGGATCGAACCTTCCAAATGCGCTTCAGGTCCTTGATTTGGACCTATTTGGGCTCGGATTGAGTTGAATTTGGTGTCGTTGGGTTCGTATTTCTGAGACGCTCAGTTCGACTATAAGTTTGTTGAAATCGGAGTTCAGATGATCCCAAATTTAATTTTTGAAGCTTCCAAGCTGAAATTGCCTCGAGATTCTTGCCGGATCAAGATAATTTTTTCATGACATATCAGGTGCCCCCCTATTTTTGGACGTCAAAGCTCCACAAGTCCAAAAATATTTGTTCCGACACTTTACAATGGTTGAATCGCAAAAAATTATATTTCAAAAGATATGAGTTTGCTTAAACTCGATTGTAGAGGCCTCGTTGAGCTCCGAAAGCATCAAAATTGAGTCCGGAACATCAAAAAACGTGTCCGGGGTCCCAAAAAACGTCCAATTTGACATGTCCGGGCCAAAATTTGGGCTCGAATTTGTGTGGGCAGCCGAACCGGCCGGACCGGCCGGCCGGCCGCCGCCGGCGCCGTCGGCACCGCAACCACGCCCGGCATCTCGCGCGAGACCGGCCCGCCTGGCCAGCTGCGCCGATCCGCCTGGCCCGCTGCGCCGATCCGCCCCGGCCCGCCTGGCCCGCCCCGACCCTCCTGGCCCCGCCCGCGGCTCGCCTGGACCCGCGCTGCTGGCGCCTGGCCTGCCCGGCCGGCCCGCCTTCGGCCCGCGCCCTGCCCGCGCGGTTGGGCGCGCCGCTTGGCAGCTGGGCCCGCCAGCCAGCTCTTATCCATTATTATTATTTTTTTTTTAAATGCAGAAAATTCAAAACAAATTCGAAAAAATTCGAAAAATTTTGGAAAATTGCAGGAAAATCCAGAAAACTCTGGAACATTCCAGAATTCTCTCCTTCTCCCCGAAAATACTATAAATAGCCTCTCAGGGCAAGGGGGAAACTTGCACCTTCTCTTCTTCTCTTTCTGGCTTTCTGAAAAGTTGAGGCTTTCCGTTGTTTTTCAGTAGGTGATTTTCCCTACTTGACTCAACGCCCCTCCTCTTGCATAGAAGTTAGAAAATTCTCTTCACTTTCCCCTGTTTTTCTTCTTACTTTAGAGGCCTTCCGCTATTTTTCTTTGTAGGTGATTTTCCCTACTTGAAATCAGCGCTCCTCGTAGCAGTTGAAATTTTTGCAGCCGTTTCCTTTCCTTCTCCTTTCTTATTCCAACATTCTTACAGTTGAGGCATTCTATTGCTTTTCGTAGGTGAATTTCCCTATGCAAAATCAGTGCCCCTCTCCTAATATAGAAGTTTGAATTTTCTTCCTCCATCCTTTGTCTCCTTAATTGATTTTCTTCTTACATTAGAGGCATTCCACTGTATAAGATGGGCGGTATCCCCTATCGAGCTTCAGTGCCCCTCTTTTGTGTAGAAAAAATCACGACGAGATACTATCTCCCTTGATAAAAGACGATCATCCGTTGCTTATATGCGAGGGTGATTTGATAAGATCTGGTGATAATAGTATCCGGGAGGAGTACCATAAGTGATTAATAGACGGGGAGAATTTCGACGCTATTTGAGCTGAAGTCCTTCGGCGATGTACGATTGAGTGGAAGTCAGTTGGCAGTCAACGACTGAGCAGAGAGCTGAAGGAAAGAGTTGGAGGGTGTGCTGCTAATAACTATCGAGCAAGAAGTCGATGATGGTTGATATGAAGTAAAGGACCGCCGGTAGACATTCGATGAAGGGCCGATGATGGCGGTTGTCCAGTGGCATTGTGCTCAGGCAATATGCATCCATACCGAAATGTGCCGACATCAGATATTACTGAATCAAGGGGCGAAGCAGTGTGATATGCCAATATTCTAGCAACACACTAACACTGTCAACTGATCGGAGGCCTGATGATGATCAAGTTATGTCCTTTCTTTGAAGGAGAAGTTGTAGAAAATGCTTGTGTGTAGTCGTAGCTTGTACGGATGATGCCAATGTATTTTTTAATTTCAAGAATAGATGCACATCTGAATGTAACTCCATTGATATTGTATATGAAATGAGAATTTGTTCCCTAGAGGAAGCTGAATTGTTATTGCATTTGTAAGACATGCTTTGATATATTACGTAACATACTTTTTCGAAGATTTTTTGCCCGCCAAGAATCTCTATGGGAGATGTCTAAAGAATCAATCAAGAATATATGACCTATCCGAGGTTGTATGTCGGAGCCTTTGCTCGACGACGTTAACCTGTATGGAAGAGGTCGAGAGAATCCACCAAGGATGTGAGACCTTTTCGAGGTTGTATGTCGGAGCCTTTGCTCGACGATGTTAACCTGTATGGAAGAGGTCAAGAGAATCCACCAATGATGTGAGACCTATCCGAGGTTGTATGTCAGAGCCTTTGCTCGACGACGTTAACCTGTATGGAAGAGGTCGGATTGAATCCCCCTGGGATCGATCATCCATTGATTGAGACACAATAAAGATTGCGTAATTCTCGAATCAAGGATTATGAGATTAGATTCATCATTAATCGTGAGACAATATCTTGCAAGATAATACAACAACTCCATAATACAACTTAGGGATAAGAGTTACACCATGAATACATAAGACATACGTACAGGGGTAACATAATATTTAACTTGGAAGAAAAAACTAGGGATATCAGAGTGACACCCTATTTGATACACATGAGACACGATGAAACAATACGACAACTATTACAAACACAAATACACACACTATGTGATTATTTAATCTCACCAACCATGTGAATATTATTCATTGGTTGTCTTTGTTGTTGTTGATTTTGCCCCCCAGTGGAACCAGCTCCATTTCGAATAGGTGAATCTTGAATGAATTGTCGAAGGTAGCCTTGTCGGATAAGTTTCTCAATCTCTTCCTTGAGTTGATTACATGCTTCCGTAGTGTGGCCACGACTACGATGAAAGTGACAGTACTGATCTTGATTACCTGTGTTGGGTCTCAAAGGATGTGGCCATTTCATTGTATCATGATCTCGAATGGCCATCAAAACATTTGCTCGAGATGTGTTGAGTGGGGTATACTCCTTCTCTAGTTGAGGTTCTCGTCGCAGCACTGGAGGCATAAGAGGTAGATTATTCTTCCCTTGCTTTTGTCGTTGTAAGGAAGAATTATCCATCCCAGGAGCACCTTTGCGCTTCCCATTTGTTTGCTCAAACTGCTTTCTGTGAGCAGTTATGGCTTCATCTGCAGAGATTTGCGCCTCCACACGATGAATCAGGTCAACGTATGAATGAACTGTGTCCCGCATAAGTGCCGAATAAAAGGGGCCAGGACGGAGGCCGCCAAGAAAGACCCCTCTCAATAATTCAGGATCTACTCCTGGAATTTGTCGAGCCTCGGTGGAAAATCTTTGAAACTACTCTTTCAACGATTCTCCTTCATTCTGACGGATTCCAGAGAGGTGGGAGGAATCTTTAGCAATTCTTCGATTGGCTACAAACTGTTCCACGAACACTTTAGCCATATTGTCAAATGAGGGGATCGTTCCAGATGGAAGCGAATAGAACCACGTTCGAGCTTGTCCTTTGAGGGTAGCAGGAAAAACCTGACACAGGAGGGCATCCGAGGCTCGCTGGATATGCATGATCATTCGATAATGATCGATATGCTCATATGGGTCGGATGTCCCGTCGTAGGACTCGATGCTTGGTAGTTTGAATCCAACCGGAATGGGATGCTGAAGAATGACTTCTGTCAGAGGCGATGATTCTTGTAAGTTCCACTGTCGAAGAGTTTGCCTTATACCTCCTCCAGGGAATTCTTCTCATACTAATCTCCGTAATTCATGACGTAGAACGTTGCGAGGGAGCTCAGCAACGTGCGGTTGGTCTAACTCATCAGGGAGGTCCAAAGGGATGCGAGGTTGCCGACCTGTATGTGAAGGATGAGTAGAACTTGCTGTGTCAGCCAGTTCATTATCTGGCTGTGATGACGGGTGTCTTCTTGGTGGAGGAAAAGGAATCTCTGCTTGAAGATGTTCGAGTTGAACATCTTCGACCCGTGGAGGATCTCGAGGGAGAAGAATTTCCTCTCGTTGGGCTAATGCTGGTTGACGAGTCTCTCGTCGAAGGAGTTGAAGGATCTCGTTCTGAGATTCTTCCATCTTTCGGATTCGCTCCTCCAAAGATGGTCCTGAGGTTCCTTCTCCAGCAACATGTTGCCCCCCAGGATAAAAGGAGGTAGAAACTTGACGTTCATGATTTATAGAATGGTTTCTGGATTGATGAGAGTGGGAGCGGGAGGCTCCTACGAGACGATTGCTATGCCTGTTGGTCATCGAGGCAATACTTGCAATGGGGTAGTGTTTCCCACAGACGACGCCAAACTGTTGCGGACTCGAATATACGCGGCGATAGAATTTAGAAAATTTCCGTCTTAGCGTTGCACGGATATTCGACACACAAACAGAAAATAAAAGAACACCAGTATTTGTACGTGGAAAACCCTGTAAAGGGAAAAAACCACGGGGCCACGCCCAGTTGAAAGAGTTTCACTAGTGTTTTCTTGGAATATAAGAGGTTGAATCGTCCTTAAAACTTAGGACGATTAGATTACAATGAATCTCTTTAAGATTAGACAGTTACAATGTCAGGTAAAGTTCCTGCGTTACTCAGAGATCGGGCAGAATGTTGGCATCCTTCGGAGGTCGGATAGAATTCCGGCGTCGTTCCGAAATCTAGGAGAATTCCGGCGTCGAACAGAATTCGGGTTTCACTTGGGAAGAATTCCGGCGTCACTCGGGCGTCGGGCAACATAATTTCGGCGTCGGGCAAAATTCCGACGTGATTCGGGTGTAGGACTGAATTCCGGCGGTGGTCGAGGAGGAGTTTCTTCCCTCCTATTCCTTTCTTCTTCTTCTTTTCTTTCTCTTTTCTTCTCCTCTTGCTTTTGGCTTGGTCCCCTCTTAAGAGAAATGAGGGGCTATTTATAGTTTTTTATGGATGGCATGAGCCGTAAATAGATGAGAGATCAGGGGCAAATATGGAGTGGTTTGAATGGACGGCCGATATTGAATCCTTTGATCGTGGACCGTTTATCAGACATTTGAAGGTCTTAATGATATCAGAATTTGATGATCATAGGGTCGTTGGATTCGTCTCGTCGAGCCGCTCGATTCGACTATAAGCATGTACTGTTTGGAAACCGTTTGGTAATCCAAATTGTGGATCGAACCTTCCAAATGCGCTTCAGGTCCTTGATTTGGACCTATTTGGGCTCGGATTGAGTTGAATTTGGTGTCGTTGGGTTCGTATTTCTGAGACGCTCAGTTCGACTATAAGTTTGTTGAAATCGGAGTTCAGATGATCCCAAATTTAATTTTTGAAGCTTCCAAGCTGAAATTGCCTCGAGATTCGTGCCGGATCAAGATAATTTTTTCATGACATATCAATAGCGATACTATTCCAAACCGAGAAATCTATTTCTTCTTCTTCCTCTTTATTTTCCATTTTGTGAAATTTTACAAATTTTGCTAGTAGTTTCTATATCACATCAGATATATTTGGATACAACATTAACATGCTCCCACCCACATGCATCAACCATATGTAATGCAACATGTAGGCCACATAAGAACATCACGTACTATGATCATGCATATATAACATGACATCATAATTTAGATTCCTACACAAGATAGGCTACCAAATAACAAAACAAAAACCCACAGAAGTGCAGAACACCAAGCAGAAAAATGATACAATCGCCAAGTCAAATTAATGACTTCAGCATGGCTACGAAATCTTTACTGAAGTGGTTCTGGAAAATCAATACAGTTTGATTTACTTCGCATTTCAGAAAAGAGAGACAGCTCACCCACCACAAGTTATTATTATTAATTTTTTTGAAACAAATTATTAGTTACAGCTAATTACGACTATCAAATTAACAAATTTATAGTGATGACACCAACGTCTCCTTAATATAATTATTTGTCATTTTTATTACGCTTTTGACACTAGTTTGCAGAATCTGACTGTGTTTACGAGGTGAGATTAGTACATGCGAAGTTTGGACCGAAGAATCGTTCAAATTCTGTAAGGATACACAGTAAATATATAGTTTTATTTTTGTTATGTACTTGTTGTGTACCCTCACAGAATCCTAACGGTTCTCCCGTTCGGACTCCACACGTAATAATTTCTCGTTTTCGAGACAAGAAATTGAAATTAGAAGCACTTTTTTATTGCCTGCGTTGCGTTAGGAAATACTTGTGACTTTAGAGAGACTATATAATAGCTCAATATTATAAGAATGGGCATCACATGTTTATATATAGATAAATGATCTCGGGCTCCTTAGATTTGTCTTGTCCAGGTGCTTAATTTGATTACAAGCATGTATGATTTTTAGATCAAATGAATATTCAATTAAATTATTGAAGTTTCTAATTACACTTCAAGCGCTTGATTTAAGCTCATTTGCAGCTAAATTGGATCTCTTTTGATGTCGATACGTCTCATTGAGATGCTCAATTTGACTAAAAACTTGTTGAAATAGAAGTTTGGATGGCTTTGAATTTGATTTGGATCATATCTCATCAAGTAATATTTTAAATGACATATCGGCCTATTAAAATTTTTTTGGCAATAATGTTTTATGCTTTATTTACGTTGTTGTCAATAAAAATAAAAATAAAAATTTAATGAACTATTAAAAAATTATTTCCTACAATTTTGCAATATTTATGACTATTGGTTCCAATGTGATATTGAATGATAAAACTGATTATAATTATGAAATTCATATGAGAATTACATAATAATTTAATCTTAATTGATATAAAAATAATTGAATTTGTTGTTTAATCAGATAAATATGCTAAAACTCTATTGATATCTAAACTTTTGCTCCAAAAATGTTGCTTTAAACTTTCTATAAATAAAATTTTTTCACATTTATTTTTTAAATCACATTGAAATAATTTTGCTATTGAAAGAAACAAAAATAAGAGAGGTAGACCACAAACTTACAAATAGTATAAGAAATTAAAGTAAATTCATACTAAATATATATATATATACACTTTATATAAAGGGAAAAAGTAAAAAAAGAAGAAAAAAATCTAAGATAAAGATTAAAATAAAAAAAAATCATATCTTGATTCAAATTTATTAAAAAATAAATTTATTGTTATTAATTTATTTTTAGATAATTATAACTTAATTTTAATTAAATTCTTAAAATAAATTTATTCCAAATAAATCTTTGTTTGGGACAGCTTTCTTACTGCTTTTTAAAACAACTTTTTAGTACAAAAATTTTTAATTTTAAAAATTTTTATATTAAAAAGCTGATTTAAAGAAACATCGATAAATCTTCCCCAAATAAAACCTAAATTTGGATCAAATTTTCTAGCCTTTTTTTTTTTAAGATTAAAAGTTGGCCTTCATTTCCATCAATCAAAGAGGTAAAGGTTATTATCTAAAGTGAAAAGATAAAAAGTTGACAAACTCTTTATATCTCTAAAAGAGAAAGGACAACTATGATGAAATCATGAAAGAAACTCAATTGTATTTATAATTTTTGTTCTTTATTACACCTTAAAAGGGAATTTAAAATATTATCTTGAATAAATAAAAAGTTCTTTTCAAATGATCATACCATTACCAAGATATTAATTAATTTTAATATAGGCATTAGTCCTTAAAAACTATTTAGAATGGTTTGTTTAATCTTTATCCTACTACTATACTAAATTTCAAAATCATTAAGAAAAAAAAAATCTTAATTTATTCATTGAAACTCAATTAAAAATATTAAAAAAATCATTAGTAATACTATACAAATTGAGAAATTAAAATAAATCTAACTGAATTTGTTTTGTAGAGAATAAAATATTTCTCTAGTAAAATAATAAATATATATATATATATATATATATATATATATATATATATATATATATATATATATATATTTCTGTAAATAGTGAATAAAAAGATTTGTCTTAGGGTTTATTTGATTTGAATTATAATGAATGCAGTGTAAAGTTTAACAATGATGATAGTTGGTAGCAGCAAATAGTGGCCAACGATAACAAAGAGTTAGCTTGGAGTGCATTTGAAAATTCGGTCAAAAATAATTGAGTTTTGGCTTCATCAAAATAAAGTTGGGAGCGAATTTAAAATTCATCAAAATTATACTCAGTATTTTTTTTTTTAAATAAAACACAAAAAATTTTTACCCACTACATTTAAAATAATTCGTACTCACTTTTCACCAAATTAAAATCATATTTTATTATCTTAAATTTATTATTTTTTATTTATGAAAGTATTTTCTTACAATAATATTGAAATTTGCTATAATTTTTTTTAGGAAAATTTACATACATACCATTTTATAACAACCTTTTTACATATCTAATACTTAAAATTTTAATATTACATGCATACCACCATATATTATTTTAATATCAAATATACCACTTATATTTTTTTCCTATCACTCATATATTTCATTTCTATCACTCATATTTGATATGAAAATAAACTAAATATAATATGTATGTAATATTAAAATTTCAGATGTTAAATATTTAAATAGAATAGTATAATATGGTATGTATGTAAATCTCTTTTTTTTTATTACTTAAAAAAAATGATTATGATGATAAAAGTCAAATTATGAGAAAGAAAAAAGGTGGGGCCCACGGCCAGTCAACACGGGACTGCTAAAGAGTTCACACCACAAAACCTTTTGGGGAGACGGGTCAACACATCTAATAATCTCTTTCACTTGTTGCCTTATAATTTAAAGGTGGGGTATTTGTACAATTCTTTTTTTGCAAAATTTGTATAGTTAATTTTTCAATCATTTTCATTGATTTTAAAGTAATTTTACTTAAAATTTGATCTAAAATCATTAATATTTTTTATTTTTTTCAAGAGTTTTATCATAATATTTAGCGACGTTGCGAAAATTGAGGAGCAACGAAAATTCAAATTTTCATGGCGCTACAAAAATTGAAGAGAAAATAATCTTTTTGTGCAATATTTTTTTTTTCAAAATTTTTATATTGGATGTTATAATTATGGTGTTAATGTTTTGTTGAATTTTTATGTGATTGTTTACTTTAATTAAAATTCATTTAATATTTTTAATATTTTTATTATTTTCAAAAGTTATCATTATATTTCGTGACGTTACAAAACTGAGAAGTAAACAAATAAAATTAAAACTTTCCTGATGTTATGAAAATTGAAGAGAAAATACTTCTTAATAGAAAACAAGATAGGGTTTAAATTTTTTTTTAATGAATAAAAATTTATATTATATATATATATGTAACATTAAATCTAATTTTATGCTAATATTTCTTAAAATGCTTGAAGTTCCTATCAAACTACTTAGATTTATTAGAAAATATAATAAAATGCTTGAGGTTTTATAAGATCTATGGGTGTAAAATTTTGACACAACCCGAAACACGGCCTGAAAAAATTCAGGTTCGGGTTGACCCGGTAAGCAAACGGGTCGGGTTCGGGTTCAAATATCTGACTCGATTTGAGTTTAGGATTGGGTTCGGGTTGACTCGGAAACCCGAAAATTACTCGGAATAGGTTATGCCCGCGTCTGCTACCCGCCCTGCCCGCGAAAAGACCCAACACGTCGAGTCGCTCAGCCCGTCAATCGCATCTACTTCGAGGCCGTCGCCGCTCTTCGCATGAGGCACGTCGCCGCTGCTGCCACTGCTGCCTCCTTCGAGCCCGTCCCTGACCTAATGGCCTCGTTCAACAACGTTCCTTCCTGTTGAATCGGAAGCCGGGAAAGCTCGCCGCCTCGCCATAATTGGAAGTAGCGACGGGAGCTCGCTATCCTCCTCATTTTCGCGTGTTTTTTCAGCCATATCCCGTAAATTCGAGTCGAGTTGGGTCAACCCGGAAACCCGACGAGTCGGCTCCGGGTTGAACAAACCGACCAGTTTACAAAAACGGGTCGAGTTCGAGTCATGCCAAATAGTGTCAGGTCAATTTCAGGTCCGACCCGTTGACCTGAATTAACACCCCTAATAAGATCAACACTGGCTTTAATATTCATAAAACATGTTTAATCATTATTTTTATTTATTAAAATTTAAATAATTATCCCTTTCTTTAAAAAAAATTTTCATTATTCAAATAAATTATAAATTGAATATTTTTAATATAACCAAAATCAGAAGCAATAATTTCCCCTTAGAAAATTCATACATAGAAAGCAACTTTAACACGGACTTATTACAATGAATACAAGCATTGATGGTAGCCAAGCTCAAATAGATCTCTTGTTATCTTCCTTTGTCATGTTTTATTATTTAATTTTATCTCTTGTATTAATTGTTGGTTTTGTAATTGGCTTGAAGACTTTGAATTTTGATTTGTATTGTACACTTTTAATTAAATTTTGATTTTAGAGGTGCAAAATCTATTACGTAATAGGAAATTAAACTCTTAAACGTCAAGAAGACTTTTGGCATAATGGTTAGAATTTCATTAAAAAATATCAGATTTAAGCATGCTCGTGTTGGAGCAATCCTGTGATGGGTGATCTCTTGGGTATTTATACCAACTTGACAAAACTGTGAGGTCATTAGACTAAAGTGGACAATGTCTCAATAGTTAAGAGTTTGGGTTGTTACAGGAGGGCCTATTAGTTCAAATTTAGACGATATAATCCACAATTTTCAAGATAAATATCATCAATTTGAGGTAGAAGAATGTGACGTTCAAGATTCTATGATTCTATCAAAATTTCATCAGTGTTGATCAGGATAATAAAATAAATATACAAATTATTGAAATATTAATTATATTAAAAAAAATTCATCATTGCGTGCGGATGTTCGTACATTTTTAATAGTTCGGAGATAGAATTTCATCATTATAATTATTTGGGGAGTGATTACAATCACTAAATATATGTGTAATGTTAATATATTAAATAAAGCATCCACTTGACATTTCAATTCAACCATCTTTTTATTTAATGTAGTTAGATTGCATTTAATTAAAGTAATTATGCAATACTTGAGGAAGAAGCTTTCATGCTATTTAATAGCTAGTTGGAAAACCTATGAGGAATCCACATCCATCACCCTTACAATGGAGAAATAATACTAAAATTTTTGTCCACTTTGAAGTCTCACTTAGAATTACGATCATAATAAAAATGCACATTAATTATAGAGGGATTAGATTTTTGAACACGCATCGTGAGCCCTTGCAGTTGAAGAATCTACTTGAATCATTGAGATATTTACGTTAGTCGAGAAAGAACCATCAAGATGTGAAGGAGAGAAAGTCAGAGAGGGGGTACTGAAGGGAGCAAACACGATGAACGATTGTGATTGATCATTTCAGAGAAGCTTTCACTTATAAGATTGTCAATTCTAAATCATTAGTCGGTTTAGTCCTATTTTCTAAACCTTGATAATTTATGTGAAGTTTATTAGCCTTAATTAGCATTATATCCAAATTATCTTGATATATATTTTTAATATATAATATAAGTGTTCTAAAATTCTAATTTCATTATTAGATTTTTATAGAAAGAGAAAGAGAGAGAGAGAGAGAGTCTATGCTCTTTTATTTTTTGGTACATGACAAATGATATATATTATTTATACTAGAAGAGACAAATTTGACAACTGTGGCCTGAGAAATGAGAGAATTTTCAAGCTGTAATGTGAACAATGTCTCCATCATTCTATTAATAAAAGGAAACAATATTAAAGTTGAAATATGAGGATCCTGATTTCATGGGATCATTCATTATTAAATCACAAACTATCCACATTGTAATTTGGCAATGAAAGTTTTGTTTACCAACAAAAATATCTCTTTCAATAATAATAAACAAATCTTCTCGTATTAAATAGTAAGATTCGATTTTATTATTGGACCGAATCGATTAGATGATTGATTCATTAGCATATTTTCAAAAATTTAGGTCTCCGTTAATCTTTCTATCATTCAGTCTTTCTGATTGATTGGAGGGCCGAAATATCATCAATCAAAGGGCATCAATGGAATGCCTACTTCTATGAAAGCTTTCCTCCACTTGGGGGGTTAGGCTTCGTTTTTGGAATGGTTTTCTTACTGCTTTTTAAAGCTATTTTTTAGTACAAAAAAATTCTTGAAAGCAAGAAAAAAATAGTGATCTAAAATTATCCCAAATAAAGCCTTAACCTTCCTTTTCAGTCTAAAAGATATACAAGCCATCATTCTATAATTAGGTTCTTGTTATAACCAACAGCAAGTCCACATGACTAATTCTAATGAGTTTGCTTCCAATGGGCCTTTCATGATGAGCTTGTAAGTTAGATCATATGTATCCTATCCTCTACACTGTATGTCAACTGATTGAAATATGTAGCTTTCATAGTATAAGAAAATAGATTTCTAATATGATGTATGTTGGGAGTATACAAAATCATAACAAACAAGATAAAAATGGCAATGGAGAAAAAAATCGAAAAATGCGGAAAAATTACTGAGCCACACAACACCAAGCAATCTATTATGAAAATGGGAGAAATTATTCAGATTTTCACACTCACACTCTCTTCTTCACTTCACACTCATGTCGGGGGGGGTGGGGGGGGGGGGGGGCGTTGTGGCTTCGCCCTCAAACCCTTGAGCAGGGAGTGCGTTGCTCTCCTACGACCTCCCAACGAGGTTCTCATTAACTTCAACCAACAGAATTGAGATCTGAGTCAACAATATAACTTGATTAATCATCACAATCAGATTCCATTAAAAAAAAACTAACAATGTAAAATTCCCTTATGATTTTTTTAGAATAATAATCATGTTAATATTTTTATTTGTACCGCAATTAAACAATTTTCTTATTTGAACTTGATGATTTAAAAATTCTAGTGCATAAAGGGCATTAAGGTTGATATGACATTATGAAACTTCACACGGTGTCATACTTTGAGAGTTTTGACATAAGTTTTTCTCATAATGAAAAAAATAAAATAGGTTAAATAAAATTAATAAACCTAATATGTATTTAATTAGATTAATAGACTATTTGAAACTTCTGTATATATTTAAATATATATATATATATATTACTAATTTTAGGTTATGGATGTGTTATTTTCATTAGTATTATGATAAAATATAAACTATATATATATATATATATATATGATGAGGATATCTGATAATGGAGAGTTTGTCAGAGGAGAGGCCTGCAATCTATGGCCGTGATTAAACCACTTTATTTCTAAGATATTATTTGTATTTGATTTATTATTGTTGTAGTTTTTTTTATTTTACCCTCACTTGAGGGACTAGTTTCATGTGACCCCATGGGGCACTTTTATCTTTTAGATTTCCCATTCTATTTTGGCTACTTATAGTTTCCTCCTATTCTTTGGAGAGGATGATGAATATTATTATGAAATTTACTGCATTGTGTCTTGGAGAGCATTTGAGAGTGTGTGAAGTCCCTAGGTGAGGGCAACATAGCACCCATCAGCAGCAGGAAGCGTTCGGGCTCGTGATTAATCTTCTTTTTCTAATTCCCCTTCTTCTTCTCCATTATCCGCCGGCCAAATCCCCTCCAGAAGCCGTCGACCAAGCCCCATCCCCCTCCTCCTTCACCACACAAGCCGCCGCCACCCTTACCTAAGCCCTCCTCCTCCACCATAGCTGTCGGCCAAAACCCCCAAAATCCCTCCCCTAGCCGCCGCCCTCAAGCCCTCCTCCTCCTCCCTAGCCGCCGTCCAAACCCTAAACCCTTCTCTCTCTCTAGCCGTTGGCCACCTCTTCCCTCCCTGAGATTTCAAAACTTTCCAAACTAAGCATTCACATACTTTCCTAAATTAGTTCCTCTAAATTTGGAAACTATTTGAATTCAAATTCCATCGCATTTGAATTTAAATTTCTTTCCTTAAATAAGGGGAGTTATCTTTGGAAGGTCCCTCAAATTATGCCAATTCGAATTTTAAATATGATTGGATTTAAACCCATTTCCTAATTTAACATTCTAAACCTAGCAACTAATAATTCCTTCAAATAAATCCCCAATCAAGCCCATCAAGGGTTGCCGCCCCCTCCCTCTCTCTCCTATCTAATTATGACACCTCATTAAACTCTCCAATCAGCCCCTAACTCCCTATCAAGACTAGTTGCCTCCTCTCTACCCTTTCTTCCCGTGTTCCCTCCCTTTTCTGAAAATTCTGCCTACTGTCCAGAAATTTCAGCAAGGTCATATTGTTGTCCTGCCCTCCGGAAACCCCCCCTTGTTGTCCACGAGGCTTCGTCACTCCATAGTTGCAGCCCACTCATGAATGGCCGATTCGGAGCTTAACTACAGATTCGTATTCGATGCCCAATGGTTCATCGATGTCCACGAATCTCCTTTCTTCAATGTTGACCTAGAGAACGACCGATCCGTTGACGATTACGTGGAGCGAATCCTCTACTCCCTTGTCACCGCTATCGATCAACGACATCCTCCCGTTCAATGGAAACTTTCCTCCACATCCTGACAAAGCTGAATTCTTGCCCTGAATCTTATTTCTTCCTAGTCCCTTTTCAATTGTGGCATCATAAAGATCGTGCCGATTTTCTCTGCTTAACTAGTTACTAAAGAGTGAGAAGAAGAGATTTCAATAGTGACTAGTCTTATTGTTAATTTAGGAATTTCTTTGAAAACCCCACGTTAAGCAAAGTAGGATTTACATTGATTATTTTATGTTCCAACTTTTTATATTGTAATCAAATTGCCTACGTGTAATTAGTACTTCATTGCTTTAGTCTATTGTTTAAGCTATAAAAAGTTGGATAATTGCATTGCTCTGTCACAAAGCGTGTAATTTCATATTAAACATCAACCAAAGCATTTAGTCCTACATCTATATATATACATATATATACCACTAAATTTTGGTATAAATTTTCATGAATTCATGTATTTATCACTTAAATCTTTATATTTATCAACCCTCTTGTGTCAATATGAAATCAAAATATATGATAGAAAATATATATTTCTCATTAGATTAGTTCATACTAGTGACATTTTTTATATTATTTAAAGATTATGGTGTTATATGAATAAATTATAAAAAAATAATTAAATATTTTTTTAGATAAGTTCATACTAGTGACAAGCAATGATGATATTCAGCAGAGCTTGCAAGAAAGGGTATATATGGGTCAGGTGATATGTCGAGTGTTATTCATTAAGGGGCTATTTGGTTGGAAGTAAAATGAGTGTAAAGTAAAATAAATGCATTGATTTTGAGAAGCTTGGCGTTTGGTTTGATGAAAAGCAAATTCAAGGTAAAGAAAAGTGAATGAAGTGTATCCCGTTTCAATATATTTTTTGACGTAAATCGTTTTCACCCAATTTTGAGTGAGAACCGTTTACACCGCTCCAAAGCTTGCTTGAGCACTGCCGACGACCGTCGTCTCCACTGCCACGCCGCTACCGGTCGCCAACTACCACCGTCCACAGCTGACCACGCCCATCAACCACAGCCTTCGCCGCCCACCACCGGCCGATCACCTCCGCCCATCACCGGCCGCACTGCCGCTATTGCCGATCACCATCACAGAAGGCAACCAACCCTGCCAGCAATGACCAACCACCATCGTCATCGTCGCCCCGTCTTTGCTAGCAGCCAGCCGCCACTGCCCCACCACTACCATCACCCTCCAATATTGGCCGCTGGCTACTGACCACTGCCGACCATCCCAGATACAACTTTTTTACAATCTACATTGTATTTACTTTACTTTAAAATAAATAAATAAATAAAGTCATAAATTTTTTATATTTATCTAAATAACTTCAAAATATTTCTTTTTGAGATGATCAAACAACTCCTAAGGAAATGAATAGAGTATTAAAACTATTAAAAGATGTAAATAATTTTTTGAATAAAAAATGTGAATAGTAAAATTTAGTTTTATGCCGACCGCAATTCCCCGAGAACTTGTCAGGCCGGCCTGTCGGCCGATTTCTGAAATAATCCAGAATACATTTTCACAGTCCTTGGAACCCTTGATTCCTATGGTCTCACCTCTTCCCTTTACTTTCCTGTTGTAATCTAGTCGACGATGGACCTCTCGCTCTCCTATCAGGGTACCAGATTCTCTGTCTCGCTCTTTGATTTGAAGGGTTAAAAACTTCTATTTATTTTCTTCGTTGATACTTGAGAAATCTGCCAAGTTTGATTTGTGGCGCCTTCCATTAATTGAGATTTATTGTTCAGTACATACATGTGCAGCTATCTGTAATGTATCTGTCATGGCTATTTGGAAGCTGGATTATAGCCTAATTTGTAATGAAAGAACATGATATTTCATATGCATTTACATGGCCTGTCTTGTTAACATGCCTTTTGAAGCTTTGTCGTTTTATTTCTGTTTAAAAATGTGATTTTGGTTTTTTTTAAGCTTTTGTAAGTAATCTCATTCTGATTCTCGTAAAAAAAAGTTGAACTTTTGACTTCTTTCTATCCTCATGTAACGGATTACATTTTCCTCAACTTCTGTTATTTGGGTTAAACCTTTAAAGGTTCCTTACATTTGCTTGAAAGATATTGATCATGTAGTTTATTCCTTCAAGGGCTCATTTGGTTGTGAAATTAAAAATCATATCTTGAAAAATGATGAAGTTTATTGAATCCATCATTTGGTAGGGTTTTGTTGGACACTTGTTGTTTTGATTTAAAGCTTGTTGGACCTCTTCAAAGCTCCTTCAAAAGTGAGGATTTCGATTTTTACATTTGAAATGAGCGTGCACAAAATCCTAACTTTCTAAAACATGCAAAGGCAACCAAATGAGCCCCAAATGTACTTTTGGATATCTGTAGGTGAGTGTGTATTGGTACTTTGGATCACATTACTATTAAAATACCACATAAATACGAATTACTTTTATTTATAGTGGTCATGATGTTATATTAAGATTGAACTGTGTTATGTTCAATATCAAACATTCAGTTTCTAGATTGTATAAAACGTTAAAATTCCTTTTTATGTTGAGTGTTAATTCTTTAAATGCTTGCTTTTATACATATTAATCATAAACCTTAGGCTTAGCAACTTTTCTGCATTTTGATTGGTTTCAATGTCATATTTGGGACTAGTAAAGCTGCTCGGATGTGGAGGCAAACAACCCATAAGTTGGCAATATTCTCCATGTTTATTTTTTCCAAGCAGAAAGTCTGCAAAATTCTTCTGGCGGCAGGGAAGGTATCTTGGAATAAGGCATTGCTGCCAAAAGGTGCATTTTTATTTTCTGCATCCTTTTGATTTCTCTTAATTTTTTATATAACTGTTCAATTTACTTATTATATAACGTTTCCTTTTCTAGGTTGTATCTTATAGTAAACAAGATATTCCTATTTTGGAAGCAAGGTATTCGACTATAGAGTGCATTTTAATTAGAAGAAGTTGCACTTGTCTTTGTATCAACCTGAAGTGAAATATATTTCAAGACGATTTTTGGACATTACTGATATTTGACATTGCTCCTGCATCTATTTTATCTATCTGAAAGGTTTCTTTTTCTTGTTCTTTGTACAGTTAAATTAAAACTGAATCAAAGTTGTCCTTCCTTACCAGGTCTATTGAAGAGATATATGATGATCTAGTTGAACGCGTACTTTCCATCACGACAACTGTGAATCATTTCAATAAAAAGTATGCCATTCCATTGCCATTAGATCTGTTGTTGACCCAAATTTTTTCTTGAGCATTCTAATGGATATGCAACATTACTGCGTAAGGAAGCTATTAGCCTATTATAGATGCCTAAACTGTTATCATTTTGTTCTAGGTCGGTATTTTACTAATAGTTACATATTGAATACATATTGTCTCCATAGTTACTAATCAGACTTCACAAAGGCCTTCTTTATGCATTCCTTTTATATGTTGTGGCCTTGTATGAGATTAATTGGCAGAAAAGTTTTCTCTTTATATTCCCTGTAGTGAATCCAATTCCTTCACTTTTTCAGATGATTGGAATTCACTAGTTTGTCAAGAGGATGACATAAATTATTGGCAAGTATTTTTATCTTTCTTATTATTAGCATTAGGAAACATAAAGCTTCTATCAAGAAGTTTTGTACTTAACCTTCTGAGACCTCTTTACAAGAAAAAAACTATAGAAAAAATCTGTTAAAGCCAGTTGAAGTCACAGAATCCTTACTATGAACAATGAAAATAACTCATTAGAAAAGAAACTGCCAAGTGAAATTGAATGCTTTTTCATTTGGATTTCTCTGAATAGATTTAATAGGGAGCTCATGCCTCTAGTGCACACGCATAGCTAGGCATAAGCTTCATGGCATTTTGAGGTGTAACCCTCAAAATTGAACCATTAATGTAACAAAAATGATAAAATAATAAGTATCATACAAACACCGAAGAAGATTATAAAAAGTCAAAATTCAGAGCATAAAAATGTCATGCAAGGTTACAAGCACTAAATAATAAGTGTAAAGTATGAGATAAACTTGGAAACATAAACAAGAAGTCGAAAATAAATAATTTTTTTCACTTTCAATTTAACATGAACAATAACATCATAATTTATGAATTTAGACATCTTGCCTACTCTCATCACTTAGAGGGACTTCATTAAAATCATCATTGTAGTTAATTGCTTTCATAGCCTTGTGTGTAGGATTCTCCTGGCATGCAGTTTGTAGCTCCTAGTGGTCATGAGGTTCTCCGTTCACTGTTTTAGGATTTTTTTCCCTTAACGAAATAGATTTAGGCTTGAATCATATGGGCAATTGAGTTTTGGGCTTATAAATTAGAAAAGCCTATCACCAAAAAATTGAGGCACAACTCTTTAAATTTTTTTTTTAAGGTGCGCCTCACCCAACTGAGGTGTACGTATCAATTGCTCCATGTAAAACATACACCTCAAGTCTTTTTTTGAGTGCCTTGATTTGAGGTGCACGTCATGGTGCATCTTGGATTGCATAGTTCTAAACATTGGATTAAACCGAGCCTTGATAGGATTTGGATGAAATGATAGAAACAATGGAATGCTTTAAGGCTTGAAACCACTAAGTTCTAAAAGGATTTCGAGTCATTGGAATCATGATCAAACCTTTTTTTAGAAGGTCATGATTTTGAAATATCTTGTTTTTTTGTGAAGCTCATGCTTATTTTCTCATCTTCATTTCTTCAGTGTCACTCACTAGTAGATATGCAAGCTGTTCTGTATTTTTAGTCCATGGTAGACTAGCATCAACTTATGTGAGGTGTTCACATGATATCCTTATCTTCTCCTTGATCATCCTTAGGTACATCATTGGTTTGGCTGGCCCTCCTGGTGCTGGTAAGAGCACTTTAGCTTCTGAAGTTGTTCAGCGCCTGAACATCATTTCATGCAATAAAGATGCAGTTACAGACTCTGCTGTGCAAAATGATTCAATAGCTGCAGTTCTTCCAATGGATGGATTCCATCTTTATAGATCCCAACTGGATGCTATGGAGGTTGCCTCTCATTCTTCGGGTTGATCTAATTGTGTTTTCCATACGTTTAGTCATATTATAATTTATAGGATCCAGAGGAAGCTCATGCAAGAAGAGGAGGTGAGTAGACACTTCATCTTGAATCAGTGGTTTAAGTAGAGGCCCAAGCACTTATCATGTTATAATTGGACAAATCAGCACCTTGGACATTCAATCCAGATCTCCTCCTGAAATGCCTTTACTCTTTGAGGAGTAAGGTCTGCATCTTGATTTTTCAAAATTTTGTATCTACAATTTGCTGCTTGATTAGAATAAATTTATGTGCATATATTATTAACATCCAACATACGCTGTCTTTGCTGAAAGTTACAACCATTAAGTAGATTGGAAAGATGGTTATGGTTGGATACATTGCCCTTTTAATGATACTGAAGCTATGCATAAATTTATCAGGGATCAGTGTATGCTCCTTCATTCGATCATGGTGTTGGTGATCCAGTGGAAAATGATATCTTCATTGGCCCTCTGTAAGTGACTTGCTTGATGTAGATTATGCGATAAAGTAATACAATATTTGAAGTAATTGTTCTGTAAATTAAATCAGGAAGGGGCAGTTAACCATTCTTCTGTAAGTTAAATCAATAAGTGATATGATGTGACAATATATCGGGCGGTGGCCTTGGCATTATTTGGTTTTTTCTTGGGCGGTGGACTTGGCATTATTTGGTTTTTTCTTGGGCGGTGGACTTGGCATTATCTGGTTTAGGCTTTGCTGGCAGTGGTTGATTTTTTCTGCTAGGCTTTAGTGTCGTGGTGGGGGTTGTTTGAATGGCTAAATCCTATTTCTAGTTTGAATGATGCAGGATATGATGAATGGTGCTATGATGTTTTCTAAGATTTATTTTGAGAAATAACTATCTTCAGATTAGAATTAGAGAGAGTGATGAATGAAAATTTTCTTTTAAAATTAAAGATAAATTATTTGAATGGTTGGTGATGTCTTTAAGTAACCAATCATATAACATTTTAATGAGGATAATTAATATTATTTTATGTCCTTTTATTTGAAAGTCTTTTTTTGTTATTTACTTTAATAATATTTTAATTTATAGCATGAAAAATGATGATCATTTGTTGTAGTTACCTCTTGAAACCTAAATGCTATGACATCATGATTTTATTTCATGAATATGCTACTAATGCCATGAATTTTCTCTTTCCATATCCCCTGTGCAAATTTATATCTAACATTTTACCAGAAAGATCTACTAATGTTCTATAAGATATCTCGCATGCACATATTGTGTACACTTTTGATTGATGGCTATTTTGTGCTTTGGGATTATATATGTATTTTTCATAGATGCATGAATTACCTTCCAATAAGCACTACAATCTTGCCTAGATTTGTGTGACAAATATCAACTTAATATTTTCAGAGCCAAAATTTTCTGAGCTGGATAAGAATGGTGCAAATTTGGAAGCCTTTAATCATTGGGAACACAAATCATTTGTGTTCATATTGTTTTATTTGTCTGTATATATTTTTTATTTTTTTGATTTGGTATTCATGTAACATACTAACATGTTTATGATGATAGTGTCTATGAGATCAGGATGTATTCTCTGGTATTTTGATTATGTTGTTTGGCCTGGTTTATCTTTGCAAATGTTTAAGTTCAACGTATAAATTTCCTATTTCAACTATACCATTTTTCACTTTTCCAAAAACCATTCAACACTGTAGCTTTGGTCTGTACCTTGGTTGAAGTGTTTTGGAGTTGTTTCCGTATCAGCTCTTTGTCCCATAGCAAGGATACAGTCATATGCTTGCAGCTGATTATGGTTTGTAATGGGTTTTGATCCCCTGTTTATTGAAAGCTGACACTAAAGTCGGTCCTCTGTTTTGTAATTAAATTGATTGTTTCTTCCTGGCCTGCACTTGCTGATTAATGTTGCCATATTTAACTAACAATCTTTATTTCTACTGTTGCCGCATGCTGCTGTCCAGCCTTCCCGTTTTTTGGGTTTTGTAACCGTGGGTTGATGTTTTTGTGCTGCCTGAATCAGGAATTACCATTTTAGCTGAGATTTGAGATTTTTGAACTGAAACGTGCAGTTTTATGCGAGATGTTTTGAGGGTTATAAGAAGTTAATAATTTTTTGTTTTTGTTGGGTTATAAATAGGACGCATGAGGTATGTATTGAATGGTTGAATGAAGTTTTTGTCTTACTCTCATTACCTCTGTGTGCTATTAGATGTGGATCCATTAAGCATTTTGCAACTCTTGACAGTAATTTCTGGGACACTTATTATAACAACATGAGTTTTGGATCTTTAACGTAGTGTTTTCTATCATTTGTTTTATCAACTAAATTGTATTGTGATTGTTTTTTGTACGTGCTTAAGATCATGTCAAGTTTGTTATATATACTGTTTTCTATTTTTGTGGTGTCTTAATTGCCATGAACTTTTATATTCGTTCTCAAATTTCTAATGAAATTTTAAGATGAAATAATATTTTTTTCTGATTTTGGTCATAATTAATACTACAACAACAACAACATCAAACCTTTATCCCACTATGTGGGGTCAGCTACATGAATCTATTTTCTCCATTGTGTCTTGTTAAGAATCAAATTCATATTTAAATTTAATAAATAAAGGTAATTTCTAATATTTTCTAACCAAGTCTTTTTAGGTCTACCTCTACCTTTCTTAACATTAGTCAAATCTAATACATCTACTTTCCTGACCTGGTCATCGGAAGGCTGCCGTTTTATGTGACCAAATCATCTAAGGTGACTCTCTCTAATCTTATCTTCCACTGGAGTGTTATGCCCAGGCCACGGAAGGGCGGGAGCCTTCCACCCGGTTCAGCAGAACCGAACCCAGTTGAGAATAGGAGGAGGGGGGGGGGGGGGGGGGGGGGGTTAGGGTTTAGGGTTTAGGTGGAGAAATAGATGGAGAGATATTTAGGAAGGTTTTGATTAAAATTTGTTTTGGGGGGGGGGGGGGGGTTATTAATTAAGGAAAGAGATCAAAATTGAATTCAAATTAGAGAGGGAATCTTGTAAGGAAAGTCAGCTGATTTGGGAGGGAATTTGGGAAGCCAATTTAGAGCTAACTATGGTGATTTCAGGATCGTGTGATTTGTATTTGCTGTAGTCTTTTTTGAGGGGTCTCTAGCTGCTGGCTATGGATTTAGGAGAGCTGGATCTTCCTCTCCAATTGAAGATCTAATTGTATCTTGCTATTTTCTTTCATATATCTTGCAATAAAAAGAGTCTTAGTGTGATCTTCCCAATTTCTTATTGTCATTCGCTGATTTTGAGGAAATTGTATTCATTTCATATCAAATTGGTATCAGAGCAGTTTCTTGGGCTAAAATAAAAGTCTCCCTTGTTGAATTCTGCAACATTTTTCTCTCCGTTCTGGCTGATATTTGCTGTTTGGCGGCCAGATTCACATCAAATTGCTGTTTTTAACTGTTTTTTGTTTTCGTGAAGCCTAGATCCGGGTACCTATGGCAGGAAAAAAGTAGAAGTATTGGAAGGAGAGTTTGAACAATTAAAATATGAAATTTTAGATTTCCAAACTCAAATTTTAGCCGTCCACAAGAAGATTGATGGGAAGTTTGCCATTATGTAGGAGATGATGAAGAAGATGCTCGAGATCCAAACCAAAATCTCGTTGTCGGAGTTGAGGGAAGTCGCCGGGAGTCACGGGAGTGGGGAAAACCTAATCCGATACGGAGAGGGGCAGAACAAGAGATGGAGATCTTGGAGGAAGAAGAGAGAATGCCTCCTCTAGAGCCTGGGGAGGAGATAGGTAGAGGGTATGGGGAGAGGCGTGAAGGGATTGAGTATGAGCGAATGAGTGCTGAATCCAAAGGTGTGTGGTTGATTATGAGCGAAGGGGTGCTGAATTTCAAAGGAGAGGGGATGATTATGAGCGAAGGGGTGCTGAATTTGAAAGGAGAGTGCTGATTATGAGCGAAGGGGTGCTGAATTTGAAAGGAGAGGGGCTAATTATGATTGAAGGGGTGCTGATTTTGAAAAGAGAGGATTTTGACGAAGGTTTTGGGTACGAGCATAGAAGGGATGCTTGAGACACTTGGGTGGACCACCCCCTTGGAAAATGGGAGGTTATGGAGGAAACAAGGGGAACAGAGGAGATCCGAGGGTGAGGAAGCTAAAGATGCATGTGTTTGAGGGAGAGGATGCACATGGGTGGATTTACAGGGTGGAAATGTACTTTGCTGTCTATGAGTTGACGGAGGAGGGACTCACGGAGGTCGGGCTGTGCTTTGAGGGGAAGGCGTTGGTATGGTACCAGTGGAAGGATATGAGGCGGCCCATACGGATCTAGAGGGAGTTTAAAGACTACTTGTTGGAACGTTTCCAAACCAGCAGGGGAGGGGACTTTGATGAGAAGTTCTTCGCTCTGATGCAGGAGGGAACCGTGGTGGAGTACCGTGAAAGGTTTAAGCACCTCACTAGCTGATTGGATCAACTTTCGGAGGCTATACTGGAGGGGAACTTTATGAAAGGGCTCGAACCAAAGATTCGGATGACAATTAGAGTTATGAGGCCTTGTGATTTGAGAGAGGCGATGAAGCTAGCCCAGTTAGTGGAGGATCAGAGGCACCTAGAGAGAGGCTAGAGAGAACAGCTCAGGAGCTTCATATAGGATGTCCATCACTTTTTTGGGGAGAGGTGATGAAGCTAGCCCAATTAGTGGAGGATCAGAGGCACCTAGAGAGAGGCTAGAGACAACAGCTCAAGAGGTTCATATAGGATGACCATCACATTTTTGGCACCCAAGGGGCAGACACCGAGTATTCTTAGGGAGACCTCGAAGGAGAAGACTGTAGGATGGGGACCTGGCAGAAACTTCAACAAGTTCACTGCGATGGAGTTACATGAGAAGAGGGCGAATGGGCTGTGTTTCAGATGTGATGAGAGGTATACACCGTGGCATATGTGTAAGGACCAAACTCTTCAAGTTCTCACTGTCTGTGATGATGAGAAAACTAGAGAGGGAGGTGGGAGTGAGGCAGTGGTGGAGGAGGAAGAAGAGGTGCATTTAGTCGTGGCAGATGTCTCTTTGAACTCAATGGTAAGATTCACTCTAAATCACATAATGAAAGTGAAATGATATATAGCAGTCAGGGAGGTAGTGGCACTGATAGATAGTGGGGCTACTCACAATTTCATGTCCAACCAGGTTGTGGACCAATTGGGGCTGAAGATGGTTGACACAAGGTGCTATGGGGTGATGATAGGCACAGGGAAGGTGGAGACAGGCAGTGGAGTGTGTATAGGGGTGGTTCTGACCATATAGGAGGTCCAGTTGAGGGAGAATTTCCTTCCATTGGAGTTAGGGAGCACTGATGTCATCCTAGGAATGAAATAGCTACAGACCTTGGGAGACACCAAGGTCAATTGAGGAGCACTAACGATGGAAATAATTGTGGAGGGAAGGAGGGTGGTGATCAGGGGAGATGCATGGTTATTCAAAGTAATGGCTTCTCTCAAAACCATGGTGAGGACCATACGGGAGGTGGTAGGAGGATCTCTGGCGGAGTTGCAGAGTTTGGAGGGTATTAGGGTGGAGGAGGGGGGAGACATCCCTCTTTCAGTACAACCGCTTATACAGAAGTTCAGTGAGATCTTTCAGCCACCTCCAGGATAACCACTATCGAGGGAACATGAGCATCAGCTGCGGGCTAACCTGAAGAAGTGTTGCTTTGCACAGCCCAGTGTAGAGTACTTGGGGCATGTAATATCTCAGGAGAGGGTGGCCATATTTCAGGCTAAGTTTGAGGCATGCTAGAATGGCCACTACCTAGGACTTTGAAGGAGCTGAGAGGTTTCCTAGGGTTGACCAGGTACTACAAGAGGTTTATGAGCGGTTATAAAATAACATGACCACTGACGGAGCAGCTGAAGAAGGCTATAGGATATCACACACCATCTTCACTATCCCCGACTCTGACATAAGGCATGTAGGTCATTTTGGAGCCCTTAGAAGTAGAAGGGGTGCGATGAGGGGAAACAGGGGCACATGGGGCATTAATCAAGTGGAAGGATTTGCTAGAGTATAAGGCCACATGGGATCTGTACGAGATGATCAGGAGGCAATTCCCATCCTTCCACCTTGTGGACAAGGTGCATCTTTGAGAGAGAGGAGGGGAGGGGAGTGGAGTATTGTTACAGCCAGGGCATGGGAGGGCAGGAGCCTTCTGCCCGATTCAATATAATTAAACCCAGCTGAGAATAGGAAGGGGGGTTTGGCCCCTCATTGTGGGGCCCAATAAAGCTTTAATTCAATATGAAAGGTGGAGAAATAGAGGGAGATATATTTAGGAAGGTTCTGATTAAAAATGTGGAGGGGGGGGGGGGGGTAATTAGGGAAAGAGATCTAAATTTAATTCAAGTTAGAGAGAGAATCTTGTAAGGAAAGTAGGATGATTTGGGAGGAAATTTGGAAAGCTTATTTAGGACTAACTATGGGGTGATTTCAGGATCATGTGATTTGTGTTTGTTGTAATCTTTTTTGAGAGGGCTCTAGCCGCTGGCTAGGGATTTGAGAGAGCCGAATCTTCCTCTCCAATTGAAGATCTAATTGTATAATGTTGTTTTCTTTCATATATCTTGTAATAAAAAGTGTTGGTGTAATCTTCTTTCTAATTTCTTATTGTCTTTTGTTGATTTTGAGGAAATTGCATCCACTTCATATCATGGAGCTACTCGAACCTTTTCACGTATATGCTCGTTTCATATCCTGTCTCTCAGAGTGAATCCACTCTTCCACCTGAGCATCCTCATCTCTTCAATACTTAACTTAATGTTATGCTTCTCTTTTAATTAAAAATTCTACACCGCAAAGCATTGCAGGTCTCACCATCATCTTATAGAATTTTCTCTTAAGTTTGAGAGGGACTTTTCTGTCACACAACAAGCTCGATGCATTCCTCCACTTCAACCATCCAACTTGAATTCTACTAATAATATCCCCATCTATTTCACCATAAGTCTGAACAATAAACTCAAGATATTTAAAACGTGTACTCTTTTAATAACTTGATCGCTTAAAGTCACAATTCCCCCACTAGATCTATTACTATTAAAATTACACTCTATATATTCGGTTTAAGATCTACGCAAACGAAAACCTTTAGACTCTAAGGTTGATATCCATAATTCAAGTTTACATTCAACTCCCTCTCCAGTCTTATCAACAAGAAGAATATCATCAGCAAAAAACATACATCAGGTTACAACCTCTTGCAAATGTCTATTGAGACCATCCATGACTAAAGCAAAAAGATACGTGCTTAAGGCTATTCCTTGATGTAATCCAACTGAAATAGGAAAATATTTGGTCAAACCACTTTTTGTTTAAACACAAGTAACAACTCCTGCATACATATCTTTAATGACTTGAATATAAGCTTTATTAACCTTTTTTTTTTCTAGAACTCTACATAGCACTTCTTTTGAAACCTTATCATATTCTTTCTCTAAATCAATAAATATCATATGTAGATCCTCCTTATTCTCTCTATACTTCTCCATCAAACCTCTAAATAAATGTATAGCTTCCATAGTAGACCAACCCAGCATAAATCCAAATTCATTTTGAGAAGCATTAGTATCACGTCGTAACCTATGCTCCGTAACTCTTTCCCATAGTTTAAAGTATGCACATTAACTTAATTCCTCTATAATTTGTATAATCTTGTGCATCACCTTTATTCTTAAAAATAGGAATCATCACACACATTCTTCACTCATCTAATATCTTTTTAGTCTTCAAAGTAATATTAAAAAGTTTAGTAAGCCAAGAAATCTCTTCATCTCTTAAGCATTTCCACACCTCTATTGGAATAACATCAGGTCCAACAACTTTTTCACACTTCATTTTATTTAAATCCTCTTTTACTTCGGTTATACTAATACGCCGATAAAAATAAAAAAATTTATTTTTATTTAGGCTGCTAAGGTCACTAAAGTCAATCAT
Source organism: Dendrobium chrysotoxum (assembly GCA_019925795.1). NCBI lineage: Eukaryota > Viridiplantae > Streptophyta > Magnoliopsida > Asparagales > Orchidaceae > Dendrobium > Dendrobium chrysotoxum. The sequence goes on along the minus strand of CM034299.1, from coordinate 33,889,015 downwards.
ATTCTCACAATCTTTATTGAAAAATTTAGCCAAATATCTCATTCACCTTTGTTGAATATACTTTTCTAATATAAGCACTAAATCCTTACTACTCCTATCTCTTTGTTTGGCTAACTTATACATATATATTTAAATTTAGGGAATTGGGAATTATGATATTTTGGGTGTTTCATTATACAAGTCATCTTAAAATTGCATTAGTGAGCCTTAAATCCTAAAATGTTATGCATCATATAGGCAATAAACTTCAGTTAATATTTTCTTATTATGATTTTTAAATTGCCAGTTATTGAGTGAAAGTTTTAGAAGATAGTAGATGTATGCACGAAATGTATTCTGTAATATATATTGATTAAGATTTTAATAGAATCAAGTAAAGGAAGAATCGAATATTATAAATAATTGAGGTCGGTGCAGTTTCTCATTCTAATATCTAGATGACTTAGTTGATACCAAAGTTCAAGAACTTATTTTTACAACTTGACAAGCTGAATTTAGAGGGTAGGAGAGAAGTCAGATGGACTTCACAAATAAATATGTTGCCAAAGGGTTGATATAAATCATATTCATACAAGCTTTCTGATACGGAGGCAGATGCAGCAGCCCCAGAGGCTAATTTGATGGGGTCCAATAAGGATCTAATTACTTATATTAGTAGGAGATTAATTAATAAAGGAAATTCCTAATTTAAATTCAAATAAGAGAGGGAATTAATTAAGGCAGGAAGGCTGAATTACGAGGGAAATATTAGGAAAAGGGGATAAGGAGGTGGGAATTAGGAGGGCAATATATTAGGAAAGGGGGCTAAGGAGGTGGGCGAGCTTATTTAAGGGGAAGCTTAGGGTTATTTTGTTTTATGCAGAATTTGAGTTGTGTTGCTGCATTTTTCTTTTGTGAGGGCTTCCTAGTGGTGTCTACGGTTAGCAGGAGAGACGATATACCTCTCTAATTGTAGATCGATTGTATCTTTTATTTTTTTTGTCGTGTTTTTTATAAGAATTAGCCACTATTCCTCCTAAATATGTTATTTTGGCTTTTTTTCTGCGGATTTCCTGCTGTGGTTTGTTGTTTTTATATCCAAGGCATATCAAATTGGTATCAAAGCGGTGTCATGAGCTGAAATTTAAGTCCTCATCGCTGATTTCTGGTATGTTTTTTCAGCCCACCTTGCTGACTTTGCTGTTTGAAGGCCACCGTCACTGTTATTTGCTGTTTTTGGAGGATTTAAACCTAAATCCGTTAAATGGCAGCAAAGAAGATGGAGGCGTTGGAAGGAGAGTTGGAACAATTCATGGCCTGAATGGAGGAACAATAATTTGGTATTGAGGGGAAGTTCACGGCAATGGAAGGAAGGTTCACGATGGTGGAAGGATGGTTGTTATCCATGAAAAACCGAATGGAAAACCGATTCGAGAACATGGAAGGCATGATGAGGAGATTAATTGAGATGCAGTCGAAGGCTTCAACGGTTAGTCCTAGGGTTGATCCGAAAGGAAAGAGACTCCAAGAGGACAATGATGAAGTAGAGATAGTTTTTCCTCAAGAACCATCCCACCGGGCTCCGAGGGGAGGTGCACCAAGATATCACGAAGAAGGGACAATAATGAGAGAAGAGGCTGGAGTGGGTTGGAGACCACCCAGGCAGGAGGGACGGTGGGTCGGAGGAAGCTATGGTGGAGGGAGATAATCATATCATCACTTCACGGGGGGGGGGGGGGGGGGGGACTAACAGAGGAAGAAACAATTAGGGTATGGATACAAGATCAAGGAAGTTGAAAATGCCGGTCTTTGAAGGAGAAGATGCTCAGGGTTGGGTATATCGAGTAGAGCGTTACTTTTCAATCAAAGGGCAGATTGAAGGGGAAAAACTCATGGAGACAGGCCTTTGTTTGGAAGGGAAAGCCCTAGCCTGGTTCCAATGGAGGGAGGCTAGGCATCTGATCTTCTCCTATGGAGAATTTAAGGAGTGCTTGTTGGAATGTTTTCAAGCCATTCAGGATGGAGACCTCCGCGAGCAGTTCTATGCCGTCACTCAGGAGGGGACAATTATGGAGTACTGGGAGAAGTTTGAGTTGCTGTCTGGGAGATTGAGGGGAATCTCTGAAGAAGGATTGGAGTGGAATTTCATGAAGTGGCTTAGGGAGGACATACGAGCAGAACTTAGGATACTAAGGCCTAGGGGGCTGAGGGAGACAATGGAGCTAGCACAAAGGGTGGAGGAAAAGCAGCAAAGGGAGAGGAGCAGTCGAAGCAACACCAGGGGAGGGGCCTATAGAAGCACTTCTACGACCTTGACACCGAGGACCCAGACGGTGTCATTTCAGAGGGTAGCCCCTAAGGAGAAAGGCACTGGAGCCCATCCCGAAGGCTATTTTAAACACCTCATAGAAGCAGAAGTTCAGGATAGGTGGGCGAAAGGGCTATGCTTCAAGTGTGATGAGAGATTCACACCCGGGCATAGATGTAGGAATCGAGCTCTTCATTTCTTACTGGTCTGCGAAGGGGAAGAGGAGAGTGGGGACGAGTTGAAGGATGTATTGGAGGAGATTGAGCAGTTACATCTGGATGTGGCAGAGGTGTCCTTGAACTCAGTGGTGGAATTTACTCCCAATCACACCATGAAGGTGATGGGACAAATTGGAGAGAAATCTGTGGTAGTTTTGGTGGACAACGGGGCTATACATAACTTCATCTCGAATTGGTTGGTGGATCGGTTGGGGTTGGGGTTGGGGTTGAGGTTAGTGAGTACTGAATGATGTGGGGTGATGATGGGAACATGCAAGGAGCAGGGGGATATGTAAACGGGTGATGATGACCTTGCAGGGTATTCAGATGGTGGAAGACTTCATTCCCCTGGATTTGGGAAATACGGATGTGATTTTGGGGATGAAGTGGTTATAAACTCTGGGAGATATGAGGGTGAACTGGAAAACTTTGACCATAGAGATACAGATTGTAGGGAAACGATTAGTGCTTCAAGGGAATGCGAGCTTATGCCAGAGCATGGTCTCTTTAAAAATCATGCTCAGGATAATTCAGGATGCAGGCCGGTGATATTTGGTAGAGCTGCAAAGCATAGAAAGGGTTCAGGAATAGGATGCAAGGGAAATTCCAGTGGGGCTCTAGTAGATTCTGCAACAATATCAAGATGTATTTCAACCACCGGTCGAGTTACCACCGCCTCGAGAGCACAAGCATGCCATCAACTTGAAAGAAAGGACTTTTCCCATCAGTGTCATACCATATCGTTACCCCCAGATCCAAAAAGATGAGATAGAGAGACTAATCATGAAGATGATGGAAGCGGGGATCATCAAACCTAGTGTGAGTTCCTTCTCTAGCCTGGTACTGTTGGTGAAGAAGAAGAATGACAGCTGGAGGTTCTGTGTAGATTACAGAGCTTTAAATAAGGAAACTATGCTATATAAGTTTCCAATTCCAGTGATAGTTGAACTCTTGGATGAGTTATTGTGAGCTGTGATCTTCTCCAAAATAGATTTGAAGTTGGGATACCATCAAATCAGGATGAAGACAACAGACGTGCATAAGACGACATTCAGGACACATAAAGGGCACTGCAAGTTCCTGGTGATGTCTTTTGGCCTCACCAACACTCCAGCCACCTTCCAGTCACTTATGAACCGAGTGTTCCAGTCATATTTCTGAAGGTTTGTCCTAGTATTTTTTGATGACATTTTGATATACAGCAAGACAGAGGCAAAACAGTGGGAGCACTTGAAGACTGTCATGGAGACATTGAGGGAGCAACAGTTGTTTGCCAACTGGAAAAAGTGCACATTTGGGCAATCACAGGTGAAGTATTTAGGGCATGTAGTGTTCAGAGAGGGGGTGTTAGCTGACCAGTCTAAAATTCAGGCCATGGTGGATTGGCCTCTCCCTAAGAACTTGTGGGAGTTGCGGGGGTTCTTGGAGCTCACCAGTTATTATCGAAAGTTTGTGAAGGGATATGATACCATAGCAAGACCTATAATGGAGCAATTAAAAAAAAGATGATTTCAAGTGGATGGAGGAGGCGACCCGAGCCTTCCAGAAGTTGAAAATAGTGATGACCAGTGTACCTGTGCTGGCACTTCCAAAATTTAGGAGATCCTTTGTAGTGGAGACTGATGCATTAGGTTATGGGCTAGGAACATTACTCATGTAAGATCAGAGAGCTATTGCATACTTCAGCCAGGTGCTCGCAGCCAGGGCAAGACTAAAGTCGATGTATGAGAGGGAGCTGATGGCTATTGTCTTGACCATTCAGAAGTGGAGGCCCTACTTGTTGGGAAGACACTTCTTAGTCAGGACAGATTAGAGGAGCCTGAAGTATTTATTGGAACAACGGATGGTATAGAGGAGCATCAATGGTGGTGATCCAAGTTACTGAAATATGATTTTGAGATACACTACCGACCTGCCCTAGAAAACAAGGCAGCAAACGCCCTGTCTAGGAGAGTTGAGGAGCCTCTGTTTACAACCTTGTCAATACCCATGAGCCTAGATTGGGAAGCTTTAAAACAGGAGAATGAATAGGATGAAGGATTAAAGAAGATTAGGGTCGATTTACTGCAGGACCCAATTAATCACCTTGGTTACACACTAAGGTGAGCCCAACTGCTACACCAAGGGAGATTTGTTCTACCAAGCGGATCAGGATACATCCCCAAACTGCAGGAGTTTCATGGCAATACAGTCTGAGGGCATTCTGGAGTTCAGAAAACCTACAGTTGATTATGTGCAGAACTATACTATGTGGGGATGCACTGCTATGTAGAGGACTGGGTAGCTCGATATGATGTATGCCAAAGGCACAAGTACTTAGCCATGACACCGGCAGGATTACTATAACCCCTAGCTCTACCAGCGAGGGTATTGGAGGAGGTGACGATGGATTTCATTGAGGGGTTGCCACGATTAGAGGGGTTCTCAATGATATTAGTAGTAGTGGATCGCCTAAGCAAATATGCTTACTTCATCCCTCTGAATCACCCTTATATCGTGGTTACTGTGGCTACTATTTTCATACAATAAGTGGTGCGCTTGCATGGATTCCCTAAAACTATTGTGTTAGACAGGGACAAAGTGTTCCTTAGCCGCTTTTGGAAAGAGTTATTTTGTTTACAGGGGACAGTCCTGAAGAAAAGCACAGCCTAACACCCCTAGACAGATGGCCAGACAAAGGTGGCCAACAGAAGCGTAGAAACCTATTTGAGATGCTTCGCATCAAACACGCCGAAGAAGTGGGTAAGGTGGATTGCGTGGGCCGAGGATTGGTACAACACCTCATACCATTCAGCAACCAAGACCACTCCCTTTAGGATTTTCAATAGGAAAGATCCACCTCACTTAATTCATTATAAGCATAACACTACACCAATATTTGATGTAGAGCAGTACTTAGAAGAGAGGGACAAGATATTATCTGAGCTCAAGGGACATTTGTTGAGAGCCCAACAGATTATGAAAAGAAAGACTGATGAACACAGAAGAAAAGTAAACTTCGAGCTAGGAGAGATGATTTACTTAAAATTGAGGCCATACAGATTGAAAACACTAGCAAGGAGGAAGAATGAAAAATTATCCCCACAATACTTTTGGCCTTATGAGGTCTTGGAACGCATTGGAGTAGTAGCCTATCGATTGGGATTACCACCCACATCAGCGTGACACCTAGTCTTTTATGTTTCCCAACTGAGGCAGTAGCCCCAGCGGCTGATTTGGTGGGGTCCAGCAATGATCTAATTACTTATGTTAGGAGGAGATTAATTAGGAAAGGAAATTCCTAATTTCAATTCAAATAAGAGAGGGAATTAATTAAGGCAGGAAGATTGAATTAGGAGGGAAATATGTTAGGAATGAAGGCTAAGGAGGTGGGAGAGCTTATTTAAGGGGAAGTTTAGGATTATTTTGTTTTATGCAGAATTTGAGTTGTGTTGCTATATTTTTCTTTTGTGAGGGCTTCCCAGCGGCGCTAGGGTTAGCAGGAGAGACGATTTGCCTCTCTAATTGTAGATCGATTGTATCTTTATTTTTTGTCGTGTTATTAATAAAAATCAGCTACTATTCCCCCTAAATTTGCTGTTTTTGGCTTGTTTTCTGTGGATTTCCTGCTTTGGTTTGCTGTTTTTGTATCCAAGGCGCATCATGTTCTAACTAAACTTCATATCAGCAATTATGGGCTTTTGTAAGTGATATATTCATTAAGATATAAGCTATCTGTCTTTACTAACACCAACAATTTGCTATTAAATCAAGTTTGAAGATTGAACTCTATGCTGCAGTACAAATATTTTGGTTTTTAAGCGCAGAAATTATGGTACATGGTTCGTTATAAGAAGCTAAATAATGAATTACAGAACTGTTTACTTTTATTAAGATCTGATTTATGTTATTAGTCTGATGTGAAACTAGCTGTTTCAGATCTTTAATAGTCGGGAACCTAGGCCGTAACTACCTTTTCAAATCTTTTGAACATTTTAGCTTTGCAAAGAGATATAGCCGTTTATGCCGGATAGAAATTTACATCTCGGGATTCTTTGAATTATTAGACCATCATTTTGTTGTGATTCTTCCTCTTATGTGGCAGGCATAAAATAGTGATTGTAGAAGGAAATTATTTATTCCTAGAAGAAGGGGTCTGGAAAGATATATGCTCCATATTTGACGAGAAATGGTAATTTCTGTTTCTCCCTCATTTATAAATATGTTCTATATCTCTATTTGCATTCGGTGAAGGTACAGAGCATTATCTGCTTAACTGTTTACAGGTTTATTGACATCGACCTTGATTCCTCTATGCAAAGAGTTTTAAAGAGACATATTGCTACAGGTAGTATACCTAACATAGCATCCCATGGGTTATGATAGCTAAGTTTGGCTCTGATCTAATTGTTTCGTTAAAATTGGCAGGAAAAGAGCCTGGTGTGGCAAAATGGAGGGTATGATTTCCTTTCTTCTTCTCCGTTCTTCGTTGTAGTCATATAAGGCTTGGAACTTGAGAATATAATAAAAATATGTACACTTACCCTTATGTTAGTGTCACCCTAAACCCTAGCCTTCTTAGCTTTTTGGAAGCACAACTATCACCGGATGGATTGAAAGCATATCTTCTTCTAAGGTCTCTTTAAAAGATCCAGCTTAACTATGTCAGCTAATAAATTAATTTGCTCGCTGCTGTTGTCTTTTTGAAAATGAAGCACAAACGCTAACACAGAAAATTGACATAATTGTTAGAAGGAGGGCATTACGTGTGATAGACTTGATGTTTTTATTTATTTATTAATGATTAATATAAAATATGTAGTCAAAATATTAAATATCAATATTTTCTATTAAAAATTCCACACAATGAAGTGCAACTTCCTATGTATCACAAGACGACAAATCTTAAAGATCAATAAAAGAAAAATTAACCTTTATTTACAATTAAATTTCAATATTTCATTAAGTGTATTTAATTTTTAACAACACACCTACATTAACATTAACCAATACACATGAATTCATTTATATAATATTGTGTCATCCATACAAAATGGTAATAACCCAAAGAGGAGTATATAACCCTCAAAGTAGTTAAATGAAATATGAACGCTTAGATTATATTACTAATGGGACCTAATACACTTGACACCATGATCTCCATCGTCATGGCACAGTTGTTAGCAAGCTGTCCACGTCATCTATACGACGTGTATAAGATAGTTATCCTCTGCTCTATATATATGTATCTCTGTATGAATGAATACAATATACACACATTTTCTCTGTTAGCTTCTTTCTCCTCTCTCGTGTGTTCTCTTCTCTCTGTTCTCTCACATGGTATCAGAGCAGTCATGGGGGATCAAGAATCAGCCGAATCCCTTCCCCGCCCTTCATCTACTATTACAACTTCTCTTTAAAGCTTCGTCATCCCTACACCTCTCAAATTTCTGATTTCGAATATCAAGAATCTTGTCACAACGCAACTCACCTCCGACTCGTATCCAATCTGGCGCCTCCAGTTGCTCCAGCACTTCACAGCCAATGGATTTGCAGATCACCTCACCGGCGACACTACCATCCCTTCCGATATCAACAATCCCGAGTACAAACTTTGGCATTTGATTGACAACAATCTTATCTCCACTCTTTTCTCCACCATTTCCCCCTCGATCCTCCCCTACGTTCTTTCCTCCACCACAGCCCACGAAGTTTGGGCGATTCTTGAACGCCGCCTACAACCTACCAATAGTTCTCGAGTCATCCAACTCAAGAACGAACTTCACCACATCAAAATGAAAAACTCCTCCATGCAACAATATCTTGCTCAAATCAAAACCATCGTTGACAGCATTGCTGCCTCCGGATCCAAGATCGACACGGAGGATATAATTCTATTTATCCTCAATGGCCTACCATCCACATACAATTCTTTCAAAACTGCTATACGCACATCTCTTCATCCCATAAATCTTGATACCCTCTATTCTATTTTATGTAGCGAAGAGATAAATATTCAACAAGAACTGCTTCAAGATTCAACATCCTCTTCAGCCACTCTCGCCTTCTATGCGAACAACTCCAATCCGAACAGGGGTCGCGGTCAGAAAAAGTTCTTCAAAAACAAATCCACTTCTTCACGCTCGCCACCTCCTCTGACATTGCCCTCCCCAAATCTTTCCTCAGAACGCCCAACATGCCAAATATGTGGTAAAGCCGGTCACATTGCAATTAATTGTTGGCACAAGTGCAATTTCAAGTATGGCCCGACATCATCTAGACCATCTCGTGTGCTGATTGCTCAAACGTCCCCCACCACTACTCAAGACTGGGTTCTTGATTCCGGTGCTTCCTCACATCTTACATCGGACCACAATAATCTCAATCATTCGGTTCCATACCAAGGTGCCGACATGGTCTCCATAGCCAATGGCACTTCGCTACCCATCCACCACTCAGGTCAAGGACTGCTTCCGCTCCTGGATACGGCTCGTAAGCTTACAGTATCCTCTTCAATAGCACCTTAAAAAAGAATGGGTTGTAAAGCTGATTCATTGAGAGGAACACAATTTCACTAACATCTCATTCCCCAACTATGGCGGGGTGTGCCCTAGCCATGCTAGACTTTAATCTTGGAAAAAAGGTAGCAGGCATTTTCAATGTATTAGACTTGTGTTATGGAGTATTAGATATGTGTGTCCAACATTGACATTAAAAGCTTTTTGAAGTTTTGTACATCATTGATCATTATATGAATAATTGCTTTCTTTATGCATATACACCTTTCAAATATAGTCAGTGCTTTGAATATTTTTTCTATATTATTTTTTCCTGAGGATGATTGACACCATTGGCTCTATCTTACTATCTGGTGCTTGCTTTATGGAATCTTCTCCATTCAATGTTGTTAGCTACTATGTGAGGCGCAACTTCTGTTTAGAAATTTCGAATTCTAGCAATGTTTAACTTCTTATTTCTTTCACTTTTTTTTTCTATATATTTTATTAGTGTACCTTCTACTCTTTGTTTTGCATGCTGAAATCACTCACATCTAATTGATTGCATCTTCTCTTCAATAAGTTATATTTCTTTAGGCTTTCTAATATAATTAATTCTCTCTCCAACCCACCTATTTCAATCTTATATTCATATTAGTGTCATCATTCTTTCATTTAGTTGCCATTGACTTGTTGACCAATATTTGAATTTATATAAAATAACCACTCTTATTACAACTTCATAAATTCTACTTTTAGCTTTTTGTGATATTCTCTTATTGCATAGTACTTTCAAGAGATGACTCTGTTTTGCCTTTGAAGTTTTAGTCTATATGATAAATAGATATGACTTGTTAATCTCATATTCACTGAAGTGACTATTATATACTTAATCTTTATTCCACTAAAATTTTTTCTCTCTTATCTTCTAAATACATACCATCTTCTAGCTTAGCAATTACTTCAAAGGAGGTCTAACGTTTAAATTTATTTCATTTGTTAATAACATAGCATAGGGGGTATCACATCTTGGATCTTTATTTATAGACATCTCTATCATATGCATATCAATAATTAATAAAAATCATTGAAGGATCCTATTGTTAATCTAACATTTTTTTTTAATTCCTCAGCACAATAATCTTCTTATTAGCAATTTTTTTGGCGCAAAATTAAATTGGTTTCTCTTGTTTTGTTCTTTGCTCTCTATTATTTACCTCCTCAAGATCAAGAAAATCATTGAAAGATCCTATGTTGATCTAACTTTCTCTTAAACTTATATAAAAGAGTTAGCTTATTAGATATAGTTATAGTATAAATTCAATTTGATTTATTTACTCTGATACAATCTTTTTTTAGTTTTCCTTTATTACCCTCTTCATAGTTTTTCTATAGAGTAAATGATTAAAATGATCCTTAAACTTTTTATGTGTGTCAATTTTATTCCTAGATTTTTCAAGTATTCAATTTAGCCTCTCATCTCGCTAAGTCCGAACCAATTGGTCATGACATCAATTCCACCATTTTTTCTAAAGAAATTGATGAAGGAAAGTTTTTTCATTAGTTCTGTCCATACCTCTGAAGATCATAATTTTATTTGTGAAATGTTTTCTCAGTTCATTAATTTTGTGCATTCTTGTCTATAGAAACTGCCTATCAAAACTTTATGTTCATGCTAAGATGAAATGGTTTATAAGTTCCATGTATTCTACAAATCAATAATAGGCTAACTTGAAATGATTAGGTTAAAGACTAATGATGGTGAGAGTGTTGATCTTCATTCGAAGTGTTTTGAATGTGATTATTAATTTTACTCTATTTTATGTTTTTGAAGTATATTATGGTTTCCTTCACTTTTCTCATAATGTTTTTTCTTCTTTTCAATTTTCAAAAACTTAGGTTGATTACAATGACCGCCCAAATGCAGAACTCATTATAAAATCTAAGCATAAGGCAGATCTTATAATCAAGTCAGTTAACTTCCAATGTTGAGGCTTAAATGAGGGAAAAAAAAAAGATCAAAATGATCTTTGGACTATTTATATGGGGCGCCATTTTACGCTTCGTTTAAGACAACTTTCGTATTGCTTTATAAAGCAGTTTTTTAGTTTTTGAAAAAGAAAATTTTGTACTAGAAAGCTGCTTTAGAAAACAAGTAAGAAAGCTGTCCCAAAGGAAGCCTTAGACTTAATTATTTAATTTGTTTAATTTAGTTTATTGATTCTCAAATATAATTCAGTAGTCATTTTTTTGGATTATTTTGAATTAGATTTGATGACAAAGACTACTTTGAATTAAATTTGAAGAGTTAAGAGATTAAATTGAACACATTAGATTTTCTAAGATTAAGGTTTTGTTTGGGACAGCTTTTTTACTGCTTTCTAAAGCAACTTTCTAGTGCAAAAATTTTTAGTTCAATAAAATTTTGAACTAAAAAGTTGCTTTATAAAGCAGTAAGAAAGCCATCCCAAACGAAGACTAAATCAGGCCCCATAAATAATCCATGGATCATTTTGACCTTTAAATATATAATATAATTGCAGGTGATATTATACTTGCTGTGCTAGTGCTGGAAGCCTGGACCTGGTTTCGTTTTAATCACTGTAAGAGCAATTTGTCTGAATTTCTTATGTTTTTTCTTAATCCTTCTCATTTTCATGAAAAAAAAATCATTTATCTGTGGTTAATGTAATAAGGTTATGTAAGATTGTTGAGATTATTTGTTGTGCAGTAAGTTGATTTGGCTTGAAAAGATTTTCTTCGCTTTTTTTTTTTTAAATTTTGTTAGAATATTTATTCTGTGATTCTAGAGGAATGTCCAAATCATCATAGAACACCACAAAATAGAAGTCATTTTTACAAATGCTATACAAAAAGAGCATACATTGGGGGTGGAAGGAATAAATAATAAACACCAAAAAAAACTCCAGCACTAAGGCCTCTAGCCTAACATTCCAAGGGGCTTTGCTCGCTGTTCAGTATAGCTCATCAAAGCAATAGGTTAAAGAAACTATTATAAAAATAGGAGTTACTTCATTTACCCTTTCGTACAAAATTCATTACAGAGCTTTTAAATGAATGCTTGGATATCTATTACATCAATTTTGGGAGGTAAATGTAGATCCTAAGAAAAATATACTAAGAAATAAAAAAGTTGAAAGGCCAAGAGTACCACTTCATGTAGGGGAGTGAATGAGTTAGGTCAAGCTCGAGTCATGACTAACTTGAGTTCAGCTTGCCTACCCAATGATAAGCTCCAACTCAAGCTTGAGCTCAAGTTGCCAAAATAATAACAGACTTGAGCTCAACTCATGATCTCAAGCTAAAATGGAAGAAGTAAGGAAGTCGTGATGGGAGAAGCAACCATGGTGCATGAGTCGTACAAAAGAAATGACGAGATCATGATGGGAACTTGAGGAAGGTGGCATCGAAGTCGGCGACAAGAGCTTGTTGGGGAATGCCTTAACAATTGCAAAAATTCACGATGGAGCTCACTGGAGAAGGCATTGAAGAGATCAGCGGGGAAGTCATGATAGGAGTTCATTGGAGAAGGCATCGATGGGATTGATAGTGTTTAAAGAATAAGAGTTCATAAGTAGAGAGTCAGGGCTTTGAGTTCTTGTTCAAGAGACGAGATTTAGATCGATTGATGAAGAAATAAATGAGATTTAGGATTTGTTAGAGAAGGCTTGCGATCCAACGAGCTGAATCTCATTGAGCTTGAACTCGAACTCATATAAGCTGAGCTTGAGCTCACACATTGAGGCACCCTAAACTTGACTCACAAGCTCAATAATGAGCTGAGTTTGAGCTAGTTCAGTTCACTCACACCTATAGTGCCATGAGAAACATTTTTGCTAACTGACCCAAATCATATATGAGGTGGTAGGTTCAACTTGTAGATAGCAAGTTGCTCAACATGCAAGTATGCTTGATGTGTAGACTGAAGACTTTAGGGTTATTTACTCAAGAACCAAAGGCATGCGACTTCCCTAAATCAATTGTCAAGAATAATTCTTCTCACGGAAAGCCACAGAGATGGGCGACTATCCAAGAAAAGGAGGTGTTGGGAAATGATTGATCAAAATAGGTCATTGAGAGGAAGTGACTTCCCAGGAAAGGAGGGTCTCAGTTAAGGAATGATTGAAATAGGTCATTGATAGAAGGCAACTTCATGGGATGAGTAAGTGAAAAGAAGGGTTCTTGGGGCACCTCACCAAGAGGGCGCAAAGAAAGATCTCAAAGGACTGATGAGATGACACTGAGATACCAAAATTGGGTGAATCTAAGAGGCTAAGAGATCACAACAATTTGATGTTGGGTAGCCCAAGAGATCAACCTAATCTAGGATTTCCCTAAGTAGAACTTTTGGTCCTCTAGAAGATCCCCCTCAGCTTAGTAAGTGGACCAATAAGAGAATTCATGAATATTAATCCAAATTTATTTGACACTATAAGATGTTGATAAAAATTGTTTGCATATTAACAATCGAGGATCATGTCAATAAAATTGCTAGCATATTAAATGAAGACTATTGCATCAGTTATTAATACATCAAGAAATTCTTCTGTGAAGGGCAACATATAAATTTTTTTTTTCATTTTACATAAATTATGTGAGCATTCACATGAGAAAATACATTAGCATCTATAAAATTTAAAATTTTAATATTCTATTTGAATGTAACATTATTGAAAGAGCTATTTGTCATATGCAAAAATCATAATTGATTTTTTTTTGCTATCAATGCAATATAAATTTAAATGAATGATTCATATATCACATTCAACTCAAAGCAAATTCAATACCTTAAAAATTATTCCAACTAAAATATCTTAATCCATAGGTTTTCTCTCTTTGTTTTATCCATCATCCCAATTCGTAAAAGCATCACAACTCAGTGCCTTAGGCTTCATTTGGGACAGCTTTTTATTGCTGTCTAAATCAGCTTTCTAGTATAAAAATTTCTAATTCAAAAAATAAATTAACTAAAAAATTGTTTTACAAAGCATTAAAAAAGTTGTCCCAAACGAAACCTAATCTTGATTTTGCCTGTTCCGCTATCATCTCCATCTAAGATGGAAGCTTCTGAATGCAAGAGCCAATATGATCAATGCCATGCATATATATGGTTCCATGATAAAGCTAAGCCAATTATTTGTTGAGAGAATCAAATACAGTTCCTATTCTATAGCAAATATTTCTGCATTAACTAATGTCAGAAATTTAACAATTTGATGTGCCTAAATTTTAACAGTCAGGATTCTTAACATGTACTGGAGACTCTCCTCAATCACTAGCAAGTGTATAAACAGAAGTTCACAGAAAAAGGAATCCAGTATTAATAAAAACTAGTTGTTAGGCAAACTAATTAGAATCGTTAATGATCAAATCTAAAGCTGATTCATCCCCAGTTCAGAATTAGCTTAAATTTCTGCTAATTCCTAATAGATAGTTTAATCATGGACAAAGGAGAAATGCAGAGGACAGGTGCACGTTAATGACTGAGAGCTTACAAGGTGGAGGCTGCTTAGAGCATTTCCTATACATATATATGTAATTTGTTCTGTATTGGGAAATCATTTTCCTGCACAAAACAGACTGAACAGGCTTCATTGAAAAGGGTTGCATTGCATGGAACCAATATTCTTGTTGGCTGCATCCATTCTTCTTGATGAATGTAAAGCTGATTCATGATCTAAATGATACTGCAGCAAGAATAACTTCGCCATTGATGCAATCACGGAGCAATGCACCCTAACTGTTTATTATCAAGATTGCTTTGGTCCTTGAGAGGAGTACACTCCAACCTCTCTAAGGCTTCGTTTGGCACAGCTTTTGATCATTATTTTTTTGCTGCTTTCAAGAAATTTTTATATAACAAAAAGTTGTAGAAAAATGAAAAAACATTATCCCAAATGAAGTCTGCGTGTTCATTTGATTGCACTTTTTATATGTTTCTCATTCGATAAACAAAATGTTTGTCTGCTTTTACAAAAAAATTGCATCGAAAGCTTTTAAAATAGGCTTTTGAAGTAGATTTATAAAAAAGCATTTCAATAGTATCTTCTCAACCAACCTCCTTTATGAAAAGCGTAAGCCCAATAAAAAAAGCCATAAGAAAAGCATGGATATTTGAAGGTCGGCAGTCAGAAATAATATAGAATTCCAGTTTCCTCACACAGGAATATACAACAATGAAAGAACTTGCTCAAAATGGTATGCAAAACATTAGTACAAAGAAAATAATTTTGAACCAGATATATAAATGGCTTGGTTGGGTTCTATTTGGATTTCATTAGCGTAAATGAGCCGTACGAAAATGAATGAAGCTTTGTATGAATTTGATTCACTAAATTTTTTTAATCTTTGTGTTCAGTTCGTATTCATTAATGTGGGTTGAATCTGAGACGGTTAAGTAAAATGAAGAAATAAATGGAACTTCGATGATAACTTTCTGGAAAACTCAAATGAGCACAGTAGCAGACAAATAACTGTTGAAGCAAAACCAACCATGGCTAATAATATTATAAGAGCTGAGCACATGAAGTAAGAAGAACAAATCACGCCAAGACCAAGTTCATACACTCAAAAACCCTCATGAATACAGAAAATTATGCTCTACAATAACTATATTTGACATGAACCTGAAGCAGCTGCAGTGACAAACCTTAAAAGCTATATGACATGAGGATCTCTGCAAGTTCAAACGCATACCCCTAGCATCAGGTAAAGGAGGAAACGCATAATGGCATGAAAATAAAACAAACCAGACGATCTGGACCGTAAGAAGAGTTCCAAATTCATCATAGAGGAGCAGAACATGTCGTTCGAAAATGGCCTGTTTGATTGCACCTGCTGCAATGAACAACTCGCTTCACACGACCACGGTCCTCAGCACGAACCCTCTTTTTACGTGGTCTTCCGGGTGGCCTCAGGGATTTTGGTGGGTTTATAATAATATCTAGTTTGTCTTGGGCCCCTTCTAACAGTTCCCTCCATAAGCTTCTATCAGGAATTGGATGTATGGTTTGAGAGTAAGTCTTGCGATAAGTTGCCACAGTAAAACAACTCTCAGCATACCTATGGACATTCTGCCTGCAAAACAGAAGAGCTGAGACACCGTGAGCGCAAGGCAAACCATAGAGTTGCCATCCGCGACAAAGACAACATCTGTTACGAATGTCTACAATATTGGTTCCCTCATGTGCAGAAACGACTTCGAACTCTGCCTCATTTGCCCTTCCAACTTGGTATCCCTGTGCTCGTTCGATGGCTTCTGATACACGCCTCTCTGCAGAGGACACTAAGATGGTAGACCACTGCATGCTCATCTCTCGACGCTCATTGAACCAGGTCATCAACTGCCTCCTTATGCACTCCATCATCTGAACAATTGGAAGGCCAGATGCTTCTAATAGCCAACTGTTGAGCGATTCTGCTATATTTGCTGTCAGATGTCCATACCGTGTTCCCTCAAAATATGCGGTTGCCCAGAGCCTTGGAGGGATCCTTCTGATCCAGTAAGCAGCTTCCTGAGAGATTTCTTCAATCTCCAGTATCTTGGCTTCGAAATCAATAACTGTAAGAGCATGAGCAGCTTCCCACAAGAGATTAACAAGATTTGCATGATGAGGAAACTCTTTTCGGAAACTCTCACTAAGATGATGCATGCAGAAACCATGGAATGCAGTTGGGAAATTGAAATCCACTCCTTCAACAATTCCTTTCTGCCTATCTGACAAGATTGTGAGCCTTGGCATGTTCTCTGTGTTGTTCTCAAGTAGAGCATGAAGCTCGGACAAGAACCAAATCCAGTTATCATCACTTTCCTCATCCACAATACCAAAAGCAAGAGGGAAGAGTGCACCATCTCCATCAAATCCAGTGGCTAAAAGCAATGTACCAAGATATTTGCTTTTAAGAAGGGTCCTATCAAGGCCGATTAAGGGGCGGCAAGCATGCACAAAACCATGTATTGAAGCATAGTATGATACAAAAAGGCGCTTGAAGCAGTTATCTTCTGGATTTCCATACACCAATGCAATGCTTCCAGGATTTGTCCTTTTAATCTGCTCACAGTATTCCGGAAGAAGACGGTACCCTTCCTCAAATGATCCTCGAACAGCAGACATGATTCGCTCTTTCCCCCTCCACGCTTGCTTGTAGGACAAGGTGATTCCATGAACCCGGTGAATCTCTTCCAGTATCTCTTTAGGCTTGTATTGTGGATTTTCACGAAGGCGCTCCTCCACAGAACTTGCAACCCACTGAACAGAAGCCTGCTGATGGCCAAGATGGTTGATCCCAATGCAGGTATGATTCTCATTGATGGTCCTAATTGTGAAGGTGGGCACACCAGGGAGCCTTGCAGCATGAATGCGCCATGGACAGCCCTCTGCTGCGCACTTTGCGGTGAAACGAGTTTTGTCAGATTTAACTGTCTGTATCTCGAAATGACAGGCAATGGCTGCACATCTTAAAGCCCTTCTGCAGCTATTGACATCAGGGAATTCCTGTCCAACATGGAGCTCATGGTTAGCATTCACGATTATACGAGTCTGTAACACAGGAGACACCACCAACTGAGACTGTGAGATGTCAAGAGCTGGCTGGAGGGCAAGCTCGTGACCTTGCTCGACCGAAAGTTGCTCAAGGTTGGGTTCAACAGCAAGGTCATGGGTCTCGGCAAGAGTCAAATCATGATTGTCAGAAAGGACTAGCTCATGGTTATGAGTGGTGAGAAGATGTGCTACATGGTTCTGCCCAAGAGCCAGTTCACTGCTGTAATCATGGTCTCGGTCGTGTTCCTCATCATGAGAATCATGATGGTGGTGACCCAAAACAAGCCTGCTATCATGATGATGTCCTGAAACAAGACTGTGTTCATGACCCTGACTTAGAACAAGATCATCGTCATGAGCATGTCCAAGGCCAAGGCCATGCCTATGACTAATCCCTAAACCTTGGCTTTGCCCAATGACAAGGTCATGGCTCTGGCCTAGAGCTAAATCCGGGTTCTGACCAAGCACAAGTTCATGTTTGGCCATTAATCATCAATCCAAATAAAAGAATTTCTACCTTCAAACCCTGTTAAAACAAACAAAAAACTTCCTTCAGCAAAGTAGGAGCACATAGCCAACTGTCTGGCTGAAAGATCAATCACCAAATTGAATAAAAAATTTCAAGTTTATTTCTGCATCAGAAAACAAAGAATATCAGATTACCACAACATAGTTCCATAGAAGAAAGTCATGCTTTCAACAACATCAGCACATCATGAACATGAACATGATTGTCATCATCATCATCATCATAATCAGTCTTATCTCAATTATTTGAGGATGACTTTATGATATCTCATTTTCCATTCAATTCTATTGGATTAAAATTATTCATACAAGTCTTTTTGAACGATCTTATTCATATTATTCTAAGGCTTCATTTATGACAATTTTCTTACTACTTTCTACAATAATTTTTTAGCATAGAAATTTCTAAAAAGCTGCAAAAAAAAACTATTTTCAACTATAATAGATGCCACTCCAACTACCATTAATATCATCAATTCTTAATTCATTTCAGCATTCTCATTTCCCTGTATGCTCAACTTTGCTACCAGCCACTGTCTTGCCCTAAGCTCAAATTCATTAGTTAACTGCACTTTTATAAAATTTTCTCAAAAACACGGCTGCAATCAAATAAGAACAGAGAGAATAGACCATCAAGAAACGAAATTCATCAACAACAATATAGACAATCGAAAAGCTATACTGCCAAGTGCCAAAGAGCAAACCTTTTGGGGAGGCAACGCAGTGATCCGGCAAGTGAAAAACGTATCAAGATTGCAGATTTACGAAGGGGGATATAAGAGACATCCACTCCGAACAAAAAGCAAGCAGGAATTCACCATTCGAAACAGGAAAAAAAAAAGTAGAATTCGATCGGCTTGAAGGCAGAGACGAAGATAAAGAGGAGGGAGGTTTTGGCGGGTGGAGGGTTTATAAAGGTCGGGAATTTGAATCAATAGAAGGGCAGAAAGCTCTTATTTTTGGTATTGGATGGGAAGGAGTGTTCAATTGCAGGGGCAAAAGAATGGAAAGCGGAGGGCTTCGACTCGCAGAAGAAGAGAGGAGGAAACCAGCGGCGATGGCAAGGGAAAAAAGGGGGCATTTAGGTCAACAACGAATGCTTTGGTTCTTCTTTATAAGGATGTTACGTAATTACCCCCGGTTGAAAATCATAAGGCCCCTTAACATTTCATTTATTACCTATATAACCTAAGTGAAGCAATAAATTTTTTTTTTTCTTCAAAGAAATAAATAAATCAACAAAAGTTAAATATGAGAGTAAGGCACTCTAAAAAAATTATGAATTATTTGGGCCTTATCACTATCAATAGTTCAATTAAAATTTGATGAGTGTCATTTACTTTTACTTTAAGAAAATTAGTTAAGTCATCTAATCAAATATTTATGTGACATTTTTTTTTTAAATTCAATAGTATAGTAATTTTGTTTGGAGAAAATTTTGGTTATGATAAAATTTAAAATTATTATATTTATTTTGAGATAAATATAATATGAGGAATCATATAAGTTTATATTATATTCATCTCAAACTTTGAGGTTTTGATAAAAAAAAATTTTGATTAGAATATTCTAAGCTTTTTTAAATTAATTTATTTGAATTATTAAGGAAACCTTTATCTATACTTCTTTACAATATAATCACATTTACATTGTTACCTTATTCTCATCTAATTAATAGCATATAATCTATTAAATGCCATAAAAATTTCTAATTTCCCTCACTACCACATGACCGTAAGGTGTGAGTGAGTGAAGCTAGCTCGAACTTGACTTATTAACAAGTTCAAAAGTCAAGTTTATCGAGCCACAAGCTTGAGTTCAAGCTCAAATTACAACTCATATATTATAAGAGTTGAGTTCAAGTTTGAAAAGGCTTAGCTCATTGGCTCATGAGCCAACTTGAGTAAATTCTTACAAAATCTTGAATCCCGTTCCTCCCTCCTTTAACGTTAAATCCCGACTTTTTTTACTAATTAACTTAAATAAGCAAGATCATGAGCCCTTAAATCTAAACCCGCAATCATCCATATTATTTATAGCATTATTATCTCTCAAAATCGGGCATCTCATTAGTTTGTAAATAATAATTATGTATTTCTTCATGGTCATCTATTTGAAGATGTCTTCATGAGTCAACCACATGGCTTTATTAATGAATCTAAGCCATAACATGTCTGCAAATTTTGTTGCTTTCTTTTTGGTATGAAAAAAATCCTTCATGCTTCGTTCAATGAACTCAAAATATTTATTTTAGCACTCACTTTCATCAATCTCAGATTTGAGCCATTAATATTATTCATTTACCTTAACAATTCAATGAAACTCTACCTCCTACTATATGCTGATGATCCACTGATTATTATTAGATCCATGACCAATATTAATAGTATGGTGGATGCTCTTGCTTGCCAATTGTTCATTAAAAATCTCATAAATCTTCTTTTTTCTTAGGTGTTGAAGTGATGCCAACTATTCAAGGGATTTTTCTCCTTCAATGCACATCCATTCATGATTTTCTTGAGGGCTTTCATATAAAAGGCACACAAGAAACTATTGAACATCTTAGTTCATCTATCTCGCTTCATCTCAATGATCAGTCTATTGTCACCGACACAGCTCAATTTGCAAATTGCATTTTTTTTACCTCACATGCACATACATTGTGTATGCAATAAACAAATCAACTCACTTCATGCAAGCCCCACCCAATTGCACCACTTTGTAGCCAAACGACTACTAAGTTATCTTAAGAATAGCTTCACATATGGTCTACTCCTTCGATGATCCCCACACTTTATTTTTCATGGCATACCATATGCTAATTAGGCTCGCAACAAAGATGACTACACCTTTGTTTTAGCATATGTGATATTTCATGGGCCATATCTCATATTCTAGTCCTTCAAGAAGCATGACACTATCACACGATTCTCAAAGTAGGCTAAATATCATGTGGTTGTCATCACCACTGTTGAAGATTCCTGGTTGATCAACCTTTAATTGAACAACACATCATCCTACCTAAACCACCTTATCTCTGATATGATAACCTAGAAGCATCATATGTCTATGCCAACTTTGTTTGTCACTCCAAAATATAGCACATTTGACTCGTCTACCTTTTTATTCATGAAAAGTTGATGACCATTCATTACCTATCTCACATGTCTTCTCTCAAAATCAACTTGCCAACATTCACACCGAACTACTTGCCAAATCTTGATTCTATTTCTTCGATCAAAGGCTGGCGCCTTTTGCAGAAACCAAATATCTCAGGGGCATATTAAGGGTATCTATACCTATGTTTCATGACAATATATTCATATTTACATTGTTACTTTATTCTCATACAATTAATAGCACATAATGCATTAAATGCTATAGCTATTACTAATTTTCTCTCATTATCACTTCACCATAAATGGCCTTGTATGTATCTATATAAATCCTCCAACTTGAATACAAGAGATATGCTAATATCCACCTTCCGAAGATTCATCCTCTTAAACTCTTATTAGAACACAATAATTAAGATTCACTTATACATTTGTAGAATTGTTATTGTTGCTCATTTGATAACTTAATTTTAACTGAAAATATTTATCTAGTAAAAATTATTTGTAGGCTTGTATCGATAATATATATAGCTCTTCATACTACTATTATTTGTAGAAATAAGTTGCTATTAAAACATAAAATAATACTTATTCTATTGTTTTTTTCTTAATAATAATTAATTTAATTAGTTAGAATTTTCTTATGGTGCCCCTCTCTCACTATATATATATATATATATATATTGAAATAGAGTTTTAACATCTTAATTTTCAACATGTAGCTAGCATATAAATAGATAAAAGAAAGCTGAAAGAAAGCTGCAAAACATAACAAAATTTTTATGTGAAAAAATAAAAAAAGGAGAAAACCATATGGCATTGCCCAATTGAAAGGATAAGCTATATATATAAGATTATAGAAGTTTGTTCTTCATCTCATTTGGATAATATGAGATTAAAAAAAAGCAGCATGGTTCTTGTGTTTTTAGTAGATATTGTTCGAAAAATAATGGAGAGTAATGATGATCGGGCAACGATGGTTAAGTGCCATCAATCAGGTAATGACAATTTGGTCACAACAATCATGCAACGATGATTGAGCTATGATGGGCAACAATGTTCAGATGACAATAGTTGCTAGTGGTATTCCTCAACATTGTTTGTCAAACACAACTATGAAATTCTCTAGGTCTTTGAGTTCTCTCCAAACTCAACTCAGTACCTCCTTCATGTATGTTATGAGAGGTCTAATTATAAGTTTTTAGAGTGATGTTATGATAATTATAGCCAAAATCTTAAAACAAACAATCAAACGACCCACATAAATTTTCTTGATCATAGACAGTTCTTTTAGTATTTATGTTCCTTAGTAATCTTGGCCTCATTGGACTTTTTATCATTGAGACACTCGCTTTCACTATAAGCACTCAAAATTCAAAGATCATTTGATCCTCTAAATATAAGTTTGGTGAAATTAGAATTTAGGTGGTTGTCAATTCCATTCTAAATGTTTTCAACTCAAATATTATATCATGATTCATACTTGATTAGATGAATTTTCTAATGATGTATATATATATATATATCGTTGCATGCTAGACCATTAGTGGCGATAAAGAGGAAGTTTTTAACATCTTAGTTTTGGACGATGTTCCAGCATATATAAAAAAGGAGTTGCCGAAGATAACAAATTTTTTACATGAAAATCCAAAAAAGATATATCCTAGTTAAAATGATTAAATTAATACATGCCATATATTATAAATGATGCCCTTTCCCATGTTGACATAATATAGAAGACATCAACTGTATAAAATGAATTCTATGTTGGAGTTGGAAAAGCGTTTGGCATGGGGGCTGTTTTCAAAAGATTATTTGTTGCTTATTAGATCATTGTTCTTTGAGAAGAGGAGATCAAATGAAGATTATGAAGTCTTGCAAAAATCTTGGTATTTATGTTAGGAGCTAGGGTTGATGTAACACCTATTGAATAAGGATACAGTTGCACATGTTCTGATCTGATTCGATTCCAGGTAATCCACTGAATTTTTGCATTTTGAAACCTTCTGTATGTGTCTATGAATATTTAGTATGCATGTGAATGTCTGAATCAACTCTGAAGTGAGGTCCAGGGGTCTGTTTGCATGTTCTAAAAATCTAAAATTTTTTCGTGGGATGTCACGACGCTAGGGTTGGCAGCACGACAACTTTAAGCCCTCTAGAATTTTGGAAATTAATTCTGCTCTGCAGTGTTGGGGGCGGCGCTGCGATGTTGTGGGCTCCCAGAGGGAGAGTTGTGACACACACAATTTGGCACTATGGCGCTCGGTTGAATTTTTATATAAAAAATATCATTTCCACTAAACCATTTCATTTCCACCAAATCAAGGCACCTGATTAGAGAGAGAAAGGAGAAATTTTAGAGAGAGAAAGTTTATTTCAGGCCCCTTCGAGTCATTTTTTGATGTCAACTCAGTTTTGAAAATTGTCTAGCTCAAGATAGGTTATATTTTGTCTGTCTCTGTTTTTAATAATTCTACGATTTTGGAATTTTTCTATTATTAAATATAAACTTTTGGTGTTTGAACTGAGATAATTTTTAAACGAGAAAACTTTCATCGCATAACTTTTGGTATGTTGTAGAGAACATAGTTATGGACATTTTAAGTATTTTTTCTATAAAATTTTTGCAGGATATTTTTAAAATGTTGCTTTTTTAAAAAATGTAGGAAAATATACATACACTTACAAATAATATTGTAGAATAATTAAATATCTAAAATATAGTTATGCGCAATTTCTAATAATTTTGTAGAATTCTCAGTCAGTAACTATACTGGGTCTGACTTCTAAAATGATGCCCATAGGATAAATCTATGAAATTATGTGAATAGTTTAATTTATATTTAACTATGCATTTATGCATCTTTGTATAAATCTAAGAATTTGGGGAGGAATTCTTTCTCAAGTTCTGATTATATATCCGCAGAGTTCTGTTGTGAAAATTCTGAATGTGTTGAAAGCAGAGGAAGGCTTGAGGGCCAGAAGTTTTTGAATGGGAGGCAGAAGTGTCTGGAGTGCTAAATGCGAGGCATAAGGGTCAAGAGTTATGAATGGGAGACATAAGGGTTGGAGTTATCTCACTTTCTGCTCTGGACTGTGTGTTTATTTATATTCTATTCAGCATATTTTACATTCTGTTAAGTATACTACGCTTTGAATTTTGTAACATGTATAGTTATCTACAAAACCTTGTACTGTTCTGACAACACTGTATTGTAAGTCTATTATTAGGATTAGAATAACTATTTTATTTGAAGTATTGGTTTTTGTAATTATTAAGAAATGGTTTGGATAATGTAATTTGCTGAGCTGTGTTAGCTCATTATATATTCTACATTTCATATTTCAGGTCAAGGCAAGGGAAAAGGGATAGTTGAGTAGCTGAGGTCAATTTCATGGGTTGTATGGTGTGTATAAGTACATTTTATATTTTTATTTTAGATTTTTGAACAGTCCTGACATTTCTGTATTTCTTACCCATGTCTATCTGTTGTCAGGGACTATTATAATAAGAATGTGTACTGTATATTTTTGTGGATAAATAAAAAGAAAGAAATTTTGTGGATGAGTAAATTTATGTACAGTAGAAAAATTAGAAGCTCTAGTGTCTGTTATCTGAAAAAGAAATATGATATTTTCTCAAATAAAAGATCTTGGTATATTATGTTCCGTCTCTATTCTGCCACCATCCAACATGATATGACATGTAGATATGAGTCGAATCGAGTTGGGTCCTGACAGTTGATGTGTGCAGAGTGCATTGAACTTATAGACATTGAGATACGTTGATGTTGGTTATGATAAAATCAACATGTGTTCATGTAGTTTAGCAATAATTATCAAAAGACCGTCATGGGATGAGGTTGGGAGATTATGATTGACTGATGGTGGTTGAAAGGCATAATTAACTGACAAAGTTCAGAGGATTGTAGTCAAGTGATGGTTGATGGCAGGTCGTAGTTGGGTGATGGTGGTCGAAGGATTATAGTTAGGAAATGGTGGTTGGAGGATTGTAGTCGGGTAGTGGTGGCCAATTGATTGTACTTAGGTTACTATGGTTGAAGGATCATATTCAAGGGATAGTGTGGTCAGAGGACCTAAGTCAGGTGATAATAGTTGAGAGATCATAATCAGGTGACGATGGTTGGCTAACTATGATTAAAGGATTATAGTTAGATGACGGTTGTCAGAGGACCATAGTCATATGATCGTGGTCAGAGGGCCATAGTTAAACAACGATGGCCTAAGGATCGTAGTTGGATGTCGAAGATTAGAGAATTATATTTAGGTGATGGTAGTTTAAGTATCGTAGTCAGACGACGATGGTTGGAGGATTGTAACTGCATGATGGTAGTTGTAGGACTGTAATAGGGCAACGATATTCAGAGGACCGTAGTTGGGCTACAGTGGTTGGGTGACTGAAGACGAGTGACGATGGTTGGAGGGATGTAGTCTGGTGTGTCACAACCTGACCTGATATAATTTTCTACGCTAAAGCATGCCGCATCATGTCAAGGCCATAACAGGTGATCTATTTCTCAAGTCCTTATTGGAAGAATTTTTTCTTATTTTATTTCCTTAATATTCACAACACAGAGCCTTCTACATCATTAGATAATAATAATCATAAATATTTTTATAATCATTTCATTTCAATTCATTCATTTAGTTAAAAAAATAATATACAATAATCCAAGCACAATCTCTATCTAACCAACATGCATAAAATAATCGAATTGCCAAAAGAATTCATCTATGTACAAGCGATATGCCTATGACCCAGAATTTAACCCTTATAAATAGTCTCTACTCAAGCGGGGTATTACCATTTCCTAAAATAGCATGCACGAGAAATAAGAGTGAGCAACACTTGTTTAGTAAGCTACTCGAAACTTACTAAAGAATTCAATATTCACATTAAAATAACTTGCATAACCATTGAACATTGTACGAACAGTAAAACATACTTTTAAATAGATTAATATAATTATTTGATTCATTTGTTATCACCAACAAGATTACATCATTACAAATTAGTGTCAATTGTAGTTGCATGTCAGACAATAGTAATAACATATTAGAAATAATAACATGAGCATTTGCATGATATCGGAATTGGAATACATAATAGAAAATAATATTCAACGTATCGCTTCAAAACATATTTTACATTTCCCTACGCCTCCTTATACCACCACTACCACTTATACCTTCAATCGATCATTTTTTTTTCTTAGCCTCTTATAAATCCACTTTCACTTATACCTCAACTTATTCATCTCACATATGTTCACGTGTATCACACACATATATGGAGGAATCATAGGTGTGCACATGCCCTTGTAACTCCATTTGTATTGTATATAAAACATTAACATCTATCACTTGTACTTCCTCCTTTCTCCCTCCTTTCATACAATTCAAACATATAAACATCAATATTTTCAATATGTATGAATAGCATTCAACATGATACAAACATGCATAAAATGTCACATGTACAATAGAAATAATAATGTTCATGGGGTAAACTTGTATAGATATTCAACAATAGCAAATTAGCAAATCATCATAAGCAATATTCACAACATCACTTTTAATTATAATTTTGTGACCATTTCTATCAAAGTTAACATACTCATTAAAATGCTTAAAACATTGTACAACCAAAAAATATCCAATGAAAATTTATATTTTTCTTGTCAATGTGACCATAATATTCTATTCCCATCACATACTAGAAGTTGCACATTAAAAAATTTCTTAATCTCCATAAATTTGTGTATGTATAACTCAACCAAATAAAATATCAAAAATACCCACACAAGTGATGAAATTAAAATTTAAAGTAGGGTAACAATAACCTATCTTGATATGAATAATTTTTTCATTTAACCTGACGAACAAAATTAGCTTTATGACCTCAAAATCTCACTTTCTGTCTCTAAATTCTCTCCATATCTCTCTCTGTAGTTGGCTACTTCAAAATGAGAAGAACAAATTTTTAGAAAATAAAATTGGATATTATAGACGTAGTGCCATAATGCCATCTTTCATAGTATCACAGTACTCCAAGACAAAATTTCAAGTATTCAAATAAAGACTTTGGCGCCGAAGTGCCACGAACTAAAGCCTTCATACCACACTCTAGCACAAAGCGCCTCCAAATAGAGAATACAATGCCACAATGCCTACAACACAGTGTCACAGCACCGTAAGGAGAAAATTAAAAAATGCACAAAAAATCTTGTAAATGCTAATTAAACATATAAATTATTACCATGTCCAATCTAGATTATTATAGGTAATCTCATGACAGCAAAAGCAGTCATTACAAGGTGATTGTGTTCGTAGTATCATAGCTGGGCGACAGTGGTCAAAGAACCATAGTGGAGCGACAGTGATCAGAGGATCATAGTCAGTTGATGGTAGTAGAAAGATCTAGTCGTACGATGAGGGTCAGAGAATAGTAGTTAGGTAACACTAGGCAAGGGGTTATAATCGTGCAATGGTGGTTAGAGGGTTGTATTCAAGCAACGATGTTTGAAGAATCATAGTTGGAGGTTGGTGGTTAGAGGTTTAGAATCGAGTAATAGTGATCATATGATATAGTCAAGCAACGATGGTCAGATAGCCATAACTGAGCAATGGTGGTGGAGGGTTATAGTTGTGCAATAATGTTTTGAGGATCATAGTCGAGTGTTAGCGGTCAAATGATAGTGTTCAATGAACCGTAGTTGGGCAATGGTGGTCATGAGACTATATTCAAGTAAGGTGTTTCATAAATGATAGTCGAGAGAGGGTCAAGAGATCATAGTTGGGTGATAGTGTTCAGGAGACAACAGTTAGGGAATGATGATCATATGACCATAATCGAGTGATAGAAGTTTGAGAATTATAGTTGAATGATAGTGGTCAGATGATCATAGTTGGGGAAAGGTGGTCGAGTGAGAATGTATAAAGGACTGTAATATGAGGACAAGGGTTAAAGGTTTGTAGTTGGGCAAGGGTGGACAAAGAATCATAGTTAGGTGATGGTGTTGGAGGATTGTATAGCGGCAACGGTAGTCGAACGATAGTGGTCAGAGGATCGTAATTAGTTAGCCTTGGTTGAGAGACTCTAGTTGGGTAATGATGGTCGTGATGGTGTATTAGAGAAACGGTGGTCTGAGGACTATATTCGAGCTACAGTTGTTGAAGGACTATGATTGGATGATGATGATACAAGGACCGTAGTCGGGAGACGATTATTAGAGAACGATATTCGGGCAATGATGATTGGAGGGCCATAGTCAGACGATGGTGGTTAAAGAATCATAGTTATGCTATGGTGGTTGGAAGACCATGGTCAAGCGATGGTGTTTGGAGGACCATAGTCAGGCGTCGGTGATCAAAGGATGGTAGTTGGGCAATAATGATCAAAAGATAATAATTGATCAATAATGGTCAGTGGACCATAGTCCGGTAATGATTGTTGGAGGACTATAGTCAGAGGATTGTAGTCGGAGGTGTTGGTGGATCATAATAAAGCGATGATGGCCGAACGATCGTAGTCGGTTGATGATGGTTGGAGGGCTATAGTTAGGTGACATTTATCATAGGGATGTAGTTTGGTAACTGTGATTTGTTGACCATAGTTTGGAGATGATGGCCAATAAACTGTAGTCGAGTGATGGTGGTTGGACCATATTTTAGCATTTTGTGCCGCACGAGAGACCGATCGTCAACCAATTGATACCATGATGATTATGTCTAGTCGCTACCTAGTCATAAAATAAAAGGACTTGCAGTATACCCCAATCGTCGATCACAATGATGATTGCAAAGGAACAGTAATCCTATACTAACATTACAGGAAAGAATAGAATATACAAGTAAGCAACCTCATGATTATCCAAATAATGATAGGAGAAATACCTCATAAAAGCCAACACAACCTCCTCTTCTATAGTTATATGACATTTAGGTCTCCTTTGATATGTTATGTCATGTTATGTTATGCTGCGTCGTGCTAGACTGACATAAGAATTGAAGTCATGGCAGAGATGAGTTGCTCCACAAGGCTATTCTGATAAGCTATAAAGGGCTCCAAATGCAGATAAGATCTTTTAATGGTGCATTGAGCAAAGAAACCGAAGTCATGGTATGATAGATGTATGAGAAGCAATACTGAAGCAACTATTCTGCATTCCATACGAAGCCTAAATAGATAACAAAAATACAGAATAGTTCTTCAGAAGGCATCAATCTTTAAAATCAATACCAAGGCAACCCCACAGCACCACGTGGCTACTTTTTTCCAGTGTAGCCGAGCCTAAATACCAAGTTGGTTTAACCATATCATTTAAAGGAACCAATCCCCATAGAGGCAAACAAAGAAACCAGGACCTCAATAGCTCTCAACAATTAGAGTCCGTCTGAGACAATTTTCTAATTGAAAAATTATGATGCAAAGATGTTTTTTTAACTAGAGTTACTAAGTTATTTTCCCCAAAATAACTTCATAATCAACTTTATAAAATGTTACAGCTACCTCAAACAGCCCTTCAGGATAAATTGCTATCATAGTTTAGAACTCAAATTATCAAAATAAAAAGAATCAAAAGACATGCAATAAATATTTTTTTTAATCTTAAAAGCTGAATGATGGAAATATTACAGGATTGTGTAACAGGGTTTCTACCCTCTTGGCCACTGCTTTACAAAGAGCATTTATGGGCAAAAAGCACCATCAAACATACAGGCAAATGGCTAATCCATAAGTAAATTCAAAATTCAACAAAAAGGCCTTGGATAGCTAGAAATTATTCCAAGAATAAACAAATTCCAACACTACGTACTGAATACACAAAATAAGATAACTGAAGGGATACCAAATAAACCAAAAGAATTCTGATTGAATCTATCAATTGCAATGCAAACGACCTCCACAGTCAATGTTCATGTTGATACGTTTAAGAAGCAAATGAGGTCAAGAGTCTCTTTCAAAGCATGATGAACTGCGATCCTCTTCGAGCTTCTGAGTATCAGACATCTCAATAAATGATGGATCGAGGAACTCAGCAACGAAAGCCCACAACTTGTATACGTCCGCAAAGTTAGTAAGAAATCCAAGAGATGCGGTTACAACCTCTAATCTGAAAGTGGAATCCTTACTTTCATGGCAACCATTTGACATGAAGTTGCACAGGGAACTACCAACTGCCTTTTCATTGCTATTGAACCTTATGTTGCTAAGAAAACCTACACCCAAAAGGATACCATTTCTTTCAGCAAGCTTCTGAACAGTTTCAGGGTGGATCAAACCACCACTTCTATCCCTGACATTGAAAGCTACAGTACCCCCTCTCTTTTTATTGATCTTTGGCCCATAGACGCAAACAAGAGGCACTCCATGTTCCCCATAAGATCCAGGCAATCGCAGGTGCAACAAAGAACCTACAAGCCAATTAACCAGATACCGAATCCTTAAAGCAGTTTTATTTATGCCAATCATGTTAATATGATCAATGTGTCTACATACTATTTCTGGCTCTTTTCTTTTAAACTCTTCATCATCTTCATAGTAACTATCATCTTGCCTAACATCATCTGAGTTATGTGAGGAGTCTTCTTCAGGATCCAAATAATGAATCAAGCTTTGTGAAGGTCTGTCATCGTCCAAACTAGGAGCTACTCCAGGGCCAACATTTAGGTCACCCTTATTACGGTTTTCTTCTTTCCTATCTAACAATATGAATTCAAATTCCGTTTCTCTTCTTATGGCACTTTTATATGTATGTTCTACATTTCCCTTGCATATTTCAGATCTTGAATCATTCTCATGGAATTTGTGATGTGCAAAAGCAGATATTGAGTTGTTAGCTTTTACTCCATCAGCAGAAGAAGACTTGGCAACCTGTGGCTCTATGGCCTCTTGGACAATCTCTTCCTGGATTACACTGCTATGAGGATCTTCTTTTGGGTCTTTCTTAATCTGGTTTTCATCTTCTGAGACTGATAAGACAGATGTATCAAAACATAGCACATGATCATCCGACATATTATGACTGTTATTCAAAATTACCTCAGTTCCCAATCTCGTATGATTCTTTTCCCCCGAAAACCAAGAAACTGGTAATTGAGAAACCAGCTTTCCCCTTTTATGCTGACCTGAATTCTCCGAGCCAGAGGGACTCTGACCCAAATAAATCCAGAGAGAACTGTCACATGATTCATCATCACTGAAGATTGGGCTCTTCATTATCTCCCCAATTGAATCTGTTTCTTCAATGATGTTGCTGGCCTCACAAGTGGCTGAATTTTTATCCCTATCAATCTCATTCTCATTCAAATCTCTATCCTGAGGTGCAGTGTATAGACTAGCGAAAACAGGCATTTGTGAGCCTTGGCTGGTATCAGCTGCCATTGTTTCTTCATTCACATTCATCGCACCCTCTTCAGCCTCATTAAAACAATCCCCACCATCAGCAAACTCACTCAAATACTGTGGAAAAACAGACACAATCCTCACAATACCCAAAACACTGTCATTACTCCGGTTCTTCAAACAACTCAAAACAGATTTTTTTATAAGCAGACAGCCAAAACCAGTTGGATCTGATCCGAACACCCTATAAAATGAAGTGATAATGAAATCAGGCCTAAAAATGGACAACCCAAACGATTCCATGTCCTTGGGACCCAATGATCCTGCATCAAGTAAAACATGCCAACCATACTGCTTTGCCAAAGCCATCCATTTATAACCATACTTCACGCCACTAACCCTAGACTGAACTGGGAAGACAAGAAGCCCAGTTGCTGAACCACTCTTCTTTCTCTTCTTTCTTGATAACAACTTAATTATCTCAGAACTACATACTTTCAGGCTTGGCCACATGAACTTTGCACTGTAAACCTTTCCCCCCTTATCCCTTGCTCTCTCAGCCATCCAATTTACCGACTGGCTCTCATGATCAAACATAGTCAGCAACCTCCTGTTAGCTTTAAAAGGGTAATATTCTGCAAGCAATTGAAATGCTGCTCCTCTACTAGCAGTAAATACAAGGCTGTACTCATTCTCAGGAGTTTTCAAATAATCCATTATCCTGGTTTTGATATCATTCTCAGCGGTGCCTTCTACAGCACTGCCATAAAGTGCATGGTTACTCAAATTAGAAGTGATTGCTGAGAGGCTAAATGCAGAAGATTCCGGAAGTTGGAAGCTTTGGAGGTAAGAGAAGAGGCCAAAGCCACAATAGTCAAGGCATACCTTAGCTTCAGGCTCATTGAGGTGGAAATACTCATTTGAGCGAAGCTGGTCAATTTGATTGGATGATTGATAAGCTGGATACATAGTGATGAACTCATAGGAGCGTTCGCCAGACTCGGGGATGGAATTAGCTGATTCAAAGAAGTGAACTTTGTACTCCTCTGAATTACCTTTAAGGATTTCTCCGGGCGTTTGCTTCTTGCTGGAATTATCAGAGACGGCGTCATTTCTGCGACAGTTCTTGTCAAGAATCAAGAAGGCGCAGTGGGTTATGGGATTCAATAGAGATAGATGCATGTAAGCTCAAGTTTGAAGATGATTCATTCAAATCCCTAGAGGAGAAACAGCGGAAAGCCGATGGATTAATAAAGATGGGAGCTTTTGTCAGCGCAACTCGACACGGATAAGAGAGGAAGAAAAAAAGAAGGGAAATTTAGAGATTTAAGTAGCATTCAAAAGCAGAGAGGGAAATTGAGGGCTTCTGCTCCTTTTCAGGTTTCGAAACCTTGAGGTTCTTAGGAATCACATAAAGGTCGATGACACCATCAAGAAGAAGATTGAATTGGAAAGAAATCTACTTACACTTCCGGAATCCAAACAAGCAAATTCAGGCACCAAAAGAACCAGGAAGCAAGCAGCCAGCAACATAGACATCAATCTAAGCTTTAATGCATAAAATTCCAAGAACCCCAAGTAATTCCCACCATTAAAACAGCCAAAAAGAACAGTTCTTTAGCTGAAATGAAACCAAAATATAGCAAAAGTCCCTCAACATGAAGAAATTTTGAACTTGCAACAAAAACAAAAGCGGGCGATACTTTATATGCTGATTATTTATCGGATCCTCATTCAAACCCTTAATTTTCCCTTCCCTTCTGTAGCCAACTGTGCTTGCAAGAATAAGCAAGCAGAAGCCAGAAGCGGAGGCTTTCCCGCGGTATTATCTAGGTTTTGGAGAATTTCGTACCGTCCGTCGCCTTCTGTCTTTTCTAGCGTTTTTCAAAATATTATGCTGTGATAAAATTTTAATTTATCCTTAATTTTCCCAAAAAAAAATTTAATTTATTTTAAAAATTTATAACTAAGTTACTCAAATTTGGTATATTTATAAATTTAATATCTAAGAAAATAAATCATTGAATCTATTTTACTTTATTTATTTATTCATCGTATTTTATAGTGTTTATAATCATATCTAAAATATAAATAACATATATCAAAATTATATATATATATAATTTATTAATTAGAGTAATTCGTTACAACCGGGGGGCAGATAAGAATTATGTGATACAGGGGAACTAAATGCTTTTAAAATTTTAGGTTGAAAAAAAATTAAGGGTTTGTTTGAGTCAATTTTTTTATTGTTCTACCTTTCGGATCTCAACTACAGTTTTATTTGGCTACCGCTTACTCATTATTTTCAAAAAATTAATTTGTTAGGAAGCAATTTTTTATAACAACTTTTAAAAAATCACTTTCCCTATAACAACTTTAAAGCCACTTTTACAAAAAGCTCCAACAATTTCAAATAGATCCTGAGTTGATCCTACCTTCACTACTATTTGCACTTTAAAACACATACATTTAAAATGAATATAACTAAAACAACCCTACTTTTTTTTTTTTTTTTGATAAAACAATCCATAAAACCTTTCAATGAATTTATTTAAGGACTTGATCTTTTGATCATAAATTCATGCATTTTTTTTGGTAAATTAATGCATTTAAATATAACAAATTGTTTAAGCTGATTATCTCAGTTATATTCTTCTAATTTCAACGTAAATATTTGCAAAGTAAAAGTGGGTGGGGGAAACGGTCATAAAATTTTGAAAATTAGGGTTGGCCTGTCTCCCTCAAGAGCTGTCCTTGCAAATTATCAGCCTAAGATTTATCGTCTGATTTAGTAGAGGGAGGCCGGCAATATTGACGCATGGAAAGTGTAGAATTAAGAAGAAGAAAAAAAAATTATAATTTATTGGGATAAAAGATTAATTACTAATTATTATAATGTCATAACTAAGAAATTATATATAATAAATCATTTTATTATGAAGATTAAAGATTTTTTATAATTAATCTTTAATCTACGTAATAAAATGAATTTTAATTATTTTATATAGACAGCTTATTATAATCCTAGAGTTTGGGGTTCCATGCAAATATATATATATTATTAAATTCTTAATAACGGCCAATAAAAATAGAAGACCGATAATGAGTAGCAACATATATGATTCACACAAAATTTTTAATGACAATGTATAGTTGGAATGCACTATGTTGTTATATATATGTATATACACACGTACAACATAGTGCGTTCCAATTAATTTAAACATAGTAAATATAACATAGTGCATTCCAATCAATTTTAAAATAGTATAATATAAAGTTGTTATACGAGTGAAATCACAATAGCTATAATATAATAGATTATGAGGTACATACAAGATAGTGTAATATATGGGCAATAACTTAGCATGGAGATATCACAATAGATTATAAAATAGATATCACTAGGTGTAAATTGATGGCTATAACATATCATAATAACACGTATTACAGCATCATGTGACCAATATCTGAAAATGTTTCGGAGTTATAGTAAAATTAAAGAAGTTATAATATTCTTATAATAACAAGAAGGGTAAAGTTAAAATGCTATTATGATGGCATTTGATAAATAGACTAACAAGTAACTTAGTTATGATCTCCCACTCCACGTTAACTATGTCTATATTGCATTGCATCTTTCTTTTGTTTTTAAAGCTTTCGATTTCTTTTGGACAACTACTTTTTGACTTCACCAATAGAGTAGCATAACTACTCTATTTAATTTATCAAAAATCTCCCAAGTGTTCACATTTTAATTAGATATATATTTTCAATATATGCAGCTAATCATGCTTGACAACCTAATTTTGAGCTACAATCAACAATTATTTGCATAAAAACCCATCATATCAAGCATTCTAAATATACATTGTTCTCTCCTAAATATAATTGTTCTCTCTCATAAATCAATATTTGTGGAGTTGAAGGCCTGCAGTGTAAAGAGATGTGGAGAGTTGCCTGTAGTGGAGCTTGTGGCCGGTGGTATGTTTTCCTAGAGTTCTGCTAGAAAGCTTGCAGTACTCTTCTACAAGACGGGGTGGACTGAGAAGGTGAAAGCTAAAGAAGGTGATTGATGTCTATCTAGCAGTGGCCCCAGCCAATTTGTGAAGCCCTGTGTGGCGCTGGAAATGTGCTACTAAGTTCCAGGTGCAAGAGGTGCCTGTCTTGCTGTTAGCTTGTGGCTGTGTTGTTGTGCTCAGGATATGGAGATGTGGGAGCAAATCCCATGGGATTAGTTCAACTGGCTTGACCAAACATAGCTTCATTGAAATGCTTTTGTGCATGCGTATATACATATCAGGTTATTTAAAATATTGATTGATTTATAATAAAGTATTTTGACCAAAAATAGCAAGCAAAATTTTTGTCTTTTTTTATAAATTTATATTATTTAAAAAAAAAATTTGGCCACATAAAGCAAATTACAATTAGAGGGACTAAAAAAAATAACAAGACAAAAGAAATCTGGAGGAAGGGGTAATCAACCCAAATCCAGTAGGACTCAGACCGACACCTAGTTGCCAGGGAGGGGTCATCCAAGGAGGTAAAAGGGTAACAGCCAAAAATCCAATCCTACAAACAACCAAACCATTAAAGCTGAAGAGAAAGAGCAAGAGCCACCAAGGTTGTCAACCAAGCCCTGACCATCTGAGATGCATGCAGAAGAATTGCTTCATCATACACCTATTCCAAAACCCTCGAAGCAACGACAACCAAGGCGAAATAAAACAAATCATCACAGCACAAAACATCCAAAAAGGAAAATCATTTCTTTTTGGATTTACGTTTTCTATGCTTAACATTATTTTTGAACAAACCAACATCCGCAACTTGAAGCAGACTGAAATCAAGGCTGTCCCGAGCATCCAAATCGCTCTCAGTAATTTCCTCCCCTCCAGCAGAAGACTTTTCATCATATAACCAATCACATTGCCTCACAACATCATTTCTAGCAATATGAGCTAATATATCACCATTCGAAATGACAGATATGGGCACATCAACCAGAGACACTACAACTCCGACATCACCCATCTCAGCCAAGCTTTCACCACCCCCAGCAAGTAAAGAGATAGAATTATCACCCGACATTTCCACAACATCAACAAAGGTAGGAGTAGCTATAAGATTAATGCAACAATTATTAGAATTCATGGACAAACAGATAGGATCATCAGGAGCATTAGCTTCACCCTCAATGATATCACAACCCGTCGTTGGAGACCGGAGTACCAAAGGAGCTAGCCACATCATCACAAATAGGAGCTGCCAGGGAAACGATGGGGCAAGAAGGATTGGACACCAACTCACCCGTACCACCCAAAGCAGAGACAATCGCACCAGGGCCCGCCACAGCACAAGTAATAGGATTAGAAATTAAGCAATCGCCATTAGCACAATCAACTTCAACATCATTAGAAACAAATCGAAGGGGGATGGGAGAAACATCCACACCACCCACATTGGTTTCACAATGAATACTTTCAACAGCCACATCAGGAACCGGATGGACTACCCCTCCCCCTAATTGAAGGCCATTCTCCTCAATAGCCCCTAAAGCAGGTTTAGGAGGACTCAATTTAGAAGGAGCAATAACAGTGACATTAACAAAAGGAGGACGATAAGAATCACTTGAATGCCCAAAATGTTTGCATTTGGCACAGAAAAGAGAAAAATCCTCCATAACAACTTGTTGAAAATACCCTAATTTCACCGGACCGAGCCATATTCTATCCGTATGTTTCTGGGTAACATCGATCTCCACCAGAGCCCAGGCAACAGACGGGTGAGAGCCCAAAGCAGTCGCGTTATCCACTTTCAGTGGTCTACCAAACAGAAGCCCCAACCCATGAAGGATGCGAAGTGAGAAAAAATGAGGCCGCAAGTTAGGAAAAGAAATCCAGATCGGTACAATGGGTGATTCAGCACCAATCTCATCTGAAGGAGACCATTTGGTCAACTTCATGAAGCAATTATACACCAGATAAGATCTATGGCAAAACACCCTACAATAGTCAAGATCATTCTCCAACTTAATGAGCACATGCGAATGATCTAACAAAGTAACAAAAAATCGCCATTCAACTTAAGATTGACGAAAAATTTCCTAATCGAAGCAAGGCTAGGACGACAAGAAGGGAAAAAACCAACTAAAGAGAACTTGAAAGGTTTGGCAAGGGCAAAAAACTCCTCCTCCTAAACCAGCAAAGCAGGAAAACCACGAAAAGATGTATGTTTAAGATCGGGAAATCTACCAGAAGAAGAAGACCCAGATAAAGCTTCTACGAACGAACGGGACATCGCCGATCCAGCCAAAAAACCAGGGTCGACATGCTAGTTAACAGCCATACCGATAGAGGAAACCGCCAAAAAGAAAGAAAGCTCCCCTTGGCACACGAATGCCGGAGGAAGCAACCCCGGGACGACGATGCGAGGCGGCTAGGGCGAAGCCCTAGCGCGCCCCAGAGACATCAGGAGGAGGAGGAAGACCTTATATTATCAAAGTTATGAATGTGTAATAACATAGAAGAGAAATTTTAAGTTAACATAATCAATATTATTAATTTTAATTGTCTAAAAAAATAAATTAGAGATGACTTGGAGAACTATAGACCTATAACTTCAAACATCAATAAAACTGATAATTAATTATATTTTTGAATAATCACATGAATTTTATTATTAACTATTAGTAAGTGGGAAATTATGAGATACTTTTAAACAGTAGATTTTAATGATATAAGTAGCATGAATTGAGAGCGATTAAATGCACATATCAGATATAATGGATTGAAGGGTGGGAGAAGCAGAGCATAAGCAAATTATCAGAAAAAAATTTGCAAATGTGAGTTGAAGTTTTAGTTATGTCTGACATTTGTTATATAAGAGAAAGTAGATATCCATCATTGCAATTACAACTAATTTGCAATTGATACGGCTAAAACTAACATATGATTATATTGTAATGGTTGGAAATTAAAGTGTTAGATCCAACCATTTTGTAAATTTAAAGTTTTAGTTTTTATGATATAATCTAATTAAAGTGTTCGATTTTTTTAAGAATCTATGAGATCTTCAATAAAAATACTCATTTATACCATCAATCATTTGCTCTGTTTCCAATTAAACATCCAATTGACTACATTATATTCTTTTCATTCACCTCCATACAGTACAAGAATGGTGATAATTGTTTCATTTTTCAAAAATAATTAGTCAGCATATATCTTGAGCTTTGTTAGAATAAGTAAATATGAAAAATATGCTATGCTTATATTAACATGAAAGCAAATATGAAAAATAAAAATACATAAGAGAAATTCTTAGTCTCAAAAGGGCAAAAATGTAAATAAAATTAAAAAACAGAGAAACATAAGATTAGCCTTCACAAAAATGCAAAGCTTAAATAAACTGTTGTGAGAATCTCATATTGTGGAATCTTCTCATATTGCTTCTTCTAATCTCTGTTTCGATGATTCGAAGAAGAATTCTTAAAGAAAATAGTATAATCCATGAGGAGATTGTCTTCTAATTAATATGATGTTATATATCGTTGATGAGATTTTGAGAGTCTAATCCTTTGAGATATTAGGTGGAATAGGAGAAGGAGCTAACTCCAATGAAAATTCATCCTCAAAGTCATTAATTACTTGCCATAGAGATCCCCCACGTAAGAATTTACCAACAAGAGATAAATTTAAATGGGGTCATCGAATTTCTCAATTTACTATCTAAGCAAAATATGTTAAACTCCTTAAGAAAAATAAAACAAAACGGCTAAACGTCGAGGTGTTTTTTGGTATAATTATTAGAATTTCAGTAGAAACTTCAAAGTTAAATGTGCTTGTACAGAAGCACTCTTAGGAAGGGTGCCCTCCTGGGAAGTTACACCCATAGGACAAAACCATGAGGCTATCGGTCAAAGCGAGCAGTATCTTGATAGTTGTGAGTTTGAGCTATTGCAAATGATATCAATGCACTACACTGGTTGAAAGATGGTAACTCTACCTTTAGAATCCTATGTGTCTAGTGGATGATTCCAGGCTAAGAAAACTGACGAGGACGCCCGTTATCTAAGTGGAACACATTGTGAAACCCCTTAAGAAAATAAAATCAAACTGTTAAACATCGATGTGTCTTTTGATGTAATGATTAAAATTATAGTAAAAACTCCATAGTTAAGCGTATTCATATAAGAGGGCACTCATAGAATGGGTGACTTCCTGTGAAGTTTAACTAAGGGAATAAAATATTGAGATTGTTGTCCAAAGAGAGCAATATCTTGATGATTAAAAATTTGGGTTGCTACATAATCTAATCATCATGAGAGGATATTTAACACGTATTAATGATCATGTACATAGCTAATACTTAAGATGATGAGCTCCATTTTAGATTGATATCGGCACAGAATGGCTTCTTGTTTAATAGGTCCAACACAATGTTAGCTATTTCAAATTAATTATATAGTCTGTATGATCCTGAAGTATTTCTTGCAATATTGTAAGAAACTGAATACAAGATAACCAATATAAGCATCTTTACATGACCAGATTTGTTCAAGTGGCAATCATGTTATTATTAGCATAATGATATTAAAATTTAAAATTTTGATTAAATACTTTAAAAATAAAAGGAAAAAAATATATTCAATCGTGCTGAAATGCCAGCTAATGAGACATCAGAAAGAAAATGAGCCAATTCAAACACCGACAGAAATTCACACTCAGACCCGACCCGCCACAAACCCGGGTCAAACAAAAAAAAACCCGCCGCATTTCGTTTCCCACACGATTTTTACCTACGAAAAAATCCGCCAGCAAAATATGATTTCCGCCTGAAAAATTCACCGACGATGGACGATTTTCCTGTAATGTTCCCAAATCTTAATAATTAATAGATCTAGAAATAGCTGAGCCAATATTGCTTTGAAAGCTAGTGAAATACAAGACATCATGAAGAAGCATTCAAATGTTCCTCCAAACAAATCAACAACACTTTAGAGATGACCTATGGATTATCACTATACCATATGAAGCTTTGGCGCTCAAGAGAGCAAGCTCAATATATTATTTTAGATCAGTAAATAGAAACTAAAAGCTGGTTCCTACACAAAGAGCATAGCTTCTTAATAGAAATACAGGCTCTCACATTGCATTCACCTATGATAACGATGACATATTGATAAGTATTCACATTACATTCACTTGGATCTGCATCGTGCTAGAACATATTGATAAGTATAGTATTTTTTTAATTAACAATAAGGAAGATAAGGATTAATTAACGACAAATGATTTGGTAATCCTCCCCTTCAAACAAGTCTACAGTGCTTAATAAGATTGTCATACGAATAAATATGATATTTTAATAAAATATTGAGCTGAATTTAAAGTTAATTTAATTGCTTCATATTTGGACTTAGCGACATCATCAAGCTTGAATTCTAACTACAAATTAAGTCAACCAATGCTTGTTCTCTGATTGTTGTCTTTGGCTTGCAAGAGATTTTAAATTTGCTAAGCTCAACTGTTCATTTTATGAGTCGACTATGGTTTTGTTTGGAACAGCTTTGTTACTAATTTGTTTTTCAGATCACAACCATAATTTCCATTTGGCCATTGATTTTTCACTGATTTCAAGAAATTTTTATACTAGTAAGCTACTTTTTACAGCAACTTCAAAGAATTTATTTTCCCCACCATAGTTTTATAATTACTTTTATAAAAAGTTGCAACAGGCTCAAACGAATCCTAAGTGATATGGCTTTGATAGAACAGCCTTCAATGGATGGTTAGAGATGACTTGAGTTAA
The DNA here is from genome assembly GCA_019925795.1 of Dendrobium chrysotoxum. Taxonomy (NCBI): domain Eukaryota; kingdom Viridiplantae; phylum Streptophyta; class Magnoliopsida; order Asparagales; family Orchidaceae; genus Dendrobium; species Dendrobium chrysotoxum. The sequence continues at coordinate 33,847,635 of CM034299.1, read as the reverse complement.
ATAGGCCTACAATTATGGATAAAGACATCAAGCAATGATGAGAAGTGCCCACACAAATTTCTCTTGGAAGGGACATCTTCATTCTAACTCCCCAAGTAATTTTGCTTACCAGCTCCCTTCTGAAACTCAAGTTACAGCACCATTTATTGTATGTTCTTGATTGCCTTGAAGTAGCAAGCCCAAGGTGGCAGTAAGTTTCCATAGACAGTGCTCGCATGAACGAAATTTAGGCTTCGTTTGGGACAACTTTCTTGCTGCTTCTTAAAGCAATAAGAAAGTCGTCCCAAACGAAACCTTAATTTTCAGAGTAGATTGAAACAACCTCTTTGAAAGTGCTAATGAGATAAACATGTTGCAGCATCAAGGGTACTTCATTTAAACCATGCTAGCAATGCATGCATTCCATCTACCATGCATAAACCATGCTAGCAATGCATGTCATGGAATTAAAGCCATCCTTATGCATCCTTGAATCTATATGCATGTCATGTATAACAGAAATCACACATTTCTATACATCAAACTGTGCACAAAGTGATAACATTCTAATCAAATGTTAATCATGATAACATAACGAATTTACTTCAAAAAAGATGGCCAATATAGTAATTGCAACACCATACACTTGCTTTATTCTCCATAACATAATAATCTCCACAATTTAAAATTAATGATGATAATTAACCCTTAATTTAAATATAAAAACCGTTCAACCTTAGCAGATTAACAATAACAATGACAGACATGCAGCTTATTTCTAATCTTGCAAATCCCTCCCCTACAGTCTTGCATACACCATGTATTGCAGTTATCTTCATCATCTGGCCCCAAGCAATGATGAACCTTTGGATCACCCCAAGCATGATTATCAGTGCAGCAGTTCACAGCATTGGCTACATAATCAAAAATAATTAATGGTGATTATCATCAATAGGATTATAAGCTAACAACATAGAAATAAATCAAAACATGCAATGTAAATCAAAGAAATGTTCTTGAGTATATAAAACTCTTTACTAGTTGCAGCCATGGCGAGAAGGAAGATCAGAAGGACAGCAATTTTGGCTTTTGACATTGTTGATGACAGATTTGCACCTCTTTGCTTCAAAACTCAATGTGTGTGGGTGTGAATATAAGAGTATTTATAGAGATTTTAGTACTAATTAGGAGATGTTTGTTGGATTAATATTAGAAAATGTAATTATTTTCTTTTGATTTGAATGTCTGAATTGGAAACAGATCTTAAAAAAGAAAAAAAAAATCGGTGTATGTTAATGTTTTGTGATAACAACCATCCTTATTTGTGTTCTGATAGTTATATTCCTTTGTAAGAATTTCGAGGTAGAAAGATCCAAATATTGCCCTCCAATTACTATTTTTAATATTTACCGTAATTAACATATAATAAATGATGAAATGGATGAAAAGACATTGAATTAATTCATCAAAAGCTAATTAATGAGGTGAATATGCAAAGCATAAAACTAGAAAGAAATTTAAAAGCTTTCTTCATTATGCGATTAAGGCTTCGTATGAGATAATTTTCTTACTGTTTTCTGAAGCAACTTCGTAGTACAAAAATTTCTAATTCAAAAAAATTTTATACTAAAAAACTGTTTCAGAAAGCATTAAGAAAGCTGTCCCAAATGAAGGATGAGAGTCACATTAGGTCAGTTTATGTTCCTTCCAATTATATAATCATTTCTTATTTTTATTCTTTCAAAATTTGTCTTGAAAATTAAAGTAATAATTTTGTGATGAATGTTTAGAATAGCATATCAAAAATAGGTCCCTATTAATTATTTGAAAGGGAATGAGAAGCAATTGAGAAGTCATTTTATTTCATAAAATTTAATTATAGAAGATGAAAGGATGATGTGGTTCACTATATAAACTATCACTTTGATTTGAAGATTAATGATTATTTGATGATGATAAGTTTGATTTTGATTTGATTTGGCTTAAATTGAAGTCAATAAGCTAATAAATGAGTCAAATCTGATTTGAAACAAATTTGAATTATTTATTATATACTTATACTTGAATTAATGTGTGATGTATTTATATATTTAAATCTATATATGTAGGAGTTCATGCATGCATGTTGGAAGGCAACTTCTTGAGCCTAATTACAAATCGAATTGAACCATGAAAACCTGTTCGCTCTTTGATTTGAGCTAACTCAATGAATATAATAATATGATAGTTAGTATGAAGTAATATATTGTTTATAGCTTGGATTATGATCTCATTTGCTAATAATAGATCCACATTCATAAGCATATTTTGGGTTTGTAATATCATACTTAGTATGTAATTCATATTGACACATCTCAAGCCTTTATTATGCTCCTTAGACCTTAGGTGAACCCTTTGAACCCACCTTTAAGTGCCTATATCCTAGTTAACCTAACCTTGGCCAAGTTGACCCAATTAACATCATTTATGCCTAGTTGACCTTTAAGTTTACATTTATTTGATTCTAAGTGTCCATATGGACCAAGATTGTGACAAATTTGATTGACTTAGTGGTCTTAACTATAATGAAATTAAGTTGATCGTAAAATGAATCCAATTGGACCAATTGAATCGAATTGATCTCAGCACACCCAACGGGATCCTTCGCTTATCTCCACTGAATGTCCTAGACATCCCTTGACTCACCTTAGCTCAACCCAAGCTATCTAGACCACCATTCGAGTAATGGATATACCTTACAAAGCACCTTATCTCACTTCTTAATCAAATCAAGCAGCAAGGAGATCATTATTGCCTCTTTCAAGCTCAACTGATAGGTGCAAAGAGCCCATCAATGGTGTTTCAACATTTGAGTGTGGAGCAATCTATCACTAACCTCTAATCTAATTGACAACATTTGATTGAGCTCATAGTAACTATTTTTATCCATCATTGGACTTCTTTAACAAGTTGAGGGTTCCTTAAACTTTCTCAAGCCTTTCATAAGCTCAACACTACCTTCAGGACTTCCTTGACTAGATCTAACAAAGAGTGTAATAAAATTTAACTGGTAGAGCAACTCTGTGCATCCTAGAATCAAATTGGGTCTCATCTCATCTATGAGAGGTCAAAAATGAAAGTTAAGTGGCGTAAATGGAATTTAAGTGATTGAGCCTATAGTAATGAATTTCATTGGACCAATTAGTATTTCAAAATTTTCAACTATGCTTCAAGCTCTTGATCTGGATTTAATTGGACTCAAATAAAATCATTTTTAGTATCATTGAGGTTGTCTCATTGAGTTAATCAGTTTGATTATAAGTTTGTTAAAATCCAAGTTCAGATGATCTTCAATTTATTTCTAGAAGTTTTTAATTTAATTATGCATTGATATTTGTGCCTAATCAAGTCAAATTATTATGGCATATGAGACATAATAAGGGCATGAAATTCTAAAATATTTTTATGGACATATTTTTACAAGGGACAAACAAGGATATTTTTTCGATTATGACTATTATGGGCAAACTCTCTTTATACTCTCTCTCTCTCTCTCTCTCTATATATATATATATATATATATATATATATATATATATATGACTTTTTAGTATTTAAAATTAAAAAAACTTAAACATGTTACAAATGTAGAAACAACTAAATTTAGGCTGAAACATCTAAAATACTCTGGTTGTTTGCAAGATAATTTGCACCACTAGGAAGATAGAGATCTTGACGTCTTGTATGAAGATCCAATACACATATAAATAATAGAGCAATGCAATAATTATAAGAGGCACCAGAGTTTCAACGTGAAAAAACTATAAAAGAGAAAAATCACGAGGCCTAGCCTACTTAAAATTCTTCCACTAGTATTTATCATTGATTATAAATGAGGCCTTTCTCAAGAAAAGACATTGATATAATATATTATATGGTAGAAGTTAGAAGTTCCCTATGGCATTGGAGCTGTCTATAACAGATCATTTGCTTGTTATTTTGGTTATACTCTTTTGAGAAGAAAAGACCATAAATTAAGAAATCTAGCATAAATTTTAGTGATGAAGTTGGGAACCAAAGTTAATGTTGGCAACTTGCATCAATTGTATAAGTGTTGTCGTGCGTTGGCATTATTGGTAATGGTAGGTGATGAGGTTAATAAGTGATAATGATCAAAAGAATGCAAGTTGGAGGACATTATTTGGGCGATAGTAGTTGGAAAACTATAGTTGAGTGACGATGGTTAGTGCCATGGCAGGGGAATGGTGTTTGAAAATACTGTAGTAGGGTGACAGTGGTCGGAAGGATCGTTGTCAGACAACTGTAATCGGAGGATCGTGGTTGGAAAGAAGTGGTCAAAGAATCAAAGTAGAACAACAAAGATTAGAGGATCGTAGTAAGGAGATGGTGGTTTAAGTACTGTAGTCAGGTAATGATGATCAAAGGACCATAGCCAGATGATAGTGATCAAAGGACAATAGTCTGATGATGGTGATTGGAGGACCATTGTCAAGCGATGGTTGTCTAAGGACAATAGTTGAGTGTAGGATGTCGAATGACCGTGGTTTGACAATAATGATCTAAGAACGATGATACGATAATGGCGGTCGACTGATATTTCAATGGTAGTGGTCGGGTGGTGGCTCGACAACGACATCAAGTGGTGCTCCAAAGATGACATCAAGCAATTTTTTGATAAAGGTGGTCTAGCATTGGCTTGATGGTGGCAGTCGATCATTAGTCCAATGGCGACGATCGGATGGTGGCCCAGTGATGACTGTCGAAAAGTGGTTTGATGATGGTGCTCTTGGATCCTTAAAGCCTCATAGCTCTCTTGATTTTCAGGCTTAAATCCAAACTTTTAGTCAACCTTTTATGTATAGAGTGGGGGCCTATTTACATATATTTTTATAGTGACACGCCTATAAATATAAAAATAATCTTGAACACCCCATCAGACGGCCTGTGTTGATTCCCTAAATCATAGACTATTCCTTTTATCATTTAAGTATCCTAATGATGTTGAAATTAAATAATCTTGGGCTCGTTGGATCCTTCTGCTTGAGGTGCTCAACTTGACATAAGCATGCAAAATTTAAAGATTATTTGCTCATCCAATTAATGCTATGAAATTTTCAATTATATTTTAAATACTCAATTTGGGCTCATTCAAACTCAAATCAAACTACTTTTTGTATCGTTAGGTTCATCTCATTGAGACGTTCAGTTTAAATACAAATTCACTAAAATCAAAGCTCAGATAACCTGAATGTAATTTTGAGAATTTTCAATTTATATATACTTTGAGATACGTGCTGGATATAGGCTATTTTTGATGAGTATCAACCCCCTAAAACATGTAAAACCAACGGCAGACAGATAAATACATTAATTTTATCAAAATGTTCAGCTGAAATTTTCAACATTAGCAAAACCTGAACAAGATCAAAAAACATGAGCTACATTTATTATTATAAAATTCATATGTAGCCATTTAACTTTATAAATAAATAAATAAATAAATAAATAAATAAATAAATAAAATATGAGAGTGGTTGCATCTGTACCACAAACAGTGACTGTTGCGAATCAAAATAGATTTGCAGGGCATGTTTTTTGACTCTTAGCAAATGTTTTTTTCCTACAAATCCGCCCCTTGTCCAATAAAAATTGTGCTTGGGATTATAATTTTTTATTTTATATTTTAAGGTAGATTTAAAAAATAATAAAAATATTTATTATATAATAAAATATTAATATAAATATACATTTAATAAAAATAAATGTTATAAAAAATAATTTAGATAGTATTTGGGACAAATTTTTATTATTATATTTTTGCTATTTTTGAAAAAGTATTTGTGTTAGAAAATTGTTATAGTAAATAATAAGAAAATTGTCGGCTTTATTTTTGTTTGGGATAAATTTTGATTATTATTTTTTTAATTTTTAAAAATTATGTTTTAAAAAATTATGTTAGTAAATAATAGAAAATTGTTTCAAATGAAAATTTTGTTTGGGATAATTTTTTTCCTACTTTTTATAATAATTTTTTAATTAATTTTTTTTTAAAAGTAAAAAAGAATATTTGAGATAATTTTTAAATGATTTACATTAAATAAAAAAAAATTATGAAAAGCTGTGTCAAACTAAATCTCAATATATATATATAATTTTTTTTTCATATATATCTATAAATTTCTTTTTCAATAACGCCACGTGTTTTATGCGGTGTAGCTTTGGGAGAGCTATATAAACATGCGTGCTGCTTACGCCAGAAGTGAGCAGCCGGAGCAGACCCTCGTCGGCGCATGTCAAGCTTCTCGTTTCCATTTCCTAGAAATCTCTCGCTTCCTCTGCGGAGCCTATCTCCTCGCCTTTCTCTTCCACTACCTCGCTTAATTTCTCTTTATCTACCCAGTTCTCGACTGCGTTTACACGGCGTGTCGACAAGGCTTATGGCGTCTTTAGAAAGGAAGCATCGCATCGCGGAAATCGCATCCTCGATCCGCGTCATCCCAGACTTTCCCAAGCCGGGTAATAAGTTTTTGACGAGATTTTGAAGGTTGGGTTTGTTTTCAAAATTGCGGGTTTAGTATCGGTTTTGATGCGGGGTTTTGGTTGGGATGCAGGGGTTATGTTTCAGGATATCACGACGCTGCTGCTTGATCCCAAGGCGTTTGGGGATGCTGTGGAGTTGTTCGTTGAGAGGTATAGGGATCAGCGGATTTCTGTTGTTGCTGGTAATTTTGTTGAATTATTGCTGATTAAATATATATTTTTTAAATTTCTTTTACGCTTGAAGACTGATGCTTTGCTTGGTTATGATGAAGAGACTGTGCTTTTGTGAACAAACAGAGTGAGAAAATAATCTAAAGGGTGGGATTCTAGATCATGGGAAACAAATATGTACACCCGTAGTCATCTATGTTAACTCGGTCAAACTCATAATGCTACCATGAACCGGGCTCAAAATGTCTCCAAGATGCCTACACGTGAACCAACTTGCCAAAAACTTTCACTTACCAAAATAAGCATTCTCTTCGAGCGCAGCTCACTTTGGTCTTTTGGTTTAGAGTTTTGGTTATCAACCAAGAGGTCCTGGGTTAGAAGCTTACATATGTGATGTGTGTGTGAGTTTGTCTTAATTGGCCTAAATGTCCCAAAATAAAGTCACCAAACAACTTGCCCTTAAGTATATCAGAGTTTTCCAAAGCTCGAAGTCATCTAAAAGAGGCACCGGTCCAAATTCACCAAAGCTGCTTGCTCACTTACCTCATCCTCAACTTGGAAACTCATAATGAGTTTTCCATGTAATTTGACAACTAATAGCTTGTAAGACTTAGTTTTTTTTTTTTACATCAATCATTATTAAGCATTCCTATATGATTTTATTTGTATTATTCAAATTTATCCATTCATCTAGAATTGAACATTGACTTAAACTATAAATAGAAGGCAAAGGATGAGTTCAATACAATTTGACATTTTTTTATTGATTCATGCCACATTAATCTTATATTCTATGATGAAAATCTAATAAGATTCTCAGAGCTTCTCTCTCTCTCTTTTTATTTTCTCTCAGGCTCAACCTGTGTTTGATAGTAAGATTATGGTGTCACCCGTACACAAATTTTAATCTAATATCATTAAAAGGTGTGATGAGCATGAACAAAGCCTAGGACAAGAAACAACACCATGAAGCATATGAAGCAAAGAATTTTATAACTACTAAACTACCCAATCAAATGGAAGATTGATTAACTAGAATGATTCGATGAATCTATGAGCATTTGCAGCAATTTGCTCATTTCACTCATCCTCACTAAAAGTACAACTCGATCAACCCTCCACATTATTGAGAACATTATAGTTTTTGCATTTCTTCATCAAATTCCACTAGAGGCATTTTTTTTAGCATATGAAGCAAAGAGATCTCCATAACTAGTGCAAGATGATTTTGTAACTACTGACCTACTCAATCAAATAGAAGATCGAATAACAAGAATGATTCAATGAATCTAGGAGCATTTTTAGCAAGTTGCTCCTCCCTCTCATCCTCACTAAGAGCACAACTCGATCAGATAGACAACATTATAGTTTATCAAAAATTCACTAGAGGCACATTGTCTAATTGAAAAAAGCATAACAAAATCTCCTCATCCCCACCAACCCAATAAACACTTGGCTTAGCCTTATAATGCATTTATGTTCAAGTTGCTGAAGCTCAATCTCCATTGAAGTTCAAGATGTCAATTTTCAAAGCTTATTGAGGGAACTTGAATCTAATTTACCTTGATGTCCACACCGAGTCTATAATCTTCCTCACCATTAGTGATGTGATAAAATGTTTCCTACTCTTCATGAAGATGAAACACTACTATGATGGTTCTCGTTATTTCCTCTTGGAAGCATAGCTAGCTTCTCAAAAATTAAACAACTTTTCATCATATAATTTCTTAACATGCAAATGCCACTAAAGAACTCATGGGATCTCTTAAACCTGATGTAGTAACCAGGAGAGTCCCATCATCATTTTTTTATTTGCTTTGAGCATGAGATGCTGCATGCCAAAGACTTAGAGCTTGTAGTTGCCTAGATTGCACTCACTCCAAGCCTTCTGAAAAGGTCCATTCAGGTATGCACTCGGTTTTTGATAATTGAAGATTGATCAATTTATTAGAACTCGCCAATAGCTACATTAATGTGGAAGAATACAACAATGCTAAGATTTCACCCTTAAAGACTCATCATTTGGAAGCCAAACTAGATTTTCAACAACATCAATGTAGCCAGTCAAACAAGCATCATTGCCACTATTATTTAGTTGAGATAACTTGAGATAACTCAATACCATAGTGACAAGCACTAACATCTATAACATAATCACTATCAAAATAAGCAAACAAGAAGTTCTCCAACTTATTGCCCCCTGGTTAGGGCATAGTCGCCTATGCCAAATAGGTATGCCACTTGCACTCTTTTGTGGGTGTCATACCCAAAGCTTGTGAATGTCGTTTGCAATAAATATTATTTTTTTCAACTGCCTCCAATGTACACATTGCCAAACAATTGTGATCCCTCATAATATTGTACCTTTCACAAGGATCTATACTCTTAATTCATGTGATACATATATTTTGTGGTTAATAAAATAAATATATCTTTTGCAAATTATGTGTTATTTTCTAAAATGGTTAGTACAAATGCAAGTTGATACTTGTTAAATAAAGTTTTCACTTGAACTTTTCATCCAACAAATAAGGCTTAGTCTCGAGTCATAACATTCATCCCTAACTTTCCTATCTATAACCATAGCTTAGTCTTTGAGTGAGCATGTGTGGCACCTAAAGACCAAAATCTTAAGACCAAACACTTATCCTTCTAGAGTCAATCAGTGAGTACAACCTAGATTACAACACAAATGTTTTGTTTCTGAGAGATTCCTAAGCTATTAGATCAATAGCCCAAGGTGTAATGATTATGGCAAACATTCTTAAAATTTGCTTAGCTTGCATTATGCTGGATCAATAACCCTAATCGACTCAGAGGTCAAGAATGCACTCCTATTCTAAAGATAGCAAGAAGTATATAAACTGTTTACACATGATAACTATTTAGTCTTCATATAGTGATGTTATTATTGATTTCTCTTCCAAGTTCTTTAGCAATCTCAAGAAGCTCTAACAAAGGGTCTACTTGACTTTGAGCCTAACTCTTCTCTTCAAAATTACCTTGTTCTAGTAAAAGTTGGATATCAATAGTTTCCATCCTGATCTCTTCCACCCGCTCTCTGACAACAATTTTCTTCTATGAGAATCTTGTGTTTCTAACGCACCCAATGAATGTTTTGAGCATTTAGCAGAAATTATACATAAAGGGAAAGAAAGTTGCCTCTTATTTCAAAGCCAATATAGAATTTCACTGTAGCCTCAATATCTAAGAAATAAAAAAATTAGAATAACGCTGAAATGCTCAACATCTCTCAATTTATTTGTGTTTCTTTCTGGCAATTCACCTTTTAAATCCACTCAAAAATCACATAGACTGAGTACTTTTAGGACTACTCAACTGACTCAATGATTCAATACTTTTATTCACGGAAATCCTTAGGCAAAACAATCACCACTTTACTATATATAATTTTATTCAAATCTTACATATATGTGTCATCCTGTATATAGCCCTACTTGGCATCTCTTTGGGATGACGAGTTCTCTACTTTAATTATTCTCCCTCCATTTGATAAGCACTCATAGATTTTTTTTCTTCATGACTATTCCTCATTGTTAATAAGACTAGAGAGGGAGTTGGATTACATCAAGGATCAGCCTTAAGTCAATATCATTTTGCTGTAGTCATGGATGCTATCACTAGACATTTGCAAGAGGTTGTACCTTGGTGTATGCTTTTTACTGATATATTCTTCTTGTTGATAATACTAGAGAGGGAGTTGAAGGTAAACTTGAATTATGGAGATCAACCTTAGAGTCTAAAGGCTTTCATTTGAGTAGATCTAAAACTGAATATATGAGTGTAATTTTAGTAATAATAGATCTAGTAGGGGGATTGTGACTTTGGGTGATCAAATCATTAATAAGAGTACACATTTTAGATATCTGAGGTTTCTTGTTCAGAGTGATGGTGAAATAGATGGGGATATTATTAGTAGAATTCAAGTTGGATGGTTGAAGTGGAGGAATGCACCGGGTTTGTTGTGTGATAGAAAAGTCCCTCTCAAACTTAAGGGAAAATTCTATAAGATGGTTGTGAGACCTGTAATGTTTTATGGTGCAGAATGTTGGCCATTAAAAGAGAAGCATAATATTCAGTTAAGTGTTGCAAAGATGAGGATGCTCAGTTGGATGAGTGGCTTTACTCTTAGAGACAAGATACGAAATGAGCATATACGTGAAAATGTTGGAGTAGCTCTAGTGGAAGATAAGATTAGAGAGAGTCTCCTTATATGGTTTGGTCACATAAAACAACAGCCTTCCGATGACTCGGTTATGAAAGTAGATGCATTAGATTTGACTTATATTCTTATCCAACCCGAGTGGTTGTATTGACTCATAATTTTTATTGGCTAGTCAATCTAGCTTCTTTCAGAAATTCCTCTATGCTTAATGAGAAGTCCTTTTTGAATTCGCCAGTTCTTAGGAACATTATTGTACCCTTGATAAGTTGGCATGCTTTTATCTCTACCAACTTAATTGTGTCAACTTCGCCCCTTGAAAGAATCGAGATTGCCTATGCATAATCTCCAACCAACTGCATGATCGCCATGTACTCTCTTGTCATCGCACCCCATACATTTGAACTTTTTTCTATAGCCTACAACAGCTATGCAAGTTCCTTTGCATTTTTAAACACCCTTCATGCAACAGGGTTGAGGCAAAAAAAAAAAAAAAAGAAGAAGAATACGATAAGTGAGCTTTAAGTAAGAATAAGACAAGCTTTAGGATGACATTCCATCAAAAAGAAGAAAATTCTTCTCGTATAAACTACATATGTCATCTTCCAAATAAAAGAATGCTATGACTTATTTTCGATAGCGACCACTCTAGTTCAACTTGAAAGAGGACCCGACTTCAATGAGCAGAATCTCTTGGCACCCTCTCAGGAAGGATTTTGAGAACAAAATTTACTAGACTTTATATTATTTCCTATTTTCTCCTTATAAGATGTATATAAAATGTATGTTACTCTTGTTAAATAATGAAGAATCTCTTCCCTTGTATAGTGGATGTGGGCATTGATTGTCGAACCATTATAAATCTTATCTTCATTGAGTGTTGTGATCTAACCTTCTCTTTTGGTATCAATGTACACATTGTTAACAATCATTATGAAGTAAGTTGAATCTTTAGTAGTTTTTGTTCTCTTCTCGAACTAGAATGGGTGTTCTTTCCTCCCTCACATTCTCCTTCCTGCCAAACAAAGGAGCTAAAATTGTTTTTCACAAACTTAAATATCAAGAGATTCAAAATTACATTCCAACATTTGATAGCAGGTATAGCCTTAGAGAATTTTCAAATTCAATCAAGAATGTGAAATATTCCTTTGAACGTTATAAGATGTTTGTTACTTTATGTTTCTTAAATGTTCTTATCTAGAAATTAGTAATGGATTTCACTAAAATTTCTACATGGGGATTTATATGTACCTTTAGATACTTATGAATATTACAATAATTATATTCTATTAGGACTATCGCAGTCGTGATTAATGCCACTTCAAATAACTGAATTTCATCTCCTTTGATGACTATCATAAGCATACCAACACGAAAGTCACACATATGATTGAATATGATCTTATCAAGAAATTGTAGTTCATAAATATTTTCTTAGGAATGCCTTAGGTACAAAAGTTGATTTTCAATTACAATATGAATCTATATTTGATGTTATTGAACTAGAATATACACTACATTAGAATATGTTCATGAACTTGAGTCTATACTTAAAATTCAAGTCTATACTTTGAAATTGAAATTGACTATGAAATCATATGTGAACTTGATCTTCCGATATAAATTGATCCCATTCTGGCATATGAAGTTTAAACCAATCATATCTACTATAGTTGATAATTGATCGAGCAATATGATAATGTAATTCTTACTTTATTTATCAATGAAAATTATTCTTAATAAGAATGATCAAATTGATATTAATTTTGTTCTAGGTTCTTTGTATTTTGATAAAATAATTTATATAAAAAATTCTTATGGAGAAAGTTAAATTGCACCAATATTTTAGAAAATTTGTTGATAATGAATGTTTGTGACTAAGGTTACTATAAGTAAACTTATGCTCTTATGACTAATTTGACTAAATGATGGGTTGTTTAAATCAATTGGGAGAATCTAAGTCAAGTATGGGCTATATTAAGTTGATTCAACCTCCTAAGTTGAGGGATAAAGGCAACAATTGGGCTCATAAAGGTCCATTGGAAGGCCATGAATTTTGAGTGCTCAGTTCGCTAGACAAAACGAAGACATCCAGAGTAGATAACTTAAAGGTCTATAGCCCTAAGAATATTGTAGGAGGGGCTCCTTAGATTGGTTCTAAGAAATCTCAACTAAGTGGTTAAACTAGCCTTAAAAAAGATCCACTAGGCCTTATCAGATCAATAAGGTCTACAGGATATGGAAGATCTACCTACGTTAGGGTAATTATCTAAGGTCAGGTTTGGCTAAGCCACGACGGTGTTGAACAACCTAAGGTCATCTTGCACTAACTTTAAGTCAGACGGGTCCTAGCTCTAACAATTGAGACAATGGGAACTCAAAGGGGTGCTAAGAGGGTCCTAGTGCTTCTTAAGGGTCACAAGGTTCTGAACAGAGATCTTCTAGACTCAATTTTATTCTAAGAGTCCAATGGTTGGTCTGAGCCTAACTTGCTCTAAATGGAGGTCAGCATGTATATTTGTGGGATCGGTTTTGCCATTGATTTTGAATTGAATTCAGCATATGGATTTAGGTTTTGCTGCACGATGTGTTCCGGTAAGTACAAAAGACAGTCGACCTTGAGGAATTAAATGATTATATACTTCATACCTAAGGCATGCTTTAGAAAAACCTTCATGCTGTATTTAAATTATATTTATGTAATCTTATGTGCTTGGCTGAATACTAATTCATTCAAGTTTAGTGCAAGCAATTACCAATTTGCAGGGGGAAATCATTTACTGGTACTGATGCGAGACCTAAATTTTCTGTGTTTGGTGATTTCTTATCTTATTCTATTTCATTGTCATAATTTGATCTTAGTGTTTACTAGCATGATTGATTTTAGCCAAATTAGTTACAACAGATTTTCTAATTTCAGCGTGAATTGACCGAATTGTGATTTTTGGTGGCTAGGAATTTATTGGTGAATTTCTTTGTTTTAGAGAATTATTAAAGTATTGTTTGGCATGATTTTTTTTTATATCAAAAGAAAATAAATATCTGTTTTAATTAGTGGTCTTTTAAAACTAGAAGTTTTAAATTCCATGGGGTAATTTTTATTCATTACGCCATTTAATTGTATTAGAAATTCTAGATGTTTTTTTATCTAATTTCTTTTTAATTGCACAATGAATGGTGCTCCGTTACGTTCATTCCGTGCAACTTTTCTTTGTTATGATTGTCTGACGTGTGCAGGTATTGAAGCAAGAGGCTTTATCTTTGGCCCGCCCATTGCCCTGGCTATTGGTGCAAAGTTTGTACCTTTGAGAAAGCCAAAGAAGTTACCAGGTAACAGGTTTATTCTCTTAATTTTGTGTGTTAGGTGGGACTGTTTGATCTGTATGGATATACAGTAAGGCAAGTATTTCCCTTAAAGTGTCCTGCTTTATTGCTAGTTCAACTGTGTTTTGTTGAAACAGTTATTACATATGCCTAGTCTAGTATTAGCTGTTGAGAATAGAGATGCTAAATCTAATTTTGTCTCGTTAATTTTGTCACATTTATTATAATGATTTACCTCAGTGTATGGCAGTTTCCAAAGTTTAAAATCTGATGTACTGGCATGAGTTGCTGAAAATAGGGGATGTTAAATCTTATGCTTTTCTAGTGAATTTTTATATTTTTAACAAAATGTTTTACCTTAGTTTATTAAGTTGGAAGTTCCCAAAGTGCAAACACGAATCTTGGTTTGGAATCCAAAAATAAAGATCCTCCTGTAAATAAATCTTAATGGCAAGCATAGCGGGTGGGAAGTTATTGCAGGTTCATCGGTGATAAACTCAATGAAGGTCTATACTTTGATTTGGATATGACGATGTTTGGTTGCCACAGGAAAATTGAAACTCATATGATTGCCATTATATATCATGGCTTGTGAAATGAAATTGTGAAAAATTAAGAGATAAGAAATAGAAGAAAAGAACTTGAATCTTATGCCATTATTTCATCCATAGAAGAGGTACATATTTATAGATGTTTGAATATACAAATCATATATGTTTGATTATTAAGGAGTAATCAATGGGAGTCATATGTGGAAGAACAAATTGTAACAAATTGTTGGGGTGGACTACTATTCTGTTGTTGATTTAATCGGGGCATATGGATTTTTGATAAGACATGGGTGTGAGCTACAACGGGGTTTTTTAATAGAATTTTCACGCTCCCCTCAAGTTGAGAATTGATCATTCGTAGCTTAGAAGTTAAGTTATCTAATTGTGATTGATCAAAGGCTTTGATTAGGATATTTACTTTCTAAAGTTTTATTGGAGCATACTGTATTTGAATAATCTCTTGATCAAACTTTTCTTTAATAAAATATCTATTAATTTTAACATGTTTAGTTCTATTATGGTGAACTTGGTTTTTAGCAATGTTCATTGTAGTTTAATTATCTCGTATTATTATCATGGCTTTATTAATATAAATATTTGGGTCTTCTAATATTTTTTTAGCCACATTCCTTATAACTTTTGTTAGTTGTAGCCATTCTGCTTCAATACTACTTCTAGCAACTACTGCTTGTTTTTTACTTCTTTAGGTGGCTAGGTTTCTGATGTGCCTTGGATGTAAAAATAATAAATAAAAGAGAAGAACAACTTAGGAACATCAAGATATGGCTGATTTTTTTATTTCTTTTCAATAATAAAGAAATATACAATTGGTCTACTATTTGAGAGGTACAACTCTCCCACAAACTCTAGACGCCGTTAGGAACTCACAACAAACACTAGAAAAATAAACTTAGCAATATCATAAACTAAACCCTAAACAACTCCCCCCTTTAAATAGTCCTAGAATGTAATAACATAAATAGAACATTCGTAAACAATTTAAACATAATTTAGAAAACCTTCATAAATAATTAAACATAATTTAGAATTCAATGCACTTCTGAATTACATGATTCAATGCACTTCTGAATTACATGATTTCCGTTTTGATCACAAACACATTGCAAAACATGCCCATCAAGCTCAAATACAAGCTATGCTTTCTAATCAAATTCAATCACTTTAAGTGCCATTTTTATCACTCGGCAACCCTACATTTGAAGGCTCAATGGAAAGACATGCCCCTCAAGCTGATTTGCAACTTCCTTCCTCTCCTCGGGACTTCCATGCTCAAAAAACTTATGGATAACATAATTCCCAAATACATCAGTCATTAATGTTGAAGCATGTGGAAGAATTTCTTGAAAGACAGATGCCTTCTCTTTAGCACTACAGCTTTCCAACTTCTGCTGAATAAATTGACTTCCATGTTGGTCAGCACTGAACTCGACAATGTGTCCAGCAATGTGAGATAACTCATATCTACGGGACTTACTGGATTTCAACTCTTCAATAAATGAGTGCAATTTTGAATCATCAATTTTATCATGCAATCTTTTGCCATCCGAGGATATGCACCTCCACCCCTAGCAGAGCTACCAGATGACCTATTGCCCTCACTTCTTCTACCAGAAGTTACTGAATTAGCCACGGGTGATCCTGGATAAACAGGACTGGTAAGGGGAGAAGTTGGATATTGCATGAAGAGGCCAAGGTTGGCGGAATTCCTTAAAAAAATTGAATTAGCAATTCCTCCCCTCCTGAGACTTGGAGAGTTAACAACTCCAGATCTTAGGGCATGAGAGCTCTGATCAGATGAATAAGCAAAAGGTAATGAACCTTTCTGTGGATCAAAACCTGGAGAACTCCCAATAGCACTTCCCCTGAGAGCTGCTGAGTCAAATTGATCTTGACTAGCATATGCATGTGCGGAAGGATGCTAAGGATAAGACACATACATTGGCTCCGTATATGGATGTTGAGTTGCAACCCCCATTTGTCCCATTTGTCCATAATATCCTGGAACAACATTTCCTCTGGAGGAAACACCGGAAGGCCTCGTATTGTAGTTAGAGCCAGTGGAATTTTCATAAGGAATCTGAATAGCATTATAAGAAGCATAACCAGAATATAAGGGTGGTAGAAGCGAAGCATTCACAGTGACTCCGCCAATGCCAAACTGTGGAGGAAACGAGTTTAATGGTTGGAGATTAGGGTAATATGGTGCTCCAACGGCAGCAGCAGTAGCATAAAGTCGCGTGTTCGATCCACGCTCACCGCACGCATAGCTTCTTCCTCCTCCAATGTAGCGGTTGTCGTGATCCCTCCATATTTCCCCTGGGTATCGAGGGTGGGAATCTTACCTTTCTTCCATTCTCCTCCTATGATCCGATCCCCATGGCTCGACTAGTCCACCTTCTTCTCCAATTATCCACTCCCTTTGCCCAATCGACCTCCCATAGTGGTCGGTCACCCTACAACCTTCACCATCAAGCTCCCTTCATGCTGTCCCCCTAGAAAAGAGCCTACTTCCTCTCTTATCAGAGCTCTAAAAGGTGGCTCTTAATGAAAGGAGCTCTCTTCGTCTAACTCTTCCCATCCGATCTCTTTCCCTTTAGATTTGGCCCAACGAATCTTAGTCAAATCTTAATTAGGGTTAGCAATCAGAACCATCAGCGGGGTTTTGGATCGCATCTTCATGAGCTTTCTCATCATCTCCTCCATAATTTCTTTTCCTTTTGGTTCAACCCTAGGAATTGCCAGTGGAGCTTTCGACTGCATTTTGATCATTTTCTTCATCATATCTTCCATATTTTCAAAGCGGCTCTCTATTTTCATGAATGAAAACCTTCCTTCCATGGATGAAAATCTTCCTTCCATGAATGAAAACCTCTTCTCCAAGTTAGATTTGATTTGCTCCATCTTATTTTCCAACGCCTCCATCTTCTTTGCTGTCGTAGATCCCAAAAATATGCTCTGATACCAATTTGATGCCCCTTGGACGTAAAAATAACAAATAAAGGAGAAGAACAACATAGGAACACCATGGTAGGGTTGATTTTCTTATTTCTTCTTCAATAATAAAGCAAGATACAATTGATCTACTATTCGATAGGTAGATCAGCTCTCTCACAAACCTTAGACGCCGTTAGAAATTCATAACAAACACTAGAAAAATAAATTCAGCGATATCATAACTAACAACTCTGTTGGCTAAAATAAAATTAAACAAAAATAATAATAAAAAAAAGAAGAGAAGAAGAAGGAAACAAAAAGAAAAATACAAAAAATTGAAAAGGTGCATCTCTTCATGAAACAACCAACTTATTGCCGACCCGGATCTGTCCCATTTGGCCAAACGACACAACTTTTCACTTTGATAACTGTTAATCAATAAAAAGGCAAAAACTGAAGAAGCAAACCCACATTCGTTTGTCTTCTTCACACTCTTTTCTTCATATTCCTGCAAGCCACATTCGCCTCTTGTCTGCAAGCCCTCCTCCTCTTTTCTTTTCTGTCAAACAGCCTACAAACCTTCACCTGCTCACTCTGATCTCTGTCCACGTGCAATCCCTCTCCCGATCGAACCCGCACGTCAGATTTCAGCCGAACGTCGTCCGCCTCCTTCCACTTCGCACGATCAATCTCCAATCCAAGCCCAACTGTGCCGAATCCCCTCCGATTGCACATCTGGTGTGATCCGCAACCTGCATGCCCCTTCTCCATTTGTTCGCTCCTACCCACGTAAACCGAACGCTTGCTTTGAAGCCCATGTCCGACCAGCCCTAACGCCTCTGCGCCGAATGGACCTCCTATGCCCGACGATACTCACATGAGCCTGACGCCTAACAACCCGCCTTTATTTCTCATGTGGATGTGAACCTAGTCGTGAGCTTTCTGCCTCTTATACCAATTACTTAAGCAGAAACACTAAGTTCCTTGACCAGTTTTTGCCTTTTATTTGTAGACCAAAATTAGAATTATTGTTGTTCATGCATTAATGACTACAGGCGGAAGATTAAGATAATTAAGGTGAAATTTTTAGGTAATTGAATAAATCTTGGGACAGACAGAATTCCGATTCCTTGAAAATTCTACCCCGTTGATCTTAGATCCGGTTAAAAATGTTCCAATTCAAGCCCTCGCTCCGTCAATCTTAGATCCTGTTGGAATGAAGATTTTCAAATCAAGACCTCGCATCATCGATCTTAAATCCGGTCGGGAGAAAATCCAAATCAAGACCTTGCGTCGTTGACCTTAGGTCCGGCCAAAATATTTTCAAATCAAAACCTCGCATCATTCACCTTAGGTCCAGCCAGGATGGTTTCAAAGAGAAGATCTCGCGCCGTCGATCTTAGATCCGGCCGGGAAGAAATCAACGACAAGTACTGTCCCGACCTCCTCCCGTCAGAAGGGGATGCCGGGAGGCTGTCGAAATCGCCTCAGGAGACTACTAGATTAGAGAGCGATTCAATTGGAGTTTTAATTGATTAATTAACCTAATCAATTGATTGAGTTTAATTAAAATTAATTAATAGAAATGACATTAATCAATTAAAATTAACTAATTGAAATAATTAAATAATTATTTGATTAATTAAAATTTACTGATTAATTGAAATTAGTTAATTAAAATTAATTGATTAATTGTAATCAATTAATTAAAATTAATTGTTTAATTAAAATTAATTAATTAAAATTAATTGATTGATAAAATTAATTAATTATTCGAGAGCAATTTCAAAAATTTGAGAGCAGTTTAAAATTTGGGAGCCTGATAATTTATTAAATGAGAGCAATCAAATTTATTATTAGTTAATTAATGAATGCAATTAACTAGAAATTTTTTTCTTGGTTAATTAAAGGAAATACAGAAAAATAATGTTTGCATTGAGAATGTAGAATTCAACACTGCACAACCAACAACTCTCCAAACTTTCTAAAACACTGACACCTGTACAAAATTTTCCAACTCATAAACGCTCAACAAACTCAACACACTTTGCAAATTCTCCAATGCTCCTGGGCCAGCTCTGAAGCAGTACAAACTCCCAGTACCTGCAAGTAGAGAAGCAAAATGATTAATACCAAAATAAATGCTAAAACAAAGAAAAGAGTAAGTGCTACACTAAGCTACAATATAGAAAGTAGAACAAGCTATTGAAAGTAGAATAGGCTACTAGTACATTGCAGTCAAAGTCCATGCTTTCTCATTGAGTAAAACGCTTTGTCGCTGCTTATGCTTTGAATCTAGTGTCCTCCACACAAGGGATATTTTCCTTTTTTTCTAAAAGAACCACCCGCACCTTACAATCTTCTAACCAAGCATCACCGCTTGTCTTGTTCTTATGGAGAGACCTAGTCTTTACATGGTTAGATGCCACTAGAGGATTCATCATTGCTACAATCTTTCTGTCAGGACATGACTATGGTTTAATTACATCAACTACAATAGGCAAAGCAAAATCTACCATATCAGCATGGTTTTACCTGCATGGAGGGCTGCTTACTCTAGACTCTCTGCTCTTAGTAATGTTGTACTTACTCTAGGGACATGTTGCTGTATTGTTCTGCTCTTTGAGAGGTTAATCTTAGTTTGATCTTCTGTTGTTTCCTTTTGCACTACATTTTCTTCTGAGAGCTTCAGCTTTTTTTGTCTTAGTTTGATCATAGGAAAGTGCAGTTATCTTCCCATGACTTTAACTTATCTCCTGAGACATTAGCATTCAAGGAACCAAAAAGTTTGACGTGAGAATATTTAGTAAAATAACCAGATCATATCTCCTCGGGTCTTTCCAAATCTATGGTTGTAGGAGCCTATTCGCTAAGTAACAAGCCATGTTGATAGCTTTCACCCAAACTATATTATATATATATATATATATATATATAATATAGTTTGGGTGAAAGCTATCAACATGGCTTGTTACTTAGCGAATAGGTGGCTTTTTTCTGTTGCTGTGTAATTTAATAGATTAATCTCAATTGAAGGAAGCTATTTTTTATCTTGACGGGTCGCCTTTGTCAACTGCATGATTTCATCTAAATGGCCCAATATCTTTATTCCTTTGCTGCTGTTCGATGAACAACAACAATATCATCATCATCAAGCCTTTATCTCACTATGTGGGGTCGGCTTAGGGGTGCAACCGAGTCAAGCCGACTCACGAGCCTGCTCGGACTCGACTCGGTAACAGGCTCGATGAGTCGAGCTTGAACACAATTTCGAGCTCGAACATGCCTCAGACTCGACTCGTCGGCTCGACGAGCAGCTTGACTGGGAGGGAACGAGCTCGCGACGGAGGGACGTGCTCGGAGGGACGACGACGGAGCTCGATAGTGGACACTGGACGCGACGACAAACTCGGGCGAAGGGATCTCGACAGTCGAGCTCGAGACGACGACAAACGAGCTTGGGATGACGACAACAGCGGAGCTCAGATCTTGACGGTGAAGCTCGGAACGAACGCGACGACGACAAGCT
Source organism: Dendrobium chrysotoxum (assembly GCA_019925795.1). Taxonomy (NCBI): domain Eukaryota; kingdom Viridiplantae; phylum Streptophyta; class Magnoliopsida; order Asparagales; family Orchidaceae; genus Dendrobium; species Dendrobium chrysotoxum. The sequence continues at coordinate 33,826,403 of CM034299.1, read as the reverse complement.
CGGACGGATGAATCTTGACTGTGGTGCTCGGGACGACGATGAACGAGCTCAGGATGACGACAATGGCGGAGATCGGAACGAACACAACCACGGACAGACCTCGGGACAACAGCGTACGACCACGACGGAACTCGACACGAGTTGCTCGATTTTGAGCTCGGATTGAGCTTGACGAGTCGCTTGATATGAGACGAGTCGAGCTCGAGCTCGGATTTTGAACTCAACTCGAGTTCGAGCTTGGTATCTGGCAGTCGAGCTCGACTCGAACAACCCCTGATTCGAGCTCGACTCGACTCGTTTTCACCCCTAGGTCGGCTACATGAATCCTTTTTCTCCATTGTGCCATGTTAAAAGTTAAATTCTCATTTAAATCTAATAAAGAAAGGTCATTTCTAATATTTTCTAACAAAGTCTTTTTAGGTCTACCTCTACCCTTCTTAACATACGACAAATCTAATACATCTACTTTCCTAACCAGGTCATTGGAAGACCGCCGTTTTATGTAACCAAACCATCTAAGGCGACTCTCTCTAATCTTATATTCCACTGGAGCAACTCCAACATTTTCATGTATATGCTCATTTCTTATTCTATCTCTAAGAGTAAAGCCACTCATCCACTTGAGCATCTTCATCTCTGCAGCACTTAACATAATATTATGCTTCTCTTTTAATGACCAACATTCTGCACCATAAAACATTGCAGGTCTAACCACCATCTTATAGAATTTTCCCTTAAGTTTGAGGGGGACTTTTCTATCACACAACATTCCTCCACTTCAACCATCCAACTTGAATTCTACTAAGAATATCCCCATCTATTTCACCATCACTCTGAACAATAGACCCAAGATATCTAAAACGTATACTCTTATTAATGACTTGATCACCCAAAGTCACAATCCCTCCCACTAGAACTATTATTACCAAAATTACATTCCATATATTCAGTTTTAGATCTACTCAAACGAAAGCCTTTAGACTCTAAGGTTGACCTCCGTAATTCAAGTTTACCTTCAATTCCCTCTCCAGTCTTATCAACAAGAAGAATATCATCAACAAAAAACATACACTAGGGTACAACCTCTTGCAAATGTCTAGTGAGAACATCCATGACTAAAGCAAAAAGATATGGGGTTAAGGCTGATCCTTGATGTAATCCAACTGAAATAGGAAAATACTTGGTCAAACCACCTTGTGTCTGGACACAAGTAACAGCTCTTGCATACATATCTTGAATGACTTGAATATAAGCATTATTAACCCCTTTCTTTTCTAGAACTCTCCATAGCACTTCTCTTGGAACTTTATCATATGCTTTCTCTAAATCAATAAATATCATATGTAGATCCTCCTTATTCTCTCTATACTTCTCCATCAAACCTCTCAATAAATGTATAGCTTCCATAGTAGACCTACCCGGCATGAATCCAAATTGATTTTGAGAAATGTTAGTATCACGCCGCAGCCTATGCTCAATATCTCTCTCCCATAGTTTTAAAGTATAACACATTAACTTAATTCATCTATAATTCGCACAATTTTGTGCATCACCTTTATTTTTAAAAATAGGGATCAACACACTCATTCTCCACTCATTTGGCATCTTTTTAGTCTTCAAAATAATATTAAAAAGTTTAGTAAGCCAAGAAATTCCTTCTTCTCCTAAGCATTTTCACACCTCTATTGGGATATCATCCGGTCCAAAAGCTTTTCCACAGTTCATTTTATTTAAAGTCTCTTTAATTTCGGTTTTACTAATACGCCGATAAAAACAAAAATTTTTATTTTCATTGAGGGTGCTAAGGTCACTAAAGTCAATCACATTCTCATAATCTTCATTGAATAGTTTATTAAAATTTCTCATCCACCTTTGTTGATTCTCTTCTTCTAGTAAAATTACTTTTTGATCTTCATCCTTAATCTTTACTACTCTTATCTCTTTGTTTGGCTAACATATATATATATATCTTTCGCTCTCTTTGTATCTAATTTATTATATAAATCATTAAAAGCTTAAATCTTTGCATCGCATTTTGCTTTCGTAGACTCCTTACGGGCCTCTTTATATCTTTCCCAATTATCAAAATTTTTACATCTTGTTGACCTCTGCTGCAAAGCAAAAAAAAAAAAATCAAATAAAAAAATATACCTCTGCCGAATCCTACCGAACCCGCCGCTTGCTACAGTACCTCCCCAAGCCCTGCGAACGGCGCCGTTTACAGTCCTCGATCGTGTGTTTTGTCTCGACTCGTCTCCCACTGTCGTTAAAAGCGAGCAGTTGGTGAAGCTTCTCCACACAATCAAAATCTCGCTCAACCCCACGCAAGACTCCCGTAGCTCTCGCAAAACTTCTCCTCCCACGCAAAACCCGCTGCCGAACTCCACTCCTTCGACGACGACGTCCTTCCTGTCCGGTCGGAAGTTACGACTTTTCGATCGGAAGCAACGAGCGGAACTCGCTTGCTGTGAGGTTAACTTCCTCCCTTTCCGGCGCTTCCTCGGCTCCTTGGTGGCTGTCCGACTTCGCTCGTTCGACGACTTTCCCTTCCAAATCGGATCGGAAGCAACGACTGGAGCTCGCTCTCTGTGGAAGTAACTTTCTCCCTTCCGCCGCTTCTTTGTGGCTGCTCGACCTGCTCCTCCGCCGCCGCTCGACCTCACTTACCCGACGACGTTCCTTCCTGTCCGATCGGAAGTGACGACGGGAGCTTGTTAGCTGAGAGGGTAACTTTCTCCCTTTCGGCTTCTGCGGCCAAATCCTGTCGCCAAACGGCCCCTATTAGGGCATTTTCTTTTTTTATTTATTATTGTAATTAATTAGTTTTAATTATAAATTAGTGTTAATTAATTAAAGTTAATTATAATTAATTATATTAATTATAATGAATATTTAATTAATCATAATTAATTAAGGTTAATTGTGTTTAATTAGTATTTATTATAATTATTAATTAGTTAATTATAAATTAAATTTATTTAATTAAATTAATTATGATTAACTATGATTAATTATTATTAAACGATAATTAATCATAATTAATTAAATTTAATTATGTTTAATTATCTTAATATAATTAATTATTAATTGATCTTATATTAATTATAATTAATTACATCTAATTATAATTAATTATTCTTAATTAGAATTAATTATTATTAATTATAATATAATCATAATTAACTTAGTTCAATTATGATTAATTATCTTTAATTATAATTAATTATTAATTAATTAAACCTAATTATGATTGATTCTAATTAATTAATCATAATAATTAGTTATAATTAATTAAAAAATTTAATAATAAATATAACTCTCCTTTCTTACCTCGATGTGCGTGACGCATCAGTTAACCACCTATACACGCTTTCTTAAGCGTGGTGGGAAGGGAGCCCATTGCGACACATACAACGAGGTAGGTAAGCGACTCTTGGACCCAAAATTCCATTCTCGACGTTCGTGTCGAGCTGACAAACCCCCTACGCGCTCACGTAGCGTAGTAGGGAGGGAAGCTAGCGGGACGCCTACGACGAGGCGGTCAATCGCCTTAAACCCCGCCCTCGACGCTTGCGACGGACCGGCAAACCCCCTACGCGCTCACGTAGCGTAGTAGGGTGGGAAATCGGTGCGGCGCTCGCAACGAGTTGGGTAATCCCCGGACCGCTCATGTAGCGCGAGGGGGACAAAAATTAAGTACCCACATGTGGGGAAATTTCTGTGTTTCTTTTCAACAGTTGCCCAAGACCCCTAAACGCTCATGTAGCGAGCGGGGATTGAAGAAAAATTTGCTGCCGTGGTGTCTACGGACATCTACTTGAAGCGCCCACGTGGCGTGGAGGAGAAGTCAGCCTCTTGGTTTTTCCCCTAAACGGGGGAGACGCCGGGAGGTTGCCGAAATTTCATTTGAAGATTTTGAGGACTTGAACAAAAATGGGACTTGGACTTGATTGAACACGTGCAAGGGACTTGAACTTTAGCGAATAATGAAAATTGAGATCAAACTAAGTTCAAACCTAAGCAAATGATAAAGGACAAATGCAAAGAACTTTGACTCAAACTTGAACATTAAGCCGACATGACTTGAACACTTGAACTCAAGCTTGGACAAGGATTTGAACTAAATGCAAGAGAACTTGGAAGGACTACATTTGAACCTGAACTCATATTGGACTTGAGTTAGAGCTTGATATTGAACTCAAATGATTTAAATTTGAATATGAATATAATACAAAATGACACATAATTCAAAATGATTAACAAAGAACAAGGTCTCAAATTTGATTTGAACTCAAACTTCACTTGACTCAAGTGAATTTAAGTATTTGAACTCAAGACTTGGATTTGCTCGGACCATGAAGAGTTATGGTAGAACTTGAACTTACATGTTGAATTCGAGCTGTACAACATCAAGTGGAATTTGAGCTTTGAACTTGCAAGCATTTGACTCGAATTCGAATGAACTCAATGTAACTATATGAATCATGGAACTTAAACTTGATCTGAATATTAAGTGGACATTGAACTCGAACTGTACAACATCAGGCAAGGATTTGAACTTGCAGAGGACAACAGGAAACCAAACTTGAATGAATGCAGAAGACTCATTTTTAAACAAGATTTGGACAACTCCAACTTGGGCTTGGACTCACATTCAAGTAAATGAAAGGAGTTTTGATTCAACTTGAACCTAAAAGAGAATTACAAGAGACCATATTATGACTTGAAATCAAGTGGACCAAATGCAAAGGAGCGAAATACTGGATCGATATATCAACACATGCAAACAATGATAGTTGATATGTAAAGAAAATAATAATTCCTTTACCGATACATGCAATCAACTTATGGTAGCCTACCTACGAGCATATGTAAAAAGTTACAATAGATGCTATCATTTGCAAGCAACATCAGAAAGTCTACATCCTCTGCCAACATATACATACACTCATATTCATTATATTGTCTACAAGCAACTATGAGAGACATATTGTGCACAACAGTTCATCTGCGAATAATGACGAATAATGTGCAACGGATATTAGATTCTCCCTGCAATCAACCATATTCAACCCTACAAGCAAATACAACTAGAGGGATTTGTTTGATTGAACAAATTTGCAAAGTGAATGAGCATAAAGAAATTTGGTAGTGTCCCTATCACCAACAACAATTCAACTTCAAAAAGATGCATCAACGGGGAAGATTAGATGTAAACGAACAAGCGAGGAGTCATGTATCTCACTCATAAGCAATAATAAGTAGATTCATGCATGGTTTGATTGCAAACAAACACACGAAGGCCCTAGCAAATATGTAGCAGATGATGTAATTGCAGAAGAGAGCATAATTTAGTTGCAAATAATAAAATCTCAATAAGGTAGCAAGGGATCATCATATTGACTTTCCTAGGACCAACATCAACTCTCTTTCAAACAATATGTAACAGTTTCTACGAATACCACAAGAAAATATGCAGCGTACGCAAGCTTCTACGGGCCGCTGAAGGAGACCCATTACACATTCAACTTATCATCAACATGCAAACGTGAAAGATCTGCAATACATACAGTCTCTCTACGAATATAGATGTATGTTCAATATGCCACCTATGGGTAGATACATAAAGACTCCAGTAAATGCAATATCCTGAGGTCAATCCAAATTTATGAATGAAAACATCTGCCTGACTGTAAGCAACAGTAGTGGAGATCGTATAACGCAACGCCACCGGATCTGCAACCTTCGTACAAGCAGACAGAAGGCGTTTACAAGCTTCAACTCTACGCCACCGGATCTGCAAAATCCGTACAAGCAGACAGAAGGCGTTTTCAAATATTTTAAAAGTACCCCCACACATGCACCATAATATGTATACACATAGGTACACATAAGGGGATATACTAAACACCCACATGAGTCCCGGCGAGCGTGTTATTGGTACACACGTGACGTCTAGGGATGCTGCGTGGGTCAATAAGTGAATTCAAGTTTGAGCACGATCCTTCTATTCAGGTAGATAGTAGTTGACACGGCTCGAACTATTAAATAAATATACGGTCGCGACGTCGACCGGGATATTTATTTTAATATATTCATATTAGGCCTTCAAGGTCTATAATCAAGAGAATTCACTTGCAAAGGCATAAATCCTACGAAACCTGATCATCTGTCAATTGCTAGACAGAGTTGACAAGGTTCAACCCATAAATACAAAGGACCCTAAAGTTACCCCGATGATGGCCGCGTTGATTGAAGATCTCAACCGGAGGGGTCCATTCACAAACATTTTCTAACGTCTCCCCAAAACTCCTACAAAAATCCAAAACTCCAAACTCCAGATAATCCCAAAATTCCAAAAATATTTAAAAACTGAAATCTAACTCATCTAACCACTTAAAGCAAAATACATCCACCCTCCGCAACAGTTTGCCGAGGTGGACAAATTAAAATTTACTTCAGCTCACATAGAGCTAATGCCTGGTCGAAAATATCACTAGGCTCCATTCTCAAACAATCTTCTGCCAGCAAGGACGTGGTACGAGTCCTCTAACCGGCAGTTTTGCCGCCAAATGGCACTGCAGGATAAACGGTTATGACTCGGGGCCCTCTGAACTAGGTGGTCGCCGTTAAATGGCACCATTATATTATGGTTATGGCCAGAGCTCGTATGCTCCCCAATGGCATCAAATCTTTGAGATATGAATCAATAGGATATGATTGATAGGGCACAAAGCCCTCTGTTAGCTAAGGTGGATTCAAATTTGTCCCCTTAGGCAAATACTCACCCCAGGTCTACAAGGTACCCTTGGACGAAGCAACCCATGGCTGCCGACAAGAATCCTTCTGTCAGGTTGGGTCGACTACCTCCTCTAACTAAGTAGACCAGGGACCATGATGGCCCGGGATGACGGAACCATGGGATCTTGATCGGGTCTATCATCCATTCCCCCACCATTCGCTTTAAGTGCAAGATGGTGAAAATTTCTGTTTTAAATATTAAAATCTTCAAATTTCCAAAACCCTATGCCCATGCTGCTACTATAAGCCAGACTCACGTATCCCTTACGTATCCGATTGACGGCTAGCCTTAATCGAAAGTTCTCTCTCGTTACCGGGAGGGGTAATTAACTATAGAGGCTTACGCCTATAGGAAACCAGAACTCAGATTATAAAGTCCTCGCAAAATGAGGGCGAAATCTCTGGGTAGTGTCTTATCAACAAACCCATCTGCCTTCCAAAATTTACTCCTGAACTTAAATCCGTTTAAACTCCCCCCGAAAAAAGCAAAAAGCGGGCGGAGGCCGGGGCCGAATTTTCGGAGCCCACACATCTAAACTAATATTTATAACAAATCTTCTTATTTTTTATCTTTTCTTAAACATTTTGATTCCACCACCAACTATTTTTATCATCAGGAGCTTTTCCCTTTGATAATCCAAGCACATCTTTTGCAACATTTTTAATATAACTAGTTACTTTTTCCCACATAACATTAGCTTCCTCATGCACAGAAAAAATCTTAAGATCTAGTATCTTACTCTCAAAAATATTTTTGTTAATATTCTTTAAATGCCCCCATCTAATCCTAGAACAATGTTTTACTTTATTTGTTATTTTCTGCCCCTTCATCTTAAAATCCAAAACTAATAAGCAATATTGGGTACATAAATTTTCAATTGGAATAACTTTACAATCTTTGCAATCTAAACGATATATTTTTCTTATTAAAAAATAATCAATCTGAGTTTTTTATTATATTTATTCCTGTAAGTGATGAGATGCTAATCTCTTTTCTTAAAAAAAGTATTAGCAATAATAATCAGTCTGCTGTTTGATGAACAAAATAAATTAATATTCCATAACACATACATTCAATTGGTATTTCGATCTTCTTTGTTCAAATTAGAAATGTAAGCGGTTTCTATGCTTTTCTTTATGGACTATACAATAAGAACCTTGGTGCAGTTTCGGATCTTCTGTTTGCCATTGCATTGATGCAAGATTTGTTTTGTGGTGTAGAAGTATTAGTTTTCTAATGTAATGTATTCTACATGCCCCTTTTCTTACACTAGGCTTTTCTATGGCTCGCCGATGTTTGATAGCTACATTCCAATAAGATGAACATTTGTTCATTGAAAAATTAAGGTTGCAACTTTTTGGAAATCATACTGATTTTTAAGTACTTTTAGCTAGCTTTTAGTTTTGATCGGCCTTATATGAACGCAACACTGAAGTGATCAAATTGTATTGGCGACTTGTATTCTTCATGAATTTAGGGTTCTTAAGCATGTTGAAAATGAGAATAATTGTTGATCATCTTGTTTTCACAGGTGAAGTCATTTCAGAAGAGTATTTACTCGAATATGGTGCAGATAAAATTGAGATGCATGTTGGTGCTGTTCAGCCCAATGATCGGGCAATTGTAATTGATGATCTTATTGCAACGGGAGGGACCTTACGCGCAGCAGTCAAGCTACTTGGTAAATTGCCATCTGCATTTTGAGCTACATTAATATTTTCAATTACATGCTAATTAGCATCAGCATTTTTCGGGGAAGGCACTCTTTGCTATCCAGACCTTTTCGAATCTAATAGGAATTCTATTCTGTATCTCTCTTTTGATATGAAAAAATCTTCAAACTATTGAAGGACAAAATATTGTCCATATGCCTATTAAAAAGCATATACTGATACTCATGAGTTAAGATTTGCAATTTAAATGCTATCAACTTAGGTAATCATTTTTCTGATGCAAACAAAAATTACACATAATCCTTCTCAAATGGCAATTTAAAGATTGAAACATAAAAGTTTACTATTAAGGCTTTTGGTGCAATTATAAAACCCAATTGTATCGACTTTGACTAAAATTAGTCATGCTTAAAAAACTAAGCTTAAATTAAATGGAAGTAATAAAAGATCACAAAATCCAAAAATTCAAATCTCATGCTGGTACATGGAAATGACTTCTTCTAGATACTGGAACTCATGCTTACACCACACTTGAAGGAATGAACATATAACCAAGCATTTGTTTGATTTAAATGAATTGAAATTTTTTATTAAGCCAAATCTTGTTCTTTTATATACCTTAGATTTACAAACTTATGTAGATCTCAGCATTATAAAGATGAACAAATTTGAAAATGTTGTCAAATATATATGCATCTCTCAGTAACACCGCAAAAATAGTCATAATTGTTGGCTTTTAAAGATGCTTGCAACGCTGCAGTAGAGGATGGCCACAGTTCTATGCACTCTATTATCTTGCAGGGATCAATGGATGGCAAATTGCATGGATCTATTCTAGAGATTTACCCTACAAGAAATGTGGCTCCAATGATAATTTATTTTAATTCCAAGGGTTGATGTTTTCCGAAGGAAGCTTCTAAAGTTGATTACATCTGAGCATAAGTGAAGCTCTTTAATCAAGGTGTTGGCCATGTTATGAAATGAATCCGTGATGGTTTATTGCTGATGAGGTCATATGAGTTTACATAAAGATTATGATACATCTTAGGACAAATGACAAAAACAAAAGCCTGACACACATCTTTCATATGCATACTAGCGGTATGATATGTTTGCTTTACTTTATATCATCCTGCCATTATGACTTCACTTTTGCATGTGTGCTTAGGTGGTTAGTTGGCATTCCAGATACAGGCAAGATGTAAGTCTAGCATTTGGGCTTTCTTGGTCACATGTGATCAACTTGTAAGTCCCATTTTGGACCATCTTCTCCATCACATGGAGGAGATGTAAGGGATTTCTTGATCACATGCGATCAAGTTGTATATCCCATCATTCATATCTTTATATCTTTATTATCACATTGAAGACATGTTCGAGCTTCTTGATCTCACAACATGTTGCAAGTACCACCCTTCAAACCTTCCATATCTTCTCTATCATATTGAGTGGATATTTGGGCTTCTTGATCCCATACAATCAAGTTGTAAATCCTATCTCCTTTCAAACCCTTTAATATCTTCTCTATCATATTGAGGAAATATTCATTACTCTTGGTCATATGCAATCAAATTGTCCCACTTTTTTTTATCTCTCTCATCCTCGTATCTTCTCTACCATATTGAGGATATATTCATGCTTCTTGATCATATGCGATCAAGCTGTAAGTCCCATCTTTCATATTTTTCAGATTTTCTCTACCATATTGAAGAAATATTCAAGCTTTTTATCATATGCTATCAAACTATAACTCCCACCTTTCATATCTTTTTATTTTTCATATTGTTTTTATCATATTGAGAGGATATTCGGGCTTCTTGATGATATACGATCAAGCTATTAATCCATCTTCCATGTTTTTTTGTATTTTTTCCTTCTCATCAGCCTTAGATCCCAAGTCTTTCTATCAATCTTAGCATGTACCATATGAGGGTATGATGTGCCGGCTCAAGCTGAACCGGCCCAACCAGCCAAGGGGCCGGTTCAACAGGTATACAGGAGGCAGAATCCATCCGCCTCCCCTTGCTTGGTCCGCCCAATGGGTGGGCCCCACTAGCCCAAGAGGTTTTTTTTTTGAATTGGAGGGGGCAGCTAAGGCATGGGAGGGAAAACTTATTAGGAAAGTTTTGTATTAAAGAGGGGAAGGGAGATTAGGGATGTTTATGTTTTGTTTGTTTTGAAATTAGGGTTTCCTTGGAGGTTTGGGCTCTAGACGATCTTGTCTAGAGATTTGGGAGAGACGATCCTCCTCTCGAATTGAGGATCTCTTGTATCTTGCTTTCGCATTTACTTTGCTTTATTTCCAAGTCGCAATCTATCGTTCCTAGTTTGATTTGCTCCAAATTATTGTGTTTTCCCGCTGTTTTTATCAATTTTGCTTAGGGTTGCTTGCGAACTCAAGTAGATCCGGTAGGATTACTTGCGAACTCAAGTATTTCCTATCAAATTGGTATCAGAGCAAGTCTTGGGACCGGTGGAGGGCTGATTTTGACAAATTCCTGCAGCAGATTTTTGGCCGGAAAAGAGGGAAGTTGCTGTTTTTTGACTTCAAAAATCAGATTTCGTGAATCTGCAAACTCCGGATTGCGATGGCGGCCAAAAAGGTGGATGCTTTGGAAGAAAGGATCAAAGGGGAGATGAATCAAATCAAGGAAACCGTGGAGGAAAGGATGTCTTCCATGGAAGGACAAGTGGCCGATCTATGGGATATGATGAAGAAGATGTTGGAATTCCAAACCCAAACGGCGGCATCTGAGGCAAAGGGCCCCGAAGCGAAAAACACCAAATCTGAAATCCGTAAGGAGGAAGAAGAGGCGGAAATCGTGGAAGGGGGAAGAGGAAGACCCCATCTGGAGCCTTTCCAGAGGGAGGAGAGAGGAGGGAGATACGGAGAGAGACAACGGTATGGAGGCGTGGAGCCAAGAGGTGCGGAGTGGGAACACCGGGAGGGATACTATGGCCGTCGAGGTGCTGAGTTTGAAGACAGAAGGAGGGATTTCGAAGGGGGTTTGGGACATGGTAGAACGAGGGAGGATCGGGAGACGTGGGGGGGCTCGAGCACATGGGAGAGGGGAAATTATGGAGGCTTACGGGGACATGGTGGGGATCAGAAAGTGAGGAAGCTAAAGATACCCATATTCGAAGGAGAGAATGCTTATGGGTGGATTTACAAGGTGGAGCGATACTTCGCCGTTAATGGGCTGACGGAGGAGGAGAAACTGACAGCAGCAGGCTTGTGCTTGGAAGGAAAAGCCCTTTCATGGTATCAATGGAGAGACCAAAGGAGGGCTATCAGAACCTGGAGAGAATTCAAGGATTGCATTATAGAACGTTTTCAAACCGATCGAGGAGGAGATTTCTATGAGCAATTCTTTGCTCTGACACAGGAGGGATCAGTAGCTGACTACCGGGAGCGATTTGAGCACCTAGCTAGTAGGGTGGAGCGACTCTCAGATACAATACTGGAGGGAAATTTCATGAAGAGGTTGAAGGCAGAGATCATAGCAGCAGTGAAGGTCCTGATGCCCCGTGACTTGGGGGAGGCTATGACGTTAGCGCAGCTGGTGGAAAATCAGAGAAATCTGGAGAGGGGGGCCAGGAGTAGCAGCACAGGGGGAACTTACAGGATGACGACCACCCATCTAGCACCGAAATTTCCTGCAACAGGGGGAAATCGAGAGGCCACCAAGGAGAAGACAGGAGGAAGTGGAAGTGGGGGAAATTTCAAGCGGTTGACAGAGAAGGAGATGCAGGAGAAGAGGGCAAAGGGGTTGTGCTTCAGGTGCGATGAAAAGTATACGCCAGGGCATCGATGCAAGGACCGAACTCTTCAGGTTCTCACCGTCTGTGATGACGAGGAAATTGAGGAGGGAGGGGAGGAGGTGACAGAGGAGGAGATGGAGGAGAAGTTGCACTTGGATCTGGCTGAGGTGTCCCTAAACTCAGTGGTAGGTTCACGACGAATCATACCATGAAGGTGAAGGGAGAGATCCAGGACAGGGAGGTAGTGGTGCTGATCGATAGTGGGGCTACCCAGAATTTCATCACCTCTCAGGTCGTCGACCAGATGAGAATGAGATTGGTGGATACGGGTTGCTACGGGGTGATGATGGGTACGGGGAAGGTGGAGAAGGGCCAGGGGATTTGTAGAGGAGTGCTACTGACTATCCAGGGGATTCAGGTGAAGGAAGATTTTCTTCCACTAGAGCTTGGGAGTACAGATGTCATCCTGGGGATGAAATGGCTGCAAACTTTAGGAGACACCAAGGTGAACTGGAGAGCACTCACGATGGAGTTGGTGATAGATGGAAGGAAGGTAGTGATTAAGGGAGATGCAGGGCTATCTAAGTCCATGGTTTCTCTCAAAACTATGGTGAAGGATATACAGTTGGCAGGAGGAGGATATTTGGTGGAGCTGCACAGTTTGGAGGGAGCAGGATTAGAGGAGGGAGGGGACATACCCCTCTCCATTCAGCCGTTGATTCAGCAGTTCCAAGAGGTATTTCAGCCACCCCAGGGATTGCCACCGCAGAGGGAGCAGGAGCATGCCATCGTAATAAGGGAGGGAGTGTCACCTATCAGTGTACGACCGTATCGTTACCCGCAGTTCCAGAAAGATGAAATTGAAAGGTTGATTAGAGAAATGTTGGAGGCCGAAATCATCAGACCCAGCATCAGTCCTTTCTCTAGTCCTGTTCTATTAGTGAAAAAGAAGGATGGCAGTTGGCGTTTTTGTGTGGACTACAGAGCCCTCAATAAGGAAACTGTCCCTGACAAGTTTCCTATCCCAGTCATTGATGAGCTACTAGATGAATTGAGCGGAACCGTGATCTTTAGCAAGATAGACTTGAAATCCGGATACCATCAGATCCAGATGAAGAAGGAGGATATACCCAAGACAGCCTTTAGAACTCATGAGGGACACTATGAGTTCCTGGTGATGCCTTTTGGCCTCACCAATGCTCCCGCTACTTTTCAGGCCCTTATGAATAAGGTTTTCAAACCTTATCTCAGAAGATTTGTGTTGGTGTTCTTTGACGATATCTTGGTCTACAGCAAGACAGAGGAGGAGCACTGGGAGCATTTGAAAAAGGTGTTAGAGGTACTGCATGAGCACCAGCTGAGGGCCAACTTGAAGAAATGCTGCTTCGCACAAGGCAGTGTAGAGTACTTGGGCCACGTTGTATCAAGGGGAGGGGTGGCAGCAGATCAGTCCAAAATTGAGGCAATGCTTAAGTGGCCAGTGCCAAAGAATCTGAAGGAGTTGAGGGGATTTTTAGGACTGACAGGGTACTACAGAAGGTTCGTAAAGGGGTACAGCACTATAGCATGACCACTCACCGAGCAGTTGAAGAAGGATGAGTTCTTATGGGGGGAGGCGGCTACATCAGCCTTTGAGAGCTTGAAGAAGGCCATGACTACAGTACCAGTCCTAGCCTTGCCAGATTTCACTCAGACCTTCATCGTGGAGACAGATGCATCCGGATACGGACTAGGTGCAGTGCTTATGCAGAGTCGTAGGCCCATTGCTTATTTCAGCCAGGTACTGACAGCCAGAGCCAGGCTGAAGTCAGTCTATGAGAGGGAATTAATGGCCATCGTTTTGGCCATCCAGAAGTGGCGGCCCTACCTACTGGGGAGGCACTTCATTGTCAGGACAGATCAGCGAAGCTTGAAGTATCTACTGGAGCAGAGGATGGTGACAGAAGAGCATCAGCGGTGGCTGTCCAAGCTGCTGGGGTACGATTTTGAGATTCAGTATAGACCCGGAGTAGAGAATAAGGCGGCGGATGCCTTGTCCAGATGTATGGGGGAGCTGCAGACAGTAACACTTTTGGTTCCGTTGATGCTTGATTGGGAGGCCATCAGAGAAGAAAGTGTTAGGGATGAGGCTTTGGGAAAAATCAGGGCAGATTTGCTGAAGGAAGAGAGTAGCCACCCATGGTACTCGTTGGAGGGAGACAGATTGCTATATCAGGGAAGATTTGTCATGCCCCGAACCTCGATCCACATTCCGAGCTTGCTCCAGGAGTTTCATGGAAGCGCTGTAGGGGGCCATTCAGGAGTGCAGAAGACATACAGAAGGCTAGCCTCGGAGTTATACTGGAAGGGGATGCATAAAGATGTAGAGGAGTTGGTAGCCAGATGCGAGATCTGCCAGAGGAACAAATACATGGCTATGTCACCAGGAGGACTACTATAGCCTTTAGCTCTACCGGGACGAGTATGGGAGGAGATATCCATGGATTTCATAGATGGGCTACCTCGCTCAGAAGGGTTTACAGTGATCTTAGTGGTGGTGGACAGATTGAGCAAGTATGCTCATTTCATTCCTCTCCGACACCCGTACACTGCAGTAACAGTGGCTTCAGCTTTCATCAGAGAAGTGATCAGATTGCATGGAGTATCCGAGGCGATAGTATCAGATAGGGATAAGGTGTTCCTCAGCCATTTTTGGAGAGAGTTGTTCAGGCTGCAAGGGACAGTTCTGAAAAGGAGTATAGCTTATCATCCACAGACGGATGGCCAAACGGAAGTGATGAACAGAAGCTTGGAAACTTACCTGAGATGTTTTGCATCAGAGACAGCCAAGCTTTGGGCTAAGTGGTTATCATGGGCAGAATATTGGTACAACACCTCTTTTCACTCAGCTTCTCAGATGACTCCATTCAAGGTGTTGTACGGAAGGGATCCTCCCCACTCAGTGCACTTTGGGAGGGGCAGTACCCCAGTGTCTTCAGTAGAGGAGTACTTGGAGGAGAGGGATAGAAGGTTGGAGGAGTTGAAAAGACATCTCCTGAGAGCTCAACAGATTATGAAGAAGCAAGCGGATGGGCACAGGAAGGACATCCAGTTTGAAGTAGGGGAGAGGGTGTTCTTGAAGCTCCGGCCATACAGACAGAAGACAGTCGCCAACAGGAGAAATGAGAAGCTGGCTCCAAGGTACTTTGAGCCTTATGAAGTGCTGGAGAAGATCAGAGCAATAGCATATCGGCTGAAACTACCACCCACGGCGACTATACATCTGGTTTTTCATGTATCACAGCTGAGGAAGGCCATTGGTGACTATACTGCCAACCCCGAGCTGCCGGCGACACTTACGGAGGAGTTAGAGGTGGTTTTGGAGCCCTTGG
This sequence comes from Dendrobium chrysotoxum, assembly GCA_019925795.1. NCBI lineage: Eukaryota > Viridiplantae > Streptophyta > Magnoliopsida > Asparagales > Orchidaceae > Dendrobium > Dendrobium chrysotoxum. The sequence continues at coordinate 33,810,795 of CM034299.1, read as the reverse complement.
AGCTGATGGGGGTTCGTCAGAAGGAAGAGGGAACTAAGGAAGTGTTGATCCAGTGGAAGAACCTTCCTGATTACGATGCCACGTGGGAGCCTTACGAGAGGGTGAAACAGCAGCTTCCGGATTTTCACCTTGAGGACAAGGTGATTCTTTGGGAGGGCAATATTGATGTGCCGGCTCAAGCTGAACCGGCCCAACCAGCCAAGGGGCCGGTTCAGCAGGTATACAGGAGGCGGAATCCATCCGCCTCCCCTTGCTTGGTCCGCCCAATAGGTGGGCCCCACTAGCCCAAGAGGTTTTTTTTTTGAATTGGAGGGGGCGGCTAAGGCATGGGGAGGGAAAACTTATTAGGAAAGTTTTGTATTAAAGAGGGGAAGGGAGATTAGGGATGTTTATGTTTTGTTTGTTTTGAAATTAGGGTTTCCTTGGAGGTTTGGGCTCTAGACGATCTTGTCTAGAGATTTGGGAGAGACGATCCTCTTCTCGAATTGAGGATCTCTTGTATCTTGCTTTCGCATTTGCTTTGCTTTATTTTCAAGTCGCAATCTATCGTTCCTAGTTTGATTTGCTCCAAATTATTGTGTTTTCCCGCTGTTTTTATCAATTTTGCTTAGGGTTGCTTGCGAACTCAAGTAGATCCGGTAGTATTACTTGCGAACTCAAGTATTTCCTATCAGGGTACTGTAAGTTTTATATGGGTTTCTCTCTCATACGGTAGTGGACTATATGTCTTGTCTATCAGCTTAATACTAGATATACACACTTGGTTTGTAATAGCTCGTATTTTGACCCAGACAAATAATTTTTTAGGAGTCATTTTATGTCAAATTTAAAAATTGTCTTCGCCATAAGATAAATATTATAATGTTTTAATTCTAATAAAATTTCCGTAATTTTTTGGGCATTGGTGCAAATCCTTAAAAAATTAACACTTGTCGGTACAAGTAGGGATTTTGGGAACGTCATATGTCCATTTTGCGAACCGATTTCACCAGCATTTTTTAAATAAAATAAACTATTTTATGAATATTTTTTTATAATTTTTAAAGCCTCAAAAGAATTTATATGAATTTTATATTGACAATTGATTAAATTATATAATTAAATAATATTATATTATTATTTTAATGAAAATATCCTAAGTAACTATCATTAAAACCTTTTTAAATCATTTTCTCTTCTCTATTTGGCTAACAAAGATCCATTAGAGAAAATTTGAGAGAAGAGTGAGGAGAGAGAAAAAAATCTAGGGTTTGGAGATCGTAGAGCGATTGTCGTCTGTCGGCCTAGTTGGGAAAGGTGATCGTCTCAATATAAGGAATCATTACCCTAGTTCATTTTTTAATAATTTGATGTTTTTGATATTTTTTCGATCAAATTTGTATTTTCGTTACCGAAAAACGAGAATAATTTTGTATTGATAAAATTTTAAGCACATAACTTTTAGTATATGATAGATCTTGTCAATATGAATATTTTGACTGAAATATAATAAATTTTTATTGGTTAAATTGGAAGTTGTGATTTTTTAAAGTAATGCATAGTATTCAAATTTAATAAATTTTTATGTATTTATACATTTCTGTACTTCGTAAATAATATTAACTTACATTGCATAGAAAAAAGATAGCATTTGAATGTAAGAAAGGAAGACTGGCTATTAATACTATAATGAATATGAGTTGGCTCTTAAAATATAATACCCTGCACAGGAGGGTAGACCGACGAGCTTTCCTTTAAATAAAATGTTAGTGATCTAATTCTTGTTGTAGCCTATAAATGATTGATTGAATTATGTAGGCGGGTAGAGGGTGACGACTCTTTATTAATTTAATGAAATCACATATATGATAATTAATTAATTGAATATAATAATTAATTAATTGAATAAGTGATAATTAATATAATTGATAAGCAACTGAGAAGCAGTTGGGGTAAAAGATACTGAAAACACCACATTAAAGTTGCATGTCCTGCCTTACTTACCTGATAGTATATTAAACTGATTGATAGTACATTACACTGATTGACATATTGATAGCTCATATCGGCATTAATATTGATACAACATAATCTTGCATACTAGCATGACTTATTGGGTGAATTTATTGATCATATTGATTTTATTATTAATTTTTGATATTTTTATTGCTCATATTAAGTGATGATTGATATTGACTAGAACTGAACATACATATTAATTTTTTTATCTTGCATTGAATACAGTGATAGAGTTTTGGTTACTTGTTAGACTTTTATGCTCATTATATAGTTTTAATTGATTTCAGATAAGGAGCCTGCAACTTGAGGTTGTGTACTGATGCTAGTATAGTTTTTATTTCAGCTTTTAGTTTATATATTTTATGTAGCCAGTGTGACTATTGTATATATTATTTTGGACTCTAGTTGTAGATTATAATTATTCAGTAGTAATGTGAATTATATTTTTTGCATTTTATTGGTTTTCTTTAATGCAATTAATTGGCTCTGAATGTTTGTATTGGTCTAGTTGATAAATGAATGAATATTGATTGTATATATTAGTTCTTGGGATGTGATATGATTTGTGAAGTCCCCTTAGATTAGGGAACTCATGGTTGTTAACACGAATCCTCAAGTCGACACATTACTAAGTAGACCAAGGGTCTCAATGATTTGAAATGATGGAATCATGATCTTGATTGAGGCCATAATCCCACTCCTTAGTTTAGTCCTCATTTTACTATATGCCCACTCATGAACACACATGCATTTGAACATAAGAGAAGGCCATTAATCAAGAGTGTTTTTGGATATGCCTGAAAAATAATTAATCTTAGTAATTATCTCCTTTTGGACACTTCAAGCCCCATATTTAAAGTAAACCTTGTTTGAAGCAACATTCATTGCAGTGGAAATCTTTGTGATAAATATGTCAATATGCTTTTTATTGATGCCTGTGGGCCTATAGAGTGCATTGGCTAGTTATAGTTGATCCTCTACTATAGCATTGCAAGCATCTTTATAAGCCCATAATATTAATCACGTAAAACCTCTTTGCGGGCAAGCAAGATATACACATAACCAAATAGGAACTCTTGCAATAGCTACAAGAAATGAATGCTAAATGAACTGTATAATCATTACGCTCACTAAAAAATAAGTTTTTTCTGTCACAAAACCAGTAACTAACAATTCTCAAAATTAGTTAAGTCGAATAAGGGGTATAAGTGAGTCAAGCTGACTCGTGAGCTAGCTCAGGCTCGACTTGATAAATGGCTCATGAGCCGAGCTTGATAAGCTAACGAGCTAAGCTTGAACCAGCCCTGACTTGACTTGTTAGCTCTCGCTAGCCAGCTTGTTTAAAAAATATTAATATAAAATATACTTAACATGACACAATGGAGAAAAAAGATTCATGTAGCCGACCCCACATAGTGGGACAAAGGCTTGATGTTGTTGTTGTATACTTAAAATATATTAGGATTCAGAATTTTAAGTATAAATTATTGAAAATGTTTGAAAACTATATTTATTTCTTTATATTAACTGATTCTTTAGTGTTATATTTAAATAATTTTCATTCTTTTTACCATTTTATGATAATAATTATTTAAATTATAATCATTTTCTCTCTTTCAAAATAAATGAGTCGGCTCAAACTCCTTGAATAAAGCTCGAGCTCGAACTTGATTAATTAATCAAGCTCAAGCTCAAGCTCAAGCTCAAGCTAAGGGTGACTCGAGCTTAGCTCGACTCGTTTACACCGCTAAGTCAAATTACAACCATACATAAGAGCATGCACTGTTAGAAACCTTGCAGCTTAACTAATAGGGGTAGTTTAAACTAAACCAAACAAAGTGGTGAATCACATTAGGGAATTAATTTTCATTCATAGGTATATCTACATAAGCATGTTCTCAACTAAATTGAAATTAAAGATGCAAAGTAACTCCATTCAAGTAAACGACCATCAAATTATCAAATTGCTAATTTTCTTGTAGCACAAGATTTGCACTTGTGATGACTGCAAACCCTCAAATCAACATCAAATATGTTCGACTTAAAAAATTTTGGTTCTTAAGAATTGAATATTTGATATGCATCAAGCACATTAAAGCATTATTATTGCATTTCTTGTAATATAATTTAAGAATCATCATATATAGGTTTGTCATTGTTGACATGCATATCAATCCCACGATAGATTCAGTCAAATATGATGAAAATGACGAACAACAAACAACACGATGCCACATAAAACTGGTCAATTGCCGCTCATTTCATAGAATAAATCATGCCAACACGTCCAGAAATGACCTCTCATAAGAGCAAATGGGCACATGTTGAAAAAACAACCGACTACAAATGTGACATCTTGCAAAAAAATACTTCAACATTGTCTGTTCACAAAACAAACTATGTCAATGCGTCTAAAGTATTGAAAATACCTTGGATGGACAGCCCATATTTGCCTGTCCACCGCGCGAGAGTGAAACATATAAATTTTATTAGCGTGCTAGGAAATGACTCGAAGTTTGAGATGCGATAAGCGAAGAATTGTGTAAGCCTCGATATAATTTTTTTCTCTGTTTATTTATATATGCACACACACACTCTCTCTCTCTCATAATAAATTTAAATTTATTAAAAATAAAAATAAATCTAATCTCTAAAATCCCAGAAATTTCACTATTTTTCCTTGTACGACCCTGTTCTCATCAATGCCATGAAATCCTTTTGTTTGCCTTATTTTAGAAGAAAAAAGTGCAAAAACCTAAAATCATGTTTCTCCCTCTGCCCCTCCATCTCCCTAAGCTCTACAACTACTCATGTCTCCTAGTACTGCATCCACTTGCAACAAGAAGCTCCTAAGCCCACAGTGCCGCACACTCCCTTCCTATCAGATCGTACATCCCTTTCCCTCCATCAAACCTGCATGATGCTTAGTACCAGCTCCATTATTCTAGGTACAATTTTTTCACCCCTTGTGCCTCTTTCTTGTTCATCTCTTCTTTTAAGTGATACCACCTTAACCTATAATCTCACACATCTCTACATGTATCTACTTAGTCTTTTCAAGGGGAGCCATTGGACATGGTTGATCTCAATTACTAGTGCACACTCAGTCAACAACTCTCATGCCCTCTTCCTATCTTCCTCCCCAATAATGTCAATCACTCTAATGACCACCACCTTCACCTTGTTGATGATATTTGATCGACTTCCCAACTATCGATGACTCCAAATTTGTGGCCCTCCTTCCACCTCCAAATCACTGTCAATTTTGCTGACACTCATTGTCTCTCTACTTCCTCTCACAACCTCACTCTCTCTACCAATAGCTTTCTTCTTCTTTCTCTCCCTATCTATCTCCACCATTCTCTCTCTAAATAGATAGAACCTCCATAAATAACACCTTTTTTTCTTCTCTCTATCATTCTCTTAGAGACAGGATACGAAATGAGCATATACTTGAAAAGTTTGGAGTAGCTCCAGTGGAAGATAAGATTAGAGAGAGTCGCCTGCCTTAGATGGTTTGGTCACATAAAACGGCGGCCTTCCGATGACCCGGTTAGGAAAGTAGTGGTATTAGATTTGACTTATGTTAATAAAGGTAGAGCTAGACCTAAAAATACTTGGTTAGAAAATATTAGAAATGAGCTTTCTTTATTAGATTTAGATTAGAAATTGACTCTTAATAGGACACAATGGAGAAAAATGATTCATGTAGCCGACCCCACATAGTGGGATAAAGGCTTGTTGTTGTTACCATTCTCTCTCTAACTCTTTCTCTCTTCCTCTCTACTCCCTCATCTCTCTCTATCACTAGCTCTCTCTACCCCTTATTTTCTCTTTTCTTTTTTTTTTTCAAAAAAAAAGAAAAGAAAAGTAAGAAATACAAATAGAGAAAAAATGCAAATTGAAATTAAAAAAATAGTGGTTCTTTTAACATTAGCCAAAATTTTTGCCTTTTCACCTCATCATCCCTGTCACTCGCTCAAATATATGATGCGAAATCTCAAACTAAATGCTTGTGCGCATTGTTCCAGTACAACAAAAAATTTTGTGCATTCTTTCATGCATGTGTTAAAGACCTATCTACGCTTTTTAAAATGTGGTTGGTTAGAAAACCCCTATCCACCACGTGCACTTTTTTTTGATGTGGTGGGAATGCCTGCTACTCCTGAAGATTCCTCTTACATAGGGGAGATATCGGGAGGTTTCAAAATTCAAACCGAATAAACTTACTAAAACATGGCATTAAAGATCATCTTTAAACAAAATAAGATAAAGCAAAATACAAGCTAAGAATAAAAGGATTGAACAGCTAAAATGTTATGTGAGGAATATTCAAAAAACTAAATTGAATAGAGATAAATTCAAGAGATGACTCATAGGGAACTTACTGATCTTGAACACTCGCCTATGTGTAAGTGTGTGGACATGATCCCTTCTTTTGTATGTCCTAACTTTGAAGAATCCACACAATCTGCTAGATGAACCCAAGAGGATGTGAAATGTACTATGACCCTCCCCTCCTATTTATAGAGGGAGAATTAATTATTTATGAGATCTACCATACTAAATTATAAATACATGAACATGAAACTTTGACATTGTGAAAAATGTGATAAGATTCCGACTCGCTTTCTATGCCACCAGATATGTAATACATACATGCATGCAGACAGAAAGTATTATTTAAAATTTAAAACAAGACATTACACATGCTCTAATGGCGGAACATTTGTACAAATAATAAATCTAGCTATTTTCAAGTCATGTGTACGCTTCTCAAAGTGGTTGCTAATTAGCATCAGGAATTGTACATAGTATCGAGAAGTGTGTAATTTCCTTGGGAAGGATGCAATTGCATTGAGAATTCTAAAACTACATCAAGAAGCATGCTAATGACTCGAGAAACATGTAACTACCCTAAGAGGCATGCAACTATTCTAAAAGCGTAAAAATATATCATGTTAACTCATAAAAAAGTATAAATGTATCAAGCAAATCCACTAAAAATGTGAAAGCATACAATGCAAATGCAATGAAAACATGCAAGTGTATCATGCAAATGCATAAAAAAGTGTGTAAGTGCAATGTGCAAGTGTGTTGACCGTGAAAAAGTGTTGAAAAGTATGTCAATGCAGCATGTAAGAATGTCAAATGCATCAAAAAATGTGCAAGTGCAAAGTGCGATTGCCCCAAAAGTGTGTAAATGTATCATGTAAAGTTTTCAAAAAGCATGTGCAGTGCGCAAATGCATCAAAGAGCATACAAATGCATGTGCATTGAAAAACATGTAAGCATCTTAAAAAGCATGCAAGTGTATCATGTAAATGCATTAAGAATTATGCAAGAGCATCATATATGCATATATAAAATCAAAATATCTGCATGTGCTCTAACAAATGTGCTAAATATTCAAATATTAAGTTTAAGAATATTGTGCAAACTGTAAGCAATAATGGACTTAAATTTCCCCTGCTCCAAGAAGTGTGCAAAGATTTTGGAAAATTTGTAATTTTTTTTGAAAACGTTAAGCTACTTTCAAAAGGAAAATTCAGCTTATCAAGATAAAACATGCTCTTGAGTGGGCCATGTTGCCTACAAGGTAGGGTCGTAAGTCCCTCTTTTGAAGTTTGATCCTCCGCATCTCTGGACTAGAGTTGACAAGACTTTCATCTCAATAAATTTTTGCAACAATAATTGAAATAGAATTTTCTAATGAAGCAAGTTTGCAATCGAATATTCGATCTTGATACTCATAATGATATTCTATTTTTCAAATGTAACTGCAAGGGTTAAACATAGACCCGCTCCTCTACAAATAAGCTAGCAGAATGGAGAAGGTCGAAAGCAACAAAATGAATACCCATTTCCGTTTAATTTCTCAAAGACTCCTGTAGAAACTTTATTGGAATTAGTCATCCCATTACCTTATCAGCTGGTTTAAAGTACACATACTTATGAATATATTCGTGCAAATCATGCAAATAATGGTTATAATATGAAGTAATTAATAAAAATATTGAAATACTAACATATGGCCCAAGGGATGCTGACCCATAAGTAATTCCTATAAAACTAGATGATAAAGAAAATTTAAAACATATAAAAACCAAATCATACAAACTTGCTATGTTTATATGGATGTGTAATCAGTTAAAAAACGCAACCACATGACTAGAAGATTTATAGTGATGAATTATGTAACTTTAGAATTGATAGGTTTTTAAATTTCAAGTTTTTAAGCATTCTTTATCAATAAATTTCCAGAAACATTGATGAAAAAACTCTCATTTATCATGAATTATACATATATATGTATGTATGTATATATATATATATATATATATATATATATATATATAATCAAGAGTTGAATTTTTTGAGTGCTCAATTGATTTATCAACTATAGTAGATGTGGTTGATTCAATTTTATATTCGCACATAGATTCATTCGCTATTAGAAATTCATATTCACATTCTTGGTTAGATTAACTTCCAGTTAGTAGCTGAGATTCAGATATAATCGTAGACTCGTTTGTGCTTTAAATCTCCAATTATATCTTTTGTTCAAGTATGGCTTATGATTAATGAACATGGTTTAAATGGTTTAATATTAGTTCATAAAAATTCAACAATATCTGATGTTGGTATATCCAGCCTCAAAGGAATATTTCTTCATTAAGATCATGTTTAGTCCCATATGATTATTGTGTTAGTGAGTGTAGAATAGGTTTTGGAGGAAATTATATAAAGCTTTATGCTATTTTTTAGTTAATTTTGGCATAATTTATAACAAATCTCTCTTGTATGAGCCATTAATTTTGATTTATAACATTGAACTTTTCATAGTCAAACATATTATAGTGTTAATGAAATTCTAGAAGTTATTGATTCAATTTGAATATTTTATAATATCATATCTACTATTGAATGTAAGAATTTATTTTTCGAATCTTATGTTAATCACATTATAGTTATCTAAAACCATGGCTTACCTAATTTCATTTTATTTGCTTTTTTGCTATTTTGTTGATTGACCTATTTATTATGCCATACTTATGATCTAATCAGTCTCCAATAATAATTTAATGCAGGATGTCTTAGCTGCTAAGATTCCTATTTCAACTAATAATTTATTAAATGGAATTCATGCAATCATGACATTAGATTTGCAGTTTGATGACTATTAATTCAGACAATAACTAGCTTTTTTTAATTGAAACAGAAATTACAGACGATTCTTCCCAAATGATAATTTAAAAATTGGTTACATAAAAAAAATTTAGGAGAATTTTAGAAACATTAAAAATCATGTTGTGGTTAAGAAATTTGCCTCAAGTTTAAAATTCTACTATATCATTTTTTACTAGAATCAATCACACCTACAAAACTAAGATTGAATTAGAGATAAAAGTAGAAAATTGCGACTAGAATCAAGCACACCTACAAAACTAAGATCGACTTAGCTTAGATAAAAGTAGAAAATTTCAGGCAGCCATCAAACTAAAAAAATCTAAACTTTACACTACTACAAGTGATGAATTTCACTAAAAATTAGTAGTTCTACTTGTACCACACTCAAAGAAATTAACATCCAACCAAACACACAAGGAAACTATACTTAATATCAAGCAAAATGTAGTTTTACATGCCTCCGATTTTTATATTCATTAAAAACAATTACTAAAACTGGTTTCCTCATAGTTGGTTTCATTGAAGCCCACAAACTGGTGTAGTTCTTGACACGATAAAGCTCAATAAAATTGCAAATTTTGCCAAATAGATGTGCATCTCCCAATAACACTACTTAAATAATCTCAGCAATCACATGAAACTTCTTCACAGGGTAATAGGATGGTTACAAAACCAAAAAGTAGCGCATGCTACAGCTATAGGAATCACAAAGCTACATCAAACAATACTGACTGCTACTGTAGAAACAATGACCAAACAACACTCAAAATAAGTATGTACAATTGCAGCTGTTCATAGGGACTCAAACCAATTGAAACATAGCAGCTGAACTAATATGAGTAGATTTAAACCGAACCAAACAAGTGGTGAACCTGACAGGGACAAATTTTGTTCTTATGTGCATGCCATCAAAGACATGTTCTCAATGTTATCGAGGAAGCTGAAATTAAAGCTACAAAATAAAATAAAATAAAAACCTAAATCAAACAATCATCAAATTATTTGATAATTTGCTCTTCATTGCACACAATTTGTTGTTCTAGATTTCTCGTTGAATTTCATCTATTTAATCAATCTTCAAATTTAACATTTGGGCAGTTTTCTATGTATTTTTCGTCAAAAACAAGTGATTGGCTAAGGCTTAATTTGGGACGGCTTTCTTACTGCTTTTTAAAGTAGCTTTTTAGTACAAAAATTAAAAAATTTGTACTCGAAAACTACTTTAAGATGCAGTAAAAAAGCCTTTCCAAATGAAGCCTAAATTGAAGCCTTACCCATATCTTTATTAAAACTGTGAATCTTAACTCATGATTGTTTGGATTTCATCACATCATTTGTTGCATTAGGAATCCTAGATTATAAGATGTCCTCATCAGTCTTGTTGTTTATATCATGCTCATAATATTATTTTTTGCATCTTATTTATATCATTAATTTGATAATTCAATTATTGTTCGCCTTAGCCTTAGCTCAAGTAGCTGTAGTTAAAGTAAAAGTTTTAATAAAGATATGGGTAGGGCAAACTTAGCATGTTTTGAAATAACGAAGAATCAGCTAAGGTAGAAGTAAGATGAGTGCTTCCATAATGCAGGGATATTGGAACAGATTAATTCACAGGCTGACTCTTGCTAGGATAGGCCACTATTTCCATTACAACAACAACAACAACATCAAGCCTTTATCCCACTATATGGGGTTGGCTACATGAATCCTTTTTCTCCATTGTGCCCTATTAAAAGTTAAATTCTCATTTAAATCTAATTATGAAAGGTCATTTCTAATATTTTCTAGCCAAGTCTTTTTAGGCCTACCTCTACCCTTTTTAACATAAGTCAAATCTAATACATCTACTTTCCTAACCGGGTCATCGGAAAACCGCCGTTTTATGTGACCAAACCATCTAAGGAAACTCTCTCTAATCTTATCTTCCATTGGAGCTACTCCAACCTTTTCACGTATATGCTCATTTGGCATCATCTCTCTAAGAGTAAAGCCACTCATCCACCTGAGCATCCTCATCTCTGCAACACTTAACTTAATATTATTTTTTTTTATACTTCTTTTTTAATGGCCAACATTCTGCACCATAAAGCATTGCAGGTCTAACCACCATCTTATAGAATTTTTTCGTAAGTTTGAGGGGGACTTTTCTATCACACAACAAGCTCGATGCATTCCTCTACTTCAACCATCTAACTTGAATTCTACTAATAATATCCCCATCTATTTCACCGTCACTCTGAACAATAGACCGAAGATATCTAAAATGTGTACTCTTATTAATGACTTGATCATCCAAAGTCACAATCCCTCCACTAGAACTATTATTACTAAAATTGCATTCCATATATTCAATTTTAGATCTACTCAAATGAAAGCTTTTAGACTCTAAGGTTGACCTCCATAATAAATTATTCTGTGATGTAAGTTTTTTATATCCATCCTATTTATTGTGTTCTGCAATTTTTTGCATTAACCTATAGCCAATTCTGTGTAATCAGGTTAATTCAAAATTATCTTTTCATACAAAGTCTGTGCCGGTTTAACAGATTATTGCTTAGTGTTAGCTTTTTAGTGCTTAAATGGTAAAAGCTTGCTGACTCCAATTAGATGGGATAAGGCTGATGATGATGATTATGAAATGGTAAATGCTAATAACATGAGAAGTAAGGCAATAATTTAGGAATCACAGATTATTTCTTAGTATTAGTTTAGGAATCACAAATCAGCAGTAGTTTGTGGAAATCTTTGTTCATAAAATTGGTCTGAACATAACGGATAAATCCCGTTATTTTTTAGTGCATCTGTTTATAACGCATTTTGTGAAACTTACTGCAACAATTGTACTTCCAGAACGTGTTGGTGCGGAAGTGGTTGAATGTGCCTGTGTCATTGAGTTGCCAGAGCTGAAGGTAAGCTATTTACTTTGCTTTCAGTATGAAACATTGAGATCTTGACCGACTTTTTCTGCTTCTTTTTCCTAATCATGATGCATTTTGATATTCCACAATGTTATGATTAAGGAGGCAACATTGAAGCATCTTAGTGCTTGAACTTATTGTTGTAAATTTAATATTAGGACTAATTTGAATGTTTGAAGTTACAAATCATGTTTTGTTAAACAATGATGTTTGTTAAATTCATGATTGGATATAATTATGATCCTAATTTCAGTTTCAAATTTTACAAACCTCCTCAAAATTCTTCAACAACAATAACATCAAACCTTTTTCCCACTACGTGGGGTCGGCTACATGAATGATTTTTCTCCATTGTGTCCTATTAAGAATCAAATTCTCATGTAAATCTAATAAGAAAAGGTCATTTCTAATATTTTCTAACCAAAACTTTTTAGGTATACCTCTACCTTTCTTAACATTGGCCAAATCTAATACATCTACTCTCCTAGCCGGGTCATCGGAAGGCCGACGCCTTATGTCACTGCTGGAAAAACAAGGATTTCCGATGGATTTTTTGGCGGAATAACTGAATAATGTTCATCGAAAACAAATATGGATTTGTGGTGGAGATTTTCGCAGAAAAATTTGGATGACTTTTCGGGCGGATTTACTACAAAAAATCTGTTGCAAATTTGCGGTGAGAATTGCCGCCGCAAATCCACCGCAAGTTGACCCTATCTAACCGATTCGTTCTCCATCCATTTCATTTGCGTAGTTTGGCTTTCTCTGTCCTTCAACTTCGCTCTCTGCCATTTCATTCCTCTTCGACTTCGCTGCCTCATGTCGGCCTGTTCGTTGCTCTTCGGCTTAGCCTCCGCCGGTTCATTGCTCGAACTCTTTTCCTTAGCCTCCACTTTTTCGTCGCCTTCGCCTCTCTCAGTTCGATCTTTCATCTTCGACTTCGCCCGACCTCTTCGTTGCTCTACGACCTTGCCTACTTCATGATGTCTCCGTTAATCTTCGACTTCGCATGATCTCCGGCGCTTAGTTAATCTTCGAATTTGCCTGCTTTGACGAGGTTTTGTTGCTCTTTGATCATTACTTATGATTTCTGCTTAAGTGTTTCCCATTGTTGTTTATGGTGCACGAAGTCTTTTCATGCAAGCCCTTCATAGAGGTTGATCTATGCCCTAACTTGCATTCTTTTTGGAATATAGATCTTAATATCAGCGGAAAAATGATATTTTCCTTAGATGTATGTTCAAAGAACATTTGTTATGCATAAGCAGTTCTCAATGTTAGCATAACACCTGGAAGAGTGAGTTTACTCTCACATTGGATAGTTAAATAATATGTTTGCATAGAAATAACAATTGGTTGCATTACTCATATGCTTTAGCTTGTGCATTGTAATGGGTTTGAGCGCTAGTGTATTAGACTTAGCCTTAGTATCTCGTTGATCGACAATCCCAAAAATGTGATATCATGGACGATGGTTTGTCTAGGATTGAGAATGCCTTTAAGCTCTGACATAGGTCATCTCATCAAGAATTTTGCCCTTACCTTTGTATGTGCCCTTACCCTTATTGTTCTTCCTCCACAATCGCCAAAGCATTTTTGATGTCTCCCTCCTTCTCGATCTCTCCCTCACATCTACGAACAAAAAGGCCTCTCCATGCCTTTTTATTCCTCGATTGAAAGCCATCATCGACAAACTCTTCCTTACTTTCCCTTATTTTTCAATAGTGAATTCTCTTTTACATCCTCCCCTTCTCTCTCATCTTCTCCCATCTCTTTCAATACCCACAAAAAACATATGAGAATGTTCCTTCTAGTTCGATTAATCTAAGAATATGATCATCAAATTTCTTTTATTATTAATTACTATTTTTTGCATAGATTATAGAAGTATGGGTCGACCTCTCTGAATTGGAGAGAATGTATGAGCCGACTGCAACAGTGCTTGGGGCGGTCCAAATTTTACACAAAGAGGAGGGATCAGAATAAACAGAATTGAGCTTCTAACATCGGGGGCCTGGGTCGCTCCCTCCATATTGGGGGTTTAGTTCCACATACTGAGCACAGACAACGATTGGTAAGAATTTTAACAAATTTGAATAATTTATTTAGTTATGCATATTAATCTAAGTATATTGCAGAAGGAGTTGCTGGGTAGAGAACTCATTGTTGTTGAGTTGCACAGTCACACCCACAAGCATTAGGAGGACCAGCAGTGAGTGTACGAGTGAGCGAGGGCCTATGTGAGTATATAAGTTTATAATATTAAGAGAAATATTTTAAGTGACAATTATATGATGATTAATCTTATGTTATCTTTTGTAGGATGAGTATACACGGCTTCGAGAAAGCCAAGCTGGAGTTGGTAAGGGATACTCTGGAGGTTCATCAAATTATTCTGACTACCGCATTTAGTCGCAGGCGGTAGGCAGAATGCAAAAGGGATAAATTTATGAATTAGGCTCGCAGGCCTATGCATATGAGGGACAGTCCTTTGGTGCCTCTAGCTTCTCTACAAGCAGCCAAAAGAGTTTGTATAACCAACAAGTGGACATGTATATGCAAATAATGTAGGAGCTTCAGAGAATGAGAGAGCAGATTAGTGGAAATCAGCCTGCGTCTGCATTGGCCAAGTAGGAGAGTGACGATATAGATTCTGATTAGTGGAAATCAGTCTTTGCTTTTTTATGCATGTTCGTTTTTTTTATGTATAAGAACTGTATGTTTATTGTAGTAGTGTTTTATTATTCTAGAACGGTTATAAACAGTTTGTGCAATTTGTTTAAATATTTTTTATCAATATATTTGTGTAATGTTGAAATATTAGCATATTTAATCAGTACTTAGAAATTATTTGTACTGTGATTGTTGTAAAGTTGAATAATTGATATGAAGTGCTTTTTTTAATGCTATAAATTTTCAGCGGATTTTCTGCCAGAAATAATGATACGACGAATTTTGATAATATTTGCAGCGGAAATTTTTTGCAGTGATTTACGTCAGAAATATCCGCCATAATTTATGGCAAAAATTTTTGCCACAAATTTGCCATAAATAATGGCGGAAAGTTTGGCAAAAAACCCAACAAAGAACGACGTTTTTTGGTGTTGAAAATCCATCAAAAAGCCATTGGAAATCCGCCGGAAATAGCTTTCTGACGTTGCTTTTCGCGACGGATTAGATTCTGCCGTAAATCCATAGGTAAACCTATTTATGACAGATTTTACCAAATTTTCAACAGAAACTTTTGCCGGAAACGGTTAACTTTCTTGTAGTGTGTGACCAAACCATATAAGGCGACTCTCTCTAATCTTATTTGCCATTAGAGCTACTCCAACCTTTTCACGTATATACTCGTTTTGCATTCTATCTCTAAAATGTAAAGCCACTCCTCAAAATTCTTCAAAAATGAGAATTTTAATTTTATACTCAAAATGTGTAAAAATTAAATCTCCATTTTCTAAGTCAATTTTTTCGTCTACAAGCAACCAAATCGACCGTTAGCTTTGTTTGGTTTGATAATTGAGACTAGTAATTCCTAAATGGTGTTTTCCTCAAGGGATCATTTGTAGCAAGGTCTTAGTGGGGCAGACACATTATAGTTACTCGGGTAACTGTCTAATTGCAAAAATAAGAATCCTGTCATCTGATCCAACTTTGTGCGGCTCAATTCCAAGCTGTTGTGGTTTTTCAAATCACATTGATTTTGAATTGATTGAATCCTAGCTATCCAAAATGGATAGAATGGCTGGGATACTATAACTACACCACTAAAAGTATCGTATAACTACGGATAATCTGCCCCCAAGATCTTTTATCTATTAATATTATTAGTTGATGGAAATTTTTTTGAGCTAGGTGATTTGCGTATATCCATACATGCTTACATAGGTAACACACGGGTATTATATAGGTTCCCCCTCAAAGAGCTAGGCTAAAAAGAGCGCTCACCCAAAATGAGCCTCATCCTAAGGTGGGTCCATCAAAACAAGGCTTAGGACAAGAAGGTATTTGCCCCCCTAATGGCGCTCGCAGTATAGGCATTCATCCCTAAAAAACTTGATGGAAGACACATTTTGAGTGAGTTGAACCAAAGAGTTTGCCTTCGCTAGCCTTCTCACTTGAAGGGTCACTTCCCTTAGGTGAACTCAACTTTCTCGGTAGTTCTTCCTAGCTAAGGCTATTTGCCTTCTACGGATATCCTATTCTTCTAAGCTATAGGAGACATACATACCTACAAAGTCCATAGTCATGATTCCATCAATTATATTTGACCATAGCACATAGTCATACTTGCCTAGAAGATTTGCCAATCTTCCGAAGGGACTTGCCTTCACAGACTCGCCCAAGGCACTTGCCCAAGACACTCTCTCCCAAGGACTTGCCCAGGATAACTCTCTAGGAGCTTCTCAAGCAATGGCGGAGCTTGGATTTAATTTTTTTTGTGAGGGCATAAATTATGGATCTTAAAAACATCCTCAAGCTTTTTCATTTGTGCTTGGGGCAGACATCGACAGTTTTAAAAACTTATTTGTTAGACTTATTATCATAAAAAAAATAAATTATATAATAAAAAAACTTACAATAAACAATATATGTTTTTTATATTCTTCTTACATGTCCCCAATAATAGTTAGTAAAATTCACAAATTACATAAAGAAAATAATCTCATCGGATACAAATTAATAGAGACATTGATGGAGGGTTTAGTAGGTAGTGAATTATAATAATTACTTCGTTAATATCCCTAAAAGATGATGTAGAATCATTAGACAAATTAAATTCTTTAATCTTCAATCGAATAAATTGAAATTTGCTCAATCAAACTCGAAGTGCATGAAATAGTTTCATAAAGCCTGTGATCTATTTAAACTAATAAAAATAGTTTCACCACTAAGATCTTTTGGATACTTTTTTCCATAGATCCGCTCAAGAAATATGAAATCATTAAATAAAGAGTAAAAATGGAAGCAACCAAAAGAAAGTTATAAACTGGAATAAATTTAAACAACTATATATTGTTATTGTCCACACATATGATTGTATCATTACACATGTATTTAGCAAAAGTTTCTACCAAAACTTATGAATCATAAACTGCACTCGGCTCAGCCACTCCCTAGTTCGGCAGGTGGCAGTCCCCTCTCCCAGACCTTGATTTATGATTATTTATCTTAATCTTAAAGCTACGGACAGAAAGAGAGAGAGAGAGTGCCGAAGAGGACTCACGATGACTGTGTCGATTCGACATCTTCGAGGAAGAATACAATAATGTGTGAGAGAGAGAGTTATTAGCACTGGCCAATGGCTACAATGAACGCAGAAGGATACAATAATGTGGTTGAGTGTTCCTTGGCCGCTCACCCTAGAGAACCACTGATAAGGCAGGATCAACCCAATATCGAGAGCATGATAGGAGCTGCCTGATGGCTCATTGAGTGGAAAGAATACAACTCGCACAACATGATCGATGTCATCATGGTCAATAGAGAGCATCCTTACTAATGAGATCGCTAAGGATCGCGGGACCATCAGCCTTGCAAATGGAGAAAGCGACACATGCAGCTCACACATACAAAGATGAGGGGGGCTCCCCACTCATCAGTACCTATCCATCACTCCCCTACGTGTATTTATTGCCGAGTTGGCGGAGTCAATTCAAAATAAGGAGGTCCTTAAGCAACCGGTGCTGATGAAGGCGAGCACCCACACCAAGGACACCTCCTTTTGCATGCGCAAGGAACCCAACCATGATATGGAGTAGTACATGTGCCTCTAAAGCCTAGTGGATGACTTAATAAAAGCAAAAAAGTTGAAAGAATTCAACCTAGCAAACCCAGGCTGACAAGCAGGGAAGGCATTTCTAGAAGATTTTGCGATCAAGCCAATTCCCACGCGCACTAGCACCCATTATCCTTGGAGTAGATGGAGTCAAAAACATCCTTGCAAGTGAGTCTCAAGCGACCACATTCAGGAGAGGTTAACATGGAGACTATATCGGGAATGCCAGTAGTCGAGGTTGCTCTTCACCGAAGCAGATAAACTGGCTAGTTGTAACCCCTTCTATAACGTTGTGGTACTCACTGCATTGGTCGCAACTACCAGATCGGGAGCACCCTTACTGATACAGAGAGTTGTGTTAACATAATTTGTAAAGCTATTTTCAATTAAGATGAACTTGCTTGCTTTCCCTCCCCATTGTAGGTCAACTCAATGACTTCTTAGGAAAGCAGCGAGAGATCGAGGGGATGGTCGCCCTACTGGTAACTTGGGGGAGGATGAATGCCAATATACGATGATGGCTGACTTCATGCTAGTGGACGTGTTCGCCACCTACAACACAATCTTAGGACGACCACTCTTAAATACTCTCAAAGCAATTGTCTCAACATATCACATGTCCATCAAATTTCTAGTTGGAGACCGGGAGATAACAACGAAGGGTGACTTAATCAAGTTGCAGGCTTGCTATCTAAAGGCTGTAGGGAAAGTGATGAGCATATCTAAGGAGGTGTTGTAGCTTGAATTAGAGAGGGTATCGGGGCTGGAGACCATTGGCGCGATAGAAACGGTCGCGGTAGCTGAAAATAACCTAAGGGTCTACAAACCCTGAAACTATGTTCGTCCCTCAGCATATTAAGATGAACTCTTTCAAGTTCCCAAAGATAACGTCGACGCCTTTACTTGGGTGACAGCCAAAATGCCATAAATAGATGTTGAACTCATCTATTATTGGTTGAACGTCAAGAAGTCAGTCAGGCCCATCAAATAATAATAATAATAATAAAGAAAAATCGCAGCCATTCTGGCCGAGCTCGTAAAGTAAAAAGTTCAGAAACCTCCTAGGAGAGATCGGGTCTGCGGTCGAGTGGTCGACGGAACACGTTCTCGGGTGCATTACCCAAAAAAAAAAAAAAACAAAAGAAACCTCCTAGGCTGTAAATTTATTCGGGGGGTGCATTACCTAGATTTTACAACAACTGCCTTTCATCATTCTTACATTTGTCTGAAAATCAAAATCACATAATTTCATATCATTTAAACATAATAAAATAAACTACTCGTTAATTTTTGGAGAAATTATTTCGTGCGGAGTCCGGACGGGAAGAAGAGTCCAGACTGTGAGTGTACACACTGTATACAAATAGTATGCACAAAAAATTGATACATATTGTGTACAAATTTGTATACAATATGTACACTCATATATCCGGACGGTTCTTCTCATCCAGACTCCGTACGGAATAATTTCTCTAATTTTTTAAGCTCATTTTGATAGAAATGGAGTCGAGAGATATTCTGACCCTTTATTATTTGTTCTTTTCCAGTCCATTTTATTGTTATGACTCATGCATAATTTCCTTAGAAACTTATGCATTATAATTTCTGCAGGGTCGGGAGAAATTAGGAGGCATTCCACTTTTTGTTCTCCTAAACGGAGCTTAATATCAATCCTACGGTATGTTCATTCTGCAACTTCTCGTATCCCAATTGAGGCACTTTGTGGCTTTCACTATTCATCTATAGTGATAAGGAGTTGTAACTTTTGCATTATTCCATGTGTGGATGCCAGATTTATTTAATTTATATATATAGTATTTCAAATTGGTTTATATATTTTTAAATTTATTGTATTTTTTTTTTCTTTTAAGAGTTGAGTTTACAGAGTTTATCTATTTATTATTTATTATTTATTATAGGTTGTTCTTCTAATTACTTAAGAAAGATATGCTATGGCCATGTGTGGAACCCTATTCAGTTGAGGGTAGGTAATTGTTCATCATCAATTTTAGGCCTAGTTAGAGACGGATTAATTTCACCTTTTTTGTTTTGAAATGGTACAATTATTTTTTGGTTGCCGTTTGTATGCGACGCTTTTGTAGAAATATTTTTTACGGAACTTCATTTTCTAATATTTTGAGAAGCTTTTTAATATTTGCTTCTCCGGTAGAAATCTTCGTTTCCTCAACGAATATTTTTAAAATTTCATTTTACAAAAGGTACTGGACAACCAAACGAAGTCTTAATTTTAAATGTAACTTTTAAGAAAGGTATTTTTTGCCCTAAAAGATCCAATTGTGTACACCATTCGATCAGTCACGCATTCAATCACTTGGTACACCGCCACTCCAATCTCGTGATTTCTCCCCCCTCTTTCTCCTATTTCGACATTCAGCACCTACTGGCTGCATAAAATACAAAATAGATTGCAAAGTTTGTAATTATTATTCAATTTATTAATTATAATGCACTATAAGACTTTGTTTTAAATTTTATTTATATATATTTTTATTTTATATTTAATTATTCATATAATGAGTTTACCTACCCTCAAAAGAAGATTGATTCTAGCCCTCCGGCTATAGCATTTAGTAGAAATGGATTTAGCTTCACAAATTGGCATGATTGTATTTATTAAAGGACAATTTTTGAGTGAATATGTTATAATTAAATTTCAGTTATAATAAATTGTATATTATTTTATTTATTTTGAATTGAATGTAATATATAAAAAAATAATTAAATTTAATATTGTATTCATCTCAAAATAAATCAAATAATTTAAGATTTATCTTAATAAAAAATTTTAATCAGAATATTATGATCAATAGCACAGAATTAATGATTGGACAGGCTGAGACTCTCTTTTATATATAATACTTTATTCAAATTTGTTTTTATTTAAAATTTAAAATAGCATTTTATTTAAAAGATGAAAATTATCTAAAAAACAAGTTGATTTGCAATAGGATTGCATGCCAACCCTTCCTTTTTTAAAATTTAATATTTCCACCATTGTATGAAATTACCAATAACATATTAACATTAATGTTTGTTATTACAGATAATTCTTATAAAAAAAACTCTAAAAATGATGTATTTTTCCCCAAATCATTAGCATAATTTCTAATTTATGCTATATATAAAAAAAATTTCAGTTTTGGCTTTGTTCAATTTGACATAACAGCCATACATTTGCTATAGAATGTGTCATATTATTAGGCCAATTGGCTCTTAGATATTTATATTATTTGGCTGATTAAGTAAACAATTAATGCCCCCAAAATAACTGAGCTGGGAGCCACTGAGACAAATCAGTTAAGCTTAAACATCTAATTTGACTTTGCCCCCTTCTTCTTTTATTTTCAATATGAATTTATAGCTATTATTATGAACATCTATGATCCATTAATTTTTTATTGGCCATACACAAATAATTTGAAAGTGATAAGCATGACTTCATAATAGAATAAATCATGTAATATGAAAATTCATTTACAATATGCCATTAAATAAAATTAGCTAAGCCAAATGAGTTGAGCTTGACTCTTAGCAAGATAATAGAGAAAAATAATTCATGTAACCGACCCTAAGTAATAGGATAAAGACCCTTAGCTTGACTCATGATCTGATCTACCAAATGGTAATCATTATTTGATCATTAGATGGATTAATTGTGATTATTAACTTTTCAAATATTTGATTTTGAGACAACTTAGATTTTGCTTGGTACAGCTTTCTTGCTGCTTTCTGAAGCAATTTTTTAGTACAAAAAAAATTTAAATTAGAAATTTTTGTATTGTAAAACAGTTTTAGAAAGCAGCAAAAAAGTTATCCCAAATAAAACCTTAATGAGGTAAATTTTGTTATTGGATATTTAATTTCTTGGGATGGCTCTCACCCCTCTTAGATATGAAAAATTTTTATATAACTATGTTAGCAGACTTTTAAGTTATAGAACTCGGTATCTAATATATTTATGCAACTCAGTAGTTCCCAGGAGTTGATCCTCATCAGGAAAGGTTACTTTTGGTATTTCTTTGAAATACAAAACTTCATCTTGTGAAGTTAAATATTAATGTGAAATGATGCGAGTGATTAGTGATAATGGTATTGAGCCGGCTGAGCATCAGCAGGGTTGCTTTCATGCCCTAAAAGTAATAGCTCTGAAGGTTATAAATGAAATTTTGGAATCTTTGAGACAATGACAAATGGCATAAAAGCAATTATTTCGAAATAATTATTTGAAACTGTTTAGTTCTGACCTTTGACTTACTCCCACTTTGCATATAGAACCTAACAAACCATCAGTTTACCCTCTTCTACTGTAACTCTAGTTGGACTCTTTCCTTGCCTATCTTCTACCATTCCCTCCCCCTCCCCCCCCAAAATGTCAAATTATTTAAAATATAATAATCTTTTTTAAAATTATCATTGATGCATCCTCAAAAAATTATTTTGATCGGGTGTGAATCTCGAGGCAAAAACAAGTTGGAAACTTTCGAAATTAAAATTGGGACTATCCAAACTCCGGTTTTAGCAAACTTACAGTTGAACTGAACGTCTCGAAAATATGAACCCAACGACACCAAATGCAACCCAATCCGAGCTCAAATGGACCCAAATCAAGGGTCTGAAGCGTCGTTGGAAGCTTCGAAACCACAATTTGGGTTACCAAACGGTTTTCAAACATGATGTGCTTATAATCGAATCGAGCGGCTCGACGAGACGAATCCAACGAGCCTTAGATCACTAAATTTTGATATCACTAAGACATTCAAATGTTCATCAAACGGTTCACAATTAAGGGATTCAACATGAGTTGTCCATGCAAATCACTTCCCATTTACCCTTGATATTCCTCCTATTTTCGGGCCATGTCATTCTAGGAAATCTATAAATATGCCCATCCTTCCTCTTGAAAAGGGACCCCTAAGCCTAAGGAGAAAAGAGAGAGATCGGAGATCGCTCTTACCTCCTTGCCTCCTCGACCACTACCGGAGTTCCGCCGGACCACCACTTGAGGCCCTGAGCTTCGCCGGACCACCACTTGAGGCCCTGAGCTTCACCGGACCACCACTTAAGGCCCTGAGTTTCACCGGATCACCACTTGAGGCCCTGAGTTCCGTTGGACCACCACTTGAGGCCCTGAGTTCCGCTGGACCACCACTTGAGGCCCTGAGCTCCGCCGGACCACTACTTAAGGCCCTGAGTTCTGCCGGACCACCACTTGACGCCCGGAGTTGTGTCGGACCACCACCTGAGGCCCTAACTTCTACCGGACCATCACCTGAGGCCTTGACTTCTACCGGACCTTCACCTGAGGTCCTGACTTCTGCTGGACCACCACTTAAGGCTCAGACTTCTATCGGACCATCACTTGAGGTCATGACTTCTACCGGACCACCACCTGAGGCCCGGAGTTCTGCCAGACCACCACCTGATACCCGGAGTTCCGCCGGACCACCAAGTGACTCCGGAGTTTCACCGGACTACCAATTAACATCTGAATTTCCAAGTCACGCCGAACTTCTGCCAGACCACCAATTGACGCTGGACTATCATTCTCGTTTGTCACTAGATTTCAACTTTGCAATTGACATTTGTAATCTGATCGCCCTCAAGGACGAGTCAGCCTGCTGTAATCTATTCGAATTTTAGTGGAATCATTTTCAACTAGGCCAGGCCCCGTGGTTTTTCCCATTTTTAGGATTTTTCACATAAAAAATCTTGTGTTCTCTGTACGTGAACAGGATATCCGTGCAACGCTAAGACACAGGACTCTAACTCTATCGCCGCGTATATTCTAGCCCGGAACGATCATGACTATTATAAATATCTTTTTTTAAAATAAATTTTTAAAAGCTATCTCATATTAATAATTTTGATTTTTTAAAAAATAAGTTTTACCATAATTTTTTAAAAATAATAAGAAAATAAAATTGCGGTCTGAAAAATAAAAGTTTAAGAAAATTATTTCAAACAAACCCTCGATCAATTAACTCTTTGTTATTTTTATTATGTTGTTTTTTATGTTTGTAAATGAAAAGGAGATGTATTACAATTTACAATTAGCTAAAAATTTAAAATAAATTGAAATTTACATTTTAAACTAAAAAAATTTAAGGAAATAAAATATGAAGTTTATTAGGTTTATTATATATATACTTTTGATATTATGCTTATAATAAATTGAATAATTAATGCTAAATTGACTTAGGGTTAAGAAAGTTTCTACATCTATAGGAAGCGCGATGGCTATAAATAAGCCATGGCGTTTACTCACCACTCCATCACTCTCAGGAATCCAAATACTCGCTCAAGAAATTTTCCAAATCCGTCCTTTCTCTCTCTACCAGCTTCAAAATCCATGGCAGTACAAGTTACAGAGCCAAAGTCGAGCGATCCGGCGACAACCGAGAGCAACTCCGGCGAGTGCAACCAAATCCTACAATTCAATCGGTTGACAAAGAGGAAACGATCCAAGCGCCAACACGAATTACTCGAATCGCCTTCATCTGATGATGATGAATACATCGCCCAGTGCCTCCTCATGCTCTCTCGCACCGGCGCCCACCCCTGTTCACTCTGCAACAAGTCTTTCGCTTCCTACCATGCCCTAGGCGGCCACATGGCCAGCCACAGGAAATCCCTCTCCTCTGCCGCCGATGATCGCCTCTCCGCGGGACCTACGGCTTTAGTCGCCGGAGGGAGGGCTCACCAGTGCTTGATTTGTTTTAAGACGTTTCCGACAGGACAGGCGCTTGGGGGACATAAGAGAAGGCACTACGATGGGACCATCGGAAGCGCCGCCGGCACTGGATCGGGTTCCGAAGGGGCGATTGGGGGCTGCGGAAGGGGGTTAGGCCTTGATCTTAACTTGCCGGCGGCGGCGGCAGAGTTCGCCGGAGGCGTGGGGTGGCGGTGCTTGGAAGAGCAGGAGGAGTCGCGGAGTTCGCTTCCCTTGAAGAAGCCTTGCTTCTTTCTCGCGGTTTAGGCTTTCGATAGATTTTTAGGGAGCCTGAAAAAAAAAATTTATTTATTTATTTAGTATTGTTTTATATAAAAAATAATATTATTAATATTATTATTTTTAAATAGTAATACATTAATTATTATTTAAAAAATTCGTTATTTTTTTTTCAGTATTTGAATAACTGTTCTATGAAGTTATGTAAGAGATTGTATTCGTTATCAATTATTTTGTAATTTTTTTATATAAAATGAATAAAGATATCTGATTATTATTTTTTCCTGTTTTAGATCAGAATTCTAAACTTTTGAAATCTCTTTGTTGTATTTTTTTATAAGAAATGTTTTAAATTAACTCCAATGAATTTCTTTTTAAGCATTATTCTTAGATTAGATAATTAAAAATTTTTCACTTTAGATTTTTAAATATTAAATTTCTCTTAGGTAAAAAAAAATTATATAAGTAATTTTTTAATATTAAAATGAATCTCAAAATCATGAAATGTATTTGAAGATGAACGCCATAAAAATTTTATGAAATGTATTTCGCACATAATAATTTCTCCTTATTATAATAATTTCTCCTTATTATGATAGAGCTGATACGATATCTCCATAAATATTTGATCTCTTTAGATAAATAATTTGTCATCCAACAAATATAAATACAATTTGAAATATCCAAAATAACAAATTAATGAACGAATCAATACATCACCTTAATTATGGTAAGAGAATACATCTAATTTTCACAGAGGCATACTCACTGATAAATATAAATAAATTGAAAATGTGGAAGAATGCTTCATTGTTACAAAAAAATATAATGTTTACCAGCTACCTTTAAAAAAATTTTTTTTTTTTGAAATAAAACTTACATATATGTTTTTTGAAATACTAAAACATTTTTAAAATTATTTATTTCCTCAATATTTTCAAGAAGTGTAAATTTTTAGATCCCCCTATATGCCTGTTAGCCTGTACTTATTCAATGCTGAATATACAAAATTGAGGAAAGAACTGTTCCAAAACAAAAATAGCAAAAGATAATAGCCTGAGAAGCAACTTGCAAAGTTTTTTGATCGTACGATACTATATATATATATATATATATATATGATTTTTTTTTTCTTGAAAAAGACTTCAAATATTCTTATAATTTTGAATTTTTAGTTAATAATTATAAATATTTTTTTCATACTATTTTTTTATAAATTGTATTCATCAATTTAGCTCGCCAGTGAAGTGGGACCAATGCCCACGCTTGCCCGGCCACCACATTAGACTATTAGAGTGCGTGGGCCTACTCTCCCAATGGAGGAAAGGGAAGGTAAGGGTGTTAATATTTGACCTGATCCGAAAATCTGACCCGAATCCGATCCAAAAATTTCGGGTTCAAGTGAACCCGAACCAAAACCGGGTCAGATTCGAGTTAGGATTTTCGACCCGTTTACAAAATCGGTCGAGTTTGGATTGACCCGAAAATCCGAAATCAATCCAGTTTGACCCATTTTTAATTGATTTAGGAGGGTTTTAAAAGATTATTATGAAATAAATAAATGTTATTTTCAAAAAATAATAAACCATATTGCCCAAATTAAATTAAGCTTGATTTATTTTAAATTAATTATAAATCTTATCTTAATTTGATTTAAATTTTAATAAATCAAATTAAAAAAAATTGAATAAAACATACCCGAAATGGGTCGGGTTCGATTTGACCCGGACCCGAAACGGGTCGAGTTCGGGTTCGAAAAACCGACCCATTTACAAAAATGGGTCGGGTCGAATAGTGCCGGATCAATTTTGAGTTGCACCCGAACCTAACCCGTGACCCGATTTTGACAACCCTAAGAGGAGGTACTAAGAGAAAAGATAGAGCCACTGAAATATGACAATCAATGAAATACGGGAGTGCAAAATTTCTTCCATTGTTTGTATGTGACCTTTTTCCATATATTTTATGTAAGATGGGATTTATTTTAATGTATTTGAAATTTGAATTCCAAAACCTCACAACAAATAGGACAGTAAGCAAGCTTACTAATCTCATTAGCCCGTTCGAACTTGACTCATTAACGAGCACACGAGACCAATTTATCATAACATAAGTTCGACCTCGAGCTTGATTTGGCTCAAAAGCTTGTAGAGACATTAGTTTAAATTAAAATATACTTTAAAACTAATTTCATAATAACATAATAAAGCATATACTACATATTATAGGCAATTTCTTGATCCAAGCATTCCAAACAAGCTCGAGTATTCTACCCAAGCTCGAGCCTAATAATGGTCAAACGAGCCGAATAAGCTCAAGTTTAAGCTCAATAAGAATTAAATGAGCTTATAGTTTTCTGCTGTCACAAATTCATCTCCTTGAATAAAAAAGTTGTGTTACTATTAAAAAAAAAAAGTAAAAGTAAATAAGAAATTGCGTTTAAACCAAAAGAAGAAGAAGAAAACTTCATGATAAAATAATTTATCTATAATAACATCTCAAACGTTCCCTTCATCCATGCACTATCTACTCTTATATGAAGAGAGAGCACAAACATAAACTAGTAACAAGTCTACTGGTTTGGAATAATTTACCTGCAAATGTAACAACTTTTGAAAGGCACACATTCATTCCTGAACACAGGTAAAGATGGCTTTTACTAACTATTTGAGGTGTGGAAAGCAGTGGTAAAGGTCGTTCTTAGGGTGTTTGGCTTCAAAATGCTCCTTGCACTTAGATTCTGAAGTAGTACACATGAATGTTTGCATGCAAATCTTGCACTGCATCAACAAAAGGGCATTCCAGTAGTTCATAAATATATATAACTAGCAATGATACTTGTGCAGCTAGGAGAAAAAACAAAAAGAGGATAAGAACATACAAAAGCTAGCCCAAACAATTCAAACTGCTTTTACTTTCTGCTCAACTATTGATCTATTTTTATAATCCAGGTCCTCGATGTAGTAGTTAGGGTTGATCTAGTTAGCTCACCCAACTAACCAGAGGATTAAATAAGATTCAATTGACCATTCAAACTCTGGTCAATTAAAAGATTAATGTAGTTAAGTTCACCCACCTTAGTCGAGCTTGAAGATATTGAAAGCAGACTAGACATCACCTACGTCAGCCTTGAAACGCATAGGCTAGGCTATATTATCATGTCAGCCATGTCAGTCTTGAAAGTCAAAAACTAAACATTATGATAGTCATCCATGAAAATTATGGGCAAACCCAAGCATGGCTAGCAACCCTAATATGTGATACTCTAAAATCTCTTAGGCTTTGTTTGGGACAGCTTTTTTACTGCTTCTTAAAACGGAGTTCTAGTAAAAAATTCAAATTTTTGTAAAAGCTGTCCCAAACGAAGCTTTAGTCTATTATACTCCTACAACTAGACTAAAAAAGCCCAATATGGCATCCAATCTATGATCTCATTCCCGCTTAAGCCCATTAGCCAAGCCTACTAACCCTAGTCTAGTTGACTAATGCTTCGTTTGGGACAGCTTTCTTACTGTTTCCTAAGTAGTTTTTTAGCACAAAAATTTTTTGAACTCAAAATTTATCTTAGAAAGTTGCTTTAGAAAATAGTAACAAAGCTGTTCCAAACGAAGCCTAACCCCAGACTTAGGACCAAGCCCAAAGTCATGGACTATTCTAGTGGACCCAACCACAATATTGGTCTAGTAAAACAACATGTCCTTGACTATTGCATTCACACCAATGTGTGCATATATGAAAAAAATTACTAATTATTGACATTAATTGAGAGTTTTCTCAAGACTTGTCTTATGAGAACCTTTACTCTGATTAAACTAAACAATATGCCTTACATTAAGCCTGTTGGGTTTAAAGTAAGCGTTGTTGTTGGTAATGACCATCTTTCTATTGGAATCTGGCGATTATTTCTCTTGAAGCACTACATCGACAGATGATGACGATAACAACAACGAACAATATTTATCCCAATTCGTGGGGTTGCTACATTGATATAAAGGAACCAAATTTATCAAAATAAAATCTTCAAAAAATTTTATCAGTTACTCCTTTAACCTAGTGCCAAAGTTTTTTATTCAGCATTTAAAACAGAGTGTCAAGTAAGATAATGCATTTCAACACAGCAACCTAACAACTCCATAAAAATGAACTATGCAACATTAGATTACCTAGCCCTGCTGTTACCTGCTCACGTTGGAAGAAAGATACGTATACACTAACTAAATAATACTACCAGAGTGCAGTTGTGTAGACGACAAAAACTAAAGTACCATGCTAGGCTAGAAAAATAATAATAACAACAAAAAGTTGCATATACCAAAAAATGAATGAAGAGCCAAACTAATAGACAATATGGTCAGAAGTGCATTCTTAGGGAACAATTTAAATACATAGACGAACTGATTAATTAACATTGCATTAGGGCTTCCTGACCTCAAGTCAGGCATCCAAGCATTGTCCAATTAACTGCCCTGCTTAGATGGTTTAAATGTAAAAATTTCACTTAATGAGTTGTTTAATCAAACATGATTACGGGTTGTCTG
Source organism: Dendrobium chrysotoxum (assembly GCA_019925795.1). Taxonomy (NCBI): domain Eukaryota; kingdom Viridiplantae; phylum Streptophyta; class Magnoliopsida; order Asparagales; family Orchidaceae; genus Dendrobium; species Dendrobium chrysotoxum. The sequence continues at coordinate 33,781,398 of CM034299.1, read as the reverse complement.
ACTAAGCACAAATATGTTCTCACAAACAACACATAGATCTGTTCATTAAATTAACAATTCTAATAGTTCCATAAGTTATCATTTATCAAGAAGAACTGGCATCTAACCAATCAATAATAGGGTTAAGAAAATTGAAATTAGCACAACCAAAGTGTAGGGCTTAGCACGCTACAAGCACAGATAAGTTATAGCATTGATAAGTCAACCCTTGTCCTATGAAGGATAAACACTTCAAATTTGAAACATAAAAACACTGATAGACGAGGATACTAGGTTAATTGGATACCAATATCTGACATTGTATCCAATTCAATAATTCTGCGATGAAATAATAAGTTCCAAGGCAATTAAGAAGAGTAGCGTTTTCCCTAGCTCTGCTCGGCTTAATTTTAGTAATAGACACAGAAACAGTACCTATATTTGTCCCTCTAGACCCAAGTAGAAGTCAGCTCGATTTGTAGTTTATAATATATTAGCTACATTATAGAATTAGCTATCAATTAATTTTAATGTTTTCTTACTAATATTTAACCGTGTCAATATTTTATTGTCTCACAAGCAAAAATGGATGATTCATACACACACACACAAACATACATAGAGAGAGAGAGATGTTTACCACAATAAATATGCGGCTCTCACTCTCCACATACTACATATAGCATATAATTATGCAATGTATAACTTAAGGCGCTAGTACCCTACCTTTTTAAGACTAACAAATTGTATCGTATTACTATATCCCATATCATGTACATGCTCATTGAGCCTATCATAGGCCTCGAGATATAATAAGTAGCTTGAATATGGGATGGACTCCCTATAGGTATGACCGAAATCCCTAAATTTATGTAACTTTCGTTCCACATGGCATGTTGAACATTAACAACCATATGCATATCATAAGCTGACTGTTAGAATGATCAGTGACCTTTTAGGTTAGTTGTTGATACACTAGCCAAACCAGATGTCTATTTAACAGCATGGAGCAACTTGTCATTTCATTAATGACTTTATTATGGTAAACTCACGTGAGAACCAAAATCTAGGACATCTTACAAACTCAGAAAACGACATTTAATGAAACCAAAACCGTCAATAGCCTGGCAATTAAGAAAGAAAGTTAATACAACCAAAATGTTTGGATCAATTAAGTTCTTATAAAATTGTACTTCTGCATAAACCTTCCAAAACCTAATTAAAACCAAAGATGAAAATATTTTAGAACAACATCATCAAGCTTTATCCCACTACGTGGGGTCGGCTACATGAATCAAATTCTCATTTAAATTTAATAAAAAGGAGGGTCATTTCTAATATTTTCTAGACAAATCCTTTTAGGTTTACCTCTACCTTTCTTAACATAGGTCAAATCTAATACATCTACTCTCCTAATCAAGTCATCAGAAGGCCAACGTTTTATGTGTCCAAACCATCTAAGGCGACTCTCTCTAATCATATCAACCACTGAAGTTACTCCAACCTTTTCACGTATGTACTTATTTCGTATTTTGTCTCTAAGAGTGAAGCCACTCATCCACCTGAGCATCTTCATCTCTACAACACGTAACTTAATTTTATGCTTCTTTTTTAATGACTAATATTCTACGTCATAAAGCATTGCATGTCTCACCACTATCTTATAGAAATTTCCCTTAAGTTTGAGGGGTACTTTTTTATCACACAATAGGCTTGATGCATTCCTCCACTTCAACCATCGAACTTGAATTCTACTAATAATATCCCCATCTATTTCACCATCACTTTGAACAACATACCCAAGATATCTTAAACATGTACTCTTGTTAATGATTTGATCGCCCAAAGTCACAATCCCCCCACTAGATGTATTACTACTAAAATTATACTTCATGTATTCGGTTTTAGATCTACTCAAATGAAAAGCTTTAGACTCTAAGGTTGATCTCCATAATTCAAGTTTTAGATAAAAATATTTCAAAATTGAAACAAAATTACCTTCACTTGACGGTGATAAATTTTGACCGGTTTTCATAATCACGATCAAACTAAGACCGAATAAAAATAAAAAATTCCCTCGTGAAGAAATTGGCCTATCATCAACTATCGTTCAGCTCAAATAAATAGAAAGAGGATGATTTTGATTATAAAAATTATTTTGCTAAGTAGTCAAATGCAATCCCGTGCACTATGTTCTTACAACTTTTACCATACATCTTTCTAATGTTTCACTTATGATAAACTTATAGAAATTGCTCCTAATCCTTTTGTTGTCCAATGAGTTAGACATCTCCAAAATTTTCCTTTATGGTCCCTTCCATAGGTTAAGTTAGAAACCATGCACCCTTAATTATTATAACAAGATTTTACTTAAAAATTCTATTAACAAGATGTTTTCCTATATTAGAAAAATTGAATCATGAACCTCCATACAAAAACTATCATTTTATCGCAATCCTAGAATGGGAAGGATAAGATTGAGGTAATGTTTACAATTGATACAAGAGGCTCTAAAGAGAGAGAGAAAAAACTTGCAAGTTTAACTTGAGAAGTGCAAATTATCAAATAAATTTTATGAAATGCATAAATTGTTAAATTACAATTTCAAAATTTAGAGTGATCAGCAAAATTTGGATAAAAGAGAGATTTATGTAGAGGTAATCAAGAAAACCATCAAATATTTACAATTTGATTTTCTTGCAAGCCCAAACCCCAAACAATTAAAGGTGAAAATAAAGCAAAGAAAGAAAAATTCAAACAAAGTTTAACCATTGAAACTAAAATCCATAGCTACTATATACCAAATTCTATAATACATACCATTCTAACTCTATTCTTCTCTCCTAGACTATTTTCATAAACAAAAAACCTAAAAAAAAAAAAGAACAGATCATCACTTCCAAATACACAGAAGAAAACAAGCATCGACTATACTACCAAGAAGATGACCTGAAAAAGAACTACGTGTTCTCATCATCCCCTTACGAAACGAATTAAAAATAACGAGTCCAATTCGAAAAATTCACAGAGGAATTCTTTACAAAATGAACACAAAACGAAATAAAAACCCTAAAAGGCATCAAAAAGATGAGCCAGGAACTGAACGAAAAGGCAAACCTGGATGTTCATGGCTTTCTTGTTAGATTCAAGCTGACTTCCTGCACGAAGAGCACGAAAGAGAGAAAATCAGTCGAGATCGAGATAATCGGAGGGAAGATCCACGTCGGCGAAGTAAAGAGTAACCGAGAAGGATTTGGAAGAGAAACCTTTATTAGCGGCTTTCATCTTCTCTATGTTCTTTTCGCGAGCCATCTTTGACTTCTGTCCGTTGCCACCACCCATTTCAGATCTCTTCTTCCTCCCTCTCCTCCCGTCCCCTCTCACCCTATGGACTGCAGAGGAAGCGAAGCTTTAAGAGAAAGATCGGCTGAGAGGGCAAAGTAGCAGAGAGAGAGAGAGAGAGAGAGAGAGAGAGCCTTTGAGGATATATTATAGGGATAATTTTATTATTATTATTATTATCATAAATCTTAATTATCAAAATTTTTTATATAAATAACATATAAATTTTAAATCATTTTGAAATGATTCTTAAATCTATATTTTGACCAAATTTTTAATTATGTGAAATTAAAAATAAAGCATATTTTTAAATGATAAATTTGGGTCCTATTTAAGTTTTATTTTTCAAATATCTATTTATTGTACTTTTTAACTATTTTAATATTTTTTAAAATAATCAAAATAATTTTTAAATATTTTAATATGATGCCAACCATCACCATCAACATTTCATTGATATATGTATAAAACATCAAATATTTTTTTAATTAAAATATAAATAAATAAAAATAAAAAAATAAAAATGATCCTAAACTTCCACTATTAGGTATATTAAAATAAAAGAGTGGTTTTTAATGCATTAAAAAATAGTTTAGAATTTGATGTTTAAAAAAACATATTGCTAATAAAAATTGAAGGCATTAAAAATAAAGATAATAGAAATTTAATTAAAAAATAAAGGTATCTAAAGAATATAAAAATATTACATTGAGAAATTATTAAAGGAGAAATTAAAAAAAAAAAAATAGAAAAAACATAATAAATAATATAGTAAAATATATTATAGATTGATAAGTCGTAGATTTAAGGGAAGGCATGAGAGGCATTGTATATTAATATATTTATAGATTAAAAAAATAACTATTAGATGTTTCTAATAGAAAAAAAAATTACTCTATTGCCTTTTTTTTATAGATGACATCGTTTTAATTATGAGATATCAATTGAAATTAGTGAAGGGAGCAATGAGAAGATCTTTAAGATACTAAGACATTAGAGTTAATAGAACAAAGACTCAGTCTTCGTTTGGGACGACTTTCTTACTGCTTAAAACAGCATTTTAATATAAAAATTTTAATTTTTATACTAAAAAATTATTTTAAGAAGCAGAAATTAAGCCATCCCAAACAAAGCCTCAATATATGATATAAGAATTGAGTAAGCTTAATTCAATATTATTTAAAGATAAGGTGCTATCGCTATGAAAGATGTTGAAATATGTTTTAGTTATTATACAAATGACTGAACATACATATGAGAATATAATATCTAAAGTTAAGACTAGATGATTAAAATAGAGAAGTATCATAGGAATTTTGTGTGATAAGAGGATATCATGATGGCTTATAAATAAATTTTTATAAAATCACAATTAAACCAACAAATGTTATATAGATCTAAACATTGAGCTGTAAAAAAGTCATTGTTATCTAAATGTAGGAAAAGTCAAGATGAAAAGATGGATAGAACAATAACATTAAGCCTTATCCCACTACGTGAGGTTGACTATATGAATCATTTTTCTCTATTGTGGCCTATTAAGAGTCAAATTCTGATTTAAATATAATCTTAAAATTTATCATTTTTAATACTTTTTAACCAAATTTTTTGATAGGAAACACTTGAAGATCTCAAGTAATTCCTGTCGATCTTCGGAAAACAGCGAGAAATCTCCACCAAAAGCCACACGAAAACAGTAGATAATTTGTATTATTTGATGAAAGGGAACGGAAAACCGCAAGATACAATTGATCCTCTATTCGAGAGGAAGATCTTTCTCTCCCAAATCTCTAGACGCCGCTAGAGCCCAAAAGACCTAAGAGATCTCAAATTTCAGCCAAATTCCCCCTGCCCTAACCCTAGGAAAACAAAGTATTTAATGCATACAAATCAAAAGGAAATCCCTAAACAGTCCCTACATTCAAATTTCCCTCTCATACCCCTCAAAATTCCTTCCTAAATTGCTCCTTGGGAGGCTTGCGGTGCGCTCTCCTGTAGCGGGAGGCGGACATTGTCCACCTCGTTCCGCCTGGGCCGGTCCCGGCTGGACCGGCTGGACCGGTCTAACAATACTCCCCTCCCAAAGATCCACCTTGTCCGCAAGGTGGAAAGACGACACCATCCTCCCATCCTTCTTCATCACAAACAACAAGAACCTGAAGAGTTCGGTCCTTACATCTGTGCCCCGGCGTATACCTCTCATCACATCTGAAACAGATCCCCTTCGCCCTCTTCTCCTGTAATTCTGTTTCTGTGAGCTTCTTGAAGTTATCCCCAGGTCTTCCGCCGGCAGTCTTCTCCTTCGGAGTCTCCCGAAAGGTACCCGGTGTCGGCTCCTTAGGTGTCAAAAAGGTGGTGGCCATCCTGTACGTGCCTTTTGAGCTGCTGCCTTCCACCCCTTTCTCCAGGTGCCTCTGATCCTCCACCAACTGAGCTAGTTCCATAGCCTCTCCCAAGTCACGAGGCCTCATTACTCTAACCGCTGCCCGGATCTCTGGTGTTAGCCCCTTCATGAAATTTCCCTCGAGCACTGTCTCAGGAAGGCGGTCCAATCGGCTAGCAAGATACTCGAATCTCTCCCGATACTCCGCCACTGAACCCTCCTGTGTCAAGGCGAAGAACTGCTCGTAGAAGTCTCCTCCCCTGCCAGTTCGGAAACGTTCTACCAAACAATCCTTGAACTCTCTCCAACTCCGTATGGGTCGTCGCATGTCCCTCCACTGATACCAAGACAAAGCCTTCCCTTCCAAACATAGGCCCGCCGCCGTCAGTCTCTCCTCTTCTGTCAACCAATTGACGGCGAAATATCTTTCTACCTTGTAGATCCACCCGTGCGCATCCTCCCCCTCAAAGATTGGCATCTTCAGTTTCCTCACCCTCGGGTCACACCAATTTCCCCTAAATCCTCCATAACCTCCCATTCCTTGAAGAGGAGGTGCTCCCCAATTGTCACGATCTTCCCTCCGGCGATCATAACCAAACCCTTCATCAAAATCCCCTCTTCTTTCAAAATCAGCACCCCGGCGATCAAAATCATCTCCTCTCCTTTCAAATTCAGCACCCCTTCTTGCATAGTCACTGCTCCTCTCCTCTCTAGAAAGTGGTTCTAGAGGAGGCATTCCATCGTCTCTCTCCAGGATCTCCACTTCTGGATTTTCCCTTCCCCTAAACGTGTTAGGGTTCCCATCTCTTCCATGGCCGCCGATAGTTTCCTTTGCTTCCGATGTCACTGGTTTGATTTTGGCTTCAAGCAATTTCTTCAACATCTCTTCCATCACGGCGAACTTCTCTTCCATCCTTTTATTATTGGATGAAATCTGATTTTGAAAATCAAACCATTTTTCCTCCAACTCTGATTTAAGTTGCGCAATTTCTCCTTCCAAAACTTCAGCCTTCTTCCCGGCCATATTTCTTCCCAAGAACCACGAGAAGATCTTCTTCCGGATGAGATTTCACCACTAAAATTTTATAATTTCAGCCGCCGATGGTCCCAAGACAACGCTCTGATACCAATTTGATAGGAAACACTTAAAGATCTCAAGTAATTTCTATCGATCTTCGGAAAACAGCGAGAAATCTCCACCAAAAGCAACACGAAAACAGTAGATAATTTGTATTATTTGATGAAAGGGAACGGAAAACCGCAAGATACAATTGATCCTCTATTCGAGAGGAGGATCTTTCTCTCCCAAATCTCTAGACGCCGCTAGAGCCCAAAAGACCTAAGAGATCTCAAATTTCAGCCAAATTCCCCCTGCCCTAACCCTAGGAAAACAAAGTATTTAATGCATACAAATCAAAAGGAAATCCCTAAACAATCCCTACATTCAAATTTCCCTCTCAAACCCCTCAAAATTCCTTCCTAAATTGCTCCTTGGGAGGCTTGCGGTGCGCTCGCCTGTAGCGGGAGGCGGACATTGTCCGCCTCGTTCCGCCTGGGCCGATCCCGGCTAGACCGGTCTAACATCTTTTTAAGTCTAGCTTTATCTTTTTTAACATAGGTCAGATCTAACACATGTACTCTCCTAACCGGGTCATTGGATGGTTGACATTTTATGTGACCAAACCCTCTAAGGTGACTCTCTCTAATCTCATATACCACTGGAGCTACGACAACCTTTTTGCACATATATACCCGATTCAAATTAAATCTCTAAATATAAAGCCACTCATTCACCTGAGCATCCTCATTTTTGCTACACATAATTTTATTTTTTGTTTCTCTATTAATGGCCAACATTTTGCATCATAAAGCATTACATGTCTCACCACAATCTTATAGAATTTCCCTCAAGTCTAAGGAATACTATCACACAACAGGCCTGATGCATTTCTCCACTTCAACAATCCAACTTGAATTATGCTAATAATATACCTTACTATTAAGTAGTAAACAAGTCATTAATAAACGAGTAAAATGTGGCAAAAATGAGAATATCAACATGGCTACATAACAAAACTAAAAGATGGATTTAAAAATAATTATATTTGAAGGCCATATTGGAGTTGCATCTATTGAAGATAAAATAAGAAAAAAAGAAAACCATCAAGAACATATGATTAGCAAGAGTGTAATAAGTATATCGTAGAAGATACAAGCACATTCAATAACAAAAATTGAGCAACTTAATTGGCAGAATCTACAGATATTACACTAGCTCAAGACCACCAACGTGCTACATCTCAAGTTTTAAGACATCCCCACTTCAAAGTACAGACCTGAAGTGTTGAAGTGAACTTCGCAATCTGCCAGCTTCAATGAATGATCGCCACCACTCAGACTTTGCGCGAGTCGCTTCGCACCTTGCAAGTCTATATCACACCAATTTCACTAAGATAATAGTCTCTTACCTTTGGATCATGCTCCCCTATCTACAAATGTCCAGAGAAAAAAGCAATGACAATGACCTTCATAGGTGTGGCATCTTTGGTTTCTAATCTTATGATACAAAGAATAGTCCCACACAATATTCAATCTCCTACGCCCTAAGACTAGGTAAGGTTTCCTAAATGCTATAGCAAACGGATGATTCCTATGGCTTCCCTAGGCCCACTACTTCAAATCTACATGAACAAACCCTTCATCGAACTCAATAGACACAAAACAACTAAATAAGATAATGATCACTAAAGACTCGCATAGCATAACAAGAAACTTGACAGATGGTATATAATAAAAAGAATACTTTCTCCCATCATCACCACCGACAAGATTTGCTCGATTAAACTATCGAATGGACATCAATGCAGGCCCTTACTCCTTTGCCAAAACACAAATCTCCTATATGTTTCACTCATTGTGATGACTCACTGCTCAGCCATAACTGGTAACACTACACCCATTTATAGTCGTCTTGGACGCATACACCTTCGACGCACTCAGTGGATCACATCTCACAAAAACTTCACTCCCAAGTATGAAAAAAAAGGGCGAAAGTGGGTTAATATTTTCATATAGCTACTAGTGGAACTACTAACATGGCATGGAAGTGAAACAGCTCAAATTTCAACATATCATAATTTCACATTAAACTAAAAGGGGTTTACACGGTGAAATTGTCATAAAGCAGAAAATCTAGCAATAAATAAATTTATAATAATCCATCTATATACGACAAAAACTTTCCAAAGGGTACAAAGAAGTTTCAACGACATATATAAAAAGGACTTATAATGGAAGCAGTTTATATGCAACTTAATTTCGAAGTAGAATTTCAAGACAGGCAAGATGAGCAAAAAAACACACTTCGTGCATTCTACAGGGTGAAATTTTAGTTTCTTTATCAAATGGTTATAACTACTAGTGGGATTACTAAAAATGCAATGACATTAAACATCTCAAATTTCAAGACAACAAAATTTGGTCTTATAAGTACAAGAAAAATGGGATTATATAATGATTTTGACATCTTGTTAAATTCAGAGAATTTGAGAGGGAATTTCGATCCCCTTGCTCGATTGACTCTTCTGGTCAATGCAGACATTCGGTTCATACGCAGAGAAGACCTTTTGCTTTTGATTCTTCGTTGACAGGCACGTTCGGCTCCGCTTCTTCTAGCCTCAGGCAGGAAACTCGTGTTCGGGAATCTCACTCGCCCCATTCAATCGCTCATACGTGGGAAGCTTTGTCTCCTGCTCGGTTACGCAAGGGGGTCAAAGGAACAAAATAGACTGCCCGACGATCAATCTTCAACGACAATGAAGGCCGCTTACTCTTCTTCGTATATCCCCTCATGAAGATCTGACAACGATAATGACAATGACGGCCGACCGTGGCTCTGATACCATGTTAAATTCAAATTTTGGAGATGGAAAAGTGATGAGGACATCACTACGTGGAAAGTTTATCGTAGACGTGGCCGCCGATCTACGGACACGATCGAGTCATTGTATTTTTGAGTCATTTCATGTATTTATCTTTTATTAGTTATGTTTGCATTTATTTCCGCTTTTACCCCTTACTTAAGGGAGATCGTATGTAAGCCCTAGGGGCAGTAGTGTCCTTTTATTTTAAGAGTCTTTGTATGAGGCTATTTATAGCCCTAGTATTCTTCTTTTGAGATTAATGAATGATTTTTCAAGAAAATTCCTGCATGCTATTTCTTTGTGAGAGTTGAAAGCCAAGGAGAGAGCTCCCTAGGAGAGGGAGATTCGTGCATCACCCACCAACTTTGATAAGTCGGGTTCGTGGCTATTTCGTTATCTTTCCTCCTCCCTATCTTCCCCTCCACCCCCACGGCTTCCCACCTTCCCCACGGCTAGCCTACCCGCCGGCCCCTCCCTCCTCTTTCTTTTTTCTTTGGTTTCACCTTGCTTCCTTTCCTAATTTAGTTTGAGAGAAAAGGGGACATAATTTGAATTCAAATCCCATTGATTTGAATTTCAAAAACTTTCCTAATTTATCAAATCTATTTTAGGAAAGTTTCCTAATTGAGTCCTATTTGAATTTTCAAATAAAAGGGATTGAATTAAATCTTTCCTATTTCCTAATTCTAATTTTAGAAACCCAAATCAATCCCCAAATCTCCTCCCTATCCCCTTCATAGCCGTCGGCCCCCTATCCCTATTCCGCCCCCTCTCTCTCTCCAATCCCCCTCTCTCACATTAATTCCTACCTTTTGGAAATAAAACCTAGTTTTCTTACCTACCTCCCTCCTAATTCAAAATCTAAAAATAATTTCAGATTTTGGACACAAAACCCTAACCCTAGCCCTAACCATACCTCTCCAAAATCTGAACCAATTTCCCTCCATCATCTCTACCTTGGCCGGCCCCTCCCACAACCCCTTTCCCACTTAATTCTCCAAGACAATCTTCAATCTTTTGAGGGAAAACTTCAAGGACAGCAAAGGCACATCAACTTCAACCCTTCTCCTTCACAATCAACATGAATGGAAGTCCCTGAATGGGACTACGGCTTGGTGCTTAACGATCAGGATAATATCGACATCCTACGCTCTCCCTTCTTTGACGTAGGCTTTGACTTCGACAACACCGTCGAAGAATACATCGACCGGATCCACATCACCTTGGTTGATGTGATTGACGATCAAAGATCAAAAGGACGTTGGACCATCTTCGGCCGAGCCACAACTTCCATCACTCCGGCTACTTCTCCATATTCGATCAAAGGTTACATCATTCGTCTTCTACAACTCCTCACCGGTGCTATTAGCAATCAAAAGAACATCATCCGACGGCGAGTCTTTTCCAAATAAGGGTGAGTTTATCTTCCCTACTCAAATATTTCTTCATCTACTAACCTTGTAGGTGATGACGGATTCGCTAAGGATCAAACTCCGCCTAAACTGCTAAAGCTTAGTAAACGTAGGGTTATGAGTGTATCTTTCTATGCTTCTTATTTCATTGTTAACTTAGGGATGCTAGTTGAACATCTATTACTTTGCATGTCTTTGAGTTTCTGAATTATTTGTTTGTTCAAGCATTTGACAAGTGATTTGGCCTAAGCGTAAGCACCCCTTTCTTGTTTTACTTTGTCGTCTCAATTGCTAGTAATCTAATCACAATTGCTCTCTTAATAAATCGTGCTAATCCTTATAGTTTTCATTCAAATGCATCTTAGTCCTGCATCAAAAAGGCTTTAACTTTTTTGCTCAAACCTGTCCCTATTTAAGAAGAGTAAGCGGCCTTCATTGCCGTTGAAGATTGATCGTCGAGCAGCCTCTTTCATTCCTTCGACCTTCCCTGCGTAACCGAGCAGGAGACAAAGCTTCCCACGTACGAGCGACCAAAATGGATGAGCGAGATTCCCGAATGCGAGCTTCCAGCCTGCGGCCAGAAGAAGCGGAGCCGAATGTGCCTATCGATGAAGAATCAAACGCATAAGGTCTTCTTTGTGTACAAACCGAATGCCTGCATCGACCGGAAGAGTAAATCGAGCAAGGGGATCATCTGGACAGTTTGTCTCGTTCATCTGGCCCTCGAAATTTTTCGCATCCTTTGCATCTGTGTCAAATCCTACTAGCAAGCACGCCGCCACAAGTTCCCACCACCGACCTTCATTGTCAAAATTCTGAGGAATACAAGTTCCTACCACTGGCCTGCATTGCCGGAATTCTAAGGAATATTGCTTTTTTCACAGGTATTCATTGTCGGAATTCTGAGGAATACTGGTCCTTCTGCTTCATTCGTGCATCCAAGATAGAGGAGAGATCGAGCGGTATGGCTCCTCTCGCGTGTATCTGAGGCAGAACCGAGTGGAGCCAAGCGAAAGCCTCCTCTCGTGTGCGTGCAACTGTACGAGACGAGAAATTGTGCAACTGGACAGCGGTCAGGGCCTTCTAGGAATGACGGCATCGAGCTCAGTCTTTGTTCCTGCATGCGACATCCAGAGTCGACCGAGCAAAAGCGAGAGAAGTTGAGTGCAGTACCTCTTCCTACGATCAGACTAAAGAGATCAGAGGTCATGTGTGTGCCTGTACGGGGCAGGTCGAACAGAAGTCTATTTGGGTGGAGTCGGAAAAACTAATTTGTATTGGGCCAAAGGCTGGCTCGATCAGACAGCCTGGGAAGAAGGAGATCAGCGTGCCGAGTGCTGAGCCGCTGAAACGTGTTTTTTCTGTTGCTGTCCCTAAAGCTTGTCGTAACCCTAAAAATATTTTTTTTTTCTTTTACTGTCGTGCCTTCATTGCCAGCCTTCCCTTGAGAACCGAGAGGGAGACAAACCCGAAGGATAATTAATCCACTTTCCCTGTTGTCCCACCACCAATCTTTATTGCCATTTCCGCTATCTTGAGGGTTACTGTTCAGCGCAGCCTTCATTATTGTCCAGCACCTTATAGGCTTGATTGATATAACCTTCATCGCTATCATTTGTCACCACAATGTCTGAAGCTAATTTCTCCCAAAATTTTGACCAAATGGAGGACTCTATGGTGCACCAAGGGACTTGACAACTCTACTTTTCTGGGACTAATTACCAAGCTGGGAATGACAGATCTGTATTCCCCAGCTTCTCATTCCCAGCTTGAAGGAGTGTTAAAATCTCAACCGTCTCTTAGCCCTTGATCTCACGGCCAGCATGAGGATCCGTGAGAGGGTCACCTGGATCACGTCGTTAAATCTCAGCCATCCCTTAGCCCTTGATCCCACGGCCATCATGCAAATCGGTGGGAGGCTTACCTGGATTATGCCGATCTCCTTCTATATTTGAGTGGCTAATTTAGAAAGGATTATATTAGGGATTATATGAGGGCAACTATGCATGATTCCGTAATTATTTGTTTCTTTATTAAAATATCTTGTATATATCTATACATAGGGACATATTTGAGTAATAAAATTAAAGACTTTTTCATCTCCAAATCTCTGAATTTAACATATCTCAACAAACCAAATATTACAAAACCTCCCAATAAATGACCTTATATGAAACCATCAAAGTATAGATCATCAAATATTCCCACGTGTAAACAGTACACAGTAGTTTCATTGATATATGATGAAAAGGAATCAGACAGAAAGAGTTATATGTAAATTAATTTCAATTATGTAACGATTTCTAGACATGCAAGACAAGTGAAAAATCACACTTTCTCTATGTAAAGATGGAATCATCTGTAGCTATCATTAAGAACTGATACACAGGCAACTTAATTTTAAGAGGAAAAAACTCCAAATAGGAAAGAGACCTAATTTCCCTATAAGCTATCAGAAGACTGGAAAAAATAGACAAATCTCATCCTGGTTTAAACAAATATCTTTCTTTAGTTCTTTACTGATAATATTCAAAAAATTTGGTTAATATGTACTCTGAAGGCAAAGAAAATACAAGACAACAATGCATAATACTATCTAAATTTATAAACTGAGAAAAAAGTGCTTTAATTTAGAAAGGTGAGGCACGTACCATCATTTGTCCATCAACGTAGTGGAATAGCGTTTCCAATGTCCAAACTGCAAATAGGACAACTAAATGTCCAAACAAACTCATACGAGTTCGAAACAAATTCTGCACTTTGATTTAGGTGGTTGTAACAGCTCGCAAGTATTGGAAACACAAAAGATAAAAGAACGCTTGCTCATCATGTTACTGCACGAAAGATGCAGCAATCACGCTGGATACTTGATAGGTAATGGGTTGATAAATCTTCTGGAAATAGTTCCCAATGAAATGGTCACAAAAAAGAATAAATGACCATCAGAATTCCTGCACGACAGGTCCTTGCTAGCCTTCCACAAATATTAAGCAACAAAATTTTCTTCTTATTGCACCCCCAGATCTTCGAATGTCAGCATCATATGAACCTTTTACACCAGCGAACAAAATTGTGCATTTTTGGTTCTAGAAAATCTCTAACAGTTATCTTCTTTCTTTTTGCATCTTCGATATCCAAAGTTCTATATGCAAGGGCAAGTAAATAAATGGCTGGATGGAGTCTCCTGCAGTTATAGAAGTGAAACAAAAAAATATTAATTCAAAGGATCATGAAAATTCCAAAGCCTTAGAATAAATTTCGTGTACTACATAGCATATTCCAGATGGAAATTATTTCCTGGAACAGAAAGCAGCATATAGAGGAAAAAATGACTTCCTCGCTTCTCCCAGCAAGTTCTCACGACTTCCTCACTTCTCTACTGTGAGGGTCTCAGGAATTTGGGTAGGAGCTGGAGGTGGAGAAAGGCAACCAGGGGAAACAGCGTTTTCAAGTAGCTTAAGGCGCTTGAAATAGAGGGTGATTGGGTTTGAGAGCAGTAGATTTATTCGAAACTTCAGCACTATTGTATCTCCTATCACCGACTGTCTTAAGAAGGGTGATTTCCACCGGACCCCGACCGCCACCAGAGCTTTTGATGAGATTAAGAAAAGAATGATGGAAATCCCAGTGATGAGACTTTCTGATTTCTCCAAAGTCTTCGAAGTTACCTGCGATGCTTCAGGGGTCGGAATTGGAGGAGTTTTATCCCAGGAAGGTCACCCAGTAGCTTATTTAAGTGAAAAGCTAAATGACATTCGACAGCGTTATTCTACGTATGGCAAAGAGCTTTATGCAGTGATCCAATCTCTTCGATATTTGCGACACTACTTGCTCCCGCAAGAGTTTGTTATTTTCTTGGATCACGAGGCTCTGCATTATATCAACTCCCAAAAGAAGTTGAACGCACACCACGGTCGATGGGTCGAATTTCTTCAGGAGTATACCTATACCCTTAGACATAAGGCGGGAGTTAAGGATAAAGCTGCTGATGTTCTCAGTCGTCGTATGATGACTATTACTGAGATGAGTGCAGAAGTCGTGGGATTTGACCAAATCAAAAGAGACTATTTGGAATGCCCCGACTTCAAGGAGACTTATTGTGAAACCCTTTAAATTTTTAAGATTTTTTTGGTTAACCTAAAGAAGTCCAAATCACAAACCGTCTTCGCCAGAACATTTATAATGTCGTGTTTTAGCTTCCCTAATTTTTTCATAATTTTTGGGCAATGTCGAAATTTCTTAAGAAATCGGTATCTGTTGGTACAAGTGGGGTTTTGGGGACCGTCAGGTGTCCGTTTTGCAAACTGAGTTCACCCGAATTTGTTAAATAAAATTTGCTAATTTATAAATATTTTTCTGTAATTTTTGAATTTCTGGATGTAAAAATATAAAAGAATTTGAATTAAATTAATATTTTAATATTAAATAATTAGATTAATTAATATTTTAATAAATATCTAATTCCACTTAGATTTATATAAGCATGCCATGTTATTTCCCTTAACATAGAAGGGCTAAGGAGAAAATAAGAGAAAAAGAGAAGAGAGGAGGAAATCTGGTTTTTGGACGACTTTGGGCCGTTTTCGTCCGTCGGCTTAGTTGGAAAACTTGTTCGTCTCGAGGTAAGGCACATTATGCCCATCTCAATTTTCAAAAATGTATAAATTTTAGCGAATATTTCGATTAAAATTTTATATCCGTTAGCAAAAAATGGGGATAACTTTGCACCGGTAAAATTTTCACCGCATAACTTTTTATATGTTATAGAGATTATGATTATGCACATTTTGAATATTTTCTGAAAATTTTTCACAAAGGGGTTTTGAAAATTGCAGGGTTTTTAGTGAATAGAAAAGTATCTGGATGTTGAAAAATAATGGTGTAGTATAATAAAAGTCTTAAAACATCGTTTTACACAATCTCTGGTAATTTGGTAATTTTTTGAAAATGTGTATTTTTGCCTAAGTGAATTTTCTGTTGTCTACCGTTATACAACACTGAAATTTTGATACATGCTCAGTTACTCTTTAATTGTTATAATGTAATATTATATGTGCATATGTGATTAAATTATATCTGTTGGGAGTCATAAGGGGCCAGAATCCTTTGAGATTCTGTCTGTGTCAGGGAATTTATGGGAGTTATAAGGGGTCAGAATCCTTTGAGATTCTGTCTGAGACAGGGATGTGTGATATGTTCTGGTGCTATAAGCACAAATAAAAAGGGAGTCATAAGGGACCAGAATCCTTTGAGATTCTGTCTGGGTCCGAAAAATGTGATCTGACTACTCTGTGATATGAATTTCAATTTATTCATTTGTTCTCTGTGATATGAATTTCAATTTATTCATTTGTTCTGTACTGTTATTTGAATCATAGAATAACTGCTAGGCATTTATTACATTTTCCAGTTTTGTGATTCCCAGTTTAGTGATTTATTTATATTTAAATTGCAATTAACTGCTTTTAAATATTCAGCAAAATATTTGATAAAAGAATATTTGAAAATTTAGATTGGTTTGTGTAGCTTGCTGAGCTATTGTAGCTCAATGTGGTTTTACTTCTGGTTTTTAGAATCTGGAAAGGGAAAAGAGGTTGTGAAAATTTTCAGTTCTGTAGCTCTTGTCTGTAGTCATGTACTGTAGTGTAAATATTTATTTTGATGAATGAAAGAAATTTTATGGATAAATTTTTTAGTATTTAGATATTTTAGTAGCTCTGTAGTTTGTTATTTATTTCAATAAATCTTGGCAAAAAATTTGAAATAATTTCAAAACTAGATCTTGAGATTTGCCTATCACAGCTCAACACGATAGGACCTGCCCTGGTCAGATTGGGTTGTGACACTTATTCTCTCATGTCCACAGGCAGCACATACCTTGTGGACAATTTCCTTCTAAAGGATGGTTATATCTTCAAAGCTCAAAAGCTTTACATCCCTAGCACCTCCCTTAGAGAATTTTTTGTGTGGGAACTACACGCCGGAGGCCTCGCTGGGCACTTCGGTCGGGATAAGACGATAGAAGCCGTGGAGTATCGCTTCTTTTGGCCCAGTCTGAAGAGGGATGTCGGTAGGATGGTCAGCAGGTGTCACACCTGCCAGCTGGCCGAGCAACAAAAATAAAACACTGTTCTATACACCCCTCTGCCTGTCCCTAGTTGTCCTTGGAAGGACGTTAGCATGGATTTTATCTTAGGCCTGCCCAAGACTATCCGTAGAAATGACGCCATCTGTGTCGTAGTCATGACGCCATCTATGTCGCAGTCGATAGATTTTTCAAAATGACCTATTTTCTACTTTGCTCCAAAACATCTGACGCCTCCCACATTGCCCAACTTTATTTCAATGAGGTCGTCCATTTACATGGTTTACCCAAAACCATTGTATCGAACAGGGATGCTAAATTCACCAGTTATTTTTGAAAGACCCTTTGGATGAAAATGGGCACTAAATTGCAATTCTCCATAGCATTTCATCCACAAACTGATGGTCAAATCGAGGTAATCAATAGGAGCTTAGGCAATTTGTTATGATCCCTGGTAGGTGAGCACATTAAGGATTGGGACTCCATACTCCCCACAGCTGAGTTTGCCTATAATAATTCTGTGAACCGAACCATTGGCCTAAGTCCTTCTGAAATTATTTATGGGTTCAAACCTAGACAGCCATTAGATCTCATACCCATGTGCTCTAGGTATAGGATTTCTGAGTCTGCATCATCATTTGCATCGCATATGCATAAACTTCATAAGGAGATTGCACGACAAATTGAAGAGATCAATAATAATTATAAACTGTATGCTGATCTTAAATAAAAATATAAAACTTTTGAGGTTGGTGACTCCGTGATGATGCGGATTCGTCCGGAACGGTTCCCACAAGGAACAGTTAAGAAGTTGCATGCTAAGAGTGTTGGACCATTCAAGATAATTAAGAAAATCAATGATAATGCTTATGTAGTAGATCTGCATGCAGAATTCAATCTCAATCCCTCCTTTAACATAGAAGATCTAATTGCATATGAAGGTCCTGATTTCAACCCATCAAATCCACTTATACAGCAACCTTGTGTGACCCCACCGTGTGAGAACTCAAACCTACCTCCACTTCCAAACATTCCCAAAACACCTATAGCAGAAAAGGTTGACACGATTATGAGTGATGATATCATCTCCATAAGAGAGGGTGGACGACCGAGGTACTTGATCAGGTGGAGAGGCAAACCTGAGTCAGAGGACATGTGGTTGGATCGCGAGGAGCTATAGCAGATTGACCCCGACATATTGAAGATTTATGAGAGCACCCAGGATGCTTACTCGACGGAGTCGAGTTTTTTCTCACCCCGGAAGAATGATGGGGACATCAGATCATGGAAAGTCTATCAGAGGCATGGCCGTCGATCTACGGCCACGATCACGCCGATCTACTTTTGAGTCTTCATTTGTATTTGTGTTATTTATTTTGCTTATTGTATTTATTTTAGTAGTTTTTCCCGTTTTGCCCTTATTTAAGGGTTTTGTCATATGTAAGCCCTAGGGGCATTGTAGTCATTTATTTCCCTTTCATTGTAGAAGGCTATATATAAGCCCCATATGTTTCTTTTGAAGTTAATGAATGAATGATAAAATTTTTCATTCTTTAAGTTCTTGTAAGAGCCTGAGAGAAATTAGAGAGAGATCTCTTTAGAGAGCGAATTGGATCACCCACCAATCTTAGAAGAGTCCGGATTCGTGGTTAGTTTCGTAGTTTTTTTCTTCCTCCCTCCTCCCTTCTCTTCTATCCCACGGCCTACCTCATCCAAAGCCGTCGGCCCCTCCACAAAGCCCCACCATCGGCCACCATTACCCCACCCTCCCCATCGGCTAACACCCAACCCCTCAACCTCCACCCGATTCCCTCTCCCAACACCACCACCCATGGCCAAGCCCACAAACCGCCGGCACCTCCCTTTGAGATTCCTCCCATCAAAGCATGCAATCAAGTCTTTCCTAATTGGGTCTTGTATTTTAAGTAACACAATCAATTTATAATTCAAATCTATTTGAATTTTGAATTGGTTTCCTAAAATACGATCTTCTATTTTAGAAAAGTTTCCAAAAATCAATCCTATTTGAATTTTAAATTAAATTGAAGTGAAGATCCCTCCTTCCTAATTTAATTTTCCAAATCAAGGAAGATTAATTGCTTTCCCCAAAATCGCTTCCCTCTCTTGATGTCGTCGGCCCCCTACATGGTCCCCACCTCCTTATTTCTTTCCAAACTCAACTCCCCTCCTTAGGAATTAAATACCAAGCCCTCTCTACCTTACCCGCCCCCTCTCTTCCCCCCTTAGGCTATTTAAATTCTTTCCAAATCAAAGGAATTTGATTGGGAAATTAATTTCAGCCTTCCCTCCCAAAATCCCCCTCTCAACTTTGAACCTAAGTCCCCAAAATCTGAACCCAATATTCCCCAAGTCTTCCCCCTTGGCCGGCCACCTTCCCTTACCTTCTCCTACTTGGATTCTTGGGAGAGACCCCTTTTTCTCAAGGAAAATCAGCAAGGACAGCAAAAGAACATCGTCTACAACACTTCAACGCAACAAGATCGATGCATGGCCGATCCCGATCTTAATTTTGGCATTGTCTACGACGAGCGAGGTTTCGTTCACATCCTTCACTCAACTTTCTTCGACGTCAATCCAGAGATCGATAACACTGTCGAGGAATACGGGGAGCGCATCTTATTCACTCTCTCCGAAGTCATTCTCTCCAAAGACATAGAAGAGCAGCTTGGTTCCGTTCAATGGTGGATTACGTCCAAGCCGTGACAAAGGTCTTCCAATCTCCCTACTCTTGTATCTTCGTAGTTTAATTCTCTATTGTGGTTTGGACTTGATTCATGAAGGTCTTGCTAATCTATCTCTGCCAAGCTTAGTAATCGTAGGAATTGCATTTTACTTTCTATGTTTCTAATCTCATTGTTAGCGTAGGAATTTTTGTTGAATGACTACTTAATTCGCATGTTGTTGAAATTCTAAATTATTTTGATAATTCAAGTTCTTAGCATGTGATTTGGCCTAAGCGTAGCTACCCCTCTTACGTTTTCTATTATCGTTTAGTGGCTAACCGTCTTAATTGTTATTTGCACTATTCTAAATTGTGCAAGCTCTTTTCGCATTCATTTAAAGCATACTTAGTTCTGCATCAGTGGGTGTTGTGGTCATACGGTTCTTCTTAAGTTTGATTTGATTTAGGTATAGAAAATATAATTAATTTAATATATAAAATAAATTAAATTTTAAATTTACCTAAACTCTACTTTTTTAGGCATATGCCTCTTCAATTTTTGCTAAAACTTCACTGAGTTGTGCGTGAGGAGCACCTCACCCCCATTGAGGCACATGCTTCATATGGAAAGCGTGAGGCTTATGTCTCAATGCATTTTTTTTTTTAATTGTGCTAAAGCAAACCTCTAATTGGGCAATTTTAAATCATGTGAAGAGCATGCATTATAAAAATAGGATGTCAATTCTTAACATTAGATTATTCCACTGAGCCTGATAATTAAATTTTCTCAAATCCAAATGGGCCTTAAATAAATATGCCTGAAATTTTCGCAAGAGGAGCAACGGAATGAGAATGCTTCAAATTCAATCCTTTGTCAATATCCATAAGATGTTGAGTTAAACCACACCTCATTTTCTAAGTTAGAAGTGGTGTCTAATTTAATCATAACTCTGACCACAAAAGGCCTAGAAAGAAGAAATGTATTAGCATCAATCTAGAATGACTTAACAAATATAGAACCCAACAGGTCAAAAGAAGATTGCTTGAGATAATATTGAGAAATCAAAAGAATGCAACCTAAACATGAGCGATGGGTGGCTCCACAAAATAATCAAAATTAGAGACCAATTTAGCATCCACATCAAATAGCCGTTGACATAATAGGATTGCCAAGAGAAAAGTATGATGCAATCCACTTCTAAGGATAACGATAGTCTTATAATGATGAGGGTCAATGAGCCCAATAGAATAACTATCACCAACCAAGGGTACATTTGACATGAATTTGTAAATAACCCTCAAGTTGGAGCGGCCCATCAAGAATTTACCAACTAGGAAAAGAGAATAGCTTAACAAGCATAGAGATCTATCATGACTAATTTGTTCTCCATATATTTTAAATTTGGATGTTAAATTCGCGTAACCTGTATGAATAATCTATCATGCCTAAAAATGCAGTAAGATATGAAGCTGATGCCCAATAAACCATTGATAAATGAAGTTATTAAAAAATCATGTGAGTGTGTTGGGCGAGGGTTCAAGTCTCAAGCAATAAAATAATGACACAATAAGACCACAGATATGGAACAAACAGCACCTTCTACCTGTCGTAACTGTAGGTTCAAGTATACAAGAATTACTGGGAAAATACTTACTTTTCAGGATGTTCATTAACACCATCCCAATGCCTTCGGGAAAGGACAGTCCTACCCTTTTTGTTTTGACCAAATGTTTCAACATACCAACCACCAACGTCATGCATAGAAGATCGAGGTTCAAAAAGCCAGAATCTGAAGAATAACTTTGCATTCAATCATCAAATATGATAATACAAATTACTCGAAATTTTTTAATGACCACTCTGAGAAAAAAAATGAAGCACTGTGATGTGAAACAATGTAGCAGTTGTAGGAATTGTAGGGAAATTTATAAAAGATATTGACAAGCTTTGTAATTACAACTTATTGTTTCACCATATTAGATTCTAGGAATCCTTAGCTATTGTTTTTGCTTTGGCATGCGGTTACAAAGTAGATTAGAAGGAAACTTAAAATAGAATCAAAATAACGTTAAAGCTTAATATGCAACTAACATAAATCCACCGGTTAACAATTAGAACGATCACCTTGAATTTCTTTCACTCACACTCTTGAGGGTTGTTAGCGGAAGAATAATTTCAACAATATTAATGACACCACCATAAGACAAAAGACGCTTACAGTAACGCTCAATGAAAAGTTATCCGAAGAGGAGATAGCCAGTGAATGTCAGAGGATCTTCCACTGAACGAGAGGTTGATGCTCGTCAATGGCGCTTGTCAAGGTGAAGAAGATCCGATCAATGTAGTCTTAGACGGAGTGGTTGATCTTGAAATTGATGTCAAAGAAGGGAGATTGAAGAACATCTACTCGTCCTTGTGGGTCATACACGAATCCATGATCATTCTCGGGATCGGCCATTCATGAGCAAGTAGACCGAGGGAGGTTGTGTGTCTTCTTCCTTGGATGACGTATCAAGCATGGGAGGATAGGTGTAAGGGAGGAGGGAGAGGCTTGGGTGGTCGGCCAAGGCTAGGAGAGGGGCTAAGTTAATTTCAGATTTCCGAGAATTGGTTAGGGAGAGAAGGTAAATTCAAAATCTGAAATTTAATTTCAGATTTATTTTGGAATTGAATGGGAGAATTTGAAATTTGAATTACTAATACAAAGAGGGAAAAGGGGGAGGGTGGGTAGGGGCGGCCCTTTGATGGGGCTTTGATTGGGTAAGATAGGAGAGAGAAGGAGAGAGGAGAGGGGCGGCTATTACCTCCTTAATTGGAGTTCCAATTGGGGAAGGGAATAATTAAGAGAGAGAGGGAGAGAGGGGCCGGCCAAAGGGGGGGAATAGAAAAGTGTCCACATTCATTGAATGTGTCCACATGCATTAAATGTGGAATTGGAATCAAATCAAATTTAATTTCAGATTTGTAGTAACTGGGAGGGACTTCCTAAAATATGTTTATATCAATTAGGAAAGATTTTGAAATTCAAATTCATTTGTATTCGAATTAGGAGACCTTTCAAATTAATAATGGGCTAATTTAGGAAATTAATACATTTAGGAGAGCAAGGATGACCGGTGGCTAGGGCTTGGGGGGAGGAGGGCTTAGGGCCAGTGGCTAGGGCTTGGGGGAGGAGGGCTTAGGGCCGGCGGCTAGGGGAGGGATTTGGATGAAGGTTGGGTAAGGTTGGCCGGCGGCTTGTGGGGGTGGAGGAGGAAGGGATGGGGCTTGGCCAGCGGCTTCTGGAGGGGATGTGGCCGGTGGGTAGTGGAGAAGAAGAAGGGGAATTAGAGAAAGAAAGTTAACCACGAACCCGGACACTTCCTGCGGCTGGTAGGTGATGCTTTTGCCCTCACCTAGGGACTTCTCCTCTCTAGAGCTCTCAATAGTCAAGAGAACACGAATGAAAAATTTTCATTAATCCTCATCCTCATACAATAGTTAGGGTCTCATATATAGGCCTCAAAGCAACAAAAGATACAAAGACACAAATGCCCTCTGGGTTACAACACAAACTAATCCCTCACAGGGGTACAATGGTAAAGACTAAAACATAAACAAAAGTAATATATAAAATGCATCATAAATAAAGACTCCTATTCGTAGCCGTCGATCTACGATTCCTCCGGTAATAGACGCATCAGAATCTCCTGCTGATGTCCTCATCACACTTTTTATCCAAATAGTAAAACTTAACCAGCATAATTTTTTTTCCATTTTTGTTAATCACAAATTTAACTGTCATTAAAATACTTCCAAGAAGAACTAGCGCATACTATAAGTACATGTATTCACTAGAAAAAAAACACACAAATTTGTTTTAGAAGTGCATACCTTAATAGATTTTAAATTCTAAATATTTTCACCTCGCAGTGAATGTTCAAATAAATTTAAGAGAATCCATGTAATCGGCATTTGAAGCATAGGCATGCAGCCTGGCAAGCCTCAAGCATTTTCCAATAAATAATTTCACACTGTCCTTCATACAATCGGAGTATATTTACAAATCCCACTTTAATACTAGAAATTATCCACCAAACATGTTCCATCTATCAATTCATAGTTGCAGGTCATTCTTACGCATAAACTGTTGATGAGGCAATAACAAATGTAAAACGACAAATGATGACTACAAAAAGGAGTATAATCATCATCCTTGACTTTATGTGCAGCTTTTCCTATTAACTTTTTTCAAAACTGTCCTCATGTCATGTAGTTTGACATTGACCTAAATGGCTTGCGAAAAGAAATCATCCTAAATCATCAATAGCTTTTCTAGTTCGGTAGACTTTACAAAGAGATGAACAATCAAATATGTTATGTAGCTTGGATTTTAACACCCATCAAAGCCTAGATTTCATGGCCTGAAATTATTTCTATAATCGATTAGAACCTTCAGGTATTGAATGAGAATATTTCAATTTGCCTCCGCTTCAAGACACTAGATAAAACAATCTGCTTACTTGCTAGGGGGCAAGCGGGCTCTGGTACATCTACATTCATATGCTGAAACTTCACCGTCACCAATTTGAAACCAGTGCATGTGCTTCACCTGGAAAGACATACATGGAAACATCAAAAAACGCATACAAGTTCTATAAAGTTTAAATGGAATACTTTCATATTTCCTGCTATTGTACAATGTCATCATGCCAGAAAATAAGAAGCTACAAAGCTACTGTATAACTATACAAAGATGATTAGTTATCAATTATTATATAAGAAGAAACTCTTGGGGTGACAGATGAATAATAAAGAAAATGATTAAATCTCCAACTGCAATTTATCAACAAGTAATTAGGACTCCCTTCAACATAGTTAATACGTAAGCAACCAACCAAAAGGATGAATAAGCTAAACTCTTGGGGAGACCAATGAATAATAAAGAAGATGACTAAATTTCCAACTGAAATTTTATCAAGTAGAACAATGAAGTCACCGCAATGGAATTAAAAGATGCTGACTTCTTGAAGGTATATAAATTGTACGAGATTGATGCAGCATACAGGGCTGTGAAGTGCTTTTGTTAGTCCTACAGCAGTGCATGTTTAGTACAAACAGAGGGAGCATTCAGGCTGGTTTAACCAATCAAGGAGATACTTGAGAATGAATCTCATCAAAACGTTGAGACCATCTACATATGGATCACTATCATCTTCATCATCATCGGACTAGTCCCAACTACTAAAGTCCGTTTTTATGAATACTAATTCTTCATTTATTTTTGTTATTCATTTATTTATGATGAATGCTATATAAGGTATCAGTTCTATTTTGGAGAAATCTTTTAGTACATCTAAATATAAATAAAATGGGCATTCTTCTGTTCATATATATGCACGAAAGGATTCCAATTTATTGTTTAAAAAAAGTAGTTTTGCTAATATATTCACAAAAGCATGTGGACTTTATGATAAATTTGTGCATCTTTTAAGGAAATCGCCATGCGAAACAGTCAGAGTTAAAAATGAGTGGAAGGTGAGTTCAGAAGAAATAGCTTCTCTATGTTCAATTAGGTTCTATAATGCTTCTAGTTTCTCACAAATAAAACAATGGAGGGAAATACCTTGCCAGGTCAAGGGTTCTAGTTGCCAAGGTGGTGAGGACGGATATATAAATATCATGAATTGGCTCAAAGTGATCTAGACAATCTGTTAGACCGGCCCACTGGACCGATCCAGCTGGTCCATATGGGACTGGCTTATGGGCAACAGAGGCAGAAATCCTCCGCCTCATGTACATGCCAATCGAACTGCCGGGACCAAAAGAGCTATTTAGGAAGGTTTTTTGAGGGAGTTAGGAGGAAAATTTGAATGTAGGGACTGTTTAGATATTTCCTTTTGGACTGTTTGCAATAAATAGTTTGTTTTCCTAGGGTTAGAGCATCTTGAATTTGGCTGAAATTTGAGATCTCTTAGGGTTTTTGGGCTCTAGCAGCGTCTAGAGATTTGGGAGAGATAGATCCTCCTCTCGAATTGAGGATCAACTTTATCTTGTTATTTTCTTCCGTACTATTTGATTCTTGCAATAAAATTACTTTTTCTCTTATTTTTGTTGGAGTTTGGAGGAAAGTTTCATTGTTTTATTAAAGATTGATAGGAATTCTTGATAACTTCAAGTGTTTCCTATCAAATTGGTATGAGAGCGGTGTCCGGGGCTGCTTGGGCTGATTCCTACAACACTTTTTCTTCTTCGAACTGCTGTTTTTACTGTTTTTGAGGTGAAAATCCGAATCTTCGAGCCTTAGCGGTGTCCGGGGCTGTTTTGGGGCTGTTTGGGCTGATTCCTGCAGCAGTTTGTCTCCTTTCAACAGCAATTTTTGCTGTTTTTGTGGTGAAAATCCAAATTTTTGAGCCTAACAAAGATTCGGGGACTTATGGCAGGAAGAAAAGTAGAAGTATTGGAAGGGGAGATCGAACAAATGAAATCTGAAATTTCATATCTCCAAACTCAAGTTTCTAATTTAAAAAAAAAGATATTTCAGCCATCCATACTAAGTTCGATTCGAAATTTTTCATCCTGGAGAAGATGTTGAAGAAAGTGCTCAAGAGCCAAACTAAAATATCACCGTTGGAGGTGAGGGAAGGCGCCGACAGTCAAGGAAGTGGAGAAAATCCTAAGCCGATCAGACGAAGGGAATATCAAGAGGTGAAGATTTTGGCGGGAACAGAAAAATGCCTCCCCTAGGGCTCCCTTGGGAGGAGTCGGGTAAAGGGTATGTGGAGAGGAGTGAGGGGGTTGGGCATGAGTGGAGGGTGTTAAATTTAAAAGAAGATGGGCTGAATTTGAAATGCGACGACTTGATTATGATTGAAGAGGTGTTAAATTTGAAAGGAAAATGGTTGAATATGATCGAAGGGGTGCTGAATTTGAAGGGAGAATGTGGGTTTGTGATGAAAGATTTGGGTGCGAGCGGAGGAGAAATGATTGGCACAATTGGGAGGAACCACCCCCTTGGGGAATAGAAAATTTTGGAGGAAGCAGGGTTAAAGGAGGAGATCTGAGAGTGAGGAAACTGAATATGCCTATTTTTGAGGGAGCGGACGCACATGGGTGGATCTACAGGGTGGAAAGGTACTTTACTGTCAATAAGTTTACGAAGGAGGAGAGACTGACGGCAGCTGGCCTATGTTTGGAAGGGAAGGCCTTTGCTTGGTACCAATGGAGGGACATGCGACGACCCATACTGATTTGGAGGGAGTTCAAGAATTGCCTGTTAGAACGATTCTGAACTGGCAGAGGAGGAGACTTCTACGAGCAGTTCTTCGTCTTGACACAAGATTATTTAGTGATAGATTATCGGGAGAGATTTGAGTACCTTGCTAGCTGATTGAACCGCCTTTCTGAGACCGTGCTAGAGGGAAACTTCATGAAGGGACTGAAATCAGAGATCTGGGCGACAGTTAGAGTGATGAGGCCTCATAACTTGGGAGAGGCTATGGAGCCAGCTCAATTGGTGGAGGATCAGAGGCATCTGGAGAGAGAAATGGGAGGCAGAAGCTCAGTAGGCTCGTATAGGATGATCACCACCTTATTGGTATCCAAGGAGCCAATACCAGATACTCTTCGGGGGACTTCAAAGAAAAAGACTGCAGAAGGAAGACCGGGGGACAACTTCAAGAAGATCACAGAAATAGAAATTACAAGAGAAGAGGGTGAAGGGGCTTTGTTTCAGGTGTGACGAGAGGTATACTCCGGGGCACAGGTGTAAGGACCAAACTCTTCAGGTTCTTACCGTTTGTGATGACGAGGGAATGGAGGGGGTGTCGTATTTACACCTTGCGGACAATGTATGTCTTTGGGAGGGGAGTATTCTTAGACCGGTCCAGTCGGTCCATATGAGACCGACTTACGGGCATCAGAGGCGGAAATCCTCTGCCTCTTGTACGTGTCAATCGAACTGTCGGGACCAAAAGAGCTATTTAGGAAGGTTTTTTGAGGGAGTTAGAAGGAAAATTTGAATATAGAGACTGTTTAGAGATTTCCTTTTGGATTGTATGCATTAAATAGTTTGTTTTCCTAGGGTTATGGCATCTTGAATTTGGCTGAAATTTAAGATCTCTTAGGATTTTTTGGCTCTAGTAGCGTCTAAAGATTTGGGAGAGATAGATCCTCCTCTCGAATTGAGGATCAATTGTATCTTGCTATTTTCTTTCGTACTATTTGATTCTTGCAATAAAATTACTATTTTCTCTGATTTTCGTTGGAGTATAGAGGAAAGTTTTCGTTGTTTTATCAAAGATTGATAGGGATTCTTGATAACTTCAAGTGTTTCCCATCACAATCATGATAATGAATATTAAGAATACAATGGTGACCTTTTGCAATAAGAAAAAAAATAATAACAACCACCAACAACAACAATATCAAGCCTTTATCCCACTACTTGGGGTCGGCTACATGAATCTTTTTTTCTCTATTGTGTCCTGTTAAGAGTCAAATTCTCATTTAAATCTAATAAAGAAATGTCATTTCTAATATTTTCTAACCAAGTCTTTTTAGTTCTACCTCTACCTTTCTTAACATAGGTCAAACATAATAAATCTACTCTCCTAACAGGGTCATCGGAAGGCCGCCGTTTTACATGACCAAACCATCTAGGTGACTCTCTCTAATCTTATCTATCATTGGAGCTACTCCAACCTTTTCATGGACATGCTCGTTTCGTATCCTGTCTCTAAGCGTAAATCCACTCATCCACTTGAGCATCCTCATCTTAGCAACACTTAACTTAATATTATGATTCTCTTTTAATGGTCAACATTATGCACCATAAAGCATTGCAGGTCTCACCACAATCTTATAAAATTTTCCCTTAAGTAACAACCACAGTAAAAAAAAAACTATTCAAACGTTCAAACCGCACATCAATACATATATCAAACTTAAAACTTAAGGCAAAAGTAGAGGATAATGAAGTAACCATTCTTGAACACTGGCAATGATAGCAAGTCAACCATATAATTGAACCGTAAGATCAAATTCTTAAACATGCTAAAGGGTAAAGGGCCTTGCGCACCAGCAAAGTTCTATGTTTTACTATCACATGAGTTTTTTGCCCATTTCGATCATAAACAGAACATATTCCTTCTTCTGCATTACTTCCTAGACCAGTGATTGTTCCCAAGAGAATCTTAGACCCAACTGCATTGGAATTCTGAGGCCCTGCATTGTCGATGTGGTTATTTTCATTCAGAGTAAGAAAGATATTTATATGGTCTTCGTTGTCAGCCATAGAGTCACACTTGGATTTGCAATGAGGAGGACTCCTGGTCGCTGTAGCAACTACTTTCCCAGAAATATGCAGCTCCAGGTTTTTGTACATATCTGTTACATGGTTTCTTTTTTCTCGCACTTCTAATTCCTGAAAATATTCACCTCCAGGTAAACTGGAGTTAACACACATCCTTTCCTTACTACAACATTGAAAAGCTACACTTTCTGAAGATTCAAAAGAAGCTAATTTTTCTGAGTGGAGATGTGATAATTCAAGAACCTTATCAACTGTATAAATAACTCCAAAAAGATATCTCCCAGAAACCAAATGCAGAACCTCAGAAGTTTCACGCAATGATCTCTCCTCAGCTTCAAAACTATTAGGAAGAAGATTCATAGACTCAACAATAGGGCCATAATAAGCAAAATGTATCGCTGAATAAAGTTCACTCTCAAGTTTATTTAAATACCCAGAACCAGTTGCAACTTTGTTCTGGGTAACAATATCATCGATTACATGCCTGTACCATTTCAGCCATTCAACAACCTCATCCGGCTTTGATATAGCTATATTAGAGTTATATGTGTACATAACTGAATAATATCCTGATTTCTTTTGCAATATCTTCTTCTGTGAAAACAGAAAGATGTCATAGTGAACCCTCCTTTCAGAATCTGACAGAATCTGCAATGGAAAAAAGAGCAAAACATCAAACACCAAAAATAAAAAAATAAAAATGACACAAAATCATAAAAATTAGATCACCAACAGAAATCACAATGGATGAAACACATGAATTAATTTATATAAGCATGTGAAATGGAGGACAATAATATGTTATAACACTTAAGAGTGACGATTTTGAATTTTTTGTATGGATATTAGAGTTTTCTCCAAAAGATTACACTAATTTATTAGGAATATTCTAATCAATGTCATCAAATTTGTTCGAACCAATATTATTGGTTCATTTTAAATGTAAAGTTGCTACTTTTAAAGCAAGCTACATTAAGGTGTTTGATCATTTCATCACACCATCAATGATTTTTTTGGTACGTGACTTGTTGTTCTCTTTCCACCCAGCCAAATTCATTTTACCATATGAAGCCACCTGATTTTGATTTCCTATGATTTCATCATCCATGAAATTACATCGTGAATAGTAAAGCTACTATTCTATAAACAAAAAGTTACCCTTAGGATTTCCAATCTCCCTCACCTCACCCCCTTCCCTCTCCTCTATGATGCACCGACACTCCGTTTTAAGAGGGTATGCAGTGTCGGACACGTGTCGGACACGGACACGCGTCCGACACGGCGGGGACACGTGTCGGACACGTTATTAGTGTGTCCCATTTAAAAAAAAAAAAAAAAATCGGACACGCGTGTCTGGCTATTTAATAATTAAATTTTTTTTTAAAAAAAAGAAAAACTCTAGTCCTGCTATTTCATATTAGCCGATTCACGCCCGAGTCTTCATCTTCGCCCTAATCCCGTATTCCTATTCGTATTCATAGTCTTCCCGAGCGATTGAGGCGAGCAGCGGTCAACTGGAAAATCGGAGATCTTTCCCGCAAGCAGCGGTTGCCTGGAGATCGCACCCTTAGTCTTCCCTTCCGGCCATAAGCAACAAGCCTTCGTTTTTAGTTTCTGTGCCCAGCCGAGGAAAGGCGACACCAAACTGCATAAAAATTTTCGAACCTGTAAGTTGATTTCGCCATTTTTTTCTCCATTCATCATTTCTGTCCATTTAGATGCCTTTTTGCTACGCTTAAGCTGTTCTTTTGCAAAAGCGCAACTAAAGCGCAGCAAAAGGGCAACTAAAGTGCAACAAAAAGAGTAAAATTTTTTCCTTAACTGCGCTTTAGTTGCGCTTTAGGTGCGTTTTAGTTGCGCTTTAGGTGCGCTTTAGTTGCGCTTACAATAAAATTTTGTTCCGGGGGCGCTGCCCCCGGAAACCCCGCCAGGGGGCAGCGCCCCCTTGGACCCTTGGCTGCCCGGCATATTGTTGTATTCATCATCTTTAGAATAAGTGAAATATTATGTTTAGGGGTTTGATATATTGCACTAATTTATTAAGCCTTTATTTTTTCCATTTCACCAGTGTATTTGAAAGCAAAATGAGCTCTGCTGCTGGTGGGAGTGGATTAGGTGACGGTTCAAAAGAGTCATCTGTAGAAACTGATAAGCCCTATGGATTCATGTTACAAAGTTAGGAAAAACTTCTGAATGAGGAGGTAATGTGTCATTCAAATACAATTATTGTGGAGGCACTTACAAATGATCTTATTCTAGGGTGAAAGCACATCTACTTAAGATTTCTGGTCATGGAATTAAAATGTGTCCTAAGATTACTACGTCGCAGTTGATTGAATTGAACAGACAAGTTGATGAAGCTGAATTTAGGATCAAAAGGGCACTTCCTAAAGAGATACCTTTGCCATCTACTCATGGTTCATCCCACACTTCTTCCTCATCTGTTAGAGTTGATCATTCATTATCATATAAAAGTGAAGGATATGATTCAAAGAAAAGAAAAGGAGTTGCCAGTGGTGCTTTAGAGAAGGCTTTTAACATGCAACAGCGAGAGGAATTGGATGGTGAAATTGCAAGGATGTTTTTTTCAGCGGGACTTCCTTTCAACCTTGCAAGAAATCCTCATTACAAGAATGCATTTACTTTTGCATGTCATAACAACCTTGCAGGTTATGTTCCACCTGGCTACAATGCAATAAGATTAAAATTATTGGAAAGGGAAAGAGCACATATTGAAACATTGTTTGAACCAACAAAAGGAGTGTGGAAATAAAAAGGTGTCACTTTGATGTGTGATGGTTGGACTGATCCTCAAAGAAGACCACTCATTAATTTCATGGCCGTTACAGAGAATTGCCCTATGTTTATTAAAGCTGTGAATTGTGAAGGAGAATACAAGGATAAATATTTTATTGCCAATTTGATTAAAGAGGTAATAGTCATTATTGGGCCTTCAAATGTTGTGCAGGTTATTACAGATAATGCACCGGTGTGTAGAGCTGCAGGATTGTTGGTGGAGCAGACTTATCCTCATATATTCTGGACTCCATGTGTTGTGCACACTTTAAATCTTGCTCTAAAAAATATTTGTGCAGCAAAGAATACAGAGGCAAATGAAATCATCTATGCTGAATGTCATTGGATAACAACAGTTGCAGATGATGCTGTTTTGATCAGAAATTTTATTATGAACCACTCAATGAGACTTTCAATATTTAATGATTTCTCACATTTGAGAATGTTAGCTGTTGCTGAAACTCGTTTTGCCTCTGTAATAATCATGTTGAGAAGATTCAAACAAATAAAAAGTGTTCTTTAATCTATGGTGAGTAGTGAGAAGTGGTCTTGCTATCGAGAAGATGATGTTGGGAAGGCAAGGTATGTGAAAGAAAAGGTCTTAGATGATTTGTGGTGGGATAATGTAGATTACATTTTGACTTTCACTGATCCGATTTATGATATGTTGAGAGAGGCTGACACAGATAAATCATGCCTACATTTGATTTATGAGATGTGGGACTCTATGTTAGCAAAAGTGAAAGAAATTATATACAGACATGAAAGAAAGTCACATAATGAAGACTCAAGTTTTTGGAGTATTGTCTATACCATTCTTGAGGATAGGTGGACCAAAAGCAACACACCTCTGCATTGTTTGGCCCATTCATTAATTTTAAATTTCTTAGTAAATGAATAAATAATTTTATATGCTTTGTATTATTTGAAAGTATTCAAGTAAAGAATGGCTTTAACAAGACCCTCAACGTGTCTCACCACAAAAAGATTTAGAGGTGTCAAATATGAGAAAGATATGCTTGAAACGATATTTTCCAAATGAGGAGGAGAGAAGAAAGATTAATATAGAACTTGCAAAGTTCTTTGGATATTTAGAGGATTTTGGTCATCAAGAATTTTTGGTTGATAGATGGAGGATGGATCCAAAAATGTGGTGGTTGATTCATGGAGCTTCAGCACCGCTTCTTCAAACAATAGCAATAAAACTTCTTGGTCAAGTATCATCCTCTTCTTGTTGTGAGAGAAATTGGAGCACATACTCATTTATTCAATCGATGAAGATGAATAAAATAACTCCACAACGAGCTAAAGATTTAGTTTATGTGCATACAAATCTTCGTCTTCTATCAAGGAAGACCCCACTTTATATGACAGGTGATAACAAGATGTGGGATGTTGCTGGAGATGGGTTCGAGTGCCTTGATGATATGGGATTATTGGAGGTTGCAAATCTTTCTCTAGATGAACCAGAATTGGAAGCAATGATATTCAATGATGATGATATTGAAGGCCAAAGACTAACCTCTGAATCTAATTTTATCATTTCCTCTATTGAGTAGTTGAAACTTCATGTTGTACTAAATGATTTTTTGCTTATATTTTTGTGATTGTACTAAACATTTTAATGTTATAAGCTAAACAAGTCCTCATGACATTGATTTATTATTGCTTACCATTTTCAATATGGTGTCACCTTTATTTCTATATATTATATTAAAAAAATTATTATGCCGTGTCCACGCCGCACCCGTGTCCTATATTTCTGAAAAATGCCGTGTCCTGTGTCCGTGTCGTGTCGTGTATGTGCCGCCGTGTCCGTGTCGGTGCATCTTAGCCTCTCCTCCACCAATAACCAAAAAACCCTATACAATATCCACGTATTTAGTTATACTCAAATTCAAATTTTAATTCGAAATTTCAAACAAACCTCCTCCTTGATTCTTCCAGCAAACAAGCAATAAAGCACAAAAAAGTAAATCTATTATAATCCTATTCTAACTCCCGTTCAAATCAAAATGTAAACCATCCTTAGTGCCTAATTACTTGATCACAAGATCAATGACCCGGAACAGCATGTGGAGATCGAGCTGATATAATCAAGGCTTAGAGGAGGACTCCTGAGAGGATTGTTGTTGCAGAGAGGAAACTCAAAAAGATTTATGTATATATTGAAACTTAAGGAATACGCAAAGTCAAAAGGAACTCATAAAAGGTCTCGGGAAGAAATGTCGGGAGATTATGTGACTAAGAATACTAGCAATTATGATGCTAGCCTAATACTAGCATTCCACAAAGCTAGTGTTGAATATAACATTGTCACATCATAACTTGTGCATAGAGTCATTATTTCCTACAGCAAATTTTGTGCTGTAATCAATGCCATACATTGCAATTAATATATTCTCATTTTTCAATTAAAAAAGATAGTTCCTATCTATATAAAGGAATGTCGTAGGAGAGGGGGTAAAAGGTTTTATTAAAGGGATCAGCAAAGTTTTGTCCTTGGAAGGGAGCATTCCAATTGTAAAGAGAGACTCGTAGAATTGGAGAGGTAAAGAGAGGGGATTTAAAGAAGTAACATCTTCCTCCTTGTACTGTTGTTTAGTTCTTCCATTAATGAAACCTAAGGGTTTCTTGCTCCATAAATAAGAATCCAGATTAAAAACCTCATTATGTGCCCACTTTTTTGAAATATTAGTAGGATCTTATTACGATGTCTTCTTAGTGGTAATAGACCATTACTTCTCTCTAGTCGTAAATGTCAAAGGACCAAATCATCGGCTGTAGGATCTACAGCCTCCACTATACTGAGCATACGCTATACAGTTAAACTGGGCATTGAAATTACTTTAAACCCGCCCAAACAAACCGCAAGGAACCAAACAGATCTCACATAAGATAAATAAATACCCGCAACAAAGCAAGCAGCAATCTGACTAGTAAAACAATAGAAAAACAATCAAACATAAAATATTTCCTTAGGCATTCAATTCATCAGGAAATAAGCAAGAGGTAAGATTAAATCCTTCAAAGATTGGTCTGTTTAGGGCGATTGAAGGTGTGTCCATAAAATTAGCTCTAGAACTTTGGGAAAAACAGTTTTTTTTTTTTTTTAAAGTTGCATTCGTGCGACCAGAAACCTGTAGTCAAAACAGAAGTGTGACCCAGAGAGCAAATTGTGAAAAATCCGCTCCAACGGAAAACCCTAAGCCTAACCAGTCCAAAAAACCAACCCGCCATATTTTTCGCCTTATTAAATCGCAACAATCGTAACATACTGAAAACGAATTCCTCGAAATCTTACAATACATATACCCAAAAAAGAAATCAACAGTTTATCAACATTCTAACCGTGCACTTTACAACTAACAACAAGCACCTCATATGCAGCAAGGATTTGGAGGAACCGAAGGGAGGCGGCGGCCTCATCGGGAGAATTACAAACGTCCGGGTGTGTCTCCTTAGCGAGCTTCCGGAAAGAAGCCTTGATCTCCGCGGATGAACTCTTTTCCGAGATCCCCAACACTTCATAGGCGCTCTTACCGGAATACTCGCCGCCGACGAAGTCATGCGTACTGAAGGCTCTTCCTTTATGGACTTCACCGGCAATTCTCCTGTCGGCGGAGAGGGGGTGATTCAATTCTAGAATGAACAATCTGAAGCTCATCTATCGTGGAAGAGGATTGTGAAAATGGAGAAGTTGTGTTCAGAAGCATCCGCTGAATCAAAGGATCTGTTCTCACGAGATTCTTAGGGGCTGTTTGGTAGCACTAGGATTTAATTTAAGTAGGATTTTCTGAATCCGAATGAATCCGAATTTTAGAAATTCTGAGGGGCTTAAATCTTAAAAAAATATTTGCGCTATAGAGCAGGATTTATCAAGCAGATTCTTCTTCTAGCGTCCTGGATAAATTCGACAAAATATAGAATTTTGAAAATCAGGGATTTAGCGCGAATCCACGGAATTTTCCGTCTACAACAGATTTCATTTGCCGTGAGATTTGGTTTTGCATTTTAGGCTGTTTGACTGAATTTCGCTCAAATTCACCTCAAATCCGACCTAAATCCTTCTACCAAACAGCCCCTTAGAATGAGCTTAAAATATATGTAACTATCTAAACTTAAATTTAAGATTTTATAGAACTTTATATTGAAAAAATAGTGAAAATTTTTAATGGATAAAATTTTTAGAAATTGTCATTTAGGTCTTAAGATTTAATATATTCTTCATTAAATATATGTTTTCACACTCAAATTCAAAAAATAAAAATAAAAAAATGTGATTTTCATATATATCTTAAATTTTAACATATAAAGATTTGGTGTTAGATATCAAAAAAATAATAATAATATATTGACTCTTTATAAAGAATCAAAATAATATGTGAAAGTTACTATGAAAAATGTCTAAGTTGTGGGGAGTTCTTCTAGATGGAAAACTAATACATTTTGCTAGGAAGATGGCTTTGAAAAAGCTAATAACTTCTGGATGTAGACTTGCTAAGAATATTAATGCATGGAGAAGAGTTTCATGGAAGAATAAAAGGATGAATCTCTCAGTCTTCTGACTCTCCCTGCTCTGAGGAATTTCTTTTGGCTCTCTATTGTCCTCCCCAAGAGGCTATATGATATTCAAGGAACATACAAGAGATTAACTTGGTGCAATGACATTTGAAATAGCTTTTTTACTATTTTCTAAAGCACTTTGTTAGTGCAAAAATTATTTGAAAGTAGAAAAAAAATAGCTGTCAAAAGCTTTCCCAAACGAAGCCTAAATTTGGCACATACTTACAATTTGTTAATTTGGAGATTTCTATAAATACACCATATTTTGTTGTTTGCATATGTCAATCTTTATTGCATACACCATATTTTTATTCAACTCGGCTTGATTTAGAGCTGATTCGAGCTTCTTTACAGACTAAAAATCAATTTCAAATTGATATGGAGCGTGACTATAGTTCTAATTGGTTCGAAATGAACACTTATTTATGATATATAATGTATAACATGCAATATATATATATGCTTGTTTATGCATAAAACTAATTAAAAATGCCTCTAGGATTTCGAGTCATGAGCCATTGGCAACATTGGACAATTTTTGAGAGGACAAATATTTCGATTTCAATATTATCATCATTCATCATCGCTTTGTCATAAATTTATTCTCTAAAAATTATTTGGATTAATATAAAGAATTAAATCGTCAAAATTTCAATCCATTAACTACATTTCTTTTTAACCCATATGGGAGACTATGCGTTAACCGGGAAAAAAATTCTATTAACTACATTTGAAACAGTGGTTTAGGCTTCATTTGGGATAACTTTCTTACTGCATTATTTTTCAGGCTGCAACCACAATTTTTGTTTAGCCACTACTTTTTTTATATTTTTAAAAAAATTTATATTAAGAAGCTGCTTTCTACAACAGCTTTTAAAAATTGCTATCTCTATAACAGTTTTACAAAGCATTAAGAAAGTTGTCCCAAACAAAATCTTAGAGTCCGTTTGGACTTTTTATAAAGATGATTATAAAACTACTATAACGAAAGTAACTTTTTTATAAAGATATTGTAGAAAGCAGCTTCCAAACAAAAAAAATTATTGAAAAAAGTAAAAAACAGTGACTAAATAGAAATTATGATTGCAGTCTCAAAGACAAAATAGTAAGAAAGCGATCTCGAACAAAGCCTTAATCTATCATTAAACACTTTTCATAAGTTTTGGTCTTATATTGAATCTTTCCACTTTAACAATATATGGTTTGTTCTTCAATTGAGTTTATTTATTATAACAAATAGACATATTTATTAGCAAAATACAATTTCCACAAGCTCTTATTTAAGAAGTCATGGTTGGAGCCATGCATCTATTGATGGAGTCTTCTTTTTTCTCAAAGCCAATTGGTTTGAATAATGTTGGGTCAAATTATGACTATGTGGACTTTTCAATGATGCAAAGATTTTAGTATTACACCAATGGTTCCTATTATGTACAATTCTTTCTCTTTACAACATTCTCACATATAAATAGTTTATGAGGTGAATAAATAGATACTCTTCTAAAATGGTAGTTAGACTTTTCTTTAGTTTGCATGTATTTAATAAAAGAGAATTTACATAAATTATAAATATCATTAAATTTATTTATTTTTATATGTTTAGCACTTAAATTATTATATTTAATTAAACAATATGTTTATAGCTAATTCATAATAATATATATATATATATATATATATATATATATATATATATATATATATATATATATATATTTAAACAATATATTTTATTGTAGATAAATTGATATTAGTGATATTTTATGTGAATAAATAATTAAAATAATTAAAAATTATATTAGGATATTTTAATATAAATTATATTAAGATATTTAAATTTATTTTCCTTAGTGTAATGCAGAGTCATCATATGTGTATCATTAATCTTAAAATAAATTTAATAATTTTCATATCAATTCTTATATAAATTACCAAAATATTTTGATATATATTTTTACAACATGATTAAATTAATCATAATTGATTTTTAAAAATTTTAAATTTATTTTAATATTAGTGTAATATCTATATAATCGATTAAATCTTGCAAGAAAGTTCAAAGATTTTAAAATTGATTAAAATAATATTTTAGTCAATATATTCTTAGCCAATTTGTTTCCTTAAAATTAGGCCCAAATGATTTTTTGTAATTTTTTTTTTAAAGTGTAGCATAGGTCATATCAATCATATATAAACTACCTTATTTTTATTAGTGGGCCAATCAAATTTGGAGATTCTTATTCACATTTATTTTAAAAGGATTTTATCAATCCACAAAATTAACAATTTTGATGTAGAGTGAGAGTTTTATATAAAAAGAGGTTCAAAAGATATATCAGAATTTTTATGTGAAATTTTATAGAAGGAGAAAAATCAATGAGTCTAGCAAAATTAAAATGATATACTATATAAATAAGGTTGCATTTGGGATAACTTTCTTATTGTTTTATAAAATAATTTTTAATATGAAATTTTCAAATTCAAAAAATATGTATTAAAAAACTGTTGCATAAAACAATAATAAAGCTGTCCCAAACAAAGTCTAAGATTTCAGAAGTTCACTATTGTTCTCAATTGAAGAAAATAAGATTACAACATATAAATTACTAGCTCGACCTCTTCTGATTGTGTTAAAGAATATTGGAGAAGCAGTAAAGCATGTTGATGACAACCAAGAGCTGATGATAGATGTCAATGTTGTTGACAGGAGACAACAACTAAGAGGCAATCATCTGATGGCAATTAAGTCGCAAAAGTCGGACTATAGTGTTCAGGTAATGGTGATTGACGGCGTTGACTATCTAGTTGACATAATTTTTTTTCGAAAATCATATCATTACATCATGTCGTATTTTTTTCTTATATTTGTGCCCTTTTAATGAATCAAAGCATTTGAAAAATCGAAAAAAGAAAAATCGGCAGGGAGAGAGAGAGAGAGAAGATATTGAGAGAAATTGGATTATTTAGAACTTTTCTTGACTAAAAATATTTATTTTATTTGAAAATCAAAGGATTGACCAATTGGGTTCATTTAATTATTAGATTATGAGAAAATTACTAAAAAATATAAATTATGAACTTTAAGTATTATAAATTCAAATTAATATGAATTATTTCATTAAAAGCAATTTTATCATCAAATTTTTATCCACTCTTTGGTTTTTTTGTAATTTTAAATAAAGTATTTTATCTTAAATTTGAAATTAATGAAATTTAAAATTATGCTGTTTTATTATGACTTTAAAACAATAAATAAAAGAATTTCACAAATTTAATGATTTTGCATATCATGAGATTTAATCGAATCGAACCACGAGTAACTTATCAGACGTGTTGATTTATTTATAGCTCTAATAAGACGAGTCTTTTGTTATGTTCTTACAGCCATCTCATTAATGTCATAAGAATGATCTGATTTCAAGCCTATGCAGTCTATGGGTCGAACTGAACCATTTCAATCTAACTCGACGTGAATCAAAACAAGTTCGAGCCGGCTCAAATTTGAATCAATTTAACTTAAAATTCTATATATGATATTTATATTACGGGCTCAAAATTGAATACAAAAATCAAAGCGAGCGAAAGATTTGACTCGTTTGTGTCTATTTGAGCTCAATCCAAATTAAAAATATATTAAATTTTCAAGATAAAATCATAAATGAAAATAGGTATATTAAGTGATTTTTTCAATAAATCTCAAGCAAAGGACATCGAAAAAAACCAAAAGCAATTTTGATAAGAATTGAGGAGTGTAAGTTTGTCCAACATATCAATTATCTTATTTTTATTTAATTCCATTTAAATATTAACAAATAATTAAATTATTATAATTTAAATAAGCTATTATTCATGTAATTTGTTGCCATAGTCTATATATTTTTATTAATTCAAATGATTTAATTTACACGGTAAGCTATTTGTCATATTGGGCTCTGCCATTCATTTAGATTCTCAAGTTCACCAAAATCTTTTTGTAAGTGGCATTTAGCACTGACTATACTATCAATTGATAAATTTGTTTTTTTAATTTATTTATTTGAAGTAAAATTAATTCACTTTACAACGTGATGATGACGATAATAGAGAGGGTTGGCGCTGATTGTGGTGATGGGAGATGGCAATGACAACCAGCTATGGGCGACAGTGGCACTAGTTGTGTGGCAAAAGGCAGTGGTTGATTGGGGCGGATGAAGAAGGCGGCTAATCTTTGCTGACACTGGTCGGAGAGTGTGTGCTTTACATTAACGATGTATTGGAATTCGGATCTTGTTTTGAGTGAGTACATAAGTTTCATATTCCAAATGAGTTCCCCTGGTGAGAACTTCTTATCAATCGATAGATACTTAGAGCAAGTAGACTCAATAGGTTGACAATTAATCCAAGCTAATAAGCAACATCATGTCGATAAAGTCAACTACTTAATGTCGAGGACTAAGTTATGACTAACTCTTGGGAGACTTATTATTAATTACAATAGTTCCTCCTCCAGACTTTCGATATGGACTTCATTGTCATTCCAGATGAGATGGCAATCAGAATTATTTTAATTTAAGTCTCCCTTGAATAAAATTTCTGGCTTCGCCACTGCCGCCAACACCCACTCTCAGCCACTACCAATATGGGCCATCATTGACCATAGCCGGCAAACTTCAAAGTTAATTTATTTTATTTCAAATTAAATAAATAATAATAATTTCATATATTAATTTTATATGTAATAAAATAATTCTTAAAATATTTCAAATATACTATATTAATTTCATATGCTAGAATATAATTATTTTATTGTAATTTAAGTAACATTTGTGGGGTGAATTTATTTATTTTATAAAAAAAAAGCACAATAGCTGTGTTGAGAATAATGCCACAAAGTATCAAAAAACTCCTTTCTTCAATGGGCTATTTTTTACTTTGAATATTCCAAAGAGATTCAAAGAGGAACTGAGTTCAAACCCCTTTTTTAATCAATTTTAAACTTATGATAGAAGAAATAACTTCTATTTTTTATGGTCATAATGTTCAATTATTTGGTATTTATTAGAAGGGTTTGCATAGATATTAAATTTTTACATGTTTAAATATCTAACACATAAATCTTTATATTTATTTATATAATATTTTAATTTTTAAATCTAAAAATTAAAGTTAATAATATTTTTTATGTGATTTCAATATTATGGTATTATAAAATTAAATATCAAGATAAGGGTGAAAAAAATAATTTGACCTGCCAACTTGATACGGGCTAAAAAATTAGGGTTCGGATGCCCCATTTAATAAATAGGTGAGA
Organism: Dendrobium chrysotoxum; assembly: GCA_019925795.1. Taxonomy (NCBI): domain Eukaryota; kingdom Viridiplantae; phylum Streptophyta; class Magnoliopsida; order Asparagales; family Orchidaceae; genus Dendrobium; species Dendrobium chrysotoxum. The sequence continues at coordinate 33,739,646 of CM034299.1, read as the reverse complement.
TTCAACTTGGTAATTCCCACTCATTTAATTAGTATGTTAGATTTAGACTAAATTATAAACCTAATAGTAACTGATATATCATCAAAATATATATTGATCGGGCACGAATCTCGAGATTAAATTAAATTGAAAGCTTCCGAAATTAAATATAGGATCATTCAAACTCTGATTTTAGCAAATTTATAGTCAAACTGAACGTCTTGAAAAGACGAACCCAACGACACCAAATTCGACCCAATCCGAGCCCGAATGGGTCTAAATCGAAGACCCAAAGCGCCCCATAAATTGGATGACCAAACGATGTCCAAACGTGACATGCTTATAGTCGAATCGAGTGGCTCAATGAGATGAATCCAACGAGCTCAAGATCGTTGAATTCTGACATTAGAAAGGCACTCAAATACTCAATAAACGGTCCAAGATCGAATGAGTCGATATCGGTCGTCCATTCAAACCACTCCCAACATACCCTTGATCTTCCTCCTATTTACTGGCCATGCCACTCTCAAAAAACTATAAATAGACTCATCATTCCTCATGGAGGGAGGGACCCAAGAAAGGAAGAGAGCCAAACTAGAGTTCTCTTGCTAGCAGACTCCTCGACCACCATTGGACCACCGATCGTCGCCAAATTATCGTCGGATTTCTGCCCGGCCAACAACTAGCACCGGACTTTCGCTCGTCCACCAACTAACGTAGGACTTCCGCCCTGCCACCGATTGAGGCAAGACTTCCACCCGGATAACAACGATCTTTTTTTACTATTGTCACCCGCCGATTACGCTCCTTCTGACCTCCGTCGCCAGATAACGATCTTTTTAACTACTGTCGCTGGCCGACTACACTTCTTCTGACCTCCATCACCAGACAAATATCTTTCTGACCACTATCGCCCACTGATTACAGTCCTTCAGACCTTCGTCATCAGACAACGGTCTTCCTGACCATTGTCACCCGTCGACTATAGTCCTTGCGACCTCCGTCACTTGACAACAATCTTTATGACCACCTTCGCTATCTTCTAACCTCTGTTGTTAGATAACAGTCTTTCTGACTATTGTCGCCCACTGACTACAGTCCTTTCGACCTCCGTCGTCAAACAACGGTCTTTCTGACCATTGTCGTCTACCGACTATGATCCTTCAGACCTCCATCGCCAGACTATAGTCTTTCTAACCACCTTCACCCGCCGACTATGGTCCTTCTGACCTCCATCGCCAGACAACGATCTTTCTAACTACTGTCGCCCGCCGACTACAGTCCTTCCGACCTCCTTCGCTAAACAATGGTTTTTCTTACCACGGTTGCCTGCAGACTATGGTCCTTCCGACCTCCATCGTCGTACTATGATTCTTTCAACCTCTGTCACCAGACAAAGGTCTTTTTTACCACTATCGCCCAACAACGATGGTCAGAATAGTCTTTCTGACCATTGTCGCCAGACTACGGTCCTTCCGACCTCCATCATCGGACAACGGTCTTTCTGACCATTGTCGTGCCGCTGACTACGGTATTTTCAATCTCCGTCACCAGACTACAATCTTTTTGACCTCCGTCGCCCGCTGACTATAGTCCTTCCAACCATAGTCACCCCGAATACAGTCTTTTCAACCTCCGTTCGCTCGCATCCTCTGGTCCTGTCAACCAATCGAACATGTAAATACTGATTCTTCTCATTCCCACCATGTAATGCACTCTATATGATGTATATTTGCTACATAAAGCCAAGGCCTTCCCCCCAATGAAGAGCCTCATTTTTAATTGACTACAACACTACTCGATACATTCAAACTGGGCCTGGCCTCATAGTTTTTCCTCCTTTGCAGGGGTTTTCATGTAAAAACTATGATTTTCTTATGAATGTTATATCCTCTCTTTTTATCTAATTGTGTGTTGGATCTTTGTACAAAGCTGATACATTAAACTTTATATTTCTCTATCGTCGTGAATATTCCAGGACGCAACAATAACCAATTAATTAATTTTTTAATTAAAATTTAAATGGTGGTGCTTTACAAGTAAAAATTTATATTTAAAAAAATGCACACATTCTCTTAAGAGAGATTTTCATATATAGCATTTAAAATATTAAAATTTAGATATTTAATATCTAAATTTCACATATATAATATAACACTTAAGACATTAAAAATAAAAATAAAAAATAACACTCTTAATACCATCCATCACTACACCGCAAATCCCCTTACTCTTTAATCGCCATTGATCATGGCTTATTGTAGTTGGACTGTCAGTGACTAAAAAAGTAACTGCAAGTGAACTGATAATTACTTGCGTATGTGGCTCATTTTTGTCTATTGGTTGAGGGTTTTGACTATTAATCAAGAAGTTTTGTATTCAAAGCTTGTGTATATGATGTTGTATGAATTTGCCTTAATATCTCAAATATAAAAAAATAATAACGATTACTTGGAGTAGGAGGAGGAGAGCAATTTAGGACTTGTTGGAGCGTGCCGAAGTGGAGCTAAGCTTAACACTAATCTGATCAAGGAGATAGACGGCCGGTAAGAGGTGGACGAGCACTCGGACTGTCAAAATCGGGTCACGGGTCAGGTTCGGGTCAAACTCGGAACTAACCCAACACAAGTTAACCCAACCTGAACCAGACCCATTTTTGCAAACATGTTAGGTATTTTAACCTGGACCCAACTCGTGTAGGTTACCGGGTTGAACCGACCAGACCTGTGGACCCGTTTTGATTCAAAAACGAGCAAGTGCTTGAGCGGTTGAGGCCTTGAGCCGTGATCGGACGGACAATGAATAGTCAAGCAGCCAAGCATGCCACCCGCCCGTCGTCGTCGTTGCTTCCGATCCAACTATAGATGAAAGGCGAGGTAGGTTTGTCATTGTCATTGCTTCCGATCCAACTGCAGATGAAGGGTGGCATCGGCTAGTAGCGTGAACGGGACGGTGGCAGCGGTTAGGCGCCCAGGCATGCCAATGCAGACAGGACGCCGGCAGCAACGACCAGTGACACTTGACGAGACGTGATTCATGCGACGATGTGACTCACGATTTACCTGGGTTAACCCGAGTTGAGTTCGAGTTTCCGGGTTAACCCGATCTCAACCCATTTTTCCAAATGGGTCGAATACGGGAACCTGAACTCGACCCGTGTGCAAAACGGGTTGAGCCTAACCCAAAAATTTTTAGTCGGGTTCAAGTCGAGTTTTCTGGTCATGTCAAGTATTGACACCCCTACTGAGCACATGCAATACAATGAGGGTAGCATAATTGTCAATTTATTTTCTAGTCATATCCTACAAGTGTCAGATTAAATTTATTAATAAAATATTAGATAATAACACAACTCTCCTTAGTTTGTTGGTTAGAAGCTTTGGCTATCAACTAAGGTGTCTTAGATTTGAGTTTTATATATGTGATACATATTTGAATTTATCTTAATTAACCTAAATGTTATATATATATATATATATATATATATATATATATATATATTAAATATTAAATATATAAATCCTAACAATTTTTCCATCTTTTGACCGTCCGCGGAGTAAAAAGGAATCCACCCATGAAACCTCAACTCACGGTCACGGCAGAGAAGATCGCATATTCCAAGACTTGATAGCTCTCGCCGTGTCGTCGATGCTCTTTATTTAAGAGAAATCTCTTATCTTTTGCATTCTGCAATTCTTCTTCAGCTCCTAAAGCCCTAATCCCAAAGAGCACGAAGAAGAAGAAAAGATCGGCGGTGCGAAGAAAGGAACTGAGACTAGATGACTATGCTTCGATCTTGTCTTGAACGGTGCTTCGGACGTCTTGGTTACGGCGACGAGCTTTTCTGGTATCAGGACCTCAAGCCCCACACCTCCGGCGAGTTCTCCATTGCCGTTGTTCAGGCTAATTCCACGTTAGAGGACCAAGGCCAGGTTGTCTCAACCCCCTTCGCCACCTTCATCGGGGTCTACGACGGACACGGTGGACCCGACGCTGCTCGATTCGTTAACACACAGCTTTTCCCACACTTCCGCAGTGAGTATCAGTGTCCTCGCACCTCTCTTCTCGATTTCTAATGAGTTTTGTGTTTAATGCCGCGGATTGCGATTGTGTAGAGTTTGCCATGGAGCAGAAGGGGGTTTCGGCTGACGTGATAAGGAAGGCGATTGTTGCCACCGAAGAGGAATTCTTGCATTTGGTGAATCGTTCGTTTCCGTTTAAGCCGCAGATTGCTTCGGTTGGATCGTGTTGCCTTGTTGGGGTGATAACGGAGGATACGCTTTATGTAGCGAATTTGGGGGACTCCAGGGCGGTGCTGGGCCGCTGCACGACACCCGATGGAAAGGAGGTGGTGGCGGAGCGGTTGACAAGTGATCACAACGTGGCGGATGTGGAGATTAGAAAGGAACTGAAAAAGCTACACCCGGATGAGTCTGATATAGTAGTTCATACTCGAGGAGTGTGGCGGATTAAGGGGATTATTCAGGTGAGATTTCCTGGATCTTCTGTTTTGTGTCCTTTAATTCATGTCAGGCTTTCTAAGGGTCCAGTCCATAATGTGAATTATATGTTTGTTAGAGCATTATTTAGCTTAAGCATACCATTCTAAATCACTTAACTTACATTTGAGGTAGTCCATGATGATTCTTCAATTGGGTCAGTTGCTACTTTATTCTTGCTTTGTTATAGATGGATTTTCATACTCTTCAGCCATCCAATCAATGCACATAGTGCAATTACCTGTCCTTCCTGGTCATCCAGTCCATTTGGATTGCCAGGATACTGTGTATGAAAATCAGTTGTTTCATGTAAACCATTTTGGTTTTCTTACAGATAGTACTTGCCATCCAGAATGTATATATCGGATGGCCAAGATGTCAAACTGCCCAAAGTGCAATTCGTTTAGTAGTTGGAGAGGATCTGAACCTACGATATATGTTGTTAAACAGAGAGAGAACGGCAAAACCCTTGAAATCTGTGTCGTGAATGCAAGGAACCAAAAATTTGCCAGAGCCTCTTATCAGGGTGTTTGAGTTGGAATAAGCCTTTTACATGATGAAAAGCTTATTCTCATTGAGGATCATTGGAAGTCTATATTCTTAGCATAGACTCTCTGGAATGCCCAAATGATTCTAACTACTAAAGCCTTAGAACAAAAGATTCATATCGGTAATGTACGTTTCTTGAACGCGGTACACTCTTGGTATTAGGAGAAGTTGTTGGATAAGCTTGTCCAATCTAGCTATCATGTCACCTTGGCTTTGGTGTTGTTCTTGGGATGCCTTCGATCAATGGAATCACCGAGCATTTTGGGATTATTTATTCGCATGCTTAATCGAGCAACTCTATGAAATGCCGGATACAATGCCTTTGATGGAAGTGTCGTGATATGAATGGTTAATTCTCCACACTATAATTGGAACAGTATTGTGTCCTCATGTCATTCAATGAGTCTCTGTCTATTATCGTGGTCTGTGATGTCATCAAGGACTGTAGTTGGACTATGATGGCTCGTAGGATAGAACAAACGATTTTTTTGGAGGATTTACATACATACCACTTTATATTATATTATGTACATATCTAACACCTAAAACTTTAATATTTCATGCCTACCACCCATAGACAACTTTAATATCAAAAATATCACTCATATATTTCATTTTTACCACCCATAACACCTTTTAAACTTTAATATTTCATTCATTGCACCCATATTTGATCTATGGGAGGTAGGCATGAAAAATATTAAAGTTTTTTGTGTTAGATATGTAAATAGCATGATATAAAGTGGTATGTATGTAAATCCCCCTTTTTTTTCTATATAAGATGATTTTCTTGATAGGCACCATTTGTTATAAAAAATGGATTTTTTCTTTCCTTTCTTGTGGTCATTGTTTAGAATTAAGATACACTAGTACATGCACATATATGAGCAAGATGTATATAGAACCGATCAATTTTTTGACAAATGTGGAACATTTAATATATATAAATTAAAGCATAATATACTCACACAACAATAACAAGCCTTTGTCCCACTACGTGGGGTCGGCAACATGAATCCTTTTTCTCCATTGTGTCCGGTTCAAAGTCAAATTCTCGTTTAAATCTAGTAGAGAAAGATCATTTCTAATATTTTCTAACCAAGTCTTTTTAGGTCTACCTCTACCTTTCTTAACATAAGTCAAATCTAATACCTCTACTTTCCTAACTGGGTCATCGGAAGGCCGCCGTTTTATGTGACCAAACCATCTAAGGCGACTCTCTCTAATCTTATCCTCCACTGGAGCTACTCCAACCTTTTCACGTATATGCTCATTTCGTATCCTGTCTCTAAGAGTAAATCCACTCATCCACCTAAGCATCCTCATCTCCGCAACACATAACTTAGTATTGTGCTTCTCTTTTAATGGCCAACATTCTGCACCATAAAGCATTGCAGGTCTCACCACCATCTTATAGAATTTTCCCTTAAGTTTAAGGGGGACTTTTCTATCACACAACAAGCCCGATGCATTCCTCCACTTCAACCATCCAACTTGAATTCTACTGATAACATCCCCATCTATTTCACCATCACTCTGAACAATAGATCCAAGATATCTAAAACGTGTACTCTTATTAATGACTTGATCGCCCAAAGTCACAATCCCCTCACTAGGTCTATTACTGCTAAAATTACACTCCATATATTCAGTTTTAGATCTACTTAAGCGAAAACCTTTAGACTCTAAGGTTGATCTCCAGACTTCAAGTTTACCTTCAACTCCCTCTTTAGTCTTGTCAACAAGAAGAATATCATCAGCAAAAAGCATACACCAAGGTACATCCTCTTGTAAATGTCTAGTGAGAACATCCATGACTAACGCGAAAAGATATGGGCTTAAAGCTGATCCTTGATGTAATCCAACCGAAATAGGGAAATACTTGGTCAAACCACCTTGTGTTTGAACACAAGTAGTAGCTCCTTCATACATATCTTTAATGATTTGAATATAAGCATTATTAACTCCTTTCTTTTCAAGAACTCTCCATAGCACTTCTCTTGAAACTTTATCATATGCTTTCTCTAAATCAATAAATATCATATGTAGATCCTCCTTATTCTCCCTATATTTCTCCATCAAACCTCTCAATAAATGTATGGCTTCCATAGTAGACCTACCAGGCATGAATCCAAATTGATTTTGAGAAACATTAGTATCACGTCGCAGCCTACGCTCCATAACTCGCTCCCATAGTTTTAAAGTGTGACACATTAACTTAATTCCTCTATAATTCGCACAATCTTGTGCATCACCTTTATTCTTATAAATAGGAATCAATACACTCATTCTCCACGCATCTGGCATCTTTTTAGTCTTCAAAATATTATTAAAAAGTTTAGTTAGCCAAGAAATTCCTTCATCTCCTAAGCATTTCCACATCTCTATTGGGATATCATCAGGTCCAACAGCTTTTCCACACTTCATTTTCTTTAAAGCCTCTCTAACTTCGGTTTTACTAATACGCCGATAAAAACAGAAATCTTTATTTTCATTTAGGATGCTAAGATCACTAAAGTCAATTGTATTCCTACAATCTTCATTAAAAAGTTTATCAAAATATCTCATCCACCTTTGTTGAATATCATTTTCTAAGAAAAGTACTTTTTGATCTTCATCCTTAATACACTTCACTTGAATTAAATCCTTACTACTCCTATCTCTTTGTTTGGCTAGCTTATACATATATCTTTCTCCCTCCTTAGTATCTAATCTATTATATAAATCATTAAAAGCTAAGATCTTTGCATCACATATTGCTTTCTTAGAATCCTTACATGCCTCTTTATATCTTTCCCAATTATCAGAATTTTTACATCTAAACCAATTTTTATAACAAATCTTCTTATTTTTTATCTTTTCTTGCACAATTGGATTCCACCACCAGCTATTTTTACTATTAGGGGCTTTTTCCTTTGATACTCCAACACATCTTTAGCAATATTTTTAATATCACTAGCCACTTTTTCCCACATAACATTAGCATCCTCATGCACAAATAAAATCTTAGAATCTAAAATCTTACTCTCAAAAATATTTTTATTACTATTCTTTAAATGCCCCCATCTAATCCTAGAAAATCGCTTTACTTTATTTTTTATTTTCTGTCATTTCATCTTAAAGTCTAAAACTAATAAGCGATGTTGGGTACATAAACTTTCACTCGGAATAACTTTACAATCTTTGCAATCTAAACGATCTACTTTTCTTATAAGAAAATAATCAATCTGAGTTTTACTATAACCATTCTTATAAGTGATGAGATGCTCATCTCTTTTCTTAAAAAAGGTATTAGCAATTAAAAAATCATAAGCTAAAGAAAAATCTATTATGGTCTTACCACCTTCATTAGTCATTCCAAACCCATATCCACCATGAATGCTTTTAAAATCATTTACCTCTCTACCAACATGTCCATTTAAATCTCCTTCAATAAAAATTTTTTCTTCGAGAGGTATCTTTTGAATTAATTCTTCTAAATCTTCCCAAAATTTTAATTTTGAACACATATCCAAACCTACTTGAGGAGCATAAACACTTATAATATTAATAATCTTAGCATCAACAACAATCTTTAAAGCCATAATTCTATCTCCAATTCTATTAATATTTATAACATTATCCTTCAAACTCTTATCTATAATCACGCCTACACCATTTCTAGTACGACTCTTACCTGAATACCAAACTTTAAATCCTAAACTATCAATCTCCTTAGCCTTCTCTCCAACCCATTTAGTTTCCTGAATGCACAAAATATTTATCTTCCTATGAATCATAATATCTATTAATTCCATTAATCTTCCTGTAAGGGAACCTATATTCCAAGTTCCTATCCTAATATTAGTATCATGGACTAGCTTCTTTGCCCACATCCGTCCTTGATGTGGGAACCCTTGCCTATTTAACACTGCACCCGGGCGCCGATGCAGCGGCCCTTGCACACTTTTCACTGTATTCAGGCCATACAGTGCGTCGCTTCCAGGGAACGCCCTAGCATTAACACAATTTATTAAAGGATTCATGTCATGGTTATTCGACAAGTTTTACGCTGGCTGTCGACTACCTAACGCAACCCTCCACTTTTCTCATCCAGGACTTGGGACCTGGCAACGGCAGTGTTTAAAGCATAATATACTAATTTGAAAAATTAAATAGAATTATAATACATATATTGCATGTCATAGAATAATAAATAGTTGTGAACAACTCATATAATAATAAACATATTCCAATATGTTTGGTAAATTAAAATCAATTGAAGGAGGAATAGGCGCCTTGGTTGGAGGCTGTTAGTTTGAAGCTGAAAATTTATGTTTTTCTCACATGGGATTAACAAAATCATGTAATCAGTTATAATTAAAGAAGATCTACTCATTTGCACAATGCAAAATTTGTCCATCTCAGAAGAAAATATTGAAACTCATTTATTCAGAAGACGACAACGAATGTAGTAGTTTTCTTGTTCTTTAAGTACTTGCGAATTTCTACGAGTGGTTTATTATCGAGTAGAGCAATTTCTTTTCGATTGTATTGAGTGCAGAGAATAGGCTTCGAGTTATTTTGATAAGTTTATAGTCCAAGATTTGGTGAACCCCTCTCGAAAGCTCATGACATTTTTGTTAACTCTTTGTTTCCTGTGAATGTTTGCCTATTTAGTAGTTTACAGTCTATATTTCTGCAAAGAATTTCTCTTTTTTTTATTACCTTCACCTCTTTCTTATTCCCTCCTTTTTCCTGCTTATTTTAACTGTTAAGTTTATTCTGTCTAGAAAAAAATCCTGCTTTTACAAGGCAAATTATAGGGTTATCAAGAATCTTAGTTTAACCAAGCAGCAACAACAACAACAACAACAACAACATCAAGCCTTTATCCCACTACGTGGGGTCGGCTACATGAATCCTTTTTCTCCATTGTGTCCTATTAAAAGTCAAATTCTCGTTTAAATCTAATAAAGAAAGATCATTTCTAATATTTTCTAACCAAGTCTTTTTAGGTCTACCTCTACCTTTCTTAACATAAGTCAAATCTAAGACCTCTACTTTCCTAACCGGGTCATCGGGAGGCCGCCGTTTTACGTGACCAAACCATCTAAGGCGACTCTCTCTAATCTTATCTTCCACTGGAGCTACTCCAACCTTTTCACGAATATGCTCATTTCGTATCCTATCTCTAAGGGTAAAGCCACTCATCCACCTGAGCATCCTCATCTCTGCAACACTTAACTTAGAATTATGCTTCTCTTTTAATGGCCAACATTCAGCACCATAAAGCATTGCAGGTCTCACCACCATCTTATAGAATTTTCCCTTAAGTTTGAGGGGTACTTTTCTATCACACAATAAGCCCGATGCATTCCTCCACTTCAACCATCCAACTTGGATTCTGCTGATAATATCCCCATCTATATCACCATCACTCTGAACAATAGATCCAAGATATCTAAAACGTGTACTCTTATTAATGACTTGATCGGCCAAAGTCACAATGCCCTCACTAGGTCTATTATTACTAAAATTACACTCCATATATTCCGTTTTAGATCTACTCAAGCGAAAACCTTTAGACTCTAAGGTTGACCTCCACAATTCTAGTTTACCTTCAACTCTCTCTCTAGTCTTATCAACAAGAAGAATATCATCAGCAAAAAGCATACACCAAGGTACATCCTCTTGCAAATGTCTAGTGAGAACATCGATGACTAAAGCAAAAAGATATGGGCTTAAGGCTGATCCTTGGTGTAATCCAACCGAAATAGGAAAATACTTGGTCAAACCACCTTGTGTTTGAGCATAAGGTTCTTCCTTATAAATGTTTGTCTTCACAAAATTATTGCAGCATATAATTCCATCATTGTAAAATAAAAACCTCCATGTGATAGTTTGCGCTCTCCTACATCATTTTCAAACCTTTTTTTTTACCATCCTGATTCATTTGTTCTAATATTATTGTAGTCAGTCTCATCAATCATAATGGACCCCTTTCTGCTCATAAATGGTCCTGATAAACTATCTCACAACGCGCCCTCTCCTAATTTCTCAGACACCACCCCAAGTTTGCTTTTCCTTGTTAGAAAACTTTTTCTTTTTCTGAGTAAAGATTCTTTCGGGGCAGTTCTTCATCGCTTTGACTTTTTAGATCACTGTTAGTGTTATTTGGGTGCTATTTTTTCTTTCTGCTTTTTAAAAAATTTTGTGATGCTGGGCAGCCTTTTACAGCCAGCAACAGCAACTCAAACGGATCTTCAAGCACATCCTTCACTCATTAATCCATCATTATTCTCAGCAAGTCATGATATGGGGTGTGCTTGGTTGGTCCAATTTTTCTTAATTTCACTCTATCAACATTCTTAATTACTATTGCAAGTGGAATTTACCACTTCTACTTTGCTAGATAAATTTCTCTTAATAGCTTTACTTGAACTGATAGTATTTCATTATTTTCCACTTAAACCAGATTACTAATACAATCTTAACAATTATTTTGTTAGGTATCGCGGTCGATTGGCGATGCATATTTGAAAAAACCAGAGTTCAGTAGAGACCCTCTGTTCCCACAATATATCTTTCCGACCTCTCCTTTGAAGCGGTCTGTTATCACTGCCGAACCATCCATTCACACGCGCAAGCTGAAACCAGATGACTTATTCTTGATACTTGCTTCAGATGGTTTTTGGGAACAACTAACCGATGAAGCTGCTGTTGAGATAGTCTCCAAGCATCCAAGATCAGTAAGTTCTCAACCCCTCCTGCTCCCTGGTAAAAGAACTTCATATATTAAGCTGGATAATGTTCTGTCACTAGGGCTTCGTTTGGGACAGTTTTAAACCATCATTTTTTTCCTGCTTTTAAAATTTTTTTGTGCTAAAAAATAGTTTTATAAAGCAGTTAAAAAGCCGTTCCAAATGAGAGAAATTATTTTGTGCGGATGCCGAACGCCGTCCAGTCCGTCCGGAGACCAATCAGAGTGAGCCACATCGGTACCGCGGCTCGGTATCGCTGACATGGCTCATTCTGATTGGTCTCCGGACGAAAGCTGCGTTCGGCATCCGCACAAAATAATTTCCCCCAAATAAAAGCCTAAATCTTCATATGTTTTGCATCGTGATGGAGCTAATTTTAATATTTGTGTTCGGAATTTCACGTAGCACATTATCTCTAAATTCAACTAAATTTAGGGTTTAGTGTTGTAAAATATATCAAGATATTCAGATAGAATTCTTTTTCCTATGAAATTCCATTTAAAAAAGCACTTATTTAAAATTAAAATAACATGAATATTTTAATATTAAGAAGAGGTCCATATCACACCTTCTTGAGGACTTACAATAGGCATATACATGCAGGGAATAGCAAAGAGACTATTAAGAGCGGCACTTGAAGAAGCCGCAAAGAAGATGGAAATGAGAGTTAAGGACATGAAAAGAATACGGAAGGGAGTGAGGCGTCATTTTCATGACGATATCACTGTTATAGTGGTATATCTTGATCATAACCTTAGGAACACAAAGAGTCCGAATCTTAAAGCTATGAACTACAAATCCATTAACACTCCTGCTGATATCTTCTCCCTTTACTCCCATGAATCAGACAGTCGCCTTCGCCCTGAACCCTGAGAACCCTAAGAATTGAGAAATCTCTGGAAAGAGATTGGGGGGGCTTGTTTTGATAAAATATTCAGCTGGTGACGAGCTTCTGTAAATTGAGATATCGAAGAAGGGCGCTGCTACTTGATCAAATAGCATAGAAAAAGAAAACTGATATAGATGCTGCCCAGGTTTGGTTTTCCCTAATGCTTTGATTTGAGAGTAATAGAGAGGGCAGTCTTCTATCTTTGTTTATTTTCATTTACAAAAAAATTCATGTGTTTATGTAATACCGAGTGAATATTGATATCTCCCTTACCGGGAATTATAGAAGAAGTGTACCGGAGGCCTTGTAAATAATGGATCCTTTGGTTTGTTCCTTAACTTTAAAATGAAATATTCCTAAATTTTTTACAGTGAGGCTTAATCTTGTTACCAACATTGTTAAACAGCTTAGGATCTATTTGGAACAGCTATAATTTTTTATGAAGATAATTTTTTAAAAAAATTATAATAAAAATAGTTTTTTAGCATAAATTGTTTTTTGAAGGCAGTGAAAAATTAATTGTTAAATATAAGTTGTGGTTTATGTTTAAAAAATAAAACAGTAAAAAAATTATCTCAAATAAAATTTTAGTCGATCATTAGTAGACGTAATAGTTTTGTGGGGTGGTTAATATCTTGATTTAATTTTTATTAGGAATTAAAGATGATCTTTGAATGGCAAAGTTTGTTTGTGTTGCTAACATATTTTTCTTTTTTGTCAACATAAGGATGCTTAATGATATTTGCAATATCATGATATGTTACTTTAATATGCTAACAATTTGGTTCTTGATATCTTGAAATAATATTCCAAAAATAGCAATCATATGTTATTTTTACTTGCATTAATTTTTTTGCTAAATTGGTTTGGCATCTAAGATAGTAATGTGTGATGACAAATAAAGAAATATGTTACTATGTTTTAATATAGATATAATCGACTCCCCATTATGTAATATTGAATCAAATATGTATAGTAGTTGGAAAAATTTTGGAAATCAAAACTTTTAGAAATTGATAGGAAGGTAGGATTACATTTATTGAATTGAATTACATAGTGATACAAATATATATAAGGAATAGAAGAGAGTATTAAAGGAAAATATAATAAATGAAAATATTCTTAATAATGAAGATATGTTATAATAATAATAATGACTATAATTGTCTGCTTTAAAATATTAAACATATAATGTAATATTTATATGGCAATGAATAATTTCAATATTTTTAATAGAAATCATTGTGATCTTTCTAAATGATAAAATCATGAGGTATTTTGTGGTAGTAATTAAATTACTTTCATGAATGAGAATATGCACGCATATATTTGAGAGAAATGTTAAAACATGAAAATTCAGCTCACTCGACATTCATTTCATTCACATAAGCAAAGTACATGAGTCGTGCTGATAACTAGAATGATTATTGCTAAAAATTAGGGATGTCAATATTTGACACGACCCGAAAACTCAACTCAAATCTGACCCGAAAATTTCGGGTTATGGTCAACTTATTTGAGAAACGGGTCCGATTCGGATTGACCCAGAAACCCGGAAATAACATAGATTGACTCGCTGTCCGTGCTAATCGTGCCTGCCCGTGCTAACCAGCCTAACCGCAATTGCCTGCGTCGTTTCCTGAGGCAACTTCCGCATCTCGTCGCGTCCCCGCTGTCCCCCCGCGTCATGTCAGTCTGCCCGCCGCGCTGAGCCGCCTGCCCGCTATCCGCAAGTTGAGTGACGATGCTGCAGGCTGCCGCAGTCCCGCAAATGCCACGCGGCTGCTACCTACCCATCGTTGTCGTGTCCGCAGATGTCGCACCGCTATATTGCCGTGTCCGCGGGTCGATTTGGGTTGACTCGAACCCAAAGCGAGTAGGGTTCGGGTACAAAAAACTGACTCGTTTATAAAAAAATGGGTCTAATTCGGGTTAAGTCGAATAGTGTCGGGTCAGTTTCGGGTTCGACCCGAACCCGACCCGTGACCCTAAATTGACACCCCTACTAAAAATATATGGAATATATAAAAAACTATCCTTAATCATGTAGATGTTGATGATTCTTCAACTGGGAGCCAGTATCTATTGTAAAGCCACATTGAATCAACTTCAACATATTCCTCATCATAGTTTCTATGCTAGGCATAACAAGCATGTGTCATGTTCTTAATCTGAAATATAGCATTACCAAAACTAGCTTACCTCTATGCTAAATACTTAGGTTGAGGCTCTGCCATGCTGCATTACTAAATCACATAACATATATAGACCATACAACATATTACAACATGTTGATATACACTAACGAACAACCATTTAGAGCTCAAAATGATGTAGTAAAACATACTTGGAGGCTAATCTTCAAGGTTTTCTCTATCATCTCCAATTGTAACATACACCGAGGCGGATTGGTTGAGAATGGGTACCCGCATTGACTATATTGTATGCGATGCTCAATATTTTTTTTTTGAACAAGTAGAACATATCGTCACAAGTTTCAAACATGAAACATTATTATACAAATCGAAAGAAAGATGATAGCATAAGTTGCATTCGTATGCATGAACATGACTATCAAATACAACACCATCCTTGTATTTTACAAATCATTGCTAGAACATAACTCTGATGGTTTCACCCTCCATGTAATGGTAGTTGTGACTGTTGTACTATGTTGAATGCATGAGAACAATCAACCATGGGGTCTCCCTTCTCTTTACTTTGGAGAGCTCAACCTCCAGCCCCCAATACTGAGGAGTGTATTTCTCTGGGTAAGGAATATGAATGATTTTACTTAGATATGCACACAATCAGTTGATATATTAGAAGGTAGACTGCATTTGTATTGTAAATTTATAACATTTGAAAACTACTCAATATAAGCTGATCAAAATCGTCTGTATCTATTAAATAAGAATCAAAACTAAGAAGCTAGAACAATATGTATTTAGTATTCTCAAGGCCAAGCTTTATTAAAGCTGCTTCAATGGAGTTTATGGAGGAAGAAGCATATTGTCAATTCTCTGATAAAGCCAATTTATTCAGCTGGGAGTATAGAAGAAGTTAGCTACTTTTAAAAGAGATGAATTCATAACAGTGAACTCAAGGAAATAACTGAAAGAAACATACTGTCATATGTATGCTGAAGGAGAAGCTAAGACAATGATGTACACAAAGCCTCGCATGATCGAGTACCAGAACAGGGATGTCTTTCCTGAAGCTTTATAAGAAACATGATACCTGCACCTGTAAGGCTTCAAAGGTACAGTTTCTGTAGTAGCCCGTATTTTGATTCAAATAAATTTTTTTTTTAAAGAAGTTAATATGAGTCCAAATCACAAACCAACTTCATCATAACATAGATATTATAGTGATTTAATTACACAAATATTTCCGTAATTTTTTGGGCACTGATGCAAATCTTTAAGAAATTAATACCTAACGATATAAGTAGGGATTTCGGGGCAATTAGGTGTCCGTTTTGCAAATCGATTTCATCGAAAATTTTTAAATAAAATGAGCTATTTTATAGATATTTTTTATAATTTTTCAAGCCCCAAAAGAATTTATATGAATTTTATACTGAAAATTAATTAAATTGTATAATTATATTATTATTATTATTATTACTATTTATATAAAATTTAAATCCATTATAAGCCATTTCATTAAAAAAAGCTTTTAATCTTTTTTTCCCTATTTATTTCGGCTAACAGAGAAGGAATTAAAAATTTTGAGAGAAAAAGTTTGGAGAGAGAAATAATAACTTAGGATTTATAGGCCGTAGAGTGATTTTCATCAGTTGACCTAGTTGAGAAATTTGCTCGTCCCGTTGTAAGGAATCATTACCGTATTTCTGATTTCAAGGATTTTCTATATTTCGGATTTTTTATGATCAAATTTATATTTTTGTTACCAAAACATGAGGATAATTATGTTTTTGTAAAACATGATTTTTGGAAAATAAATACAGATATATATATTGATATTTCAATCAATAATTTTATTTTTACTGATATTTATATTGATAAAAAAAAATTAAATAGCTATGATTGTTATTTATTAAAAGATAAAACAATAATTCTTTCAAATTAGATTCTGGACATCACCGTTTCATCCTACAAGATGTGTGTCACAGAATTTTGAATTTACAAAACTTTGACAAGTAATATAATTCATGTGATCATAATATGCACATTTTACACACTTGACGATTGTTCTTTGACAAAGTTCAAAAAATTTCCATTAAAAAGGCCTTCAACATGTAGCACAATAGCTAAGATCTACTCAATGGTTCATTCGATCTTACTCAATGGTTCATTCAAAGTTCAAGATGATTGCAATACTAACATTTAATGCCATCATCCTGTTATGTTCTTTCTTGACATCAACAATAGAACAAATATACACTATAGACGCTTGTGCATAGATCAAACACAAGCTTGTGGAACAAATTTCAGCGCTAGGAACATTTTCTTGAAAAAAATAAGCACCAATGTTCATACTCTTGAAGGTTTAAAAAAATATTGGCAATCGCGAATTGGCAAATATTGAAATTGTTGCGTGATAGAATATTCAAGGCAGTATAGAGATAAAGAGAGTTTAATGTTCTACCTTTGTACAAAGATTCAGCACACACACAAAAGAGAGAGAGAGAGGAAAGAGTGCAAGAGTCATAAGAGATATCATATTTTTTATGTGTAAATCCAAAAAAGGGATAAATCATGGGGCCCAACCTAGTTGAAATGATTATACTAGTGTTTGTCGTTGATTATAATATGCTCTTCCTTGAGGGAAGGCGTTGGCATAATATAAAAAATATATGTCATATAGAGCATATTACATGATTCGAATTAGAGTTGTTCTCAAGAGTTTGTTTACTTGTTTGTTTGGTCGACAGGTTTGCCTGAGGTTGGAGGGACCATTCAAACGACGGTGGTCGGATGGATTGTAGTTAGACGATGGTAGTCAGAGGGACCATAGTCTGGCTACGGAGGTTAAAGGGATCGTAATCGGTGACTGTGGTCAAAGTATCATAGTCGGGCGACAGTGGTCGGAGGATCATAATCGGGCGACAATGGTCCGAAGATCGTTGTCGGGCAACGGTGGTTCGAGAATAGTAGTCGGTGAGCGGTGGAGGTAGAAGGGATCGTAATTGGGCGACTGAGGTCATAGGGGCCGTATTCAGGTAATGATGGTATGAGGATTGAAGTTGGTGGACGATCAAGGTTGGAAGGAACGCAGTCGGGCGATGATAGTTCAAGGACCATAGTCGGACAATGATAATTCGAGGATCATAGTCACGCCATGATGGTTGGTGGGACCTTAGTTGGGCCATTGTGGTAGGTGGGACCGTAGTCGGCAATGATGATCGGAGGGACTGTAGTCGAGTGATGAAGGTCGGATGGATCGTAGTCAACGACGGTGGTCTGAGGACTATAGTTAGTGGGCAACGCTGATCTGAGGATTGTAGTCTGACAGTGATGATATAAGGATCGTACTTAGACAATGATGAATGGTGGACTGTAGTCTGATGATCTAATGGAGGCGATCAAGCTAAAGCCTGACAGAGGTGACCTGGTTGAGGTTTGGCAGCTGCCTGGTTGAGGTCCGACTGCACTAGCACGATGGGCATCTGACAAAGATAATCGGGAGGAGGTTCAAAAATTACAGTCGATCAATGAAAGTTCCAATAGTGGAGGTCAGTTAGAGGTCCGGCGATTGCAGTCGCGAGGAGTTCAGGTGGAAGCCGGGCAGAGGTCCGACGACGACAGCCAGGCAACGAGGGTTCATTGGCAGTGGTACTCAAGTGGAGTTTCAGGATTCTTCAGGTCTCAAAGCTCTTTTGAATCTTTAGCCAAAGGTCTTCGACTCTTCATGTGAGGAGCAGGGGCCTATTCATATATTTTCTTGAGTGGCAAACTTCTTAAATATGGAGAAAATACGGAGCACTCCATTGGAAGGCTTATATTGATTCTCTCTATTATAAATTCTTTATTCAACATTTATGTGTCTAAATGACGTCAGAATCAAGAGATCTTGGGCTCGTTGGATTTGTCTCGTCGAGCCGCTTGATTCGATCATAAGCATTCCATATTTGGAGACCATTTGATTATCCAATAAATGTACTAAAATTTTCAATTGTGCTTCGGGCCCTTGGGTTCATTCTGGTTCAAATTGGACCTTTTTTGTTGAGTTTGTCTCATCAAGATGCTCGGTTATATTATAAATTTGTTCAAATTGGAGTTAAGATAGTCTTGTATTTAATTTTGTAAACCTCCAATTCAAATATGCCTCAAGATTCGCATTTGACAAAGCATTTTTTTGGTGACATACCAAAGTGTTATTCAAATAGGCAAATATGGAAGAATCATTTATATATAAAAAAAGTATAAAATAAACTAACATTAGAAGTATTGTTATTTACTTCTACATATATGATGTAAAATAATAACTATGTATAGGCATGATATATAATAAGTTAGACTCTCACAACATAGCTTGCATAACATTAAAACTATGTTTTTTAAACAGAAGAAATAATTTATCAATAATATTCCTTAAGAAATTTAGATGATAAATATTGATAATAAATTCTATCAACAATATATATTTATTTTGATCGAGTTATTGTATGCATTAAAATAAAAATTATTATGTATTCTTTTACTACATATGTCTGTGATTTGACTAAAATATATTATTCCCTTCAAACAATTATTTTTTAGTTGTATGCCTCATCTCATTCATTTGCATTAAAATGGAGAGAATGTTCTACCATAATTTTATGTTAAGTCCATGCCATAAATCTAGAGAAATTATTCTGTGCAGTCATCGGATCATTCGGAGGTGAATCAGAATACGTCACGTCACCTAGTACACAGCAAAAAAGTGACATGGCATATCCTGATTCGCCTCCGGATGACCTTCGGTGACCGCACAGAATAATTAATCCATAAATCTATGTTCTATGCTACCATCACATTGTGATGTTCTGAATCTCTTTTCTAGACATGAATGGTATAATCATCACACTCATGGCAGAATTGTAAGCCTTACTTTCTATTCTTTTTAATTAATTCTATATTAAAAAAAATTCTAAGAAAATCTAAATTTTTTTAATTTAAAACTAAAAAATCGAGCTCAACAATGGAGTCGAGCACGAGCTTTCCAAACGTGCTCGAGCCTATAAGTTTTTTAATAAGCCGAGCTTGAGCTCGAATTCGAACTCGAGCTCAGTAGAACTAAATAAACTTAACTTGATTAGGCAGATACTTGACGAAAGTCATTTACACCCCTAACTGCGAAGGCCTCAGATATGAACTTATTCAAGCTTGTAGGAATCATCCAATATGCTAAGGTTTCGTTTGAGACAGCTTTCTTACTGCTTTCTAAATCAGCTTTTAAGTACAAAATTTTTTAAAACTTAAAATTTTTGCACTAAAAAATTATTTTAAAAAACAGCAAGAAAATTATCCATAACAAAGCTTAAGCCTTTTGTAGTCATATTACATAATGAATCATTCTTATTTGCTTTGTATTTTACGGTGTGTGGGGATAAAATATTTTACTTTGAACAATAACACATGAAAAGATCTATTCTCTGCAACTTAATTTACCAAAAAAGAAAAATTCAAAAATGATAATAAAAAATAAGAAATCGATACTGAATAGAATAATATATCCAAAATTCTTAACTCTCTATGCGTCCACTATCGAAGAATATATCCAAAATACTATATTTATAATTGACTAATTATTAGGATTCAAATATAATAATTTAAGCCAATGAAGAAATGATTTTTTTTTTAAATTTAAATGTTATGATCACAAATTGATTGAATCTTTCACTTTATTAATCATAGCATAAATAAATTTATATTAAATTAAATCATAAAATAAATAATGAAAAAAATATATATTTGGCTAAGGATAAATAAATCTAATATTTTTGAGAAAAAAAAGGCTATATTTTGGATAACTTTCATACTACTTAATTTATTTTTCAAATCTCAATCACATTTTTGTTTGATTATAATTTTCTTGCTGCTTTCGAAAAATTTTTATAATAAAAAATTACTTTTTATAATAGTTTTCAAAAGATTACTTTCCCTGTAGCAATTTTAGAATCACATTTCTAAAAAGTTATAGATATCCTAAACATGCTCTTAAAGTCTGTTTGGGATGGCTGCAGCTTTTCATAAAGCTATTATATACAAAGTGATTTTTTGAAAGCTATTATAGAAATAGTTTTTTATTAAAAAATATCTTAAAAGCAATAAAAATGTCCTAATAATCAAATAAAAATTATGATTAAGATCTAAAAAATAATGCGGATAGAAACTGTCATAAATGAAACTTTATACAAAATAATCGTTTGGAGTTATATTAAAATATTTATTATATTTATATATTATAATCATACGTAATTATTTTTTTGTCTTATACTTTGAATACAAAATTTTGTCCTATGAGCACATTGCCAAGTTTTGCTACCCTTACGGCACTGACCACTGCTGTTTTCTTGCTGTATTTCGAAAATTTTTATAACGAGAGTTCTTCTTCTAATTAAATATTCTTCTAATTAGAGCACAATAATTATAAAAAAATATTAAATAATAATAATACGCATAATGATTTAAAAAAAAATTTTCTCATAATAATTCTATAACTGTATTAACATAGAAAAAAATAGAAGTCGTGCCAAAAGGATCCTAATGATTAATTTTATCGTCCATTTGGGGTGACTAAGTTTTTGTGAAGATAATTATATAATTATTGTGAGAAAAATAATTTTTAAAAACTATTATGAATATTATAGATATTAATTGTGAGTAACTAATAAGGAGTAACTATGAGAAAACAATCTCAAACAAATTTATAGGTGTTGTTTGGAGTAGCTTTCAACTGCTTTTATGATAAGAGAAATAGTTAGTAAAAACTATAATGTATGTTCAAAAGATAGCTTTTCACTGGTATCGTAAACTTTTGCTTTCAAAAGTTCTTTTTAAAAAACATATTTTTGAAATTTAGGTTTCGTTTGAGATAACTTTTTTTACTGCTTTCTAAAGCAGTTTTTTAGTTTAAAAAAAATTGAACTAGAATTTCCTATATTTAAAATCTGATTTAGAAAACAGTAAAAAAGTTATCCCAAACAAAATCTTAGAAGCAAAAATAATAAAAACTTAAACTATCCCAAATAAAATCTTAAGCTAAAGCTCGTTATATTTACTTAAAATATCAGTGCAAAATAAATTTAAAATACTTAGCCATAAATATCATTTATTTATATAAAATTATTATAAAGGTTTCCCTCTATATATATTCAATGCTTAGAGCTTCAACACAACACAAGTAGGCATGAAGTCCCATCTCCCAATGATCCTCCTCATCTCCCTCCTCGTCCTCCTCTCTCCTCTCGCCGGAGCCGATAACTCCAACTACTTCGCCGAGTACATCGGATCGCAGTTCACCGACGTCAAGTTCTCCGACGTCCCCATAAACTCCGGCGTTGACTTCCACTTCATCCTCTCCTTCGCCGCTGACTACACCACCACCACATCTCCAGCTTCCCCCACAAACGGTAACTTTAACGTCTACTGGGACACCGACGATCTCTCCGCCGATCATGTCAACGCCATAAAGCAAGCCAACCCTAACGTCAAAGTGGCCCTCAGCCTCGGTGGCGATACGGTCTCCGGTACCACGGCCTTTTTCAAGCCGAGCACAGTTGACTCATGGGTGCTCAACGCTGTTTCTTCACTGACGAGTATCATACAGGAAAACAATCTTGATGGCATTGACATCGACTATGAGCACTTTCAGGCATGCCTTAATTACTCTCTAATTAAATTTAATAATTATAACATTAATCTTAATTAATTAAAATTTATAGTTTACAATTGTGTTATATCATGGATTTATAATCTTAATCTAAATTATCATTTTTTTTTTATTTTAAGTATTGATAAAAGTTTGTATAGAACACAAAACATGCATGAAGGGATATAATTGGAAAGATTAATGTAAAAGATATCATAATGATTTTCAAAGTTTTTAATTTATGCTAAGATTTGTACAACTTAACAAAGATCTTAAAGATTAACTAATCTTTGCATAATATTTATGCAACATGCTTACTCTCAAAAATCTATTAATACTCTCCCATTTTTTATATGAGGGGACACGCTCAGACTTGAGCTTGAGATTCAAGAGAACTCGGAGTTTCTAAGAATCCTAAAGCTCCAGTTGAAGAGCATTGTCAAACTACTATCTTACGATCAGATCACGACCTGAATTTATGCTAAGATTGATACAAAAATCAAGTAAAATGATGTAAAGATTAGGATGCTCAAGTAGATGAGTGGTTGTACACTTAGAGGCAATATGAAACATGTATATACGTGAAAATGTTGGAGTCGCTCTTCTTGCAAATAAGATTAGAGAGAGTAGCCTTAGATGGTTTGGTCGCATAAAACGTTAGCCTTCTAATGACCCAATTAGAAGAGCAGATGTTTTAAATCTGGCCTATGTTAAGAAAGATAGAGGTAGACCTAAAAAGATTTGATTAGAAAGTATTATAAATGATATTTTCTTATTATATTTAAAAGAGACTTTGACTCCTAATATGACACAATGGAGAAAAAGTTGGGGTGTCAAAACATGCCAATAGGTCGGATTCAAGTCCGACATGAAATTGGCCTAATTTGAATTCGATTAACTCAAACCCAACACATTTAATAAATGGGTAAAAAATGTGGACCCAAACCCGACCCACTAGCAACTCGAATGACCTGAACTCGACCCAATAACCCATTTTAATTTTAAAAAAAAAATCTTTTAACAATAAATTTTAGATTATTTAATAAAAAATAAGATAACCATACCAACAGATAAAAAATAAAAAAGAAACTAATTTAAACGGCTCATTCTATGTCAAAATCAAGTTGGCGGGTCAGCATGAACTCAATCCGTTTAATAAACGGGTCAGAATTATGAACCAGAACCCCGATTTTTTTGGTCAGATTCAAATTGGGTTGGCGGATCGGATCTTTTTTAGACACTCCTTTTTTTTGTATTACTACAATTAATGATATCAAATACAACATTAATTTCTGCACAAATTTAAGAACTTTAAATCACATTATGATGCATCTTAACATCAAGATATATATATATCCTAATCTACTCCTAACTAAATTTATGCTGTAGGCTGACCCGACCACCTTTGCTACTCCTAACTAAATTTATGCTGTAGGCTGACCCGACCACCTTTGCTACTCCTAACTAAATTTATGCTGTAGGCTGACCCGACCACCTTTGCTAATTGCATCGGGGGGTTAATCACAATTCTAAAGAAGAACAACGTGATATCCTTCGCCTCCATAGCACCGTACGCCAACAGCGACGTGCAGCAACATTACCAGGCTCTGTGGGCTAACTATGGCAATATTATTGACTACGTTAACTTCCAGTTCTACGCCTACAGTTCAGACACGACGGTGGATCAGTTGGTGAATTACTTCAACGATCAAAGTTCCAACTACGCCGGCGGGAAGGTGTTGATGAGCTTGACAGGAGATGGTGGCCGTGGCCTTTCGCCGGCGAATGGCTTCTTCGACGCATGTCGGAAGTTGAAGGAGGAGGAGAAGCTTGTTGGGATCTTTGTGTGGGACGCAGACATCTCCAAGAGCAGAGGATTTCAGTATGAGACTACGGCGCAGAACTTGTTGGCAAGCTAAGATCGATCGATGTTCATTACTTTTCATGTAGAAGAGAAAAAAAGAAGCACCAGTAGAGGAAGACCTCATTGATATAATGTTTTCTTAATTAAATAAATAACAAGTAATAAAATTAATGTATGAGGGATTTATATGCATGCCACTTTATATCATGCTATTTATATATCTAACACATAAAATTTTAATTTTTCATGCCTGCCACCCATAAATAACTTTTATATCAAATATATCACTTCTATATTTCATTCTTATCACTCATACCACTCTAAACTTTAATATTATGATATATATATATATATATATATATATATATATATATATATATATATATATATATATATATATATATACTAGTTTTATTGCACGTGCACACAGTGCATATTGCTAGAAGTTAAAAAAATAAGAAAATTGCATTGTTGTATGATAAGAAAGCTATCCAAAATAGAGCATAAGACTACCACCACTTTTCTATTTATGAAAGCTACATCATCATACTTCACTAAATACCTATAATTGGATTAATAATACCTGTTGTGAGCGGATGATAGGAATCAACCACTCAACCGAGAATGTAAAATTACTCTTGATCGTAGATTATAGATTTATTTGCAAATTAACCTATTACAAATTTTAATCTAAAGATACAAAATAACTGTTTCTCTTTTAAGTTTGAAAAATGATTTCAGATAAACAGATACAAGAAAACAGAAAACAGAAAACAAGAACACAATAGAATTACGTGGTTTGAGTTCTTGCGAACTCTACATCCATGGGGCACCCTCGATCATCTCTCTTTATTCAATGTAAGTGGAAGAAATAGATACAAGAATTATATGAAACAAAAAAACAAACAAACCTCCTAAAAAATAATCAGCCAATACACGGCTAAAAAGCTGCAAAACTAAAACAGCAACTCTCTAGCTGTAAAAAAGAAATGCAAGCAAATAAAATAATTTTTAAGAGGAAACCAGTAAACAGATTTTTGTAAAGATCAAAGAAACTATAACAGAAAAAAAAAATAAAAAATTCTTTCTCGCTTCTCTTCCAAAATAAGCAACCTAATAGAGCAGCAGTAATCGAATATAACAGAGAACCCAGATAAACTCCAGTTGAAGAGAAAACTTGGAACAATCTTTCTTTCTTATCAATATAGGAAAGAGATTATCTGCATGTAAGCAAAATAACCAAGTATTGCAAGAGACACAGGTCTTAAGGCAAGAACCTCGCTTCCAATCAATAATCCCTTAAGATTGTCTTTCTAGGAGAAGAAAAGATAGCTAGAGAGACAAGAGAGATTCACCCTCTTCAGCACACACAAGAAATCCTTTAGATTTCTCAAAACACCCTCTACTTCCTCCTCACACAAGAAGCAAACCGAAACCCTAACCCTCTCTTCACCGCTCTCAAACCCGATGATCAGAGAGAGTTCGATTCTCCCACAACCAACTCTCTTATCAAGGCACCCGAAATATCTATTTATAGGAAAAGACCAAACAACCCCCACACAAGGAACAAAGAAATCGGATAAGAAGCAAGGCAATAAGACAATTAATTTAATTAGCTGAGTAATTAAATTAACAACTTATTTATTTTATTTAAAACACTTATATCAATTCTCCACCTTGATTTATAATAAAATAGAGGAATAAAAAATAAAGAGATTGCCCAACATTTCAAACCATTACTTACACAGATTTAACAAATTTAGATAGAGTCTAAATTTGTTAAGAGGAACCACTTTTGTAGCCATGTCTGTAGGATTGTCATCTGTAGAAATCTTAGTAAGCTTTACAACACCTGAATTTACCAAATTTTGAATGAAATGGTAACGAGCATCCACATGCTTTGTCCTTTCATGAAAAATAGGATTTTTACACAAATGCAATGCACTTTGACCATCTGTAAACACAGTAATAACATTGTAAAAAATACCAAGCTCACTAACTAAACCTTGTAACCAGGTAGACTCTTTCATAGCCTCAGTAGCTGCAATATATTCAGCTTCAGTTGAAGATAAAGCTACAATAGATTGTAAATGAGATTTCCAACTAATAGGACCACCGCATAAAACAAAAACATAATCAATAGTGGATCTCCTCCTTTCTAAATCTCCAGCAAAATCTGAATCAACGTAACCAGTAATGTCCACAATATCAAAACAGGATTTGAAATTAATTCCCACACCTAGAGATCCTGTAATATACCTTAACAACCACTTAACAGCTTTTTAATATTCTAATCCCGGATTAGACATAAATATGCTCAATACACTAACAGAGAAAGTAATATCAGGTCTTGAATAAACCATGGCATACATAAGAGAACCAATGGCACTGGCATAAGGTATATTTAACATTTTTTTCTTTTCCTCATCCGAATTTGGACATTGAACAGCAGAAAATTTAAAATGACTACCAAGAGGTAAACTAATAGCTTTAGAATCAAGCATAGAAAATCTCTTAAGGACCTTCTTTAAATAACTTATTTGAGATAAGCATAACAGCCGTTTTCTTCTGTCTCTACAGATTTCCATTCTAAGGATTTTCTTAGCTTCACCTAAATCCTACATATCAAATTCAGATTTAAGAATATGTTTAAGCTTTTGAATTTCCACATTATTCTTACAAGCCAACAACATATCGTCCACATAGATTAATAAGCAAATCAGATTTCCGTCAAGCAAGATACTGAAATAAAAACATCCATCATAACTACTTCTTTTAAAACCAATATTATGCATGAATGTATCAAATTGTTTGTACCATTGCCTAGGAGATTGTTTTAATCCATACATGGATTTCTTAAGAAGATAAACCAGATTTTCATTTCCTTTTAAAACAAATCCCTCTGGTTGAGACATCAAAATATTTTCTTCTAATTCTCCATGCAAGAAAGCGGTCTTAACATCAAGTTGCTCTAATTCCCAATCAAAGAAGGCCACCAAACCCATCAGAATCTGAATGGAGGTGTGCTTGACAACAGGAGAGAATATCTCATTATAGTCTATACCTTCCTTTTGAGTATATCTCTTGGCAACCAATCTAGCTTTGTATCTATTTGGCTCATTCTCAGTGTTCCCTTCTTTGATCTTATAGATCCATTTACAAGAGACAACCTTTTATTTTTCTTTCTTGTTAACAAGAATCCATGTATTATTCTTGATAAGAGACTCATATTCATCTTGCATTGCTTTAATCCACTTTTCTGTATCGTTACAAGAAATAGCTTCTTTGTAACTCAACGGTTCAGAATTATCATATTCAAAAGTAAATAATAAAGCATATTCAATTAAATATGTATACCCATATTTAGATGGTGGCTTAATGTACCTTCTTTCTCTATCACGAGAAAGTAAATAATTATTATTGTTTTCAGATACAGGTTCAGAATTTATTCCAAATTCACTGGCTTGATGGAGATTTTCAAAACTCATGGTGTTAGTAGGAGGCTCCACCTCAAACTCATAATATTCTTTATTAGAATCAGAATTTTCAACTGAACTGATTGTTTTAGTTTTATTTTCAGATTCTGAAATATATAATCTTTCTTCATTGAAAATTACATCTCTACTAATTATAATTTTAACACCAGGAGAACTCAAATCCCATAACTTATATCCTTTAACACCTGTGGGATACCTGAGAAACACACATTTAATGGATCTAGGTTCTAGCTTACCCTTAGTCTGATGAGGATAAGCAATGCATCCAAAAATTCTCAAATGTGTCAACCTAGGTTGTTTTCCAGTCCATAATTCTTGAGGAGTTTTAAAATTAATTGCAATTGAAGTAGCAAGAGCTTCACCCCAAAAATATTTAGACAAATCAGAACTGAAAAGCAAACATCTAACTCTATCTAATAGAGTTCTATTCATTCTTTCTGCAGGTCCATTTTGCTGAGGAGTATGGCTAACGGTTTTGTGTCTAACAATTCCAGAATCAGAACAAAACTTGTTAAAGTTTCATTACAGAATTCTAATCCATTATCTGTTCTCAAAACTTTAAGTTTTCTATTTTTCTGATTCTCAACCATTGATTTCCACTCAAAAAACTTAGAAAAAGTTTCATCTTTTGATTTTAATAAAAATATCCAAACTTTTCTAGAATAATCATCAATGAAAGAAAGAAAATATCGATTTCCACCATGTGTAGCAACTCTAGCAGGACCCCATAAATCTGAATGAATATAGTTAAGAGTTCCTTCAGTTCTATGTGTTGACAATTTAAAATCGAGTCTATGAGATTTTCCAATTATACAAGACTCACAGAAATCAATTTTTGCAATTGAATCATTTCCAAACAATCCTTATTTTTGTAATTCAATCAAACCATGGTCACTTAAATGTCCCAATCTTTGATGCCACAATTTTGTTTTATCAAGTCCTGTCTTATATGTTACATGGGCTTCACCCACTACCGTATCACCTTGTAAAACATAAAGTCCATTTTTCTTTAAGCCTTTCATAACTACAAGAGCCCCTTTAGAGATTCTTAGCAAACCTTTTTCAGATTTAAAAGCATATCCAGAATCATCCAAAGTCCCAAGAGAAATTAAATTTCTCTTTAAGTTCGGAATATATCTTACATCTTTAAGAATTCTTACATGACCATCATGCATCTTAATAGCAATAGATCCTATGCCAACAACATTACAAGCTTTGTTGTTTCCGAGTAAGACTTTTCCTCCCTCCAGACTTTGGTAATTTGAGAACCACTCTCTTTTTGGACTCGTATGATAGGTGCAACCAGAATCAAGTATCCACTCATTTCAATTCTTGTGATCACTTACATTCAAAACATCAGCACTATCATAATCTTCTCCAACAATTGCAGCATCTCCTTGAGATTGAGATTTTCCTTTTAAATTTTTTTCAGGACAAAACTTCCTAGTGTGACCAGGTTTATTACACTGCCAACACTTCACATTCTTATAGTCTTTCTTAGATGTAGACTTGCTTCTACTCTTAGACTTCTACATCTTTTGACTATTCCCCCTTTTTTTAGATCTTCCTCTAACATGTAATCCTTCTCTAGAATGGGTTTTC
Organism: Dendrobium chrysotoxum; assembly: GCA_019925795.1. NCBI lineage: Eukaryota > Viridiplantae > Streptophyta > Magnoliopsida > Asparagales > Orchidaceae > Dendrobium > Dendrobium chrysotoxum. The sequence continues at coordinate 33,710,202 of CM034299.1, read as the reverse complement.
TCAGAAGTTTTTATATCTAAAATCTTAGAGGAAAGAGCATTTTGAACTTCATCTACCGTTATAGTCTCTCTTCCAAATTTCAGAGTTTCTTTGAAATTCTTCAAAGATTTTGGCAAAGAATTTAGAAGAATAATAGCTTTATCTTCATCCTCAATCTTGACTTTAAGATTTTCAAGATCTAGAATGAGTTTATTAAATTCATCTAGATTATCATCAATGGATTTTATCTCATCCATCTTATAGCCAAAAATATTCTCCTTCAAATAAATTCTATTTGGAAGAGTTTTCTATCTATATAGTTCTTCTAATTTCTTCCACAGTTCGGATACAGTTTTGACATGAGATACCTTTCTCAAAACTTGATCCGCAAGACACAAGATGATAGAGCTAAAGGCCTTCTTCTGTATATTACTCTTTTCCTGATCAGACATTGTCAACGACAATTCTGATTCAGGTAGCAAGGCCTTTTCAACCCCTTGTTGAATTAATATTGCTTCAAGTTTCATTTTCCATAAATTGAAATCATTTTTTCCATCAAATTTTTCTATATCAAATTTTGTAACCTGCATTTTGCAAATAATCTAGTAATCAAGAAGCTCTAATACCAATTGTTGTGAGCGGATGATAGGAATCAACCACTCAACCGAGAATGTAAAATTACTCTTGATCGTAGATTATAGATTTATTTGCAAATTAACCTTTTGCAAATTTTAATCCAAAGATACAAAACAATTGTTTCTCTTTTAAGTTGGAAAATGATTTCAGATAAATAGATACAGGAAAATAGAAAATAAGAACACAATAGAATTACGTGGTTCGAGTTCTTGTGAACTCTACATCCACGGGGCAACCTCGATCATCTCTCTTTATTCAATATACGTAGAAAAAATAGATACAAGAATTATATGAAACAGAAAAATAAACAAACCTCCTAAAAAAAACAGCCAATACACGGCTAAAAAACTGCAAAACTAAAACAACAACTCTCTAGCTGTAAAAAAGAAATGCAAGCAAATAAAATAATTTCTAAGAGGACCAGTAAATAGGGGTGTCAAAAATTGACACGACCCGAAACCCGACCCGGACCCGACCCGAAAAAATTCGGGTTTGGGTCAACCCGTTTGTCAAACGGGTCAGGTCCGGATTCGAATTTCCGACCCGTTTGAAAAATGGGTTGGGTTCGGGTTGACCCAGAAACTCGCGGGTCAACCCGAATTGACCTGTTTGTATTTGAAATCCCGACCCGAATTGGCAAATTTCCGATTCCCGCCTCCCGTGTCTGCCGCCGTGTCGCGTCTGTCCATTGCGGTCAGCGACTCATCCCGTCGCCTCAGCTCGCGAGTCGAGACACTCGACAGTCTGAGTGGAGTGTGGACCTCGCCACTCCGCCTAACATAGGGTCGTGTCCGTCCATCCTCCGTACGCATCGAGCCAACGAGCCACTCCGCCAGGCGCCAGACGCCAGCGAGAGCGCCAGTCGCGTCCGTCCGCGCGGACCTCTCCAGTCGCCACTCCGCCAGACGCCAGTCGCTCGCGTCCGTCCGCGCGACCAAACCACTCCGCATAGGCAACAGGTCGACGTCGACCCCACTCCCACCGGCCTCACCGCATCGCCGATCGCCGTTTCGCTTAGCCTGACGTTGCCCATTTTTTGATTTAAATGGGTCAACAGGTCGGGTCGGGTCAACCCGGCAACCCGTGCGGGTCGGGTTCGGGTTTAATTTTCTGATCCGTTTATTTAAACGGGTCGGGTTCGGGTTGACCCGTTTATGCGCAAGTCGGGTTCGACCCGAACCCGACCCGTCAACCCGAATTGACACCCCTACCAGTAAACAGATCTTTGTAAAGATCAAAGAAACTATAATAGAAGAAAAAAAAATAAAAAATTCTTTCTCGCTTCTCTTCCAAAATAAGCAACCTAATAGAGCACCAGTAATAAGATATAACAGAGAACCCAGATAAACTCCAGCTGAAGATAAAACTTGGAACAATCTTTCTTTCTTATCAATATAGGAAAGAGATTACCTGCATGTAAGCAAAATAACCAAGTATTGCAAGAGACACAGGTCTTAAGGCAAGAACCTCGCTTCCAACCTACAATCCCTTACGATTGTGTTGACCTCATTTTTGTATGAGCTCAGTAGGACCAATCCAGACCTTAGGATCATTCCAATCCTTAGGATTTAATCCTGACCCTAGGATTAATCTAATCCTAGACCAATCCAGATTCAAATCAATCCTGACCCCAGATCAATACAATTTAAGACAAATTTAGATTCTAGGATTCTCCTAGACTTCAGACCCTAGGATCTATTCTAGACCCTAGGATTCTACCTGATTCTAGATCATATGATCCTCTTAGACCTTAGGATTCTCCTAGATCTATCTAGAGCTTAGGATTCTTCTAGATCCTAAGACTATTCTAGATCCCAGGCCCTAGGACTTCCAAACCCTAAGATCTTCCTAGAAATCAAACTTTAGGATCTACTCTAAATCCTAAGATCCTTCTAGATCTTGAATCTTAGGATTCCTAGATCTTAGGATTCTTCTAGATTATAGGATTCTTCTAGACCCCAGATCCTAGGATTTCCCTAGGACTTCTAGATTCTAGGATCTTCCCAGACTCCAGTCCCTAGGATCTATTCTAGACCCTAGGATTCCCTTAAGCTGATTTGGACCCTAGGACCTATTCTAAACCCTAGGATTCCTCTTGATCAATCCAAGCTTCAATTCAATCTAAACTTAATTCAAATCCTATCATTCAAGCTCAAAATCCAATTCAAAACAAGATTTCCAGATTCAAATCCAAGGCCAAAGGTCTAAGTCCTGAAAGCCTTTTCCAGCAAATTTTTGAACACCTCAAAACCCTATAAAATGACCTCTGATTCAAGGTCTGTCAGTTCCACACTGATGTGACATGTCTCTAGAGGCAACCCTCCAAATTTGAGCTCATTCTGAGGTCTCTAACCTCAGAAACTGAATTGAAATTCAAAGGCTGTAAAGCCTTCAAATATTTACAGTCTATACCACTGGACTTGCCATCCAGTGGATCCTGACCTTGGAGCCTTCTCCAAACCCTCAAATCACTTCCAGACCCTTGAATATAACCCATTGAACATTAAACTGCATTTTGTTGGACTTAATTTGACCCCCAGTTGACCAGGGGTCAAAATGACCAAAATACCCATATGGTGTTTGAATAGTCACTTTGGTCAAATGAGCTCCAAATCAAATGCAGTCACTTCCAGCAAATTTCAAATGTCAAATCAAACCCATTGAACCCAGAACCAGCCCCTGGGTCAACCTGGTTGACCAAGTCAACCTAGTTGACCTAGAAGGCCCCTTTAGGGTCAAAACAGGTCATTCTGACCAAATGACCTCCCCAGACCTTGGGACCACCTCCATTGGTCTCCAAATATCATTTCAAGTCTGTTGAACCTATTTCCAGACCCTGGACCCACCTGGTTGACCAAGTCAACCAGGGTTGACCTAGAAGGCTCCTTTAGGGTCAAAATAGGTCATTTTGACTAAATGACCTCCCCAGACCTTGGGACCACCACCATTGATCTCCAAATATCATTTCAAGTCTGTTGAACCTATTTGCAGACCCTGGACCCACCTGGTTGACCAGGTCAACCAGGTTTGACCTAAAGGCCCATTAAAGGCCCAAATAGGTCATTTTGACCAAATGACCTTTCCAGACTTTGAGACCACCACCAGTAGACTCAGAATATCATTCTGAACTGGTTGGACCCAATCCCTAACCCTGGGTCAACCTGGTTGACCAAGTCAACCCAAGTTGACCAAAACACCTCTTAAGGGCCTAAATAGGTCATTTGACCCAGATGCCCATTCTAATCCTTCAAAATACCTTCACTAGACTCCATATATCCAATCAAACCTGTCAAGCCCATTCCTAGACCCTGGGTCAACCTGGTTGACCAAGTCAACCCAGTTGACCCATTAGGCCCATTAAGGGCCTAAATAGGTCATTTCAATCCAAATGACCTTTTGAATCCTTTTCAAGCTTTCAAATCATTCCAATTAATGCCTTAAATCTTTCCAAATGCACCATGAGCCAAGTCATGGCCATTTTGACCAAGTCAACATATTTAAACTTGGTCAAACTACCTTAAAACCCTTTCTATTCCTTCAAATCTCAATCCTTAAGTCTCAAACTCTCTTCAACTTGTCATTCCAGCAGCTTAATACTTCCTTCATTGCCACCTCAGCAGTCCACCTGGACTTTGACTGGTCAAACAGTCAAAATGAGATTTTGGACAAGTCAAACTTGGTCAAAATCCCTCCTTAAGATTAATCCCCTCTAATCCCAACCTCTCCAGCTGCTTAGAAAGAGTCCAGAACCTTCTTAGGGTGTATTCCAGCCCTTGGATGGGGATCCAATGGTTTGGGTCATTCCTACACACTAAGGTGGGGACCAAAGTCACTTTAGATGTGGCTTGTCCTTTCCATGTGCTCTCCCATCTGCTCCTAACAATCTCTTGGACAGATGGCAACATCTGAAGAGCTCTCCAAGTCATCACAGCCATCCATTTGGCCTGGAGATGATTGAATAGGTTTAAAACCCTCAAATTAGGCTCATTCTCCATGCTAACACTCTCTCACCTAAATTTTCTCCTCCAGAACTCCTCAAGCTTTCTAAACTTCTCTGACAGCTTCTCCAAAAATTCCAGAAAACACTAATTCAAACTTAAAACCAGCAACCAACCAATTATAATTAAAATTTTAATCAACTTTCAAACCTTAATCAAACTCAAATCACTTAGTTATATCGGGTACCACTGGGTAACCCAGGCCTACGAGGCTATTAAATTAGCCCCAAGAAAGGTGAAATAAACTTCACGGCCTCGGTGTGCAACAAAGGTGGTATCCAACAAACAATCAAAATCATTTTTAAAATCAATTTTAAATCATTAAGATTTTAACTTTAACCTAAATCTTCCCTTAAACATTCAACCAACTTGAACTTTAAACAACTTCAATCAAGTGCCTATCTAGGACATATCAAAGCCACATAGCCTACCTCACACACTTTAGATGGTTTGCTAGGACAACCAACTCTAGTCTTAGGCTAGGCCGATGTTTACTTTTCTGTTGTGTGCTGGGTTTTTGAGCTTTCACTGCATGCTGTTTGCTAGACATAAAATTGCTGTGATTGTTTATTTATTTACTGTATTCTGTGATATGATTGATTGTACGATAGATCTACCCTTAGGTTAGGAATGATTTATACTAATTCAATCTTATACAGGTGGCCATGCTCATACAGGGCATAAATTAAAGGGGGCAAAAATCATAAATATTAAATTGCACAGGTGCTCCAGAAAACTGCTAAGACCCCCTTTAAAATTAAAAGAGCATGGCCAAGTGTGGCTGTGATTGAGCATTTTTAAATTTCAAATATATAACTGCTTGGGATATTTCTAAACTGTTGATTATTAGGATAACCTTGCAGGTTGTTGAGTCTAGATTTTTAATTTTCATTAATGTAATTTGATTTGATTTTGAGTTGTATTATTTAAAGTACTTTGAGATTGAGATATTTAAAATCCAATTTGGAATCCAAAGAGGAAGGAACATCCCTTAGGGGAGAGTTCCTATCCATTTGGAGATCCAAATTAGGATGAAGTTCAAGTATCCAAAGAGAAAAGATAACACCCCTATCCAGGGGGAGTTTCTTTTCATTTGGATATCCAGACCCGACGATCCAATGAGTTCTAAGGAGACGAAGAAGTGAAGAACGAGAAGAATCTCAAATCTCAAAGTCACTTGAGTCTTAGGAGTAGAATCCGGGTTGTAGTCAGTGGTACCCGGCCACTTTACTTTCCTACAGACCCTGGGTTGTATAATTAAGGGTACTTGCCTATGGACTTTCAGTTTGAGCATTTATTTAATTGATTTAATTATTTAAATGATTTAATTGATGTGTTGATTGCGATTAAGGACCCGCATGCTTTTAGTAGTTTATTTGGCGCTTATTGCATGTCGATTTTGATTTAGCCTGGAATCCGATCGGAGGCTCGTGAGGGTACGGTCATAAACTTTTTCTACTTAAACAAAATTAAAAATTTTAAGCTCAGATAGAAATTCTAACGCTCTTAAGAAGTAAGCCCGGACTCGCCGGGAGTTTTTCATGCATTCATATTAACTTTTCTCTACCTTGTTAGGCACCTCCCCGCCTGCGGGTTCTGGTAGACCACCTGACCTATTAGGGTGCAGTTCTGTCCAAGGGGATGTTATGCAATCTCTAGGATAAAATCTATTTTTAAGCCTGATTTTGAAACTGCTACATTTTAATTTAAGCATTTCATCGAGTCAACTAGCATGCATTGCATTAGATACAAATTAAAAACTGAGTCTAAATCTTTAATTGCATTTCTAGCTTAAGCATTTAACCCAACATATGTTAAGGGGTCAATTAGGATCTGCTCTAGATGTCGACCCCAATTCTTTAAATCAATCTTAATCAATATCCCAACCACTCTTTCATAAAGACTTTGACTCATGGTTTTTAAAAGCGTTTAGGTGGTTTAGCTGGCTCCCCAATCCAGGCCGGGGTAAGTCCAGGATTGCATTGCATTAGCTAGGTTCTGGGTCATTGATTCTCAGTACCCATTTTAGACTTAGGTTCTGAGGCAGATGTTCAATCCTAAGACCTCAATCTTCCGGGAATCTAATTCCCACTTTCTAATAAAATTGATCACTTAAACATTAAATCTTTTTCAATCCAATTCAAGCCCAACACTTATGATAGGTTGGGGTGTTTCTGAAGCAATTCAGAATCTTAAAGCACCTCCTACCATTCTTCCTTTGACTCCAGAAATAAGTGTTCAACATTGAACCAATCCCACTTGAAATTAAAGTCCTTAACCTCCTTTGACATCAATCTTTGAATTCTTAAATGAAATTCGTATCGCTATTTTAATCGAGAGTATTCGTAGGAAATTTTCTGGTTTCCTACGATGTAATTAACTACGAGGGCTTGCGCTCGTAGGAGATTTAGAAACCCAGACCAGATTTTCAAAATCAAGTTTTTCAAAATTTTAATTAATTATCTTTGGGAAATTCAAAAGACAACGATCATTATCGTCATTTTCAAATGATCGATAATAGATGATATCCTCTTTCCTTGGAAAGATATATCGTACTATTATCGTGATCTTGATTATGAAATTAATGATCTTTTTACTAGATTATTATAGTTAAACATTGGATTTAACATCATTTTGATTCTTAGGGATCATATGTTGTTTCTCCTTGAGTTTGACTACGATAATCAGGGTAAATCAAGATTTGTAATCTGAACCTATTAGAGAACGATATATTCAGCTTTCGAGGTGATATATCATTCATAATAAGTGTTCGATTATAAAATTTAAATTCCAGAAATTAAATATTTCCCAAAGAAAATTAAACACTTTTTAAAACTATATTTTTCAATCAAAACAAAAAAATGTCGACTCCGCTGGGGAAAATCTCTCTCTCCATCTTTAATAGCGCTACGAATTTTATTGCATCGGTAGTTTTGACTACCTTTCTTCCGTTGGTCCCTCTACCCATTTCTTCCTTGGGTGAGTGTGGCCAACTCAATTAAGACATGTGAAAAGAGAGGTGAGTGTAGGAAACCTCCCTCCAAGCTGGGCTTTGACATTTTGCCTCCAAGTCTATTGGTAGAGCAAAAGAGTCAAGCCAAGCTTGTCAAAATCTTTTTGCATATGTTGCAAACTCGCATGCGAATAAATTCCTGCATGCTAAGTTTCACAATTTACAAAAATCCCTCAACCTCAAAACCTAGATTCAAAATTTCTTTAATTCAACCTAGATTCTGACATTTCACCCTAAGCTAGTCAGTGTGGCGAAAGAGTCAAGTCAAGGTTTCAAGATTTTCCCTTGAATTTTGTTAACCATTATGTTGAAAATAAAACTCAACATTTTTGAGTTTCAAAAGTCAAGGAAAATCTTTCAAATCAACTTCAATCGTCATTGCTATGTGTCTTCTACAATATTCTGTTGTAGTTGAACACATGCAATTCAAATTCAAAATTCTCCAGTCAATTCTGGGCTTTGTCAATATTTTAAGTTTAATTTAGCTTAAGAAGCATGTTAGAGAAAAAAATTAAAAAGGAGAAAATATGGATTTTAATTATCAGGTTTCAATAGAAACAGGAGCTTGATTATCCGGTTTCCGATTTCTATTGAAATCGGAACTTCATTATCGGTTTCAATAGAAACCGGAATTCAATTCCACGGTTTCAATTTTTTTTAAAAAAAAAATTCAAAGAAACCAATTCTCTGTTAACCGGTTTCTTAAATTTTTTTTTAATATAAACATTTTTAATTCTAATAAATATAAAATTCTAATAAATTCATTTGAATGTCTTAATGATATCAAAATTTGGCGATCTTGGGCTCGTTGGATTCGTCTCGTCGAGCCGCTCGATTCGACTATAAGCATGTTACGTTTGGTAACCCAAATTATGATTTGAATCTTCAAAATGCGCTTCGGGTCTTTGATTTGGACTCATTTGGGCTCAATTTGAGTCGAATTTAGTGTCACTGGGTACGTATTTTCGAGACGTTCAGTTCGACTATAAATTTGTTGAAATCGGAGTTCAGATGATCTCCGATTTAATTTTTTGATGATATATCAAATATAAACATTTTAATAAATTATATTAATAATTCACTCTCAACTTAGTAAAAATTTTTCAAAAAATTTTAATGACTAAAAAATAAATTTAAAACTTTAAAAACTATTGGTTTATTTAAAAATAAAAAAAAATAAATTTAATTTCTTTTACAATATTTAGATTTTTAAATATTTAATAAAAAATTAAATTCAATAGTCTTTAATCATGTATATATTTTTTAAAAATATTTATTTCTTTTTTTTTATTTTCATGTATATATTTTATTAAAATATTTAAGTGAAATGAATAAATAAATATATGTAAATATTTTATTAAAATATTTAAGTGAAATAAATAAATAAATACATGATAAATACATATATTTTTTATAAATAAAAAAATAGTTTTTATAAATGTATTTTCATTAATTTTTTTTTAAAAAATTTCCTAAAGTTGAGAGTAAATTATTAATATAATTTATTAAAATGTTTATGTTTGATATATCATCAAAAAATTAAATCGGAGACCATCTAAACTCCAATTTCAGCAAATTTATAGTCGAACTGAACGTCTCGAAAATACGTACCCAGTGACACCAAATTCGACTCAAACCGAGCCCAAATGAGTCCAAATCAAAGACCCGAAGCGCATTTTGAAGATTCAAATCATAATTTGGATTACCAAACAGTTTCCAAATGTAAAATGCTTATAGTCGAATTGAGCGGCTCGACGAGATGAATCCAACGAGCCCAAGATCGCCAAATTTTGATATCATTAAGACATTCAAATGAATTTATTAGAATTTTATATTTATTAGAATAAAAAATGTTTATATTAAAAAAAATTTTAAGAAACCGGTTAACAGAGAACCGGTCTCTTTGAATTTTTTTTTTAAAATTGAAACCGTGGAATTGAATTCCGGTTTCTATTGAAACCGGATAATGAAGTTCCGGTTTCAATAGAAATCGGAAACCGGATAATCAAGCTCCGGTTTCTATTGAAACCGGATAATTAAAATCCATATTTGCTTTTTTTTAAATTTTTTCTCTAATGCTCCTTAAGCTAAATTAAACTTAAAATTTGCTCCTTTTTATAAATTGGCCTCATATGATCTTTAATCATTAAAAGTGTTTTTTCCAACATTATGATATCAATGCTACATACCAATGTTATAATTTGTAGAAATTTAAGTACAAACAAGGTCATGCTTCCCTTTGCACAATAATACCTTAAGCTCAAATTGCACCAGTGGAAATTTTGCTGCTCTCTCATAAATAGTATAATAATCATTGGAGATTAATGAAGCAAAGGGCATATTATTCGCCACCCCTATTTAAACTCAATAGAAACATAACTGAAATCATAGCTAAGAAGGCCAAAGCTACACTGCATGTCATGCAAGAAAAAACATACATGAAGTCCAAAATATTATCAAACTCCAATGACCAATTTTCAATCAAGACTTACCTGGCAAAGAAATGTAGAAAATAGAACACCTCATAATCACTACGAAAGCAAGAGGGATATAACTTAATATGTACCATAGAATTCTGAATTCTCTAATATTGGCTCTCCTCTTGTAATCAGATATTAATGATTTTCCATCAACATATACCTACATAATCTAAGTTGAAGTATTTTGAGTCTAGCAAACTCTGTACTCAATATAATTCAGTAGAAGCAAAACAATCAAAATAAGAGCAAAGCAACAAAATGGAGCAATGTTGGGATTATACCAGCCTCTGCCGTGAGGGCCTTTGTCATCAAAAACACCCATGTAGCTGAAGTGGGATCTCTACAGGTATCTGTAGATTATGCTAAAGTTGTAGAGAGGTATGCATGACTCTCAAAGAAGAACAAAACAATCGTTTGAGAGATCAAGGAGCGCATTTGCTAGGAGATGATTTTCTGCATCACACATGCTCATTCTTCCCCATTCTTCTACCTGTGAGATGAGAAAAGTTAAGGAGAGTAAGCAAAAGGAGGGTTAAATTTGGGCTAAATACTCCCATTGCAAAATCTATTTTTCATCCAAAAGTAAATAATATGAGTGCAATCTGGCACCCTAATATTTCCAAACCTAATAATATGTATGACATGCTTTTACTATTGTATCTTTTAAGAGAATAGAAAATTTTCATAAATATTTTAATAATTCAAAAAAATATAAATGATTTGGAGATAAATACATTTATAGATCTAATATTGCATAAAAAAATAGGAAAATTTACACACAATCATGATTCAATAACCAATAATCAAAGTGGTACTGATCAAGACATAGGGTTTCTCTATCCACACACATTTATCAACTAAATTGCTACTACGGTATTTTTTTTATGGCCAAATTAGTCATTGCAGCAAAGCTAGAGCTACGAATATGACAATCACTACAACATTTCAAGAGTTTTTATTTGAATGAAAACGAACTGGAACGCCAAAATTGAAATTAATCGCGATTGTGAGATCTCTCTCCTTAAGCAGCAATAACTTGAGATTTGTTGAGGATGACACCTTCAAATTTGACCTGGAACCATTTCATGGTATCATCCTTTGTGGCATGATGCTGCACGCCGACACGAGACTTGCAATGACAACACCGTCTTACTCGGTAACCCGGACGCTCTATGACGACATAGAAGTCTATGCCATAGATTCTGGTTAAAGGATCATACTTGATACCAGGGTCAATATGCTCCTGAATGTCAAATCTAAAGCATCCAGTATCACTGAAGTTTCTCCTGAGAAGCTCATATTCCTTAACTTTCAAACCACTTTCAAGGAGTTGCATTGCCTTTTCGCCTCTAATAGTGACAAATCAAGCAATTTTTTCATTACGCCGAACTCCAAAAGATCGGACAGTGTACTTGGCTTTGGAGAACACAGGAGTTTGCCCACTGAACTGCTCCAACACCTTGGAAGATCTAGTGAGGCAATCTCAGCTCTCTTCCACCGATATGTTGAGCACCAGCTTCTTTTCTGAACCTTGGTAACACGCATCAGATTAGATAGCTTCTTTTCTGATGCCATAGGTGTGATCAAAGCAATTTTGAGAGGAGTCGGCGGTGGAAGAAGAAAATTCATA